>CM050203.1:33079386-34279386 GCA_027475355.1 Coilia nasus
AAGGTAAACAATTTTTAAACCATTATGAATTTTTGTACATTATT
This sequence comes from Coilia nasus, assembly GCA_027475355.1. NCBI lineage: Eukaryota > Metazoa > Chordata > Actinopteri > Clupeiformes > Engraulidae > Coilia > Coilia nasus. The sequence goes on from CM050203.1 coordinate 33,079,431, forward strand.
GATTTTGAGATAAAGGACATTTTTTTTACCCCAGTAAAATCTTGAATACGGTTTTCAAAAGCACATTAGATCTTTAATACTCACCAGTCCTAAGCCAATCAGAAGTCAGAAGCTGAGCTCCACACATCTGTTTCCAAGGAAACAGAAGATAGACTGTAGCAACAGAATGGTGCAATTTATAATTTAAAAGCACAGTCCTCGATTTGCGTGCTTTGCACTTGTAAAGAGTTTAATTATAACGAGTGCTATTAAAAGAGAGAGATTCTTCATTTCAGTCTCATTAAGCTTGTCCACGCTCTGTGACAACAATACTCCTGCTCTCTCACACACCGCACCTCGCTAATGACACCAGCCTCTTTACGCTCACAAATCAAGACCCACACTCTGACCTCCTTCCCCTATATCTCTTCAGACGCATATCATCCATTCATTATTTATTTCACTAATTCATCAAACACAATTACCTCTTGGAGGGTTGTGCAGTGAATGGATTTCAATCTCTGCAGTGCTTCTCATTTTATATTTTGCATTCTGAGCATATCCAAGGTCATGGTACAGCTCTCACAGTGATAAGCTGAACTTAAAAACTGACCAATCCAAGATACAGAACTGAAAAGGTATAGAAAATGACCCATCTCATACATGTGTAAACCCTTAAATGACAATGGACAGTAGATTTTGCACATTTCAGGCAATGTTTTTTTTTCTAGGTACATAAAATGTAGTTAAAAAACAAACAAACACACATTTAGTTGTAACAGTGCAAATAATTCTGTATTTATAATGTCAACAATGTGTATGTTGTCTTCACAGACCTGCAATAATGCAGAAATTCAATAAACTAAACTAATTAGCACTGTGGTCAGGACTACATATGTAAGCAGGTTCTAAATGCTAAACTCTTTCATTATTTTTGGCCAGAGTAGCCACTTAAAGGCAGCAGACACAAAAACTAAAGCAAGTTCAGAAAAAGAGACTTGGATGTCTTTTTTTTTTTTTTTTTTTTTTTTTTGCTATGCCATTTCCAAAAAATAAAAATTAAAACAGGAGTAGAAACCAGAGAGATGAAAGCACAGTACCACACACACCACACCGCTGTGTTAATTTAGATCTTAAAGTGTAATCTGGATTTGCCATGAACGTTCACAATATAGTTTAAGTGACCTACCTGAAAAACTACTTCTGCAGTTGTGCACTTAAACATACTTATGGTATAAGTCTGTTTTCAATAGGAAACACTGGTTGATGCGTGACATTGTGAGAGGAAATGCCTTCAGCTGTACAACACATTTTGAGTACCTCAAAGGACCACCACATTTAAAAAAAATACTTCAGAACAGTTAGAACAGATGTATGTTTGAGATTTAAGCGACAAATGTATTTTCCTGAGTCTGGCACGAAGAGAAATGGATATGTCAAAAAATATGGGTTGTGATAACCTCTTTTTTGTTCCAACATTACTTCCTCCGTGTCAGAGGTTTTTGGATTTCCAAAGAGCAGTGACTGACTCATTCAAACAGGAGTCATTGATCACTGACGCTTCATGCATTATGCATTATCTGTTATGTGGTGGTGGTGGTGGGAGGTGGCTGGGCTGTCAATGTTTAAAAGCATTTCCACCTGTATGGCATAATGTTAAGGCAGTCAGGGGTCTAAATGATATGTGTTCCCTGTCATTTTTCACGTTGTTCTGTGCTTTGCAGTAATTTCTGTTTACATGTACATAATTAATTTATAAAACCTCAGCCATTACCATAAATCTAATGGTGTGGTGAATACATCCAAACACATTTTGCCCTTACTCCTCCTGAACCTCCCGCTGGTCTCTTAAACGGTTTGATCATGACAGAAATCAAAGAGACGTGAGGGCTTTTCTTCCCGAGCACTAAAGGGAAAGGATGTTTACTTTAATCAGCCTCGCAGGAACAATGTGCCCCCACTCTGTGAGAGATACAACACAATAAGTGGTGTATTGTTCAGGAGAACAACGCTGCTGGTGGTGCAGTCAGATATGAGAGCGCAGCACTGCCAACTAGTTCAACAGGAAACAGCGCTGTTTTGATTGATGATGGGCACACAGGGCAAAAAGCTTCTTGGCCAAGGTCCTGCCCCTCTGGAAAAGGAGAAATATTGACAGAGCTGTTTCCCCTTAAAAGTTGCCAGCAAAGTGATTCCCCATCACAAATAGTTCCGCAAAAGGAAAACAGGTTATTCTACCGTAGCCATTCCAAGTAATTGTAGATTTCTCACTAATAGCAAAGAAAAACAAATGTAGACAGACAGTTTGTTTGTTAGCTGGTTAGCTAGTTAGTTAATTAGCTATGTTAATAATCCCAATCTGGACTGTAATCTGGATTGCAAAATGTCAGGCCTTTTCTTAATTTTGCACAAAAAGCAATGAACAAGAGAGTGACAGATCTTTGATGCAAAAAAATCCTACATCATGTGTTTCATTTTTCAACTTTCAGAACAAATTCGCATTCAACTATCCATATTTTAGGCCATGCAAGGATTTGTTTTAAATTGCATCTTGTGCATTATCTCATCCATCCCCCTTTATAATTAGTTTGAGTCATTTTCTTTGAAAGCCTACTGATAATCTAGCCTGTTTTCAATGAGGCCCTAACAGGCTCCATTGCCATGCCAACAGATGAGTAATTTGAGGCATGGGAGTCTAATAAACACCAGGCAGCGTCCTAATGAAGCTAGGAGGCCAGTTATTCGGATAGAGCCTTCCTCAAGCATCCACTGGGACATTTCTGAACCAGTCACGGGCCGTATGAAAAGATACCCATTTTTTTTCTCCTGAAACTTTATTGTTTACTGGAGCAGTGTAAGGTTTCAGTCCTGTTCAGCAGGTCCTGAAATTGAGAAAGCGACAAGGACAAAACCAAAAAAAAAAAACAACACAAAACAAAACAGAGAAAGTGATGAGGATCTACTACTTCTACTAAAGTGTCCATCGACAAATGTGCTCCAGGTCTTTCTCGATTATATAGGGCTCTGGTTTACTATTGGTATAATGGTCTGTGAAAACTATGGTTAGAAATCTGGGGCGCGGTGACGAAGCAGCAGCAGCAGTCCAATAAACAGCTGGCCTGGGTTTGATTCCCAAGCGTTGCCGTTTCCCAGTAGATTTGGATAAAAGCATCTGCAAAAGCTCATGAAGTTTATATCCGTCCAAGATGTGATAGCATCAGATGTGCGGAGCAGCACTGCTCCCAAATCCATTCAAGATGTCACTAAGCCTCAGAGAGGATTGCATTTGCACAGCCTACTAAGATGGATTTCTAGTTTTATCATTGCAACAGACTAACACCCAGCTGATCTGGCCACTGGAGCTGTAGGGTCAGTGAAATACTGGATCCTCACTATTTAGATCAGATATGTGAATGCTCTTTATTTTTAGCATAAAAAACACCACATCCAAACACTACATCTACGCATATGCATACTATGTACCTGTGCAGCCCATTAGCTGGCTTAGGTCGTTTCTCACTGTCAGATGGAAAAGACGATTGGAGCTCAGGAAAAAAAGGTGCATAATTTAATGCTCCTGAGCAGCCACAAGGTGCTAAAAATAGCCCTTATTCTGCCAGGTAAATTTTTGTGATGAATTAGAAAGGTCCCAGGGGAGCTCATAGGTCTCTCAGCATCGCGTAATGTAATTTTCATGAAAAGCGAATTAATTAAACCTTCAGTTAATGGAATTTTATAAGAAACCACACACTGGCCAGGTGTCGAAGAGTTATTCGCCAAAAAAAGGAATTAGAGTAAAAAGGCAACTGGTGAATGATGGATGACAAAGGGAAAAAAAAGGAATGGATGTTGGGGGTGAGGGCAGGAACTGTGTTTTGGTGGCCTGGAAATGCCTTGAGGTCTGTTTACTTTCACACAGACTTTGGACCAACCCACCTCCCCATCCTGTGTTTTTGTTTTGTTTATGGTCTGGCACTTTAACCAATGCATGACATTCATAAAACAAGATCTCCTCTCTTACATAGTCATGAGCTTTGTTGTTTTTGTTTAGCTTTTTTTAACCCCTTAGTTTTATGAGCCAAAAGAACAGCAACCAGAATATTTTTATCCCTAGAGTTGGGTGATATGCTCTCTTTCTCTCTCTCTCTTTCTCTCTTTCTCTCTTTCTCTCTCTCTCTCTCTCTCTCTCTCTCTCTCTCTCTCTCTCTCTCTCTCTCTCTCTCTCTCTCTCTCTCTCTCTCTCTCTCTCTCTCTCTCTCTCTCATGCTTGCTCGTTTTCATTGCCCCTTTCCCACCCACATACATGCAGATCTGGAAGAGATGGTGTATTTTTCCACATAGACACTCAATTGGCTGCGAGATAGACAGATCTTAAACTGGCAAGCCCCATTTTGTGTCTCTTTTCTGCATTGTAAACCCTTTCCATGTGCCAAGCCCTCCACCCACCTACTCTCACGGGCTGTGCTATATGAGGGACAAGTGGTCGGAAACAGTTTGGCAGAGCCCCCGGTGCTTCATGCTTCTCCGCCATTCCATCAGCCAGCCACCCGAGCAGACTGCTCGCTTTGGGCTGAGGGGAACAGCTCTCTCCTCCCCTGTCGCTGTCACATGGTGCCATACAGCCGGCCGTGGCTCAAGCTAATTTTGCAATCATGATGGAGATCCATTTAATGGATTTTTACAAGGAGTAAGGGCAGATTAGCACTGAGTCATCTTTCTCTAAAGCAACGAAAGGAACAAAACATTGGAAGCTGAAAAACCTTACTTGCACTCTCTTCATCCTGTACATGTACATACACACACGCACCCACACACACAGTCACAAAGACACATGCACATGCACACACATGCAAACACACGCACACACACACACACACACACACAGATGTGTTGAAACATTTCTCGCGTTAATCTAATTGCGCAGCGGGCTTAACTGGCTGCCTACAAGCTAGAGAGCGACTAATTCCATTTCTGCTTTTCTGCTTTCATTTGTCACTGTAATGAGAGCGGTGTGTGTTCACTACCCTTGCTTGTGTTTAACAGCCCTCAGCGTTCAGCTTGCCCACCTAGTGCACGATCAGGTGGTACTGAGGCGGGGGGAGCAACAGACAGAGTGCTGGAATCCACTCAATGTTCCACTTTGAAAAAACGACAAATGTTTGCTTCATTTTTTTAAGAAGATAGACAGTGACTTGGCTTCAGAGGCCATAATCCAGTAGCATGTATTTGTTCCAGCCATTCACTTAGTTAGCCAATTCTAATTAGCACAATTCTTCAGCCAGGTAAAGAAGTTAATTATAGAAAACACCTCTATTAAGTCGAACCAGGTGATTTGGAATGTCTGGTATTGGATCGTAGCTTCTAAATTTTAGTTTGCCCATTACTGCAGATAGTGTGTGCAGTTCTGTCACCACACTAGTCTTGATAGGGTGTACAGAACTGACTTCCATCAATTTAAGCAAAAGCATGTCTCCAGCAGCTTAAAGTGATAAGCTTTCGTTTTTCAGTCATTTGTCTTGAGATGGGCCCTTTTCCAGGCGTAACTGTTTACAAATGGCCATGTACTGTAAGAAAGAGACAAAAATTGGAAAGGAGCGTGGAGCTTGTTTTGCACAGTCAACGCAGTCTTAAAATACCCTTTTTTCTGCCGCAAAAGGACATCGGTTGCTTTTTAACACATTGAGATGATGGTTACATCAGCCCTTCTGCATGATGCCTTCTCTTAGCTCATTCTCTCCAGGTTGGATGACTGATCCTTTTGTCTTTTCATCCTGTCTGTCTCATTCTTTAATCTCACTCCTTCCTAAACCAGCACATTTCCTGTCCTGTCTCTCTCTCTCCATTGTGTCATCTATCCTATTAAGTTTATCGTCTGACCACATGACTTCCCTTTCCTTCACGGTGTTCTTTTCACTCCTGGTTTACTGGACCAGTTAAATTAGGCTTTCTTAATTAGTGCTGACCTGTTGTCAGTGTGCATGAATTTCTCTGGAGAGATTGATTCAGATGCTCGTCACGCCATCACAGTTCTCATATCAGTATGTCCGTGACTCTCGCATCCGGAGCCTATCTGGCCCTCGTATTCTCCCTGCTTCTGTTTGCTGCTGTCTGGTCCCTACAGCTCAAATACTTGTCAGCTTCTTCATGTATATTTCATCACACTCATACCGGCACTGAATATAGAACTGTACCTAGAGGGCTCACGTGACCAGGTGAGAGTGCTTAATGATTCCACAGCAGAAGATGAACACTTGAAGACAGCCTTGAGAATAGCAAGACAAGGTTGCTGACTGTCTCGTTCATTCTTCTTCTTCTCTGCCTCTCCCCTTTTTCTATGCCTCCCCTGCTATTTTGACTGTATAAGTTGTTGGAGACCAATTAACAGAGGGATCCATTGGCAAACTGTCTTTACTGGCAGGCATTCCCACATGTCTGACGTTGGGACGGTGGCGGCAGTGCATGGCAACTATTTCTCAGTTGGGTCTAGAGGAGACAAGCAAAAGGCAGAGGGTTTGTTGGGGATCAGCTACCTCAGCCACACAAACCACAAGTAGCCAGGCATCTTTGGATTTCAAATTTCATGTGCTTCTACTCAAACACAAATGGATGTATGTGTGGTCACATGTTTGACTCTATGAGGGTATGAAGGGTAAGAGAATGTACTGGCAGAGGGCAAAGAGGATGTATTAGACTGTGCCTTCAGAATTATTGTCCATGTGGTAGGCCAGTAAAGCTCATGGCTGCCATTCACATTAGTCCTCTGCCAATATTATTTTTTAATAAAAACTTAATATATAGTACCATCTGTTTTACTGCATAATTAGCTGTGCTATTGCACTTGAATAAACTGGGTCATCAACAACACAGCCAGCAACAACAAGTTCTAAGGACTATGAGGTGTCTATCTGTGGAATATTATGCTTTTTTAACCAAATAGTCTAAACCATTTCAGCTCACCCCCATATATGTGGAGCACCAACAGCATTCCTCTCCTCTGTTAGATGTAGAGCACAGTAATTAGAAAAATGCCCACACTACTTTGAAGTACATCTCTTCCTCTCCCTCTCTCTCTCTCTCTCTCTGTCTCTCTTTCTCCCCCCCCCCCCCCCCCCTCCCTCTTTTACCACAACATGGCTGTTGGTTTCCAGATTTTTGTCATGCTACCAGAAGTCTGTACTTGATAGAGCCCCGTGTTTTTCTTTGCATGCAAGACATTATTCCTCCTTAGCGACAGCAAACCAGACCCTAGTGCTGCATATGCCACTGGTGCCTGGGACATTAGAGAAGCCCTTTGCTTCTGTGATCTACCCACCACCACACATGGCAAGCACCTTCTCAAACAACCCCTCCCCAACGCACGCACGCACGCACACAAACACACACACACACACACACACACACACACACACACACACACACACACACACACACACACACACACACACACACACACCTACTCTCCATCCCAGGATGTGTTATTGAGTCAGAGGTGCTGTATGTAGCATTGTGGCTAAAACTGGTACTAATAACCGTTCTAAAATTTTGTAAAGCATTGCTCCTTCTTTAGAGGCAAGGCCCAAAACACGAAATGAACAAAGAATGATTTGTGGGCTGCTACAATAAGTTTTAAAATGCAAATGTTCTGGCTGTATTGCTGTTGTTTGTGAAATCAGTTTTCAATTTAACATGTTTTTTAATCTCTGGTGACATATCAGAACCATTCTATGATTACTTGCCATACATTTTTTACACAGTCAACTTTTGCGTGTGCTTGATTTTGCAGTGCAGATGTGGACAATGAGGCCAGGTGCTGTGGCTGAGCAACATTGAGACAATTGGGGGTAGAGAACTGTCTTTAGATCAGGAATGGTTTTATATCGTAAGACATAGAAAAAATATCAGGAACTGACTGTATGCCCTGATGAAGACAAACTTGTTGAAACATGTAGGCATGTAGCCAGTGTTTAAAACTGTCTTTTATATTGTTACCAGGAGTGCTACAATGTTTTTTTTCTGTATTTATGTATTGACCTGTAATGTAGATCATGCAGCATACATTTCTTGCACCAGAGCCACTATGTATGTGGTCCACACACTGCGTTTATGTCTGTTACGTATGTTTATTTTGTCTGGCTGTGAAGCCATGTCCATTCCCAAAAGCCCCTTTCCTGTGCTGCTTTTCTCACAGGAAATGAAGGTGCGCCAGCTGTTTTCCTCTCATAATTATGATCTCATATTTGCGTTCAGTTCCCAAAAAAATCAGATCAGGATATGCCTCTGCTGATTTACAGAAAGGTGCACAAATATCTGTATTTTTTTGGCTCATTTTTTTTCTTTATCTTTTTCTTTTCATTATCTTGGGTAAATGCAGAAACAAAACAGCAGGACATGGTTTAACATCTCTCTCTGTCTGTCTGTATGTCTGTCTGTCTGTCTGTCTGTCTGTCTGTCTGTCTGTCTGTCTGTCTATCTTTGACCCAGGTTGATCTTGGTTTCCTTCGTTTCATCTCAGCCATTGGGATACAAGGAGCCATATCCCAGGAAACCATGAAAACCTATTTTGTGCGCTCGTATAAAGTAGAAGTCAGCTCCAATGGTGAGGACTGGATTACACTAAAGCAGGGCTCAAAGCAAAAGGTGAGTAATATGACAGACATCAATATGTGATAGATAGATAGACAGACAGACAGACAGGTGGACTTTATTGATCTCGATAACAATTTTAGGAAAAAAACACACACAAATCTCATGTAAAGTTAGTGTTTCTCACAACAAATTACATCATAACTTCAACATAGTTTATATGAAGTCGCAGACCAATGATGGTCTTTCCAGTGCAACTTACTCATAACTTCAAGTAGCACTAAGGTGGTCCTTGAAGCTAGGGGTGAAAACAGATCGCATAATAGTCCAACTAAGGTGAGGTGTCCCTGGATATCCGGTATTAGAGAAATCTAATGTCAAGTACAACATGTAGCCTTGGGGGCGTAGGGGTACAGTTGCCTAAGGCGTGCATACCATAAATCCAGGGACCAGGGTTTCAAGTCCACCTGAGGTATTTTCCTGATCCTACCCTGTCTCTCTCTTCCACTCATTCCCTGTCACTCTCTCTACTGTCCTCTTCAATTAAAAGGCAAAAAGGCAGAAACAAAAACTAAAAGATTTCTGGATGTTGTTATTCATCACTGAGATGATGAAATGCGAGTGTACACATTATTCATTTGTAGATCTTTCAGGTCATTCCAGTCACAGCATTTTAGTTGCCACGGTGAAAAAAATAAATTCAAGACACCACATACACACATACACATACACATACACACACAAAATGATAGCAGCTGGTCTCTATTTAGTGAGTAATCATGCCAAGCCATTGTTCTGTGGCAGGTTCAGTGGGAGGGATACAATGGGGATAAACTTCGGGCTAGTGAGACAGGCGGAGTGGAAGATGGCTATTGGGAAGGAGCTGTGTTTGGGCAGCTATTCTTAGTACCTCTTCATTAAAGCACAAAGCATGACAAAGCACAGACACACACACACACTCTTAGACTCTGTCACACACACATACACACTGACACACACATCCCTACATACACACACATCATCGATCAGCAATCAGGTCAGCAAACAGGCCAGGCTTCCTGTAACTACACAAATAAATGTCTCTGGCAGGGGTTACTGAGTCATTTAAGAGGTTGTCGTGGGAATCTCAGTATGTGTTAAGTGTAAACACAATTGTCTTACTTCAAGCACTCACTTTGCTCCCCCGTTTTGTGTGTGTCTGTGTGTGTGTGTAGGGGGGTGTATGTGTGAGTTTGTGTGTGCACTTGTGTGTGTGTGTGTGTGGGGGGGGTGTATGTGAGTTTGTGTGTGCACTTGTGTGTGCGTGCATGTGGGTGTGTACATGCGCGTGTGTGTGTGCATGTGTGTGCGTCCACGTGCATAATTGTGTCTAATGAGTGCTGCAGAGCTGACTTGGTTGTCGGTCTGACTAACATACCTGTATGTGTGTATGCATATGTGTGTGTTTGTGGTTAAATACCCCAAGGCCCAATTCTTTTTTATAGCCCACTAGTCTGATGTCTCAGAGGTGTTGTAGGGCTCGTATGTGTGTGTGTGTGTGTGTGTACGTGTACGTGTGTGTGTGTGTGTGTCTCAGAGGTGTTGTAGGGCTCGTATGTGTGTGCGTGTGCACATGGGTGTGTACGTGTACTGTGTGTTAGTGTTTGTGTGTCTCAGAGGTGTTGTGGGATTCATGTTGAAGCGTGCCTGTGAGCCAGGGGCCCATTTGTAAGCTGCTGAGGTCGTAGTCAAGGGGGCCTGCTCTGTAGGGAGCAGCAATTTCATACCTAGTGCATTTGTGTGGCACAACATTAAACAAAAGGGAAGAGACAGAGCAGAAGAAAAAGAATGGGTAGAGTCTCTCTCTCTCTCTCTCTCTCTCTCTCTCTCTCTCTCTTTCTCTCTCTCATAGACATTTTTACTCTCTCTGTCTTATTTTAACTTACACATTTGGCAAGCACTTCCAAGGGATTTCACAACAAGGGCTCTTGGATGAACTAGTAGATGTGTGTCTGTGTGTATGTGTGCCTGTATGTGGGTGCATGTGTGTTTGTGTGTGTGTGTGTGTGTGTGTGTGTGTGTGTGTGTGTGTGTGTGTGTGTGTGTGTGTGTGAGTGTGTTAGAGGCAGTGTTCTACCATGTATGGTGCCCTAGATTTTATATGAAGAGTGTGTGCACTAGAGAGCTCACTTCATCCCATATTAACTCTCTATGTGGAGCCCCTCCCCCAGCGCACACACACACACACAAACACACACACACACACGCACACACGCACACACGCACAACACAGACTGAGTGGGCTGTCTCTGAGGGCTGGCAGGCCTGGCAGGCACTCAGCAGGAAAGGTCAAAGGGTTATGACATCACTGGGCTTTTTGATTAGCACAGAAAGAGTCTGATTGACGTGCTGGATGCTCGTCCTCGGGCAAACACAGAGAGAATCAGAAAGTGAGAGAAAGAGGGAAATAGGCGAAGATACAAAGACTGAATAAAAATGAAGAGAAAATAGGGAAGAAATGACATAGCTGACCTTTAAGGTGTGAACTTTTAAGCGGACCTTGGAGAAGTTCATAAATGAGGGCATCTTTCAGCGATGGTCCATCTATATAATGCAAAAAGAAAATCGTTTGAACTGCAAGCTGTAATATTCTCTCTTTAGTTGTATTTTTTTTTTTTATCTACGTCATGATGTGATCCTGGCTTGAAAAGACAATCAAGTACCATGTATGTGTTCCAGCTGTTCACTAAAGCAGCTAACTGTAACACATGTAGCACAGCCAGGTAGAAGAGTTAATTACTGAAATCACCTGTAGTAAGTACATAGATGGAACCAGGTAATTTGGAATATGTAGTACTGGATGGTAGCATCTGAATACAGGTTGCCCATCAATGATCTACATCATAATAATAGTGCTTTGAAGAAACTGACCCAAATAAGCTCTCTCTCTCTTTCTCTCTTTGTCTCTCTGTCTCTCTCTCTCTCTCTCACCATCCCTAACTCACCTCCCCCTCTTCCTTATCTCTCTTATATTGCGGGGCAGACTGCCAGGTGATTCCCAAGCTTTGCAGGCCTTTTCTCCCCAGCTGAGTTTACAACAAACAGTGTCAATAATGCATGCCTGTCTTTCGTTCATTGTGTCACTTTCAGATTTTCCAAGGCAACACCAACCCCACAGATGTGGTGAAGAGTACACTGCCCAAGCGCACTCTTGCCCGCTATGTGCGCATACGACCCTTCAGCTGGGAGAATGGCATCGCCATGCGATTCGAGGTCTATGGCTGCAAGATCTCAGGTAGAAATCCATTTTTTTTCTATTTCTCTTAATGCTTCCACGAAGAGATATCCTCTTCTTTTGACATGGCACCATTGCATAAAAACACAGAACATGGAGATTATAAAAAATCTGAAGAGTATTTTTGTGTGTTGTGGGGAGAAAGAATTACAGAGTGTTTTCCATCTGCTTGTGTTGGAATCTCCGTTAAGTGAAGGCTTCACCCATTTGTTTAACGTCCTTCTTTTGCACTCTATCCCTTTCTTGCACTGCTCCGATTGTTTACTCGCAGAGGGAGAGAGAGAAAGGGGGGGGGGGGGGGGAGAGATTGAGATAGAAAGAAAAGGAGAGAGAGAAAAGGAGAGAGAGGGGGAGAGAGAGAGCCTGAGATAGAGGGAGAGAGGGGGGAGAGACAGAGATAGAGAAGGAGAGAGAGGGGGATAAAGGGCAGTAGTTTTCTGTTTTTTCTGTCAGTGCAGTGGCTGCTGCATTATAGATGAGAGGCACATGAAGTTGATTACGTATTTATGTTACCTGATGTTTGGATGTAGCTCATTTAAAATGAATGGCGGCAGCCATGGCAGCGAGGGCTGCTCACTGAGTGCTCATCTCTCTCCTACTGTATACATGCGCATGCGCACACACACAATATGCACACAGGGAAACAGTTATAAATACACCAGTGCATGCAAACACACACTTGCACGCATGCATTCACATATAGTCCATAGTACTGTGTATTCACAGACTAGTTTACTTAAGCTACTCAGGCCAGACGCAAACACAAAAACAAACAAACAAACACACACACACACACACACACACACACACACACAATGCGCACACAGGGAACTACTTACAAACCCTAGAGCATGCAAATAAACACTTGCACACAAACACTCACATATAGTCCAAAGTACAGCGTATTCACAGTCTAGTTAACGTAAGCCACCCAGGCCAGACACAGACACACACACACACGGTCCCAGCTGGCACCCATCCATTTGAATCTGTGTGCTTCTTGGCAGAGTGCCGCCCTCTCCACAAAGCTTTGATTGTGGAGCATTTCATATCGTTACTCCCTCCATGTCATCCCTCTTTACTGTGATGCGTGCAAAAGCCCATCCAGCCACTGACATCTACTATCATCTATGCATGTGGAACGCGTGCATATGGATCACAGTGTGCCGAGCCTAGGAAACATTTTTAAGATTATTTTGGGAATGTACTGCTGTGCACATCTGTGTATGAATTGATGAAAGGCTGCCTTTTTGTGTGCGTGTGCTTGTGTGTGTGTGTGGTTTAGTAGTCCCCGGGACACAGCTGGACTTTGCCATGTTTGTGTGGGTGAACTGACCACACTCCAAACACATCACAGAGGCCAAATGCATTATGGGGTGCCCCAGTGACATCACAAACGTACTGCGGCATAGGCTCTGATGATGCAGCCAGCTGGGATGATACTTGGGTGGAGAGAGAAAAAAAGAGCGAGAGACCGTGTGAGAGAGAGAGAATGATAGAGAAGTGTATCATTCCCATCATATCTCCATAAGGATAAAATGCAATGACACATGCAGGGGGTAGATTTACTGCTCACCTTTTCTTGGCCCACTTGCACAAACTAATACACATAGGCCTATTCTTTACGTTTGTAAACAAAGCCAGCTGTGCGTGTGACCAGACGGGCATGGATCCAAAGTCATCTCCACCCAGTAGACCGACTTCCACCACTGATACACACACATAGACACACACAGAGACACACAGACACAAATATCTCACAATCCCTCAGGGGCGTGTCTGCCAGCCCTTGCTACCCCAAAACTGCCCCTGAGTCCCATCTGACAGCCATTAACCTCGGCAGCTACCCAGAAAAGGGAAGATAAAAATATACAAATATTATCAATATTCTGCCATCCAGCTGTGTTTGCCAAATTGACAAGGGCAAGGGAAAGTTCTTACTCGAAGAGTTTTTCAGAGGTTCAGGCTTTCCCTTCTTTCCTGCTACGCCTTCCTTCTTACTTGCTTTTTTTGTTTTGGATTTTATTCTACTTCATTCAGTTTTTTAGGCCCAGTGGGAAAGGATCCCCTCTTCCCTCTCTATCTGTCTCTCTCTCTTTCTCTCTCTCGCTCTCCTTCGCTCTCTTTCCTCTCTCTTTCTATCTTCTCACCCCCTTTCAAATAGAGACAAATCGTACCGTAGCTGTTTGTTGTCAGTATTCATGGAACACAGATTTCAACTCCCTGGTCGCTCCGGGAGACAGGCAGAGAGCTTTTTTTTCTCCCGGTCTCAGAATGAGTGGGGAAGTTCAAAGCACAACACAGAGTCAGTTGAGTTCAGAGCCAGACCCCTGCTCTATCGGGGCTCTTTTCACAGTCCGACATTAAACACCAACTCTGACCTTTCCCAGACTCTCTCCCCCTCTCTCTCCTTCTTTCTCTTTAACCCTTTCCCTCTCTCTGGAGTTATTTGTGGCTAATCGGTCAGTGGGAGCAGACTAAAAATTTTAATGATATTGCTTTAGACAGATTGCAGACAAAAAAGATTTGGCAGGACAGAGAGTCAGTGGTTTCACACACTCTTTTTTTTTTTTTTGGTCCTTCAGTTCAGCCCATGTAGCCCAGGCTTCTAGCCTAGTGGACCCACACTTCATTCAAAACGTGCACTGTCTATTAGCATAAGTTGACTTTGTAGTGGGCAACTTTGTTTGAACTTTAAACCTATTGGTTCTACCTTCAATTTCTGTTGGGTGATTGGTTACTAAAAAATGGACTCGAAGGAAACTAAAGCCTCAGGAGAGTTATCTGATGTAGTACCATAATACAATATTGAGCAGCGGCACTGTAACTGCCCTAGCCTGGCACTCACTCTGATGCTAACAACTTAGGACCAGATTGGAGTCATCATGTGCTGGAAACAGTTCACTGTGAGCTTGTCTGTGTACATTCTCATTCATCCAGGTCATGGTAGTCAAAGGAGCTAAGTTGTAAGAAACTGGACTTCTTTTTGGAGCTTGAAGATGTGAACTGAAGAAGTCTTTTGGATGAAAGGTGAAATGTCTTTAAGCTCCAAAAAGAAGTCCAGTTGCTTACAAAGGAGAAGACTTTCATTTTGCATGTGTCAGCGCAAACAGGCCAGCAAGAAAAAATTAGAAGAACAAGAGATGAGACGGAGAAAACAAAACATATTCAAAAGGAGAGGGATAGAGAGAGAGACAAAGAGAGAGAAAGGGAGAGAGAGAGAGAGAGAAAGACAGAGAGACAGAGAGAGAGATGCCAGAAAGAGAGAGTGTGTACATACACACATGCTTACACAGACAGACGTGCATGCCCACATACACAGGTGGAGAGAGAGAGACAGAGAGACAGACAGAGAGAGAGAGAGCATCACTGTTCATCACGGCCCTCTCTGGCTGAATACTTGTAAGCCATGCGAAAGCCCCAGTGTTCATCTCCGTACTCAGTGCCATGATCCTATCTACCCTTTTGTAATACCTCTATCTTAGCACACTCTCTGCGCCTCCATCACTCTGTCCTCTCCTCTCTCTTTTCACTTCCTTATCATCATCTGTTTTGCATTTTATCTGCTGATTGCAGATAAGCTTCTGATTGTAGAGGGTCTGATATTACTCCTTGACAGTTTTACAAAAGGAAAAGGAACAGAAGCAGAGAACGTTGGAAAGATAGAGAAAAAAAATTACACGGACACATTTATTTTATATACATTTTTTACATTTTATTTTTTTATTTACTCTACTATAGCTCCATCTTCAAATTCAAATTCAGTTATGATGGTTAATAAAACAAAATAAGACATAAACAAACTAGTAACTTTAAAATACCCTAAGCATAGGCATCCTTTCTCTAAAACAAATTAGTTAATTACAAAGATAAGAAAGAAAGAGAGGTAATGATAATTCATTAAGTAGATAATTCATTATAATGCAATGTAGATATACATAATTTTATTACCCTCCTTTCTATCTTCATCTGTGTTCTCTACTACAGAGTACCCGTGCATGGGCATGCTGGGGATGGTGTCGGGCCTCATCACAGACTCCCAGATCGCAGCCTCCTCCCACACAGATCGCAGCTGGGTGCCCGAGAACGCCCGCCTGCTGACCAGCCGCTCGGGCTGGATGCTTCCGCCCCAGCCGCAGCCCTTTGCCGACGAGTGGTTGCAGGTGGACCTGGGTGAGGAGAAGCTGGTGCGTGGTCTCATCATCCAGGGAGGCAAGCACCGCGAGAACAAGGTCTTCATGAAGAAGTTCCGCCTTGGCTACAGCAACAACGGCTCCGATTATAAGATGGTGATGGATGCCACCGGCACCAAGCCCAAGGTGAGAACAAGGGCAGTGATGGACAACCTGGATTCAGAAGCTACAATCTAGTACTACATATTCCTAATCACCTAATTCTACCTGTGCACCTAATACAGGTGACTTCACTAATCAACTCCTCTATCTGGCCAACAAGCTGGAATCAGCTGATTTGGTGAATTCTAACAAATAATGTGGTACTGGATTGTAGCGGGATAGGAGCTACACGGGATAGGAGCTTCTCAGAAGTTATCAGTATTTAAGCTGTCAGGTGTTGAATAATTACTGTAATGCTAATACATTCAATTCAAATCTGTTAAAATAAGTGAATGAATGAATCAATGAAGCACACAAAGATTTGGGAATGTTTTTGTGGGGAACACCACATCCCTTAGCTCTTACTAGTCATGAGATTAACACATGTTGATGCCCCCCTGGCTGGGTTTTTGTCTTTCCTTCTAGTACACTGCCCCCATAAAGGAGGCTTTTTTGCAGAATTGCTTTCCTTTGTAAAG
This sequence comes from Coilia nasus, assembly GCA_027475355.1. Taxonomy (NCBI): domain Eukaryota; kingdom Metazoa; phylum Chordata; class Actinopteri; order Clupeiformes; family Engraulidae; genus Coilia; species Coilia nasus. Next base: position 33,096,080 of record CM050203.1, read on the forward strand.
GACAGTTAAATAGAGAGAGTGAGGAAGAGAGAGAGAGAGAGCGAGAGAGAGAGAGAAAGGAAGAGGTGAAAAAAGAAAGAAAAAAGGTATTGAGAAAAGGAAATAAATAGAGGGAGATGCAGAGACACTGGGGAGATACTAAAATGTAAATGTCAAGATTGTCAGGCTGCTCAGAACACGTCTGAGTTTGTGCATGTGAGAAATGTAGAGAGGGAGAGAGTGCATGCTTCAGTATTTTTCCCATTTTCGCTGTATGCTGCCAGCGCAACAACACCTCATCCCCACTTAGACCACGAGGAAACGACAGGAACATAAATCTATCCCAGATGGTTCTGGCATTTGATTTAAAAGCGAGCGAAAGCTTGATGCCCTGCTGTCCTACTTTAAAACCTCCTGTCTTGCCTCCCCTGCGTGCTGTCCTCTCCTCTCTGTCTCGCTCCTCTTCTCTTTCATTTCTCTCTCCTCTGAGTGAAGGATGGATGAGCAGATAGTGCTAACGGGCATTCATTCATCCACTCTCATCTGCATTGTCTGTGGGCTGCCTCTCTCTCCCCCTGTCTCATCAAGGTAGAGGTACTTCACAGGCCAGACTTGGTGCTTCGTGCTGGAGTCTTTGACCACTCAAAAACTCCCCCGCCCCCCCAAGCAGGAAACAAACGTGGCTGCTCTGATCTCGGCAAGCGGAGCTGCTCTGGTTTTGCTCCTCCACTCTATTCTGTTGATCAGAGACAGACGAGCAAAAGAGCCCAGGGGCGTCAGAAACTGAGGGGGACTGAGAGAATCATACGGAAGGAAAGAACAAATGAACATTCTTTTTCTCCATCGTGATTTCTTTATCCCCCTTTCTCTGCCTCGCCATGTCCCAGCTCTCGTCTCTTTCTTGACTTGTCATTAACTCCTCTTCCTGTTTTTCCTCTTCTGTTAGATTTTCGAGGGGAACATGAACTATGACACGCCCGTGCTGAGGGTTGTGGAGCCAAAGCTGACACGCTATGTGAGGGTTTACCCCGACAGGGCCACTCCCGCAGGGTTGGGACTGCGATTGGAGCTGCTGGGCTGTGAGATTGAAGGTAGGTCTGAAGGGGCTTCCACAGAACTTCAAAGGCTTCGTGGCAGTGTAGGAGCATTGGAGTAGCCATTGGCATAGGTCTACGCAGGAGCATAAATTGACTTTTACACTTGGTCACATTCATTCACATCTACTCAAGTTTTATTGCATCAGTCAATAAAACAGCTGCCAATGGCCAATCAGAATTTAGCAGCCAGAACAATTTTGTACCAATACCTTGTGCTATGTAAAGGTGCTTGCACCCTGCCTCAACAAATGGCAACAAAAAGTAGCAGTTGGGTTAGTGTGGACTGTCAGCTTGTGTTTTGTTTGTCTTTGTTTAATTGCAGCTAGCTACAAAAAGGAAAATAAGCCCAAGGAACTCTTCTAACAAGCACACACTTACAGTGAATTAGGTACAGGGACAGTCACACTGAAGCAACATGGGGTTAGGTGTTTTGGTCAAGGTCATGTCAGCCATGGCTGAGGGTGCAGGAGAGCACTGGTTATTCACTCAGTCGCCCATATCTTTCCTACTGGTACAGGATTTCAACTTGCAACCATCTGATTCCAAGACCAACTCCTTAACCATTAGGCCACATCTGCCCACTCATAGGAGCATCTACTTTGTCTGTGTTTAACTATTTGACTATAACCAACAGATGTTGTAAATGAAAACCTACCAACACCCTAGTAATCCCCCCATCAAAAACACAATCAAATATTTTCTTGATGAAATAGAACTGTTGATATTTTCTGGATATTTAGATTAATCCTCTTGAATCCCCCAAACCTAAATTGCTTTTAGGTACTGTAGGTCTGATGTAAATTAGATCTTCCTTAGATCTACTTTCTAATCAGTCGAAAGGGCTTGTCTGTGTGTGGTTCCTGTTGACTGATGTGGAGAGTAGAATATTGAACAGGCTCAGCATGTGTGTACAGAAGCTAAGCTGCCGAAAGACCCTAAGATATGTATGAGTGGTTACACCCAAGAGAGTGTACAGCTGTGAGGTGGGGGGAGGCATCTGTCCGCTCCCTCTGAAGCAGGACAGTTGTCCTGCAGATGCGACTTCAAAGACAGACATCCCCTCAGCCACCCCACCACCACCACCACCACCACCTCTTCCACCCACCCAGATTTCACTCTCCAAAAGCTGAGCCTTCGGAAACAGATGGAGATCCCTGTCCACCTGGCCCAGTGGATTAGTGTCCTCTACCCCTTCACTCTCTTTCCCACTCTGCATTCATGCTCAGTCTGGCTGCCTGCGTAAGCCCCCGGGAGTCCCACTGGGGCTTTGGTTGGATCAGTGCTTGTTGTTGGTGGTAATGCCCGTGCACAGGCACCCCAAACACATACACACACGCACACAAACACTGTGTAAACAGCTCAGAGACTTTTTTCAGCTTTTTTCTACTACAACATTATCATGTATGCAAACAATCAAACATGGATTTGGCAACAACAGAACACAGGCTTACAGAGCTGTCACACATCTCTGATTGCCAAAACACACACTCGTACACACATCTCTGACTAATTCACCATGTTTGTCCCCCTGTTGAACGGGATTATATTTCCAGTGGTACTGCACGGCATCTGGGTGCACTTTGGTTTCACTCGTATTCTTTTTTTTTTTTTTTTCTCCGTTACATTTTTTTTTTCAATCCTCCCACCCCTGTACCCTTACAAACTTGATATTTGTAATGCACCCCTTACTTTTTGGTTCCCTCTTTCCCCTGAGAAGGGGGAAAACCCAGTGAGCCCAGTGATAAGATTTATTAAAACAAACTTTAAATAAACAGAGGAGTTCTGCCTGTTGGCCATTGCTCTGCCACAGATCGAGATTCAAGATTAGTTTTTATCGTCATTCAAAACCACTGCAGAAGATGCAATGTAGAACAGAACTGCATTGTAGTATAGTTTAGTTACACCATAAAAAGAGAACAAACATACAAACACTTTCAGTAACCAGAATACCCGAGCTACCGTTGTAGCACTGGTGCTGCGCGTTGAAAAACTTTAACCCAACTATGCTAGGGGGGTCCAGGGCTAAATTTAAAGTTTACCTCATAAATGTTGAGTTCTTACAACTTCTGAGTTAATATATAATGCAGAGGTTGAAACTTAAAAATAAGCTTTTGGGTGTAGTGCATACACAGTGTACAAATGAAAGGCATCACTTTGAAATGCATCACTTTGAAATGCATCACAGCAATCTTACTGATCAGCAGCTGTGCATTTTAAGCAGTGATGAATGCACTGCTTCTGAATGCATATAGGGGAAACAATGCATACATACATCAGTAAAAAGGCTGTAGTTTTTACAGTGTTATGCCATTTAATAATCTAATCACAGTCGGAAAAATCTGCCACCGTGCAGACATGCACCGTCAGGGCCACTTTTCTTCAGTGTGGGCCCATTGCAACTCCTGAAGAGCCTATCTCTCTCTCCACATCCAAAGGGGGCCCTCCAGGGCCTAATGACAGGTCTGCTGGCAACCTCAGTGGCCCAGTGTGGCTCAGGGCGGGGCTGCCCATCAGCGGGAGTGGCAGAGCCCATGCAGCGGCCCGCACGCCAGCCCCAAACCCACACGCACTATTTTTACCGTACCAGAACCACCAGAACCAGTGCACATAGGAGGGTTAATGCATCTGGAAGAACATGGGCAGCAGAGTTATCGGAACAAATTTACTGTTGCAATATAGTGTTGGCAAAGCACAGAGAACAGTGGAACGGAACATTGGATGTGCGAAATAACATTGGGATTTGTTGTCTCCCTCTCACTATCCCCCTCCCATACTGTCTCTCTCTTTCTCTCTACCTCTCTATAGCTCCCACTCTCGCTCCCACTACACCGCCCCCCAGCACTACTCCATCGGACGAGTGTGATGATGAGCAGGCCAACTGCCACAGCGGAACAGGTGATGACTCCGAGCTGACAGGTGCTAACGCCACCCCAATGAGACTGCAGCCCTTAATCCCTCTCACATGCATGCACATATTCTCACACAGACAATCTCTCCTGGTGCGTCCTAGTGGCGCTTTCACTCTCTCTCTATCTTTCTCAGACACACACACACAGCTAGAAAAAACATGCACCTGACTGCACACTGACCTGAACTGGCACTGGCTCTGTGACACTCACACATGCATGCATCACTGCATTCATAATAACTAACTGCATCCAAAATGCACCTGATGAACTAACACCCTGCTATTTTAGTGTTTCCCTCTATTTTTCTGTCACTCTTTCTATCTTTCTCTTGCCCCTTTCTCGCTCCTCTTTCGCTTATTCTTTTTTCTCACTCTTTCTGTCGCTTCTGTAACACCTGAGCAGCTTCAACACTAGCACAAAAAAGCTTTGAGCAACTTGTCACTTTCAGCACCTGCTAATGTCACTCTTTCACACCTGTGTGTTGAGAACATGACGATCATGATCCGTGCTCCATCTGTACTAACCTTTTACCATTTCTTCCATGCATACGCAGCCAAACATGCATGTACATACACAAGTATGCAAACACAAGAATGCCCTCACACACACACCACATCCAGACACCCGTCTACTTGTTCTCTCGACTGCAGTCTCTTGGTGTGTGTGCGAGCATGCTAGGTCGACACTGTCCCCATATGGAAGCTAGGGGAAAAGTAGGTCTTTCCAAATCTGAGCAATAAGAAGCACTCAGCCCTAATACCACCCCCGCCCCAACAGAATGACAGTAATGAATGAGCAGTTTCACCACAGAAACCCACCTCACTTATGCTCAGTTCAGGCCGGCAGAGTATCCCCCCACACAGAATGACTCACCAAATCTACAGTGATTTTGAGAGAAAAACGACCCATTATTGACATTATCAAGCTTAGCAGTTCAACTGCAGAGATAAACCGCCAATGTAGAACAGTAAAGATACGACTATTTTTTTTCCTTTGAAATCATTGCCATTAGGTATAAAAATTGTTTGGGTATAGTACAGTAGAAACGTTACCACTTGTCAAACAAATTCTAACTGGTCTTTACCGGTGTTTGCAGGAGGAACCGTCATGCCAGAAACGACAACAGTTGGAGAGTTGGAGACAATACCAGAGGAGCAAGGTACATTTTTAAAACTGCTTTTCCAGCCCATTACTCTTTTTCCTCCTCTCATTGTTGATGGATATTTCAGTAAACTCAGTGAACTCACTATTTTTCCTGTGGGGCTTGTTTCTCTGCCCACGCCTTTGTCTCCTTGACAGCGGTGATTGTGTTGCCAACGTGTTACTTGGCTGTTTTGTGCCTGTGCCTCTCCACTTTATTATCAATCAGGCTACATGGTAATGGACTCCATCTTCCGTTCCTTTACCTGAGGCCACCCCCCACATACACACACCACCCCTACACACACCCAAACCCCCACCACACGCACAAATCTCTGTCTCAATTAAAGATGACCTTGACTAATTAAAATAGAAGCCAGTCAGTGTTTGCCTGGTAACTGCGTGACAGTGGATGGACTCAATAGTATATGGAGGAAAGAGCACTTTAGTTAACAGTTACATTGTTGTGCTGGAGTCAGCTGAGGCACTGCGTGTGTACAAAGAAAAAAGGCACAGAGTAAGGAAGGAAGACATATTCTGCACCCTGCTTTACACTTTACCTTAAAACTGTCAGAGATTGGAGAGGTGAAACAAAGCCTTTTTTAAATTGGAAATGGGTACATGCTCCTCACCACTAGCGGTCCTGATGGTTGGAGTCTTGGCTTGGTGATGCTCAGCTGGGTAATTTGACTTGAGGCTTTGTGTGGAGGTGGAGCTTCATGCTTATTAAAAGGGAATATGAGCTAATCTCCGTACGGTTGGAGAACGGAATAGTGAGCAGACGACGACCCAGTGGCATATCCAGAGATGTGTTTGCCCCCGTTCTGTCTTTTCTGTCTGTGTGGCTCTCCCTTCTCTTTACACTGCCATGTCTGTACTATTCTACTCCATATTATTCTCCATCTAACGGTTTTGTTTGGATGTTTTGTGATCACACTGAAAAGCAAAATATCAGGCTAATTTCTGTCCCCCTCCTTCACCTTTATCTGTCTCTGTCGCTGTCTCTCTCTCTCTCTGTGTTTGTCTTGGGGAAATGTGGCTTTAATATATCAGTATTACCCATTTCCTTTAAAGAGCACTGTTGGCCTCATTAAAAACGCTGGCCCTCGCAGTGGGCTTTAAGTGAAAGCTGCTGTCCTATCTGAGTATGTGGAGTAATGCCTCCTGTTTCCTCTCGTTTCCCCTTTCCATCCTGTGTTGACATACTGCTGATCTCTTTGCGCCTCTATTGTTATTCTATCCAAGTTACACCACGTTAAGTTATGATTTATTGTTTTTTTATTATTTATTTTTGTTGTTGTTGTTAGGTTTAAAACTGAAGGTAATTAGCTGCCTGTACATTAAATGTATTACCTTTGGAAGATGTTTGCATAGTTTGTCTTTCTTCTGTGTTATTCAGTTGCTGTTAGTAGTACACCTTGCAGGCTGTTGGCCATATTTTCCCCATGATAGAGCTTTGCTGCCCCCTAGTGTTATTTTCTCAACTTTTGTCAGGAACAAAATATGGGATGGGTTTGGAGCCTGTTACACATATAGCTTATTGCCATACATCAAGTTCCATTATACTGCTGTAGTGAAATTTAAACATTTTTCACCAATTGCTGAAAATCTCTTTTTTTCCTGTTTGTTACACAGGATATACTTGGTTTGCCTGTGACTTTGGGTTTCATGAGCCATCGTTCTGTCGTTGGAGTTTGGAAGACAATGACGTTCAGTGGCAGATTCAAACCAGTGGAACACCAACCCTCAACACAGGGCCTAATATGGACCACAAAGGTGAAGCCAAAAAAGACAAAATTAATGAGACAACAAAAAATACTCAACTGGGAAAATGAAATAAACTGAAATCCTTTATGCCCACAGTTGCAGTATTAGTTTACATTTTGTTTGGATTGTCCTATAGAAGGTCCTATAAACTATCTATAGATGCTGAAGCTATTTATAAACCATCTGTTAAGGTGGACTATTCAAATAAAGTGTAACATAATAAATAAGTGTATCAATATAATATGATAAATTAATATGTGTTTACTTTATGCCACATGCTAAATCTGAACTCGATCCGTTGAAACTCCTCAGGTGGCTCTGGGAACTTCATCATCCTGTCACCTGACGTCCAAGAGACGGAAGTGGCCCGCATCGTAAGCCCAGAGGTGGCGTCGCAGGGCTCAGACCTGTGCTTGTCCTTCTGGTACCACATGGTGGGCTCACATATCGGCACGCTGCATATCAAGCAACGCAAAAAGGGCGCCAAGGCCACCACAGACATCCTGCTCTGGACCGTCAGTGGTCACCAAGGCAACCGTTGGAGGGAGGGCCGAGTGTTGGTCCCCCATTCTAGTAAACCGTATCAGGTATGACTCTCTGCATTGACTCCATTCCACAAGGCCTCAATGTCATGAAATCATTTCAAATCAGAAACTCTTTTGCTTTTGTGTGTGATCTTCACCTTTCTTGCACAAGTAAGATCCAAGTTAATGAACTAACCAGCTTCTTCAATCTCGCTAACTTGCATTTTATCTACTTTTTTATTCTTATTTTCTGATGTTTCATCTTCTCTGTAGTCTTACAGTATTTAAATTTTTCTAGATGTAACTCTGAATATGGGTCATCTTGTTAAGAACTTAGGATCAACTTCTGTTGTTTTTAAATTAGCTATAAGAAAAAACACTTTACTTGACTGAACATCTTCACTACAAGCACAAAATGGCATACAAATATTTGCTGCCTTTGGGTTTCTAGACAATACAGCCATGCTAAATAACCCTTCTTACAGGTGGTTATTGAAGCTGCCGTTGAGCAAAGGAGCTTTGGTAATATTGCTGTGGATGACATCAAGATTCTAGACAATCTCAACCTTGCTGACTGCAGAGGTGGGTTTATTGTTTATATGTCCAATGTATATGTTATTATTATTATTAATATTATTATTATTACTATTATTATTATTATGCTGAATCAATATTAATGATGCTTATTATAATTTACAATTTGGGCCAATCATTTTTACATGTGCTACATAAATACATTGATATGACTTATCACTGGCTTCTCTGTCTGCAGACCCTGCTGTCTCAACGGAACCCATGCTGCCTGAAGAAACGCCCAATGTCATCGGTATGTGACTTTAAGTTCTTCTCCTAGAAATCATGTTCTACTCATTTTTTAGATCCAACATCAGTTTCTCTTTAGTATCTTCTCTGATTTCATGACTCTCACATGTCATGGTTTGTCTGCACGTCACAGAGGAGATCACAGACTTCCCCCGCATGGTGGAGAGCAGTGAGATCGGGGGAGGGAACATGCTGAAGACCCTGGACCCCATCCTCATCACCATCATCGCCATGAGCGCCCTGGGGGTGTTCCTGGGAGCCATCTGCGGGGTCGTCCTCTACTGCGCCTGCTCGCACGGGGGCATGGCCGACAGGAACTTATCGGCCCTGGAGAACTATAACTTTGAACTGGTGGACGGGGTGAAGCTCAAGAAAGACAAGCTCAACACACAGAACTCGTACTCAGAGGCGTGAGCGCAACAAATGAGAGGAAAGATCGACATGACCCCTGCAAAAAAAAAGAGAAAATAAGAAACAGGCCAGGCTACATGGACTGCCAACGCTCCCTCATTGGATGGGGACAAAGGCTCTGTAAATTTGGCGGGGAAACCACTTGGAGGTTGTGACTGAGCCATGCTTTTCTCAGGAGCTGCAGTGGAAGTAACCTAACAGTAGGGGACACTGTGTACAAAATATGAAAAAAAAAAACATCAAACACAAAAAATATGTACAGATGATTGAGATTATTATTTTAATTTTATTAATTTTTATGGTTAATATTATTTTTTCTTGTTTTTCTTTTTTTACAATCAGATGCTGGTGTTGAGACCAATATCATGTTTAAAGTATTTATCATTTTCTCTGAGAATAAAAAAAAAGCCTTTATTTTCAGATTTTTTTTGTGTTGAAAACCCAAAATGAACCATGATGTGTGAGAAAAGGGTTTTGTCATCTGGCAAGATCAGAATCTATTCCGTTCTGATTCTCTGAGGGAAAAAAATACATGGTTCCAACAGTGCCTTTAAGTGCATCTCTTAACATTCTCTGTGGAGTTCTTTTCTAAACTCTCCCATCCCCTTTTCCTTTACATTATGGAGTCAGCAAAAGGTCAGGTCAGCAAAATCAAGAGTACATTTTATGGACTGGATGTCAAGGCCCACATATTGTACATAAGTTTTAATATATTTTAAACCCCCCGCCACTCATCACTTTTTGAAGGAAGAAAAACACATAAATGGATTTTAAAAGCTGCAGTATTTCTTTTCCTTGGGTCGTGTGTTGTAAATAGAACTGTCAGGCTGTTTTGTGATGGTAAACAGTGTGCTGTAGTGTTGTTTTTGTTCTTGTTTTTTGTTGTTTTACCAGCCTTTGTGTGTGTGTGTGTGTGTGTGTGTGTGTGTGTGTGTGTAGGCGCAAGCTTGTGTGTGTGTGTGTGTGTGTGGGCGTGCGCTTGTGCGTGTGTGTCTGCGTCTATCCAGTTAGTGAGTTTAGACACATGAAAATATGCATAAATCACCATATCATGTTAATTCTCTACCACAGCGTGGATTCACAAGTGAGTACAGCTAGTAAAACAAAGGGCAGTACTTAAAAGACACTCCTCACAAATATAAGCCTAACGACAGTAGCAGAAAGAGCAACACAATATTACGTAGCTACATCTGTTTCATGAGTGATGTCCTTGAGGCAATGTCTCTGTCCCCTCACTCTGCTTGTCATACGATCTGTTATCCTCTCAGCTCAGATGTATAACCAACATTATTTGTATCTCACACGCTGACATACTCTGTGCTGCTGGCTGTTTTTCCTGTTCATTGAGGGGGGAACAGTCCAACAGGCATAGCCTCTCTAAGAGGTTAGATGTGTTTGCACACTGCCCCAATAAATGCCAACAAACACCAACAGTTGGGTCAGTGTGCACCATCAGTCTGTTTGTTTGTTCCTGTTGGATGGTAGCTGACTAAAAAGTCACATGGCAGTTGGTTTTCTAGCCATTCTAAAGACAGCCACCTGCCGGATACCAACAACTGCCAACTTTAGGATTTGGGCATGTTGGGGCAGTCTCCAAGCACCTGCAGAATCATGCATGGAATGTCCGTCAAGAAACCAAATAGACTCTTTGGAGAACCACAGGTCAGAAAGAACAAACTGAGTGGGACAGTGGTAATAGTCACATTTAGTCATTTTTAAGATTTGTGTTGTCTTGGAAAAAAGAGCTACTTTGACCATCGTTGAAGCTTGAATACTCTAGTGCCCCACTAGTAGAGGGAAAAGTTGTTTGTAAGAATGGTGCTATCACCATTTCGTAGTAAGCCAGCACTTGTTACATTGCTGGTCTCCTCATAGACCCATAGTCCATCTGTGTCATTGACATTAGGGCTGGGGGCCCAATGGTGTGGCCACTGGATATTGGAGTTAAGTGATGTCGTTTGGAAAGCTGGCTGTTGATGGTTAAATCTTTACCAAAGGACTGTGGCCTTACCTGTCTGAGGCCCCTCATTGCACCTTGTTGTAAGACTGCATCACAACCTTTCATCCACTCTGTCATGCGTATGCTGTTGTGAATCTAAAAAGATATAACTGTTGAGATTACATAGCAGGACATTAAAAGACATTAAAAAGGGGATCATATGATTTCTTTTTACTGCTACTATATTGTGCTGAAAGAAAACTGAGTATGAGGGAGAGTAATCTTTGGAAACCACCAAACTGCAGTACAAATGGACTAGTCAGTAGAGGGTTTGGTTTATTGCTAGTGTGTCTAAGGGTATAATCTGAAGAGTTGGTTATGAGGTTTCTCTGTTAAAGCTTTGGTATATATGAGCTCTGTGTAACTGTGGCAATCACATTCTATGATCATTGTCAATGTTATGATCTGTACTGAAAGGCAGTTTTGCAAAATAACGACTTAAATACAAGCTTCAGGTGGATAACTTCAGTCTGATAACAAGAAAGGTTGGATAATTAAAAGCAGAAACAATGTTGCACTGATAACTATATTTAAAAAGCTGTTTGTGTTTATAGTATACATGTTGTTATAAAAAGAAAGAAAAATAAACAAAAAACATACTCTGTGTTCATTCTTTCTTCTGTTTCACAAGTTTCATGTGTGATGAAATTCCACAAAGTATACTGATATGTTTTCATTTTATGAAAAGGTATACAGATCGTCAGAAGTTAAGCCCTGTCCACCTATGTACACAGCCTATTTTGTGTTTAGTTTTTGTACTGTCATTCCAAATTTTGTGCAATTGTTTTAAAGAAATGGAGAGGGGAAATGGCTTTTATTTTCAATACTGCTTCTGTAATTTGCTGTGGTAGGAGATATCAGAACAATGAATAAAACAGCAAAGCCTTAAAGTGGAAATTAATGTTTTGTATTCAGACACACACATACATTTGGAGGGGAAAAATCGTTATGTCTTTTATGTGCTGAAGTGAAATCATGGCAATGACATTCCAAAGAATCCACTGAAATAAATGTTATCTCAAGATATGTATAACATGTTGATGTTTTTGTTGGTGATTGGGTTGCTTGGTTAATTTATAATAATTTGCAATAACACTGAAATACATTACTTCACAAACACAGATTCATTTAACAAAGAATTTGGAACTAGGGGACGTGCACTGCCCTTAAATGTATGTGGGAGTTGATGTGAAAATGGGACCGTTTGATTATGCACAAACACAAATCAAACCAGAGCCATTGGCAGAGTGCAATACTGTTTCCCGGTCACTTGCATTCTAACTTTCTAAGCTCTGTCCAGTAGAAAGAAAGACAAATGTTGGTAAAAGAGACGAAAAACCTCTCTCAGCAACCTATACATACATACACATATACATACAAACACACACACACACACACACATATAGTATATATATATGCACCTCCACCAAATTAATCAGAGCGTGTAAATAAGATGCAAATGTAGAAGTGTTGCTGTAGCTAAACTGCTGCAATATAATGACAACTTTGACCAGTGTTGAAGATCTTTTTGTCATTCAGTCAAACATATATGTACTTAAAGCAGTCTCTTGTTCGTTGTAAGAGAAAGTATGTGTTACTGTTATGTTGTTAACTTAGACTATGAAAACTTTGTAATGTTAATTTCTTTTTTATTTATGCTGTGATTATAAGATGTCATTAGCTCATATGCAAACAGTAAAAGGCAGTGCTGGGAAATACAAAATGCACCAGCAGAAAGAGGGTGAAAAAGATGTTTACTGAAAATGCTTCACTTGTTTGACTTAGTTTTCATTTCTTTGATTGGCATGGCCATTTTACACATTTTTTTAACCTTACCTCTATGCTTACCAACTATCACACCAGATGTAGAGGTATGGAGATTGATGTACACCTCTAGGACAACAGCAACTGTTAAAAAAAAAAACAGAAACCTTGTAACTGTGTCTAGTGTCCAGTCAAGACTTTCATTGTAGGCCTTGGAAATTCCTCTCCAATACTGAATAATGCAGACAATCACACTACAATAAAATCTCATGTGAAAGGTACCGTGGAGAGTATGAGAGTTTGTGTATTCAGTGTCCAGGTTTGCTATGCACATGTCTCCTGTCATTAAATTACCACCATAATCAATAACTGACCTGAACCCCATACGTGCTGGTTGGTTCTTTGCACAAAAGCCTTTTGCTGTTGCTGTGAGTGACAGCATGAATGGGTAGACATGAAGCATTACACTGGAAAGCACCTTTAGTACAGTGCTGCATGAAAAACGCATTATATACTGTAAGTGGGGTCCATTTACCATTTACAATAAAAATATGCCATTAATTACTGTAGAGTATATGGCATTATGAGGCCATAATATAATATAATTAAATGTTGAATGGCATAAATCTCTTATTATTACTATTATTATTATTATAAACTTGTCTTTCAGATATGTACTGAAACTGTTGCGACAGTAGCAACGGTTGTAGTAAGATTGTCTTTTTATGTGACATTATCAGTGCAATGATAATGCATCCAAGAGGCTAAGGTAACAAGAAGCAGTCTTGTCTTTGGTTATCTTATCTGTTGAGTAATCTTTGATTCTTAACCAACTAATCTGATATTCACACAAAGCCAACTTCACTGGCATCAGGTCTCAGCTCACACAGTCAGAATAGAGTGCCAAAAGTAAAAGAAAAGGCCTAGAGTAGGCAGGGCATCCCACATGGCCAACCACAACTCAGTGGAGGTCTCTAATAAATGGCAACACTGTTGACAAAAAGCAGTAATGTGTGGCCTTTGGCGTCATTGCTGTCCGTGGCTTTGCAGCTTAATGTCCGGCAGTGAGTGATTGAATGCTCATTCACTGTGTTTAGCGTCCAGCAGCTAACTGCATTCAAAGCAGAAATGCTTTGCCAAGCAGGAGCTGATAAATAATTACATGCAATGTGTTAGTGTTATGTGGTGGCACACAGTTCCATCGAATCTCCTCCAGGCCATAGTACCCAACAGTTTTGCCAGCGGTCACATGGATGATGTTTCACCTGCAACAGGAAAAATATCATCTGCCTTCAAAGAGGCAAGGGTTATGCTGCTACTCCCTACTCAGATTAAGAACTATCAACCTGTCTCCCTACTCCCCTTCTTATCCAAGGCTATCAACAAGGCAGCCTCAAAATAGGTCACTGACTTCATCACAGAAATTATTCTATAAGTATTAACCAATCTGGTTTTTAAAAGTGGCCACTCCACTGACATTTCTCTGCTGTCTGTGACAGAAGCCCAACTGGAGTGCTGGAGAATATGCTATTTGCTAAATGATTATATCTCCCATGCAAATTGAAGATTGTTCAGTTCCCTTTCCAGTGATATCATAGTTAAAAACTACCCATGAACAAAGTTGAAAATTGTTTTAGGCTTTATAACCTGATATTACACATCACTGAAGATGAGTGAAAGGCAAAAGTGGCTCATTTTCTCCCACAAAATTGAGGAGGGGATGATTAAACAAAAAGCAAGACTCGCTTGAGGGCACCACCATTATCTGCATCTTAGCGACAAACGTGACCTTTTTGGTGGGATAGGGGACACACTGAACACCATGTCCACCACTAAAAGCTACTTTAAAACTGGATCTGAACTTGTCACTTTCAGAAAAAATTTATTAACCAACACTGAGTAGTTTTCTTCTTCGGTCACTACAGGTTGGAATTGTCTCTCATTCGAACTACAGAGAGACGGCCTGCTCCTCCAAACTTACTAAGGGTGGTTATAGCCCAAGGAGGGAGGAAAGCGAATTCAGAAGTGCCTCTCACCCAGTTACAAGTTACATAAGATAAGATCTGGCAATAATATACCAGGATGGCAGTGAAAATGAAATGATAAACAGATGTTTTAAATGTTTTTTTTTTTAATCATAAATGACTCATGCTTATCAGGAAAATGAAAAGCCAAATATAAATATTTGATTTCATTTTTAATTTTGGCAGGACAATTGGACTGATGATTTGAAAATTAAATAGCAAAAATAGCTTTGCATTTTCATTTGACTGATTTCATTATCATTTCTTTTCTGGCAGCTTTCACTTTCCATGCCTTACATGGGTATGGGAGTTTGCAGAAAACTTGTGCAGATTCTTACACTGACCACAAGAGGCAGATAAAAAGCCAGCTATCAATTCATTTCAGCTGGGCGCTACAGTAGGGGAGACCGGGGCTGGTTGGATCAGGGGCAGGTTGAATCAGTGTTAATTTCCAAGCCCCTATAGGGTGCTGAGACACAATTCCAACACTAAAATGATGCCCATTAGGACCAGAGTAAGTTATGTAAGAGGTCTCAAGGTCATTAACCCTTTAGGTGAGTAAAACTTTTTAGTTTTGGGGGGTCAATTCCTGGATTTTTTACCTTCCACTTAACAACTCCCAGAAGGGTAACAGTTAGGGATTTAAAAAAATAACTTGTTTTAAATGATTGTCAAGGGACTCGGCTATAATGTAAAATAAAGTTTGAGATCCTGAGGTGACTAATGGTAGCAGGCTAACAGTGTTTGTGGAAAAATCTGTACCTCAGTGTGGGCGGGGTTGGTTGGCACACTAATTTTGGGGCTGGTTGGCTCAACAGTTTACATGAGAAAGGCCCAATGGTACTCATAAAAATGAGCATTTTATACAGGGTGTTTAAAAAAATGACATAATTTGAAATGGGAATATTAAAAAGGTGGATTAGGCATTATTATAATTATTATTATAAATTTTCAATTATAATTCAAATACAACCCTATTTGGTAACACTTTATAATAACTTCTCCCTATAAATCATGTATAATGTATTTGCAAACACTTAATTAACCCTTTGTTCATCATTTTTAACCATTATGTTCCACATTATTTGTCATCCATAAATCAGTTATAAACATATTCTGTCTGCTTCTCTGTTGGCTGTTTGTCAGTATAAAAGAAGAAAAGAGGTGAGTACATCCAAAAAATATATAATCACAGGTGCTAGAGCTGACTTTGAAGAGAACCATATGATTACACGTTTTCAGTCAACCCCGTGCTGGGGCAGGTTGGCACAATTTCTCAAAGCCAGTTATATCATACATTACTCAAAACAAGAAATATTTTGTTGACATTGTATATACCTGTTTTATAGATGAGATGTTAAGCTTTCAGTCAATCACACGTTGACAGCTATGATGCACTGTAAGACGGAGAAATATAACTGAGTGTGAAAAGTAATCCTACCAGCCCCGGTCTCCCCTAGTACATGGCAGGTGCCGCATCACTAGAACTTGAGTAAAGCAAACAAAAAGCGAACAAACTACTTGAATATTAGTAGTGTTGTGGGTTTCGTTTGCCTTCACGTGTCGATTTTCTGACATAGATTAGCATATCCCATACAGTGTGTTCTGGAGAACATTCATTAAATATATTAAAGCCTACACACCCCCATTGATAGGCTGTCTGGTCTAGGTTAGCAACTCACTTTTACCAGACTTCGATCTCCCTAGGAAAAAAAGTTATTCTTGCGGACGGGTTATAATACTCCAGATTTAAAGCGTTAGAATACAATATCACTACTACACATATTGATTACGGGCATGTTTGGACTGAACGCTCGGTGGGCGCAGGAGGCTCATGTTGGTGACGTATAGCAAAATCCTGCGCAAACACCTCTGGTCCAACCCTTCAACACTTTTGCTCAAAGCGGAACTTCGCAAAATGGCTCCGCTGCCATATGTCCGAGCTGCGTTTCTAGTTGGTTTTTCTGTATTCCTAACGCTCGTGTTGGGCTTTGGTCTACCGGCAGCACTGAATTTCCTAGCGAAGTGTTTCGGTTATTCCGACACCAGTATTACCGAATGTGTCGTGGTGGTGTATTCACTATTCGTTTTGTATGTGGCTATGCCTCGCTTACCCAGGGGTACGGTGAAGGTAAGCTCCTATGTTCAGGAGGAGGAGGAGCCTGTGTTGAATGTGTTTACTTCTCTACCTAAGATTATGGTACAGAATAAATGGTGTGGCTATAGGTTGATCATACAAGGCTGCAATCTTATATGTGTGACTGTTTTTTTTTTTTTTTATAACCAACTGATATACCTTGCATCATACAAAACAAGATGTTGTAAAAGCTATGTGTGTATGGAATTAACTGATAGTATCATGTTTGTGGTAAAATGCCTTGACACAGTTACAGTAGGCAACAAAAAGTTCTTGAGCCTCTTCAGGAAATTGCATGCTGTATCTAAAAGGAACTAGATGAGCAATGGCAAAGGATGTTAAGTAACAGTTTACCTTGTTTGTTTCTTTCTGTCTATCTCCTTTGCAGAGTGAAGGCAAAGCTGTTTTTATTACTGGCTGTGACAGTGGATTTGGTCATGCTTTGGCCAAACACCTTCACCTAAAAGGTTTCACAGTGTTTGCAGGATGCTTTTTGAAGGTATGAAACAGTCAAAGTTAATAATGTGGAACTAATGTGGTTCTCTTGATTGACCCAAGGAAGATCAATTTTCTGTGTGTTCAATGCCTCAACGCATGTCAGTATATTGTAAAAGCACAAAATACTTCTAATTATGTCTGCTTTTTCATTCTGTTTTATACACTTAACATTTTTAAGATTAGAAACACTGAGAAAGTTCTTTTGAAATACAGTTGTCTTTTTCTGTCTAGTTGTCTATTCGAATATAACCTAAAATTGATTTTAAAGTAAAGTACACATGGTAGTTCTTAAGGGCCCTGGTTCGACAGAGTGCTGCCAGAAAAATGATTGTAACACGGAACAACCTCTTAGAAGCATTTTAACAGAGGTGGAGATCACGGCTTCAGGAAGTAAAAACCATTAGACATGTAGGCCTATATTGGCTAATTAGTAAAATCATCTGTAGTTAGTGCACAGACAGAAAGAATACGGCAGGGTTTTTACTTAAGACGGGATTTCCACCTCTGCATTCTAACTCCCAACATTATTTTGGTGGTGATTGTATTATTGTATTGTACTATTAGTGCCAGGTGTTCACAGTCTAGACATTTTTTTGGTGCCTCAGTGGCAGAATAGTATGGATACAGTCACTTGTTGCTCTGAAAGCATAGATAGTTTTAAAAGACATTTAAACATCATTTTTATACTTCATTAATTATTGGGCATTTATTTTTTAAGTGTATCAGAATAACTGGTACATCAACCTGTATAAGTGTATGTAAGATTTTATTATACTTCTGCATGTGATATCATGTAATGCTTTTTCAATAAAGTAGCCAAGTATTTTTCTCTATAATGTGGTGGTTTATAGTGTTGTATGTCACTTGCGAGAAAAGCGCCTGCTAAATACTTAAAGTACAACTGTTGGTCGGATCCCACAGGAGAAGGGTGGCGATGGAGCAAAGGAGCTGGAGGAGATGCACTCAGAGCGGATGAAGGTGCTGCAGCTGGACGTGTGCAGTGATGAACAGGTCGCCCAGGCTGCAGAGTTCGTAAAGGCCAGTCTAGAAAACTCAGAGAAAGGTGGGTGCAGCAGTTAGCTTTGGAAAATTCAATATGGCCATTTGATATGGGATTCGGGTCATAGCTAATGGTGTCCTTATGAAGATTTTATGAATGGCTGCAGTTTAGGTAGGGTGTAAGATTCTGGCCAAAACTCGTACCAGAGAATGCTGGAGGCATAGTAACACATTACGTTGCCCTATCTATGTAAGAATCGAGGATCTTTGCTGGTACTGCAATCAAATTCTAAACACTGTCAAGCGTTGCTCCCCCTCAGAAGCAAGTGGCAAAACACAAAATCAAAACATAAACAGATTTGTTTTAGATAGAGCACCTTTGAAAATGCACCAGTTTAAACGTTTAATTAGTACATCACCGTAGCCTACATACTTGCCATAGTGTAGCTCCACATGGATCGTAGGTTCAGCTACGCCTCAAGGGTTGAATTTGTTAGTTGAATATAGTTGAATTTGAAAGGGCTCCTCAGTAGTATCAAAGCTGGTGTGCGAAGGCCCTCAGAGTGCAGAGGTACTGTAGTCTTGCCAGGTCACATCTGGTTATATAGTTACTATTGTTCTCAGTGACTCTGTTCTCTATTCAAATTCTCAATCGAAACAGTGGTTCAGTTCAGACTAGCAAATAGTGGTCATAAGTACAAGACTGGTCCAAGGGTCAAAAAGAGAGATCTGTGCTGTTTCAAAAGGGCTGCCAAATTTTCATACCATAAAACCATGGGAATGGTATTAAACATTTAGAAGTCATTTTGAAGCAGTATGCAGACTTATTTTTGACCCTTTCCCTCAGTTCACCTTTGTGATCTGGCACTTGTTAAAATATATTTGGATGTGTGCACCCCACACTACCATTTGTCTCTGTACAAGGCTTTGTTTTCAGTAACTGCTTGCATTCTCTATTCAAATTCCAAAACTGAACAGTGGTTTAAATCAGACTAGCAGATAGTGTTTATGGATATAGGGCTGGTTCATATGGGACTGAATCCACTCCTCCTCTCTCTGTTCTGAGCAGGTCTTTGGGCTCTGGTGAACAACGCAGGGGTTTCCACCTTCGGAGAGGTGGAGTTCACTTCCGTGGAGACGTACAAGCAGGTATCAGAGGTCAACCTATGGGGTACCATCAGGGTCACCAAGGCCCTACTGCCACTCATCCGCAGGGCAAAAGGTGAGGAGGAAGGCTTGTATGATAACGGCACATCTACAAGACAAGTTATTAAGGGCATACTCACATTATGTCATCCGTACCCGAGTACACTTGACCCTCAGAAGTCTAGTTTGTTTGACCAGTGTGATTACTCTACGCTAGTAGGCTTGGAAGAGATGAATTCAAGTCTGGTTCAGTTGGACTTAGGCATGATATGAGTAAAATGTACCTATCCTATTTTTGTTACAGTTTAATGTGTGTTGAACTTAATTGGGACAGTTTTCAGAGTTGGCCAGGACCCAACATAAAAAAGACAACGTGCTGAATGGATTTTTTTGTTTACATTGGCTTAATTTAACAATGCCATGTATGTTTATAATGTACATGGCATAGTTAAGTTAAACCAATGTAAAAAGATCCATACAGCTTACTTTTTTTGTTTTTTTTGTTCTATGGTTCACTTCTTACAGTGCAGCACAGACACATTGACATATGCACAGCTCTGGTGTGCGACATTAAACATTTGGTAGTAGATGGTCATAAAAACATTGGATTTTTTTTTGACAATTCCATTTGCTTTAGGCCCTGCAAACACAAGATTAACACAGATTGATGCTTTAGTACTCAAGATGTGAATGCACAACATGTGAATGAACTATCTTGAAAAGTGTTTGAGGTATGACTTTGACGAGGAAATCATTTTAAAGTGTATCGTCTTGTCTTTTCAAAATTCGGACATCCCATGTTCAGCAACCAAAGGTTCTGCCACATATTTATTCCAACCAATTTACTGAACCAGCTGATCCAAATTAGCATAACTTTCCAGCCCGGTAGATGAGCTAATTAGTGAGAAAGTGTTAACAGCAGAAGGATTACATGGCAGGACTTTTACTTTTTCTTAAGCTGGTTTGTCTTCCTCTGCCAGTACACATTATTAAGGACAATCAGTGTTAAGGGGAGGAGAAAATGTATGGCTTATATTGGTCCAGCACTTTAATTAAGTATGGATATCTGTTTTTTTTTTTAGCTGCTGGTAGCGATCTCTGCCTTCCTTGAATCTGGGCAATCAGTGTTAAAACAAGTGTCTGTCTTTCCCAGGCCGTGTGGTCAACCTGGCCAGCATGTACGGCCGGATGGGGAACGCTCTCCGCTCGTCCTATTGCATCTCTAAGTATGGCGTGGAAGCCTTCTCCGACTGCTTACGCTACGAGATGAAGCCCTGGGGCGTCAAAGTGTCTCTTATAGAACCAGGCAACTTTGTGGCGGCCACCGGCATCCTGTCACGTGATATAGTGGCAGCCACTGCTGACAAACTGTGGCGAGAGGCACCCCCTGTGGTTCAGGAGGACTACGGCAAGAGCCACTTTGAGCAGCACATGGCGCTGATGCGCTCCTACTGCGGCAGCGGCCAGAAGGACGTGGCCCCTGTACTGGAAGACATCACCGATGCCATCACCTCCCTGCGGCCCTTCACGCGCTACAACCCCATGGAGCCGCACTGGTGGATCCGCATGCAGGTCATGACCCACCTGCCTGCTGCCCTCTCCGACAGACTCTACTTCTGAAAGGCAACACAACCCCCACCCAGCAGCAAAGCATAGGTTTCAAACACTCGTTTAGACCAGTGATGGGCCAACTGGATTCAGAAGCTACAATCTAGGTTCTACCTGTGCACTTAGGGGCCGATTCTCCCCTGCGCGCAAGTGAAAAAAAGCGTGCAACAGCACCCCTGCGGATTCTACTGTTGACTTAAGTCTGGCATTTACACGGGAATCAGTCAGTAACGCGCTTCGGGAGGAGCAACCCCAAAATTAGGGAGTGTCGCATGTAAATGAACCCTGCGCGCATTCTACCCTGCACTTAAGCAGTTTTCTCTTTACGTGCCACAAAGGGTTGTAGTAAGGTCTAGCGCCACTATAAGGCGAAATGAAGTACTGCGTTTGATGTCGGCTAGGCCTATAATGTCAACATTTGCCATATTTAACATACCAAAGTGCAGAGTCAGTCATGTTTGGTTGTTGATCCTTATTCTTTAAACTTCAGGACAAATTTTCTCATAGCCATGACATTATTCTTTTAAAATATCACGTGATATCACGAAAGAACCTGTTCGCCAATTAGGTAAATTGCAAATAAACGACAATTAATGAATGAATGAATTAATTATTTTCTTAATTACGTAATTGGTGTGAGTACAAATATGACCAACATGCTCTCATAATCAGAAACCAATATGCCATCCTTGTACCTGCTGGCACTCCTGCGTCAATGGGAGAGAGAATGCCAAGGTCGAAGACACGCCCGCGTTTATAGGTCTAGATAAACAACAGCAACTTTTCTGTGTTTCTCTCCTCTCATCCCGCGCACACACACACAACACAACTCCATTCCATTAAAGGCACATAGGCATAAGAATATTGCAGAACAGAACACAATTAACACAGGTTATCACAATATGTTTGTTGCGGATGGGTTGGAAAGCCACAGTAACAATCCCTTGTTTGTCATGACATTCAGTTGGACACGAAACATGTGATTTCAGTTCTCAAATGTGAGCATTGTAACAGAGCTCAAATAATATAAGCTGTACCGTCTGAGTGCCTAGAATGTAGGCTACACCTTACGCTCTGATTTTTCAATGAACAGTGTTGCGCTATACAACGAATATAGCTATTGTTTATTTCATTATTGCGGCATATATATGTTGTAAAACCGGACTTCTTAAAGTAATTGGCTAGAAAGATCATTTGCACCACTTGTTTGCTTGCATATTCAAATTTAAAGTTCTCTTCTGTTTCCCACGGACTGCTACTGTTTTTATATGTGTAGTCAGAAAGACCATGTCCCATTTTTTATTGGTAGCCGTAATCCTTGCACTTGGCACTGACGTTGCTTTCATTTTACATATATCACGCCCATGTTGAGTTACGCACTGTATTTCGGAGTTAAGCGCTAAGGGAGTGGCAGAGGTTCAGAGGGGAGAATTTGCGCAAGACGAAAGTGCTTAAAAAGTGCGTGCGTAAAAAAGACTTACGCGCCTATGGGAGAATCGGCCCCTTAGAGGACAAGTACCAAATATTTCAAATCACCTGGTTGTACCTTTGCATTTAATACAGATGATTTCAATAATTAACTCCTCTACCTAGATGTGTTCTTACTAGAATAAGCTTATTTAGTGAATGGCTGGAACAAGTACGTGGTACGGAATTATGACTTAGTTGCTCCCATCTAGTTACCCCCGAACATGATTAGACTGTGTTACAGAGACGCTGAATATGAATGGTTTTTTTATCATGCAGAATAGCATTTCAGATCCAGAATGTGTTTTCATGTTTTTAAATGTCTTCTTTCTCAGTGCACAGGAAGTTTTCCGCAGTGACCATCTGCCTATAGCGTTATCTCTTTCTGAGAAAAGAATGTCTGTGAGTATTGACAAAAGAAAATGTGTTCAGTGTTTCAATCATGATTTTGACTGTTAGCATACATGAGTATTTCAGTAGAAGTGTGTAATTTGTACTAGGTGTATATTCTGCTAAATCATTTTAATGACAGTACAGGGAACAGCGCTAATATTGTTGTTTGATTTTGTCTACAGCATTTCATACTATTTGCACTTAATTAGTTATAGCCCCATCACCTATTCATTTTGCAGTGTTTTAATGATGTAATTATTCATTAATTATATTTTTATATGATGATTAAAATGCTTCTGACATCTTTCTATGGAGATGGATAGCTGTACTCAGAGAGATTAAGTTTATATGAAAGAGTAATTAATAGGCAAAAGGCAGTCACTGTCTAAAGCAGAAAGGCACATTGTGCTGGCGGGGCTGGAGCCCCAAAGTTAATGGGGACTGCCAGTGCAGTCAGCTCCTAGTCTATGGGGGTTCCTTCTGGAAAGGGACCAACATTCACTTATTAAATAGAAAAGCCCTATAGTCCTGTCCTTCACTCATTATGACTGTGAAAATGTGGAGAAAAAAAAAATTACATTGTGCCTTTAGAAGGACAAACGAGGGCTTTTCAAAACATCTGGACTATTTGTTCAAAACTGGATTTGTTCAAGTATGTATTATTAGACATCATTTTTGGTATCTTTAAATTAATAAAGTTCGATATATATATATTTTTTTTGTCTTTTTAAAGTTACTTCTATTTAGTGGCCACTTGGGGGCACAATTGCGTCAAAGTTACTCTATTTCCTTTGTGGTGTGTACAGAATTAAATACAATCAGTTCAAATGTAAATTATTTTCGCTGTGAGTCATTGGAATTGTAAACACATCAAAGTTTACATATTTATGGTTTGACTGACTCGGGATGGTATCCATAGTTTATTTGGATGCTCATATGGGTGATACTAATAGTAGGGGGAATTATGTGAAAAATCGTTACGCGGTGGATAGAAGCATGAAATTCGGTACATATGTCCCTTGGGTCATTAGACATCCTAGAAAGGGTGGACAAAAAGTTTGTAAACAGGAAGGGAGTTTTTGAAGAAATTCAAAATGGCCGTCCATAGAATTGGCAGCTGATTCAGAACACACCAAAAGCAAACTCATAAAACCATGAAATTTGTTATACACGCTCTTGGGGTGACCCTAAGACATCTTGGACCATTAGCCCAAAAAATCTTGAACAGGAAGCAAGTATTTTGCATAAATTAAAAATGTCCGACCATACCATTACCATCTGATTCAGAGAACACCAAAAACAACCTCATAAAAGCATAAAATTTGGTATATATGCTGTTAGGGGTCATCCTTAGACATCCTGGAAATTGACTGGAAATCTTGAACAGGAAGTGGGTTTTTGAAGAAATTCAAAATGGCCACCCATGCAATTGACAACTGATTAAGAACACACCAACATCAACCTCATTAAAGCACGACATTTGGTATATATGATCTTGGGGTGACCATAAGACATCCTGAAATGACTCCTAAAAGTCCTGAGTTCCTGAAACAGGAAGTGAATATTAAAAAAAAATCAAAAAGGCCACTTAAAGGAGAACTTGAATTTGACGAGTGCCGGCAGGTTAAGATCGTAGAGGCGCTCGCCGTTGTCAGCGTACTGATCCGTGTCTGCGTTGGAGGCCGTGTCCCGCATGCCGGTTTTCCGTTTGACCTTGCCGATCCCTGTGACAAACACGGAGATGAGACAGAAGAGTTAAACTCCAGATGTGCAGGAACTATGATCTCATACCTTTTTTTTCCAAGTGAAATGTGCACATGCACAAAAATGTAAAAACACACACACAATACAGTTACAGTAAACACAAACTGTTACAGTAAACAAACAATATAGTTTCCCTTAAAGGAGAACTTCGGTGTAAAATGAAAATTGGAATGTTAAAACATCATACCGAGTTGGTATGTGTACTGAGGAGCATAATTGATTTAGCCTGTTGCATTCAGAGTTTAACTATTTTTTATTGTTTGTCCCAGAAGGCTAACAATGGAAGTGGTAGGTGCCCTTAGACAAAGCATGACGACTACGCTATTTTTAAACCATTAAAACAGCTCGAAGAAACTCCACACTCCATCGGTAGTACAACAAAGGCCCTGACATTAAAAACGAGGCACTGAGAACTTTGTAAGTGTACACAACATTTATTAATAAAACAGTTTTGACAGGCAGTACCTTGCTGTAGTTTCTCGTCGCCACCATGATGAAAGTCCGCACAATTTGATTGACGAACACGAACCAGCAGGAAGAATAGGAGGAGAGGTAGTACAATCGACTTGTTTGGACTTTCATCATGGAGGCGACGAGAAACAACTGCAAACTACTGCATGTAAGAACAGTTTTTTAAATAAACGTTCTGTACATTTACAATATTCTCAGTGCTTTGTTTTGAATACCAGAGCCTTTGTTGTACTACAGATGGAGTGTGGAGTTTCTTCAAGCTGTTTTAATGGTTTAAAAATAGCGTAGTCGGCATGCTTCGTCTAAGGGCACCTACCACTTCCATTGTTAGCCTTCTGGGACAAACGATAAAAAAATAGTTAAACTCTGAATGCAACAGGCTAAATCAATTTTGCTCCTCAGTACACATACCAACTCGGTATGATGTTTTAACATGCCAATTTTCATTTTACACCGAAGTTCTCATTTAAAGGCCTACAATTGCCAGGTCATTGAAAGCCTACGAAAACACCTTACAAAATGAAGGGAATATGAAAAGGCTTCCTATGTGCCATGTGTCTTAAAGACCTTGTGCCCCTCATGCAGACATTATTAAACCACAAAATGTATTCACATTGTATTCACATTCTTCTGGCAACCCTGCATTCTTGTATCTGCACCTTTGAGAATGTTTCATCTCTGGCTAGGCTGTTAAAAGGACATGCAGTCATGGGCATGAAGGCATCTTTTACCTCTGGAAATGATTTCCATACCGCCCTTGCAGTCTTTTCACCTTTCCCTTAAAATTGAAAGGATGTATCTCAATCTGTGTGTGTGTGGAAACCTGGGGGTAACATGTTTCTGTCTTTAAAATACTGTTGATATATATTTCTTGAAAGTCATGCCCCATACAAAAGGTAACCCACATAGCAATGTATGGGTAGCAGTTCTAATTAGAATTCTCAGTCCTAACTACAGAATCTCTGTGCACTGTTTTGTAGAGCATCTAGTATATGGACGCATATTCTTGTATCTGTCTATGTAACTATGATGACAGCTTGCACAGAATGTGAGTAAACCTCCCTCCTTACATCTCAAAAGGATACGCTACTGACTGAGCTCATAGCCTGGCTTTTATCTCACTTGGTAGCGCATATGTCCACCATACTGGAGTTGTTGTGAGGTTGTGGGTTCGAGACTGAGCCTGGACTGTGCAGGAAGACCTCAGTAAGACCTCCTCATGGTCACACTCTGGCACTGAAGTGGGATGACTAGATGAAACAACATGTCAACCCTTGATGTCATATCCTTGCGTTCCTTTGCTGAAATTGTATTGACTTGATGCTCTCAGCTAACATTTATAAGAATTCCTCCTTGTTTTTTGAGTCCTTCAGAAAAATAGATAACTTGTGGAGAAGCTTAGTCATTGTGTGTGACCATGAGAAGGAAGACACAAGAATATCCACGTGTATACCCACATTATACATTGAAATAATCAGCTCTTGCAAAAATGAATACTTTCACCCTCTCCATTAATGGCTGCACCATACCCTGCTTCACTTCAGGTTAAGAGCCTGTGAGTAGACAGTATGCTGACCCTCAGTGCACGCATTTTTTTAATCTATGGAACACAGCAAGATTACTCCCAGCTCGTTCACAGCTGAGTGCTGAAATCCTGACCAATGCTTGTCACATCTCACATTGGTGAATGCAATTCCACTATGCCATGTATCCCCAGTAAGCTACTCCACCATCTTAAAATAATTCAGCTAGGATCATAACATGCTCAAATTCTTCAAGCCATGCAAAACCACTACTTTTGCAGCTTCACTGGCTCCCAGTTGCATACAGAGTTAAACATAAAGTCCTGCTCCTAAGTTACAAGGCCCTGCATAACCCTGCTCCACCTTATCTTAGTGACCTACTAGAGCTCTACACCCCTCTCTGCTCACTACGATCCTCCTCAGCAGGTTTACTGAGAATACCACCCATGAACCCTAGCACAATGGGAGAAAGAGCATTTAGTCATACTATATTATTATTATATGCCAGTTGCTCTACAAAACAGTGTACAGAGAACTGTAGTTAAGACAGTGGATGTAGACATAGTAGTTCCGTAGTTTTTGGACAGTTTCTTGACAACTACCCATACCCCTTTGGAAACATTGGCTCTCCCAGGTTAGAACCTCTAAATTTCAGGACAAAGGCAAAAAAGGCTGCATAAAAAATGTTTCCAGAGGTATCAGATTCCTTGATCCCAATGACTGTATGTCCCTTTTAACAGCTTAGATAGAGATCAGACATTTTTGCAGTGGTAGACAATATTGTAACCGAGCAGTGTGCCAAGCCATTTTTACCAGAAGCAGCCAAATAATATGGAGAACTTCTTAAATGTGGCTGCAAAACACAGCATTTCTGCTCTCAAAGTTGCAAAAGCAAGAATGCAGGGTTGCTGGGAACAGCATTATGCCAGTGTGATAGATCTTTGAGACAAATTGCATTTGTAGCCATTTCATATTCCATTCATTTTATAATCAGGACTATTTGTTCAACAACATCTTTTTAAAGATCCTTCTGGTGTCTGGAAATCAAGTTTAAATGTAACCATGTAATAGCTCAATTACACGCGCACTTTTTAAGCACTTTCGTCTTGTGCGGATTCTCCCCTTTGAACCTCTGCCACTCCCCTAGCGCTTAACTCCGAAATACAGCACGTAACTCAACATGGGCGTGATGTATGTAAAATTAAAGCAGCATCAGTGCCAAGTTCAAGAATTACGGTTAGCAAGAAAACATGGGACATGGACTTTGTGACTACCCA
This sequence comes from Coilia nasus, assembly GCA_027475355.1. Classification (NCBI taxonomy): domain Eukaryota; kingdom Metazoa; phylum Chordata; class Actinopteri; order Clupeiformes; family Engraulidae; genus Coilia; species Coilia nasus. The sequence continues at coordinate 33,123,799 of CM050203.1, forward strand.
TATGAAAGCAGTGGCAGTCCGTGGGAAACAGAAAGGGGACAATCGGCCCCTTAGTGAAAAGCAAAATGATCAACCTACCATTTAGTTAAGAGTTACTTCCATTTAGTTACCACTTGGGGGCACAAACTTACTTTATTCTTAGTAAGTAATATGTATGTATATATGTATGTAGTAAGTATAAGTATGTATGATTTCCTATATTGTAGTACAAGTACTTAGGTCCTGCCTCCTCTTAAAGTACGTACTGTAGCGTCCTTTTTTAAAGAAACTTTGAGGATGAACGACTAGTTCCTCTTGAGTTCATCTTTATTGATGATGTGTCTGCCTAAAGCAGCTGGCTGGCTTCTCATATGATTCTCACCAGCTAAAACACGCCACAGATTTTCTATTTTTTGAAGATTTGTACAAAAGTAAATACAAAAGAAGTAACGATCTTGACCGGAAATGTGTGAACAGTTTGGAAAACTGCTCTTTACTATGGGCATATGTTACCCATTCAGAAACTATTATGCTGAAATTTACAAACCAAAGATTATATCGCAGTATACAGTATACGTCTGTCGTCTCTGGATCAAATTATACCATAATATGAATTTTAGGTCATATTGCCCAGCCTTAACCCAAGACAATTTCCTGTCTGCATATTCTTCTTTTTCATACTCCATGGTGGAGTTTGTTTTTGCTTTTTGCTTCCAGTGATGGAAGGTTTACATCTAGAACCCCTACATCCACACTCTCTTTTCCCAGGCCTGTTTAGACATTTAAGTTAAAGCTTGTCAGAAGTGAATAGGACACCCAAGTGGCACCGCCCCTACTGCCTGGCTAGAGCTAAAGCTGCCCCAACCATTTTTTATACCAGACTTTGGCCCCCTTATGAACACTAACATTCTGTAGTTGGCAATTTTGTTTAATGTCTTCACACAGGTACGGGGAAATCTACAGCTTACAGTTGGCTAGAAATCTCTTTAACATGGCTTAAAGTGCTCTGAAATCTTCCTGTTACCCTTTTACATCATTTAAATCTTAAAAGTGTTCAGTAAAACCACTGCCAGCTCCACTCTACCCACAGTCATGTTGAGATTCTTTGGCCTGTTCCAGACTAGATGCTAAGACTGATTTGAGGAATAAGAAGAACACAAATGTCAGTATTTACAGCTTTCGTTATGTGAAGAGGTCCTGTGAGGCATCCATTCCAAAAGTCAACTTTGTTTGGTGTTCCTGACTACCTTGAGTGTCGAAAAGTTATCAGTGACTCTGTCAGCACCATAAATCAATCAGTGCCAAACCTTAACAGTAAAATGAGCCTGAAGACAGAAGTTTTCTCCACTGTGGGTTTCTGCCCTATTTGAATTCAGCACAGTACAGCACAGAAACACTTGCCTCATTACACACATGTAAAACAGGTGGTTAGATAGAGCACTGCTGTTGGCACTGGTGGCCTGGTGGTTAAGGTGATGGACCTGTGACCGGGCGGTCATAGGTTTGAGTCCACCAACTGCCACTGAGGTACTGTACCCTAAGCATTGGTCAGGATTTGCTGTGCTGTGCTGTACAGATGGGAATTACTTTCATCACTGTATGTGACAGCTGTGTTGCTTGTTCTACATTCAGGAATACAAGTTTTGGACTTATACACAGCCTTTCATGAGATCACAAAGCCACTAAAAAAATCAATTCTAAGAAAGTGTAGCAGCAGCAATGTCAGACACTGCACACAGAACGAGACTTCACACAGACACTGTGACTAAAGAGTCAATTTTCAAGATGGCAGCACAGTAGCTTATTAAACACAAAACACCTCTGCATATGACAGCAAATATTGCTTTAAACTGTGTTGACTTTGCCTTTTACAAACAAATAAGATCTTATTCATTTTCATATTCGTTTCCATTCGTCTCTTTTTGGGGTCTAAAAGTGGAAAAAATACATCTACATCAAAACTAGCTTTTGTCATACTTAAACTAAACTCCTAAAAACAGTGTCCAATCTAAGTTCAATTAAACATCTTATATTGTTCTCCCAAGGGGGTTCTAAGAGAAATGGATCAGAAGATGAATACAATTAGAAGTCAATCATACTTTTTTTTTATTTCTGAGAGACAAAGACAAGACTGTTGCAAGTCCATTAGAACGCAGCTAACCCCTGCTTTCTGCACACCCCTCTCCATATTGTGCTGATTAATAATCCAGACTAGTGCATACTCCCCAGACATAGTCTACATTCTAGATCTTTGCTTTTATTTTCTTCTGCTGCCATATTTTTCCATTGAAGGCTCTCTGAATTCTTTTTTCTCCTCCCAGCCGAACGGACGGGCTACCTCCACACTGCTGGAGAACTCATCATCGGAGAGAAGCAACAACAGGAGGAGCTGAACCCCTCAGCTTCCCTCCTGAGAGACCAGAGTACTGCACAGCGTCACGTTACATAGAATCTTGTGCTTATCAAACTGAAGTGGGGTGACTTCAACAATGCCCGCATCAATTTCCCTGCTCAAACATCCTCTTAGGTGCAGTTTTACATATCCTCTGCTAGCCCCCACTCTAGCTTACTGTACATGCATTTCTCTCTGTTGCTCTTCATATCCTGTGGCTTTTTAAAATCAGAGCAGTGGAATAACAGGAAGCGGTGACTGTGAATCAGGGATCAAAGTGCAGCTTCTCCAGCTGCATGGAGTAGAAGAGAGTTACAAAGTAACGGCCCAGCAAATCTGTTTAACATGGACATTAAGTTAGTGTTAAAGGATAAACAGAAGTGGATATGCCAGCTTCAGAAGATAAAACTCCTGCACATGACACAGGTAATTTCACTAGTTAGCTGATCTACCAGTTTGATGACTTGTGTGCTCATTAGGATCGACTGGTGAAGAAAATGGTCGGATCAAATATGACAGGGTTATTTTACAATCAGAAGCCAGGATCTCTGAGGATGCAGATAATAAAGTTAGAAGACGGTAGATGATTAGCTGTGGCTACACCTGAAGGCAACAGCAAAAAGGGACTTTTTCACCTTTTGAGACCAGGCTGAACAATGAAGCCAAAACTCAATGTTCTAAGGCTGCAATATCTCACATGTCCATTGGGGGCTGGCTGCAGAAGCGAGCCAATTGGCATAGGCTGCCATGTTAAAACGTCAATTTTCACAGCAAAAATAAACATTTACAACTCCATTAAAAAAAAACAGGGGGGGTGGTGGGGTGTATGAATGAAGTGATTTCTAATCTAAGAGTAATTATCTCACAGTAAGAACCACTCTATCCAGTACCACCACAGACATTCAACAAATACAACCATCAGCTACACTGGTGTATGACTTCTTTTGAATCAGTCATTTGATTGCCTGTGTTCCCTGCATTCTTAGATATTACTAGAGTTTGTTCTGCTTCATACCAGGCTGTGGAACTATACTATTTAGAAGTGATAAAATGAAAAGAAATATTTGACTGTACTCACTGCTGCACTGGAAAGGTCAAGTGCCATGGACAATAATGGGCAACCTGGCTTCAGAAGCTACACTCCAGTCTCACATAATTATTGGTTTCAGTCATTAACTACATCAGGTGATTCCAAAATTAAGTATGAAGTACAACAAACAATTGTAATTTGCATAATTTCATCCAGGTAAAGGGGTTAATTAATGAAAATCATGTGCATTGAGTGCACAGGTAGAAACAGGAGATTTAGAATATGTAATATACATGTACAACCCCAATTTCGAGAATACTCCAAAGACAACATATCAGTTATTAAAACTGGATTTATTTGTTGTTGTATGGGATATTTATGGTCATTTGTCTACTTTACAGCTTGAAAGATGCAAGACTCCATTATTTCAAAATTAATGACAAATTTTTAACTTTTGTAATTTGAGATGGACCCAGAAGACATGGAAAACTGTCCTGTGTTATAAATTTGTCATTCATTTTGAAATAATGGAGACTTGCATCTTACTATATACAGAGGAGAAAAATCATCCTTCTTTTAGCAGTAAGTTCAAAAGACAGCATCTATGGTGGTATGGGGGTGCAGTAGTGCCTTGGTTATGGTGTGCTTATTCATTCAAAAATTAATGCTGATTGATACTGAACTGTACAAGATGGCACTCACATATTATATTTTGAGGGTAGACCTAAAATATTACCAGATAATGAGGTCAAACTGCATTCTATACAAAATTCCAACAGTGTGGCTCCATCATAAGGGCAACCAGCTGCTAAAATGGCCGGCGTGCTGTCCAGATCTGTCACATTTTGAGCATAATAAAAAGGAAAACATGAAGAAGACACCTACCAGTTGGGCTGCCGAAGTCATGTCAAGGACAAGAAAGAAAGCCATTTTATATAAAATCATCTTGTCAGCTAACATAATTAACTGTGAAGTGTCCTCCGTTGTTTTTCTTTAGTCTTACTCAAGTTTTCCTGCCTTTTAATGACACCGTCCCAACTTTTTTGAAACACGTTGCTGGCTTAAAATTTAAAATGAGCCTAAATATCCCATACAACGAGAAACAAATCCAGTTTCAAAAACTGATGTCATCTTTGCACTATTCTCAAATACATTTATTGCTTGTATGATTTGAGAATTATAGCATTTGTTTTTTATTTACAATTAACACAACGTCCCAACTTCATCGAAATTGGGGTTGTACATTTTAGCTTCTAAATACAGGTTTACCAAAACTTACTATGGTACCTTTTTCTGGTATTATGGGTCTCACCGCCATGTTACCATTCCTAAGATTCAAATGGTTTTATGGCTTCACAAAGCAGCAGCTCAAATCTGGCAAATAACTCATTTGGGCGCTCAATACACTTTCTGTTTTTATTGTGTTTGCACTTATAGCAAAAGTTTCTCCACAAATATCATGTGGCAGTTGGTGTGTACGGTGTTATTTCCAAAATGTGTGCAACTTGGCAGAATGACAGAAGTAGTACATTTAAGCAAATGTGTGTGTGACAATTGATCTTAGTTTCATTTTCAGACCTCCCAATGATTGTTTGCGATATCGAAAAATCTCCCTGTGGCAGTCAGTCCTGGGGAAAGCATGAAAAACATCACATTTTAAAAGAAAAAAATAAAAACACAAAAAATAATATATATTAACAAAATTAACTAAATGCAGATCTAATATATGATGACATATGTTGCAATACATTTGCGTCCTATGACCTTAACATGATATAATACATTATTACGTCCATGTCTTTTAGGAACCAGTCATAGACCTTCTCTCCCCTCGAAACCAAACCGCACTCTTTTTTCCAATCTCTCCTCTTCTCTCTCTCTCTCTTCACTTGGAATGTTCATTACTTTCTCACAAAGTTTGTTTTGGATATAGTCTCTTACGTTTGTCAGTTTGTGTTTTTTTTTGTTTAGGCTGAGTTTTTATATTTTGTGAAGTGATCAGGAAGCGGCAAGGGCTTTGACCAGGTAGAGTTTGTCCCCGTGTTCGCTGGTGAAGATGGGTGCTTTTTTGTAGTGTTCCACCAGCTCCTCCATGGAGTTGAACTTGCGCTGGCCTATACAGTACAGGCTGTCCTTCAGCTGCACCTTGAAATGCTTGTTTTTGGCCTGGGCCTTTAAGGAGATGGAGAAGTCGTTGGGCTGCAGAAGTAAGGATGACAAACAGATACGTAATTAAACAAGTAAATAAAGGTGACAAACACATAGACGGTTAAGTGATTTTTAAAAGATCCATGGAAATTTTACTGTATGATGAGTATAACACAAGTGTTAAAAGCAGTAAACAGAATTATGGCATCAGAAGCTACCATCCAGTATTTCAAATCACCTGGTTCTACCTGTGTGCTTGTTAGAAGAGTTAATTAGTGAAATTGCCTCTATCTGGCTGAAGAAGTTGTGCTAATTCGAATCAGCTGATTTCTGTGATTTTTTTTAATTGGCCGTCACTGGTTTGTAAGCATAATCTTTTTATCCTACTCACCGATGATTCACTGTCACGGATGAGGAAGTCGCCCTCGGTGCCGCGCTCATTAAGGGCCACTTCCGCCTGATGCCTTGTCACCTTCCCGTAGTACCACAGCTTGCCGGCGAAGCGTCCGCTCGCCGAGGGCTGCACGTAGTCGCAGTCTGGGGTGGGAGGTCCCACAATGGGTGCCTCAGCCAGCACGGTGACGTAGTTCTTGGGCACCAGACCTACCTGACCGTCCGCCTTGCGGCACTTCCACCACTCGGGGTCGTTCTCGGGCTTCTCGATCACCTCCATGAGTTCGCCCTTCTCGAAGCGCAGCTCCTCCTCGTTGGTTGAGCTGAAGGGGTAAAGCGCCTGCACCGTGTGCAGAACTCCGCAACGGCCCCCGTTCCCGTTGGCCGCGTAGCCGCCTGTCGTGGCCCCGTGAACGGCCGCCGCCAGCTTCTCGGAGAGCGAGGAGGCGGGCTCCCCCGACGCCAGCGCTGCGCTGCCATCCACGTCTTCTGTCACGTAGTTTGAGGGGAACCAGCCCGAGCGGCCCGAGTAGCTCCCACGCCACCAGCCATCGCTGCACTTCTCCATGACGATCACCCGCGTGCCTTTCACCAGTGACAGTTCGTCTTCGCGCTCCGCCGTGTAGCTGAATTTGACGAGTGCCGGCAGGTTAAGATCGTAGAGGCGCTCGCCGTTGTCAGCGTACTGATCCGTGTCTGCGTTGGAGGCCGTGTCCCGCATGCCGGTTTTCCGTTTGACCTTGCCGATCCCTGTGACAAACACGGAGATGAGACAGAAGAGTTAAACTCCAGATGTGCAGGAACTATGATCTCATACCTTTTTTTTTTCCAAGTGAAATGTGCACATGCACAAAAATGTAAAAACACACACACAATACAGTTACAGTAAACACAAACTGTTACAGTAAACAAACAATATAGTTTCCCTTAAAGGAGAACTTCGTTGTAAAATGAAAATTGGCATGTTAAAACATCATACCGAGTTGGTATGTGTACTGGGGAGCAAATTTGATTTAGCCTGTTGCATTCAGAGTTTAACTATTTTTTATCGTTTGTCCAAGAAGGCTAACAATGGAAGTGGTAGGTGCCCTCAGACGAAGCATGACGACTACGCTATTTTTAAACCATTAAAACAGCTCGAAGAAACTCCACACTTCATCGGTAGTACAACACAGGTCCTGACATTAAAAACGAGGCACTGAGAACTTTGTAAGTGTACACAACATTTATTAATAAAATAGTTTTGACAGGCAGTACCTTGCTGTAGTTTCTCGTCGCCACCATGATGAAAGTCCGCACAAGTCGATTGAGGAACACGAACCAGCAGGAAGAATAGGAGAAGAGGTAGCACAATCAACTTGTTTGGACTTTCATCATGGCGAGTTGGAGTGGGCATATATCCACACAGCCAATGGCAGCCCCTACAACCAACTAGTCCCTTTTAGTTTGGCCTAAACCCACATGGGTCACCAGCAACAAGAAGTGAAACAAGCTTACTCTGAAAAACACAACTACCATCAGGGGAACTCAAAAACCACATAACAAAAAAAATACCTTTACTGTGGAAAATAATGCCCGCCAATGATTCATTTAAGGAGGAGAGAGAACTGGGGGAATACCAGACTTTTTGAAGTGTGCAACTTCAAGTGTCGTTTCTCGGGTATTCATTGGATTAAACACCCAGTGAAAAGAAAAAGATGTGGTTTGAGACAGGCACTGACAAGGCTGTTGTGGGGAGGTATTGACATGTCTAAATACATGTTGTGGCACAGCAGCCTAGTTCCCCAAGCATGCACACATATATACATACACATATCCAAAGGTCTCAGTAGATACACTCCCCCATCTTGTATGGTATTCCAGCCAGCCATCCTCCAATTACACTTTTGAACACAAAAGAAGGACATCGCAGTCATGGTGAAGTACGTTATGCTCATCACATACACAAAGACACACACACACACACACACAGTAGCAGCATGGAAAGAAGCCCATGATAAGATCAGCAGTGTGGGGGATTGCACAGAAGAGGGGTAAACAGCAGTTAACACCTGTCAGTCCTCCATATATACACACACACAGTCAATCCCCCTGCGGCTGGAGGAAACTTGAAAAAATGGGGGCCTCCTCTCTCACACTGCGCTAGCTGAAAATATGATGATGACTGTGAATTACAAATATCCCAAATACCCACTCACAACAACTTCCATTTATGTAGCATTTATTCAGCGATGGTGTTTGAATTGTTGAATAGTGCCTGTGTTGAATATTGGCTGTGGAACTTATTAAACTCAACATGACATAGACAGTGCTAAAAACAGTAAAGGCTACATCTTTTATTATTACTGATGCTCAGTGTAGCCATCTTGGATGTAAAAGTTCATAAAGTTCATAGTTCATAAAGTTGTGTACGAGTCGACAAGTACGAGTCCAGCTGAAAAGTCCTACTCGTAGTCCCACTTTGGAGAATAACTGCACCGCAGCCATCATTATGAAAGTCTGAGTATGAATTGAATATGTGCTCTCCATTGTTATTTCTGCCTAATATACAGGTTACAGGTTTTGTATGTGAATCCAATATTGAATCCAGAAGATATAGTATATGTAGAATCAATGCGAAGAAAGTAAGAAAATTTCTACCCAAGCTTGAAGAACTAAATACACGCACAAACTCACAGCAGTCTCATGCATAACAACTCCCAGTGCCTTCTTTTTCCATCATCCTTGTGCTCGGCCTTTATGACTCGGCTCCGGTTTCAGTGCAGCATAAACCCCATCATCTGCATAGGTTTTCTATGCAAGTTGGTTTTTGAAGATAGATCATTTGTAGAATCACAGAATCAATGTAAAACTTACAAAAAACCTCACACAATCTTGACTGCACAACATGCATACCAACACCCAGTGTCTTCTTTCTCCATCACCATTATGCTAGGCCCTATAACAACTCTGCTAATGCTTTAAGTGCATCACAAACCCAATCATCCTTGTATGACTGGACTGATGACATCACCACAGCTGTCATCATCTTCCAAAGCTAGAAAGAAGAAGGCGGGTCAACAAAGGGAAGGGTTTTCTGGCACTCTCCAGGATTCCTACCCTGTCGCTCTACATTACCATCAAGCCCCATTTGTTTGGGGGCGCAACCCCAAGAATTACAAAAAAATGGGTCACGGCTTACTTGGGTAGTCCAATAGATGGTTCTACAGACCACCTACAGATTCTGAAACTATTAACAGTCTATTGAAACTCTGTACTTTCTTAAGGTTAGGGGTTGGGTTTTATTCAGGTCATAAATCAGCAAATAACAAACAGAATGAAACTGATGATGATTTCGACAAACCATCTGTAAAGTCTCTGTTGGTCTACTAAAAAAACGACACCCATCTGCCCTTCTCTATCTGGCCATGTTGCTGGGTTGAGCAAGCAGCTGGGGTGGAGATCGATGCTGTTACAGTTAAGGAATGTCCATTTGGCTGCAGCCAAATGCTCTCAAAATGACACAATATGAGAATATGATCACTCCTCTCCTCTGTGTCGAAACCAAGAAAGCCAACACACAAACTCATAACTGTCCATGCAATGAAGTAAATGGTAAATGAACTGTATTTATACGCTGCTTTTCCACTTAGCAGAGCACTCAAAGCATTTTACAGTGTAATGCCTCAGCTATTCACACTCACTCACACACTGATGGTTGAAGGCGGCAATGCAAGGTGCCAACCAGCACACATCAACGTCTTGCTCAAGAACACCTTGACCTCGTCGGGAGGAACTGGTATTGAACAAGTGACCCTCTGACTGCATGCTGAATGACCCCTTTACCTCCTGAGCAACCGTCGCTGCCAATTAAGAGTGTATAATGTATAGGGTGGGGCATGATGATGAGACACATTTTAAAGGATAGTGTCAGATAATAAAAAACTTTAATAAACTTTAATAAACCTTTCCAAAGGTTCAAACATCCATGCACAACTAAAGGTGCAGGTAAACGCAGGATAAGATAGACTTAAAAGAAGAACAAAAGTTCACCGCACACTTCTTGACTTTGCTACATTTATTTAGAGCGAACAACGCGTTTCGCCTCTGTGCGTCATCAGGTTCGCTCAGGTATTGAGCGAACCTGAGCGAACCTGATGACGCACAGAGGCGAAACGCGTTGTTCGCTCTAAATAAATGTAGCAAAGTCAAGAAGTGTGCGGTGAACTTTTGTTCTTCCTTTAATAAACCTTTATTAAAGTGACACAGCACCAAATATATATTTATTGCATTACTGATTCAAACATACGCCATTTCTTTTGGAGTCCAGAACATTATGAGGGTCACAAATTACCTGTAACAAATAGCAAAATCTTAAATATGTTGAATTCCTGCATATCAGTAATGTAAAAAGTATATATTTGGTAGCGCATGTAATTTTGATAACTCATAATTATAGATATTAGAACCTTATTTGTGGCCCATCATTATGGCCCAGCCTGTATATCAACTACAATTATGCTGTGATGCTGACAATACGCAAACTGTCATAATGGAGTATTGAAATGATGACAAAAAACTAATTGGAAACACACACCCACATCCACCGGATCAATAGTACACCCTGCTGAAGACCAAAGCTGGCCACACAGTTGGCCAAGAAATATTAACAGTAACATGATCACTACACTAAAAAGTAAGCCTGACGTATTTATACATTTCGAACATTATGTAATTACACTGTAAATACCTAACACTAACCCTAACCCTAAAGTGCAGTGTTAGTCTGTAATGTTACATATGGTTACAAACTTTGTTAAGCTGTACTTCATGACAGTAGATACACTGTAACAGGGCCAGTAAAATAAAGTGTAACCCAGTTTTTTTCTTTTTCTTGACATTTCCCTATCACTACTTCAATTAAATAAAAATACACTTTTACAGGGTTTTATGATTAAGCTTTGGTCTATATCATGCCTTACTCTCAGGTCAGAGAATTTACTTAAGAAAAGTTCCTGTTGTGTTGAAAGGCCTGTTTTGCATTACAAATGCAGACAATCTCTGAGTGAAGCATTTGCCTCCATGTTTCCTTGTTACAGAGTGAACTGTCCTGAAAGATTTGCAAATGACATTAGGGGACCTCAAAACATTTACACATTTCCTTATAAATCTATCTTGACCCTGCATGACCTGATTTAGACTTAACACATAGGGCACTGAACATACTAGTGAACTATATGTGACTATTTTGTCTGTGTGTGCACTGAAGAGACTTAAAAACTAATATCTGTGTGTCTACAAAAGACATGTAAAAACAAATATTTGATGTATTTAGCGGAGGGTAGTCTACTCACAAACTCTGCTGCAGTTGTTCACATACAGTATAGTGACACAAAGACAGGAGAGGGCGTAAAAGCAGATAAACATCAGAAAACAAAAAAGAGAGTCATGGTTTGCAATGCAGAGGAGAGAAGATGCAGTAACCACTTGCTAGTTGAGAAGGCACCCTGCTCAAGGCCACATAATTGAAAACGCACTTAAGCCACTTCAGTACTGATCTTGCTCACACAGGTGTCACAATAACTGTTTTTTTACTGTATCAATTTATACAGGTATATTTTATGATTATACTATACGTCATATAACGTTGTTTTGTTATTTGTTCAATGTTAGCAGAGTATTTTTGGTGTATAATTTGTTGCTTTATTGTGCTTTGGAGAAAAGAGTCTGCTAAATACTATAACAAACTGTAACAGGTGTTGTCATTCTTTCCAAATGCAATACACTGGAAGGCCTATGCTACACACTCTGTGCTAAGCAACCCACTGCTTTCTTTTGTCGTCTTACAAACATTTTTCACAGTGTACCTTTGCAAATCTCTGTGTACCTAGGAAATAGTAGGGCCTACAACAAACCTTCAAGCTGCTGTATTATCCAATGCAGGTACTCATCCCAGGTGTGTTGTACAATATAAAAACACAGTACAATATAAAAGTAGTAATCAAAGTAGGGCTGGGCAATGTGGACCAACACTATTTTTGGGTGAACTGGCGATAAATAGTACATACATATTTTAAAGAAAATCAAACAGATATTTTGAACAGAGTTTTTTGTGTTCACTCAACTGCACACTGTGAATCTGGAAAATGGTGGGGCCTATGACAACACCTTTAAGCTGGTCTGCTGTACAGCACAGGCAGTGACAGTACAATAAAGGCTCTAGCACACTTCCCTCACATGCAGCTGTGCAAGCACAGTGTTCGTTGCATAGCCTAAGTATACTTTTCCCCCCAGTTGTATTGATGCATGTCAAGGTTCTTACCATCGGTACAGTTGGTGGAATGCCTTACCTACTTGGCTTCTGGAAGCTTCCAACAAAGGATAGTTAGAGTTAATCGCGGTATCATCCCAGAAACAGGGGAAGAACGTTGGATTGCAGGTGAATTTGACAGGGGAGTAATGTTGAATTGCAGGTGAGTTACGTTTTGCATATGCGCCATCCATATGTACCAACGTGTAGCTTGGTACTAGTTACAAAAAAAGGGAAGCAGAGTGCCATTAGGATAACACAATTCTCACTGTTTTCATCACAAGTGCGCTAGTATGCTAGACCCTTGATGTTTCATCCATTACATGCACAAACTTCAGAGACAGAGATCAAACATCAGAGATCAGCCGTCACACACACACGCACGCACGCACGCACGCACGCACGCACGCACGCACGCACGCACGCACGCACGCACGCACGCACGCACGCACGCACGCACGCACGCACGCACGCACGCACGCACGCACGCACGCACGCACGCACGCACACACGCGCGCGGCTTCGACAACGATAATGGGTGAGACATTTAAGCCACTGACAGAGGGAGAGATCCTGGTATTCTGTAGAACTGAGCTGCTTTGTGGAGATGAGCTACCCTAGCCAAATTCAACAGAATGCTACTATGTAACTAACCCTATTTCTAATCCCAACCCTCCTACCATACACATGGCTTTGGTCACAATAGTGGCTGACACATTAGTAGGCCACTGAACACATGTCATAAAAGGATGCTCTCACTTCCCTTTAAATAAGCCACACTGGCGCATGGGACCCCAGCTCCACGGCTTAAACACATGCCTGTCTGTTTCCTGTTAGTTTTTTCTCTCTTTCTTTTCTTTATTAATTTCATTACCATGAACCTGTGGGAAACTACAGACAAAACTAGCCACTGGCTAAATATGGTACATTTACAGAGCTCATGTTAATGGGAATGTCAAATAATATATACTGTCCCTTTAGAATTTAGATAGATAGATCTATCGAAGAAAGAAAGAGAGAAAGAAATTAAGAAAAAGAAAGAAAGGAGAGAAAGAAGAGAAAGAAAGAAATCCTAATAGATAACATGATGGATCAGTTCACAGGTGTCACCAAAGGCAATAAGATAAAGCTGAGGGAATAAGAGGTTAAGGAGAAAGAAGAGAGTGAGTCAAATGAAAAAAGAACAAAAAAAGAGGGTAACGGTTATATGAGAAAGGAGAACAGACAGACATGCTGCAGATTGTGTGCTCTATCCAACAGCTCCAACTTCCTGCCTTAGGGCGGGAGAGAGAAAAAAAAGCTGTCTCAAATTAAACTACTTCCGCTAGTTCTGGAGGGTGAAAAAAAAACACAGGAAACGGGAAAGAAGAGCCAGAGTGAAGCAGAAAGAGAGGAAGTGCAGAGGGAGACAAGAGAGGGACAGACTTGGAACTTGGATTCCTACTTCAAACATTATTCTGCTTCAAGGGCTCCTGGCCAACTATTTTCCCTTTGAATTTCTATCTCTCTATACAGAGAGAGAGAGAAAGAGAGAGAGAGAGAGAGAGAGAGAGATGTATGGGACATGGGATACAGTAACTAGTCGTTGGGTGTTAGGATAAAGACCCCATGCACACATTCACACACATTTGCATGCACATCGGTGTTAGGGCTGAGCAAATTATTATCATTGGTTAGCGTTTATGACCCAGTATCTACTCCCATACACTTATAAACTCAAGTTGTTTTAAACTTTAAAGCAAATAAAATGTTGCTTTCCACAGCCAGTCATAACTAAACTTTTAAGTTCTTCACAAATGAAAGGCAAACTATCTGGATTGAATTACTATAGTAGAATCACAGAGGGGTGGGTGCGTTTCGAGAGAGGGCAAGAGAGCGTGCAAGGAAGCTTCAAGCCGCATGAAATATGATTTATCTGATTTAAATAGTCTACTCTACACAGGAAATCATTGTGTCGCGGTCAGGCTTTTGATATCATGCTAAAACACAACCTTCAGATTTTGTGTTATCTGATCATCTCTATTGATCAGCCTTCAGGGGGGGGCGCCGATTAAATTGTTTTTATTAAATTGTTTTTAATAAATATTCGCCATATGTGCCACAGATCAATTGGAGTATCAGGTCTAGCTGAGTGATCCATCTGAGCACTGTGCTCAGGGTTTCAACTGTGACCTCCATCAGGCCAAATGTAGCGTGACTGTGTAAGCAGAAGAGCTGGGCAAAAGTAAAACAGTAAAATAGTAGCTATATATATATAGGGACGTTCTATATTTCAGGACGATGCCAAGTTGTTTTTTTTTATTAAGTGTTAAAGCAAGAAAAAAACTACACTAAATTTTGAGTACAAATATACAGTACATAATAATGCATATGCTAGACTGCTGTTTGCATTTGGTTTTGTTAAATATGCAAGAACTATAAATAAACAGAATAAATGCTGTTGGCATGTTCCTTCTATAAGTTGACGATGCCATCAGTGGCCCTCGACCAATTTGAGTTTGAGACCCCTGCCTTGGGTTTAGCAGTGGGTCCATGTCTAAATGCTTTTAATGACTCTGGATAGACAGACACCATTACTCAACACATGCTGATAAGAAAAAAAGGTAAGCATAATTTACTTTGAAAAGTATGTCGACATAGTAGTAAAGGGTTTATCTCCTTGTGTATTTTTTCTGATAAGTCTTAGCCATCATTAATCTAAGCACTAAGTTAAAAAAAATAAATAAGAAATGACAATGCCTGCAGTGTTCAACAGGAAAAAGTAGCGACCCACTGCCTGACTGCTGGTTGCTGAAGGGGAACCCAGGAGACATGTGTTCTAGATTTTACAGGCGACAATGAAAGAAAACATCTTCAAACTTCCGAAGACACTAATTTTGGTTGTTACAAAAACTCAAGTCACTGAATAATTTCACAACCTAAGAGAGTTAATAATGTCACTAATATCACAACTTAAATGAGCTTTTGTCTAAACTTATTTCACATGGCCACACGGGCTCACTGATACAGGAGTGTGAAAAGAATGTTATTTGCCCTTTCTAAGGGTAAAAACACATCTTCTATAAACAGATATAGAAGGAGGGCATTTGCCAAAATTGGCACTGTTTCTCTGTCTGTCTGTGTGTCTGTCTCTCAAAAAAGGCTAACAGAAACATAAAGAGAGACAGAGAGATACAGGGGTACAGGCAGAGAGAGAGAGAGAGAGAGAGAGAGAGAGAAAGAGAGATAGAGAGAAAGAGAGAGAGAGAGAAAGAGAGAGACAGACAGACAGAGGGAGAGAGATGGAGAGAGATGGAGAGAGCGTGAGAAAGCGCAAGAGAGAGAGGAAGAGAGAGAGAAAGAGAGAGAGAGAGCAGAATTACAGGCTTCAACAGCAGACTCTCTGAAGTGCCACCCGCCCTGTTTTAGCAGACACCCCAAGCAGCAGACACTCCACAAAGCTGTGAGGACTTTTTTCCGTTTTTTTTTTTTTTTTTTTTCCCACAGCCAACTTCCTCACACAAACCATGAAATCCACAATTCTGTTTCAAAATACCGTGAACAGTAAGATTAGCTTCTCTACTCTACTTCTCTACTAGCTGGGAGCAAAAAAACACTTCAGGAAATAACCACCCAGAGCTGATTTAGACATTGGAGAAAGAGAAAGAGAGACAGAGAGGTAAAAAAAAGACCACATTCCTCGCCATTCTCAGGAAAAAGTATGAGTTTGCCTTGGTTGTTTGTTAGAAAACAAGAAGGGCAACAAATAGGACTCACGGAAAAAGTGCTTAAAGAGGTTAGCCATATCCATTTCTTGCCTCTCCCCGCCGGCTAGTCCCCGACTTCCCTCTCTGCCAAGCTGCTATTCCATGTGAAACACCCACAACCCAGCCAGAGGAATCTCACTGCCTTCCAACTCAACAGCTTTTCGCCCCATGTGACCAAACTTGACCAATGGGGAGGCTACTTCACACACTGAGGGCCCCCTACCCACTCCACCACTGCTGGTACAACATACACATTCTGGGTTAGAGCTTAGATGAAAAGGGGTCCAGAATTATTCTCCATCACCACTTTTCAAAATAGTGGAACTGACACTTTGTGCATTTATATGCAATAATTCTTCGTGACCCATGAAGTTATACATATTTGAAAACATCTAACTTCCACCACAGAGCAAACACAAGTCATGTGATGCACCATATGCCCTGCTCTGCAGCAACAATGACCATCGACTGCATGCTCCTACCCCAAACAAGCACATATCTGCACACAGTCCTTCTCACACTCTACACCCTTAGGGTCATGCCTAGATGTTGATCTTTTGTTATATCTGGGTTATTCCATGTCAAATCACCTGATTTCAGAAAGAGTCAGACAACAGGTCGCCAAGTTGAGGCCCAATTCCTAACTGGAATGAAATGAAATATCAGTGTAAAGCCTCAGCTTTAAAATTATGTTGCCTGCTATTATCTCAATGAATGCAGCTGGTTGACTTTAGGTATTAAAATACTTTACATAAAGGTTTTAAGAAAGCATGCTACCCTCAGAACACCTCCAGTGTAGGCAACTTGCCAAATAATACCTCACGTGTAGTCAATGTACATACTACAAATTGTTTACTCAATCTTTTTTTCAATTAAATCAGTTAGCTATGCTGACCTGATATGTCAACAAGCTAACCAGAATTTAAATATTAGCAACTAAAGTTAGTCCACAATATCAAGGTAAATGCAGTCATATTTGGCTGGTAATGCACATATTCTGAACATTAATCCGGTATGTAAATGCTTTTATTTTAAGCAGTTTCTCATTTAATTGCTTGATGCCCTGTGAACTTCAAAGGCAGGTTAAAAAAAAAGCCTTCACTACTTGGTGTGTATATAAACTGGCACAGCATTGTTAGCTGCCATTGACAAGTGGATGCAAGTTAAGGGGTGTTCACATCAGAAGCGACCAAAGCAACCAGCAGTGCCAGCAGTGAAGCAAATTGGGTGACCAGAGCAAAAAAAAGAAGCTAAAAGTCGGTTAACTTTATGGTAATGAGCTATGACGTGGTTTGGCGAAAACCAACCAGAATGCATAGATTTACCAACGTATGTTAATTACTGAGCTAAATCCAACATTCCATATGTCATGAGCGAACAAAGCGAACAAGGCAAATTCAACAGCGAAGCTTCTTCAGCGACCTCGGAGACCTATTTACTTTGATCTGTATGTACAGCTACACAAGTGTCAGAGGACAGATGTGTTGTCTAAAGTGGAAGAAATTGAAGTATGAAGCATGTTTTAGGCTCAATATAGTAAATTAAGACACACAGAAACGAAAACTTCTTGCAACCCATTTACTTCAAGAAACGCACAAAAATATTTTCCTTCCACACAGGGTTCTTGCAGGTTGCAGTAAGTTAAATTTAAAACCTTTTTAAGACTTTTTAAGACTTTTATAGAAAAAAATTAAGACCTACACGACGCATTCCTAGAAACCGACCGTGGCAAAACCAGTCACAGGTATTTTGAGTTATTCACAGAAAAGTGTAGTTTCTGGTAGGGCTGGGCGATAAAACGATAACGATATGTATCTCGATAGACACCTACTCGATAACAATAGAAAATGCGTTTGATAGAATGTTTTTTTTTTTTTTTAAGAAAACGGCGTAAGTTTAGTCAGCCACGCGCTGAATACGCAGAGTTTGGTGTGAATGAGCCCTAAGAACAGAAAGGTCTGCTCACCAGTATGAGAGCTTTTTTGGAGTTTACAAATCTCATCGTAGTCAGACAAATGTTGTCTGCAAAATATGCAGTAAAACTATATACATATATGATAGTTCTTCTCAGGTATCAGGTTTCGCTATGTTTACATTTAACACTTTGCACATGTCTTTATAACACTTCAGCTTTGTTAAGCACTTTATTAGCTTATTGATAATTGTTCAGTTTTCATTGTGATCGTAACATTGAACGTTTGTTGACAGTCATTTTGCCTGAATGCTTATTGCCTGTCAGAGGAAGGTTAAGTTAAAAATAAAAATGTTTAAATTTAGATTTTTTCCCTCCTGTTACTTATTTTAAATAGGTCACACAATGTTTCAATAATTATCAATATCGACCGATATGAAACACTTATATCGTGATACAGAGTTCAGCCATATCGCCCAGTCCTAGTTTCTGGGCTTTCCAATTGTGGCTTATTCATGGAAATCTGATATTTGTGGCCATTTGAAAGCATGCAGATCTTAACACACAAAACTGAGAAAAGTCTTCTTGAAGACTGCCTCACTCTAGGGCTGTGAGGCAGAATGGTGTCCATTTGCATGCTATTAAGATAAGCCCCCACCCAGTATGTCACCAAGGTGTGGTATTATGACTGTGATGCTAAAGATTTAAGCAACTAGTACTGCAGTATCTACCAGTTGTACTGCAGTATCAAAGCTGCAGTGTTTACTACAGTATTACTGCTATATACTGCAGTAAATGCAATCATGGTTTAATCATTAGCACCAGTCAATTCAAGCAATTCAAGCATTATTCAAATTAATCACCCATCGCAAATCGAGGTTTTGGCTAGTAATATGATGCTAATGTTTACTATTAAACAAGCCTTGTTGCCCCTTGCTATCACCTAAATATCTCTCTTTTTTAATGCAAAAGTAATATGACCACACGGAAGCTAAATCACTACCAAAGAATTTAGATTCTACAAAGATAAATATAATTCTGTGTAGTGTATTATTGTCTAGAATCATGTAGCTACATATGATGCCAACAAATTCCTATTTTAGTTTTAGTGTGTCTGTAAAGCGAGCTAGCAAGCTAACGAACTAGCTCATCTAATTGAATGGTAGTAACTATGACACCACCACCAATGTGCTAAACGCTAACAGTGTTTAACTCACCTTGAATTTAACACATTGCTGTAACCTTACAACTTTATATTACTTTGTTCACTTAAGATAATATCTGTAATAGTATCTAGGTGGGTGTGTGAGTAAAGTGACACCTTTCAATTTAAAACATTACGTCAGCGTAGTTCGCTAGCGTTAGCGCGCTAACAACCACATAGTAAGTGGTTGCTGCCTGATCTGAAAATGGATTGTGACACATGGTTCCAAAAAACCATCAACAACTCTGTAACAACCAATTTATTAGTTAAACTCCACGCCTGTCCCATTCATTTTAATGAAACGAGTCTTGACTCTGCTCTGCATATAGGCAAGCTGGTGTTTTCCGATTTTGCATGATATGAGACTACAGCGCCTTCACACCCGAAGTACCTAACTGTATTACCTTTGTGCATATCTTGCAGCGAGCTTCGTGCCTACAGCCAGGGGCAACTTGTAAACAGCTGCAAGAATTGCTATTATCGAACCAACTCTTATTGAACTGACACTTCCCCATTTTTAAAAACTACGCACTTGCCAACTCCGACTTTACACTACAAAAATTTGGTGGGAAGGTAGTGGACAAACTGGACCATTGCCTAGCTGCAGCGAACACTATGGTGGTTAGACCACGCAATGGGATTTGTAGTTTTTTTCACGTAATAGTAAAACACCACAGCATTTTACTATTTTATTTTCTGCGGACAACACTTATCGGGAGTAAACGGAGGTAAGAAATTTAAAACTTGGGTAAATGAAATTTAAGACCTAGGATGAAAATCTGGGTGTTTTTAAGACATTTTAAGGCCTTAAATTTAACTTTCTGAATTTAAGACTTTTTAAGACTTTTTAAGACCCCGCGGGAACCCTGCCACAGTGTTCATAAACTAAGCTAGCCTATCACACACCAGTCATCCTTATCAGTGACATGAACACATTCGCTGAAGTCAAGCACCCAATGATAGTGATCCCCATTACAGATGGCCCTGCGCTGATTCGCGCACGCTGGTTGGCAGATATCTTCCGATATCGGCCACGCTTCCCAAACCTCTCACGTTTGGCACAAAGACACAAAAAGATGGCCCCAACGCTACCAGACGTCCTACGTCAGGGCAGTGTGCGCTGCACTTAAGACCTCGCCCTACTTCTGTCTCCCTAGTAACCTAAAATAAGTTTGTTTCAGAGCAAAAGCTGCATTACTTTCATTGTATGAGTAGGAAAATTAAAATGATTTAAACATGATACATCCCATATCAACAAGTTTAAAATGTAGAGCTGTCATTTCTTAATTTATTTAAAGGCAAACGCTACACACCGGAAATTCAACATATATAGGCTTACGTAAAGAAGATGTAATGAAAACTAGAGATGCTCTGATTGCAATTTTCTGGGCTGATTACGGTTTCTCATGGAGTGTGACCGATACTGATTTTGCCCGATTCCAATTTAATTTTTTCCAAGATATTTTACAGCACAAAGACTATTTTCTTTTTATATTTCTTTTAATAAAACACTCTAGTCATGGCTTTACTCTTTTCATTGCTGAAAAAGTTACCAGAGATTGTAGACTTGTGGATGGATCTGGCTCAGTACTCGCGGTGCCAGCATGTAGCCTTCCCTGCATGAGCTTGGAATGGAGCTTCGTCTCACCATCATGTTGTTTCAAGAGAGGAATTTTCCATGTGACCACTTTAGGCATAATCCTCCAGCTAATTAACAAGCTAAATATCGTGAACTAGCGATTGAAGGAAAACGAGAGAATATTTCATTTCTCTGACAAGAATTATTTATGCCAATGGTTTTACATGAAACTAGATTTTTTGTAAATACAGAACAACGAACTAGATGTTTCTGATAGCGTTGAACTCACAGTAACAGTCAGTAATAGGTGACATCTTTGTCATTTCATAGCCAATTTATACCTGTTTTGTAGCGGCACACAGACGCAGCATCTCACCGTGTGTGTGTGTGCGCGTGCCTCTGAGGAGAAGCCTCCCGGGGTGTGCAGAGCATGCTATAGGTTCATGTTATTTTTCCTAGACCAAAGTTTTTTTTTTGGACCAAAGACCAAAGTTTTTTTTAAAACTTATAGAATTTAAACTAATGCACACAAAAAAGACTGGCTGAAATGTCGGTATTCGTTGGTATGGCGGAAATATTTTTTCATGTTCCATATTTACCCTGTGGTGGGGCAACGTATGGTAAACACTGCTGTGTGAGTTCTAGGATAAATTTGTATTCGTGTGCTGCTGGTGTTGCGCATACATGTAGCAAGTTCTGACTGGCATAAAATCAGGCAATTTTAATTTTGACCAGCCGGTCACCGGTCATGGCCAATCACGTGAAAACCAGCCAATTCCGATCATCAGCCGGTCAATCGGTGCATCCCTACTGAACACAGAATAAACTAAACTAAATGGCTGAAATTAGGGCTGGGCGATATGGCTGAAATCTGTATCACGATATAAGTGTTTCATATCAGTCGATATCGATAATTATTGAAACATTGTGTGACCTATTTAAAATAAGTAACAGGAGGGAAATATCCAAATTTAAACATTTTTATTTTTAACTTAACCTTCCTCTGACAGGCAATAAGCATTCAGGCAAAATGACTGTCAACACACGTTCAATGTTCTGATCACAATGAAAACGGAACAATTATCAATAAGCTAATAAAGTGCTTAACAAAGCTGAAGTGTTATAAAGACATGTGCAAAGTGTTAAATGTAAACATAGCGAAACCTGATACCTGAGAAGAACTATCATATGTGTATATAGTTTTACTGCATAATATGCAGACAGCATTTGTCTGACTACGATGAGATTTGTAAACTCCAAAAAAGCTCCCATAGCCTACTGGTGAGCAGACCTTTCTGTTCTTAGGGCTCATTCACACCAAACACTCTGCGTATTCAGCGCGTGGCCGTTTTCTGTCCGTATTCGTTTAGAATGCATGTTAACAAATTAGACTCTTCACACCGCACGCGTCATCTGAGCGTATTCTGTCCCTATACAAACATATTGTATACTGATACGCGCTGTACACGCTCAAGTTGGTGTAAATGAGCCCTTAACCACATTTCCTCGCTCGTCGCAGTGGCACCATAGACAGTAGAAGAGAAGTGGCACTCATCTTCCTTTCTTGACCATGCTGTTTCCGGAAAAAAACACGACTACGAGACAAGAGATGGCGCAACCAAACCCGAGACTGTGACATGATTGGCTATTAGCGTGTCACTCTCCATACGTTGCTAGGCTACAGAGGACGAGTGCCTTTGCTCATGCAACCAAGCTTGCTTCGCAACAAAAATTTAAAGCGGCGCTAAATCAGAGAGGGCTCTGACTAAACCTACGCAGTTTTCTTAAAAAAAAAAAAAAAAAAAAAATTATCGAAACATTCTATCAAACGCACTTTCTATTGTTATCGAGTAGGTGTCTATCGAGATACATATCGTTATCGTTTTATCGCCCAGCCCTAGCTGAAATACAACTTGAATGTATACACACACCTACACACACTTATACCCACCCCCAACACAAACTCATACACACACACACACCCCTAGATGAACTCATAACGAAACAAGGTCACTTAAGCATGCTACACAGTCCCACTGCTTAAAGTTCTGCAACCCTGTTTCCTGTGGTTATCAGTTCTCAGTTCTCAGGCATGTTCAGGTATCAGGACCCAACCTTCTCTGCTACGCAACTGTCTCGCTAAGACGAACAAGAAATGACAATCACTTTCTTTTAAAACATCAACAGTGGTTGTGTGTAGTCTGTTGCACTTTTGTTTTTCATTAAATTGAAAGCTGGTGTAAGCATTAAACGGCCACTTCTTCTGCTACAAAATTATGTATGGGATAGGCAAAGGACAAAAATCTATCTGAGGTGTAAATAGCAGGGGCATAAGAAAACACTACGTGGATTTGCATGATTTATGAGGGTTGCATTTTCAGGTTTGAAAAATCAGGAATCCCTGATTAATCAGAAAAAAATGCTAGCAACAAAGACAAATAGACGTGCATCACTTTTTTTGACAACATTTAGAACACTACAGAATAGAACTGAATTAACAGACTTTTAACCATCTTAAATGAAATTCTGGTTACAGATTTTGCCAGGATACTTGTAGTAACTGTAATAATAAATTACACAAAGTCTAATTCTAATGCTATTTATTCTCTGAAGATGTACAGCTTATTAGTAATAACTTGGCTTTAAAATAAAATAATTTGCTGAAATTAAAACACAAACATGCTGATAGAAAAACGTGTAAACTGTTTAAAGTATGTTTTTAGGAAGTTAAATGTAAGTGCAGCTGTTCATTGCTTCTTTTTCTGTCCACAAAACATATTAAAAATGCAAAGTATCAGATTGTTTTTCAAGTTTTGAACCTGGCTGTTTAGTACCAGGGAATAACTAATGTTGTGCTGTTGCATGAGAGACAATGTACAGTACATACAACATCCAAATATTATGAATGAAAACATCTGAACGTTACCTGATGGTCCTACTCTACAGGTTACAGAGGAGAATCAGTTCACCACAATAAGACGATAAGATGAATGAGACGCAATTTACTAATATACACCTTATGCGGTATTTATCTCGATGCGGCAAGTGTTCGTCAGTAAGTGACACAAGCAAAAGAAAAGAAACCCTGCAGCCGAGAAGAGAAGCAACCCTTCCTGTGTAATCTCTGCTTGTGGTTATTTCAGCAGAAAGGCAGACAATGTCATTACAGTAAAGCATCATGTTATTCACCACGAGACCAGCCTCTTTTAACAGCTGGCTTAATCTAATTTCAGAGTGTAACAGGGTATAAAGCACAGCAGGCAATTTGACAAATACCACAGTGATTCTAAATAGTAGCCTAGTTGCAGTAATGCGGAGGGATGCAAATGAGCAGCTCAATGAAATATAACTTGAAAGGTTAGTAGCGGAGGTGGAGGTCCCGGCTTCAGAGGGCAAAATTCTTCCATGTATTCCTTCCGTCTTTGCACTCAATAATTTGCACGCAATAACTCATGTGCTCATTAGAATCAGATCAGTGTTTCCCATACATAGACCATTCTGTGGCGCAGCGCCACAGAATGAAAACCGACTGCCACAAATTGATTCAGTTTTTTTTTTTCCAATGCGATTCTGTCATTCTCGCTCACACGCACAGAGAGTGAGAGAGAGCGAGAGAGAGAGAGAGAGATCAACATCCGCGCATACATGTCAATGGGGGTACACTTATAAAACACCTGCACTGGTCCGCCGTTTTCAACCAACCCAAGCGCAACTCAGACCTCAAGCTATTATTAAAATAATGTACCCAATCTCCTTCCCGACCCCCTTATTTTAAAAGGTATAGGCCATGCTTTTAATTAGTTCGATCATGGCCTTATTGGCTTACGTAAAACTGACATCTCTTGCATTTAAAACAAAGCGTTACAATGTTGATGCATAGTAGTTGTGAGGAACCTGCCTTATTGTATTAGCATATTTTGTCCCGTTTCACCATTCATGCAAAAATTAATAATACCTTAGCTTAACATTTACAATAAACAAGAATTTCCTACTAGCCTACATACTATGTATCAGCAGTTAGTCACGGGAAAGCCTAATTGATGCTATCAGGCTACCTTTGCGCAAGGCATTCATCCAATGATGGCTTTGTCTTTTCTTATGATAGCCTAGGCTAGTCTATAAATTACAAAAGTGTATTCGGCATCTTTATTTTAACCGACCCGAATATTATTGAAATATTTCAAGCTGTGCATCACTGATACATGCACACTCACTGAGGGCTGATTCGCTCGCTTCTCCTGTCCACGCGCAATGCTTTAAGACTATTGAAGGAAACCCCGAAGTAGCATGATATTTGGCACAGAGAAGACGGTCGGCGACATCTGCAGTTTACCAAAGGTTAGTAGGCTATGATATACTGTGGTCAAACACACCTGCCCAAAACTGTTGTTAGTTCAGAAAAGATAATAATATCCTTATTAACTCATTATTGAACATCCCGCACCCTAAGTCAGCATAGACAACGTTGGTAAGGCAGCAAAAAATGCTATTAAGATTAAATACAGCTATACGGTGCATCGTCTAGCACCATACAATGCTACTTGGTCTGTGAGGAAACACTGCAGATGGTTCAAAAAATGGTTGGGCCAAATAATGTGGCAGGATTTTTGACTTTTAGAAGCTGGTATCTTCATTTCTGGTTAGCAGTGAGATAACGAATCACAGAGAGACACTCTCCCCTTACCTAGTGTGTCTTTGAGGTTTTTCACGATCGAGGCTTTCCTTGCACTGTTCTTCCTCTCTACGTAGTTGGAGGGTACGAAACCCGTCTTGTTGGTGGCATTGCGCACGCGCCACCAGGACTTTGAATCGTCAAGGAGCCACAAACGCTCATTCTTCTTGATGTCCAGCTCCTGCTCCTGCTGAGCCATGTAGTCAAACTTGGCGACAACGATCACCTCTTCCGTCATCTTGGGCTGGACTTGATGCTGCAAAAGAAGAGCAAGCAGAAATATACACACTTGAAAACCCTGAAGTCCAGACTCCAAAAGCAGCTTGAAGCCAGTGTGATAAGCCTTCACAGTTACGGATTTCTTGTAACTGAAAACATTGTTGTAAAACTGACACATGGTTATATTCTGGAGAACTTCATCTCCAACAATGTAATGAAAATTATGCACTGAAGGAAGTAGGAGTACAAAAATATAGACTTAAAAGGTGTTATATGTATGATTGTACCATATACCAGTATTGCCATAACCTTCATAATACAGTTAGAGTGGCTATGTGCAGACCCAGCCCTCAGTACAGTTTTATTTTGTACTCATGGTAAAATTGCTTGTTCACAAAGGCATATGGTCACAAATACAGACAGGACAAGTTTGGCTGTAAATTGGTATGTTTGAGTTAACAAGGGGTTAACAATGTCTTCACCTATCAAAATGCTATTTCCAACACAAGATGCAAACTAGGGCTGGGCGATATATCGATATTATCGTAATATCGTATCGTAATATTTATATCGATATGTATTTGACACTATATCGCCATATCGATATATTTTCAATGATACAATACCACTTTATCAAAACCACTTATCCTAATGTGTTCACACTGTTCAGACAGCCGGAGCTTTCTCGGATCACTCAGTTTTCATTGTGATCGTAACATTGAACGTGTTTTGACAGTCATTTTGCCTGAATGCTTATTGCCTGTCAGAGGAAGGTTAAGTTAAAAAAATAAAAATGAATAGATTTTTCCCTCCTGTTACTTTTAAATAGGTCACACAATGTTTCAATAATTATCGATATCGACCGATATGAAACACTTATATCGTGATACAGATTTCAGCCATATCGCCCAGCCCTAATGCAAACATCACCTTATATCACTGATCTCGGAAGATCTCGGAAGTTTTGAATCTGGCGATCGACTAACAATGGCCTGAGTGCACTGATTAAAAGGAGGGAATACGAGTTCCGGTTATGGCGCGCAGCTGAAGGGTCGCTTGGGCAGAGGGCTCCGCCTGATTTGAAGTAAATTGTAAACTTTAACAGTTAACATCGCGCAAATTGTGACCAATACCAATTCTAAGGTGTGGACGTTGTATTATGTCGAGGAACCGAGGGAGAAAACGGACAAATAAACTACAAAAACAAGACCTTGAACTTTTACAGGAAGACGAACAAGGAGTTGACAATATGTCAGGACGAAGCTAGCAATGTGAGTCAAATCCTGTCAGCTATTCAGTCATTCAGAAATTACTTTAGCGCGCAACTGGGTGAAGTCAGAAACGAATTCTCCACGCAGTTGCACGAAATAGTTTCGTCCAACCATGAGATTAAATAGGCTATAGGGACCTTCTCCGAAAGACTCACTGAGGCTGAGAGTCGCATTAGTGCAGCGGAGGACCAGATCTCCTCGCTCACAGAAGTTACTGACACCACACGAGAAAAGGTCCACAAGCTAGCTATGCAGATAGAGGAGATTGAGAACCAGCGCCGACGTTACAATCTAAAGCTGGTTGGAATTCCCGAGGGCTTTGAAAAGCGAGACTGCCATGGGTTTCTGAGGGCATGGCTACCGCAGGTGTTGGATATCGAGCATCAACTACACATCGAGCAAGCATATCGCCTGGGTGCGACGCCGTCAACACAAAGCCAACAACAGAGTGCGACAAAGCCGCGCGTTGTGCTCATGAAATTTCTGTCTTATCGTGACAGAGACACCGTGTTGAACGCAGCACGCCTGAAGGAGGTTAAACTCGAGAACAACCATGTGATGTTCTTCCCGGATCTGTCACCAAAAGTCCAGAAACAACGAAAACTTTTTGATGGCGTAAAACTACGACTGAGACACTTGAATAGAGACTACGGACTCATATTCCCTGCACGACTGCAAATTTGGCATGAAGACACCTGGCACTACTTCAATTCTGTTGCGAAGGCTGATAAGTTCATCGACAAGCTGCAGCCCTGCAACCCGCGAGAAACCCGACGTGGGTCCTCCGAGGAACATGGGTAATAATACAATAATAATTCTGGTTCATAATCTAGATGGATAATATGTAATATGATAATATGTAGCTGCTCTGACATGGTAAGGTCATATTTGTCAGAGATAAGCCATGGTGTGGTCTTGGCCACTGTGGATTGTGAAATATTTTTCTTTTTGGTCACAAAAAGATTTTCTTTTTCTCATTTCTTAATTATTTTGGCGGAGTTTACATCCAAAGTTTTAATTTGTTGTCTATTGTTTACTTTTCTCTATTGTGACTACTTGTTGCTCACTGCTCCTTTTATAGGATCAGGTTGAAACTTAGCTGGGACACTGATCATTGGAGGGAGGTTGGGATGTGCATTTTTGTTCGCACTGGGGTGATATTTTGCCTTGTTCGGGATAGGCCTAGGTTTAGTGTGTTGTGTATTTGTTTTGAAGGCACATTAATGAAAATACTATATGTTCTGGTTATTGAGACAACAGTGGTAATTGATGCTAAACATTTTTTCAAGTACTTACAGATTAGACATTTCATATCAAAAACTCAAAACTCCTTGAGCCTGCCCTCCTTGAACTCTATTGAAATGATAGCTGGGAATTATTGCGGTAAACCCGGACTTATCTCCCGTTTCTACCAAATAATCACTACAAAACCAAAAGAATCCTCAGAGGATAAAAGACGTGCCTGGTGTCTAGATCTTAAGGAAGAAATTACTGTTGAAGAATGGAAGTATGCATGTTTACAGAGCCAAGTCCAAACTAAATACTCGGTTTAAATTACTTCAGTACAAATGGCTTATGAGAATATACATCACTCCAATGCTGTCAATTTAAAGATCATAAACAGTAACAATATGCTATGCAAACATCAAGAATGTGAAAACTAAGATCTCATATTTTTCAATGTTTAAATTTAAGATGTGCATAATATTTTGTGATCATGAGTGTGAATATCTGTGTCTTGCGTTTCATCATTTTAAAAATATGAGATCTTAGTTTTCACATTCTTGATGTTTGCATAGCATATTGTTACTGTTTATGATCTTTAAATTGACAGGATTCCTGTTTATGGTCCTTTTGTGTTTGTATTATAATGCCATTTTTTCAGTTTTGCCTTGCTTTTTGTGTGCTGTACAACAAAACCCTGCTCAAAAATGACCTTGACAGTGCAATTGGTTTAATTGTAACACAAAGTTTGTTTGGCAGCTTTTCCTGTAAATGACATGCTACCCTATCATTGACTTCCATTGTATTAAAAGAGCACAACATGTGGTGGAAAGAGGTACTGCTGATCAATCCAACTCCATGGAATTACTGACATTTTTTTTTCTCAAACATCATATCTCAATAAAGAGGCTCAGCAACAAATCCAAATTTTGGACAAATGATCCTCACCTACAGGATGATTGTGGAAAAATGTTTAAAAAATCCTGTGAACTGTCCACATGGTGAAATGACAAGATGAAAACAGCCTTTTTCAAAATCAAGCCTAACTTCAAGAAAATACACTGACCATATGAAAACAATATCAACAAAGGTTAATGCATAGGCATGACATTATAATCCGTATATGACTGGAAAAAATAATCTGAGAAATTTGTGTGCCATACTTTTTGAACGAGAAGCCCTCAAAAGTGGTGGTGTCATTTCACATATTGAATCTATAGCCATTTTCACAGCTTTGGAGAGGAAGAATTACACAAGGTACATCTGATCTGATTTGATTTTTGGATTCTACAGGAAAATGCATTTCTTTTCACATAGTTACACTAATGTGTGTGGAATACTAAAAGAGGCAGCAATGTCGGAAGTTGAGCAAAAGGCTTGTTCACCAGAATTCCCAAAATGAAATTTCAAAGGGCTGTAGTTTTGGAGCTATTAGTGATACAGACTTAATATTTAAGATTTATACATAGGTTGGATGTACAAACAGCTGTGATTTTTTTCCGATTTTTTGGAGAGGGTGACTGTCGGCCATCGTTCGATTTGACACGGAATGACCCACAAGCCTTGTCTAACAATAAGGTTAATTACAAAATGGAGGCAATACCTGCACCACATCAAAGCTGGAAGTTTAAAAATCCACTTGTGTTGGCAAAAACCTGCAGGAAAATTAAAAATGGTAGCAATGAACATCTGGCTGTAAACCAAACAACACTTTAGCATGCATTCATATTTAGTATCCATTCATAATAATCTCTCCGTTTACTTCTGAACCATCAAACAACATAATGGACTAATGGAGATTTTGAGCACTTCACACTAAAACGTTTGGTTTAAGCTACACATACAATTGACGACAACCTAGCTCATTGATTTATGCTACACATGCATCCCATAGCAGTCTAACATAGTGTGAGGCTGAAGCCTTTAAACTGCCTCATAACAAGGGTGTTAAAATGTAACTTCGCAGAATCTTCACACATGCCACTCATGACTATCTCTATTTGCCAAGGCTACACATGCCACTGACTACAGCCTAGTCGGCTATGTTAGCTATAGGACTACAGTGCAGGCTTCACAAAAAGTCTGTAGTGAGGGCAGTCTACCCCGAGCCTTGAACCCAAATCTCTTGGACACCAAACATGCAAAGAGCCAGGCTCGTTGGAACAGCAGTCAAAGCACACTCAACTGCAGTGATGGTACTCCAGGTGTGCTCCCATCTAAGACAAATACATATGGCTTTTCAAAACACATTAAAACAAATGATGCCCAACATCACAAGACATCTCTCATGTACCTTTTTTTAACCGACACAGTGCTATAGTGCACGTTACCCTCCTAAGGAACCTTCTCTTGTCAAGATCTAGTCTAGTGGCGCTGGTGCCCTAGGAGTTTAGGCAACTTGATAAACCAAACAGATGCAGATGGAACAAAGCATACTGATCCTGGTGAACTGTATGCACCCATCTTACAAAGGGATCAAAGGGTACATCTTAAAAGCAATGTAATGTAGCCTAAATGTAAACGTAAATGAAGGGGTAAGAGATGCTCCTTTAAAAGCAAAGAACAGAACAGGGCATTAGGAATGCATACATTCTCTGCCCTGTATACCATTTCTTCCCGTCAGCATCTCCTTCACAACACACGTACCATCGTTACATAGGCTACTTGATAAGCACCACAATGGCAAGTTATGGGGCAGTGACTAGACTAAATAAACCCAACTGGTGATGGAACCTGTTTACAGTGGTTATATATTCGACTGAAGACATTAATATTTATTACCACTGTATTATGCATTATAAGCAATCTGACATTTAGGCTACTTTTTGACAGTTTGCTAGCAATGAGAGAAAGCAGATGCAGGCAGTGATAGCCAAGCCGGGTAGCAGATGTTAGCTCCACAGCTACTGAGGGAATGTGACACCAGGCACCAGCAGTAAGAGAACAGAAGTCTGTTGGTCACAGACACAGAGGGAGACATTTAGTCTCTGATTTCACAGCCATTTCATTCAAGGTTCTTTTATTGTCAACTTCTCAATATGTGCAGGACATAGAGAAAAATCGAAACGCCATTTCTCTACTCTCTGAAAAAAACTGAATTTGCAAATCACCATGATGGCCTGTAGGCTATGACAAACAAGCACCAAAAGTTAAAAAACAGACGTTTGGTGGTGACAGACAGAGAGATGGACATTTAGTCTCTGATTTCACCAGCTACTATGTCACCACACTCAATTCACAGCCATTTCATGAAACTTTGGAAATCACCACGGGCTCTAGGCCTAAGCTATGACAAACAAGAGTCTTCCCCTTATTTTGGCAAGTCAGAGGGAGACAGGCCAGAGACAGATAATATTTCAACAGAGAGAGAAAAATAGGAAGGTGTGTGGGGGGGGGGGGGGGGGGGGGGGGTGAATTCCCTCCTCTATGTTATGCACCTCCCTTCCTCCCCACTCTACTGCCCTAGAAAAGATCTGGCTGGTATTTAAAGATGTCACACACAAGCACACACACTAGAGCAGCTTTTCCTGAGGAAACAGGATGCAGCATGCATCATTACAATACGCCACAACAGGCCTGGGCTATATTTGCAGCGCTGCAGAAATACTCTCGCCCCCCTAGAGGCTGCTTCTGCGCCTGCTGCTTGAACGGCAAGTTGACAGGTCATGGTGACGAAAGAAAGGCAAAGACAGCACATGGGGTAAATTTCAAAATTTTTGAAGTCAATACCGGCCATAGCAAAGATAAGCAAAGAAACATTTAATTTTGGGTCTAGCCCATCATTACTGTTCCCAAGTTGACAGGTCATAAAACAGTCTTTGTAACTGTTGAAACATCCTTAATTGGCAATAGCTTTTTTTCTAAACTCCTTTTGATATAGGGTGAACTACAGCACGCTACAATACCTGGTTCTTATCTTAGTCCACAAAAGCTGCTACATGGGAAAGGTGACAGTTGACTGTTGCAAAACACTCTTTTCTATTCAATTTACCAAAAATTTGCAAAGAATATAAGGCTACGCACATTTACAGGAAAAATGACACACTGCCTTCTCACAGACGCACACCAAGTCGTATGCAGCCTAGCTCACAAAGAGAGCTGAGGTGGCGGGCCTGGCCTACCTTATCTGTGTGCTGCTCACACTCTCTAGTCAGGCTCCAGCTGTAGGCCAGGTCAGCAGGAGACATTGTGATTGCTCCTCTCCACATTCTCCTCTCCTCTCACAGCTAGCCAGCTCTCTCTCTCTCTCCGTCTCTTCTATTTGTCTCCTGCCCCAAAACACAAACACCAAATACAAGGCCCCAGCCTGTGTTGCCTGAACACAGGCTAAATAAACTGCCCCAGGCTAGGTTAAATTGGCAGAATACAGGACCATCTAAGTATACTGTCATCAAGTCAACAGTGTGGAGCTCTTGTCTCTTTTTAACCACACCTTAAAGGAAGTGAGAAAAACAACAAAAAAAACACAGCACGACAACCTCGCACACCATCACAATTGAACAGAAGTTGACACCTCATTCTTGTGTTACAACCGACACACAGCGTGTGGTTTTCTTGCACTGCAATCTCTTGTGTGGTGATGCAAAGGTGCACAAGCAGACACTGTGTACGGCATAAAAAAACAGCACGCAGAACAGCATGCAGATGCCCCACATCCTTCATCATTACCAATTGAAAGTAAAGCTGTGGAATAACAACTATTTCATGAAAGGCAGGGCAGGGTTTGGCCTACTCAAAAGGTCAGGGAGATAGGATGGCTGGCCATAAGATGGAGCAGAGGTGGAGATCTCGGGAAAAGTAAAAACACTGCCACATATGTGAACCAACCATTTCCTGAACCAGCTAATCCTAATGAGGATCAATGTTGCGATGATGATATGCTTATTTATTGCATGTCATATCATCTCAACATTGAACAATGTTATCACATGTCGCACATTTTCCTGATATCTTGCAGCTAACAATCAGCGAACAGAAGGAAGGTTAAAAGCAATGACATTGAACTCAGGTCTTAGCATTAAGTTTCAGTATGTATTAGGGCTTTGGCATCCAACTTCGTTACTCAAATATAGCCCTTAATATTCGAACGTGTTATGGGTATTATTTTTGTGAATGTGTTTGCTTGTAAACGCTGTTTTTAATTTAGATTCTGAGAATTTTTCTTGCTTGGTGAAGTTGTGAATCGCAAGCTTATTATGCTATTATTAGTCACCTGGGCTCCTGTAGCGTTCTGGTTCGCGCCTATTTCGCATACCAAAACAATGGCCACGGCAGCAACAAGCATACCTGCAGTCATGATGAGGAGTTCAAAATCTACACTCCTGGCCATTTGAAAAGCATTGTGTGGCACTAGTTTAGTCTCCAAAGCAAGAGGGGAAAACCACGAGTAAGGACAAAGTGATATGCCTGACTGTTAACAAAAAAAAAACAGTTGTGACACCGTGTTGTTCTTCCTATACATCCTAAACATGCCTATAGCTATGGCTGCCTATAGACTAGACGAAGGAAAGGTTCCTGTAAACTTGTGTATTTCAAATAGAGCGTTAACTGTGTCATAACAGCATCTTCTGTTATATTCCGCTCATTACATCTTCACTCTGACACTGAACATCTTGTTTGCTCAATAATAACAGTTTTAACACATGCATAAATACTTAGCCTTTTGTGCTTGTAGTCTATTGACATTGACTGATACACTGCCCTCTAGTGGACAACTTAAAGGGCATGTTGCAGGTTAACCACCACTGTCGATTAGTAAGTACTTAAAGCACTCAAGATATGTATACCATTTAAAAAATGTCTCTAAAATCTGTTTAAGACCATTTATTGTCCTTTTTGTTTTTTAACGAATTTGGTGATGACATCACGTTGGGGACTTGAGAAGGTAGCCTCAGCAGAGACTGGTTCTAATCTATACGATCTTTGCTAGAACTGCGACTAGCTGGGATGAGGAAGAGGTTGCAAGAACCATAAATAGTATTTACGCAGCCACATAGTTTTGAACCTGTTAGACGTGAGTGTCTAAATGAGCAATTGCCAAGAACTGATGGTCATCAAAGCCAATTGGGTTCGTGGTCAGAGAAGGAGTGGAGAGTTTGGTGAAGCCTCCTGGTGAGTTGCTATCATTTAGCAACGCAGCAATGAACGCTGGACCTAGTGTACGATCAGCAGTGCATACAATAAAATGTTTTACTGAGTGAGTAACAAGTTGTCTTTATATCTAGTGACAGTGGTTATGTTGTTAGTTCAGATAAGTGCCGGTATACTCTATTTGGAAGATCCACTTTATGTCAGTTTGCAGTGACAGCCTACTAGCTCCAACATCTTCATCTAGTAGAATTTAGCTAAATGTTGCAATCTTTGCCGCCGCCGAATAGGCTGTTCGTATCTTCACAATGTTTCTATAGTATGATTAATTTCGTAAGGCAAGACAAGTTTATTTATATAGCACATGTTTCATACATTCCTCATCACTATCATCAACACCGCTTACCGACAACGAGAGAATAAGCGTCCGTGTTGCTGTGTTCCACGTTTGTGTGGGTGGTGCTGCCCCATGGAAACTGCGTGTAGGAAAGTGAGTACGTTTTGATCGCTGGTTGAGAGTCATGGACCCTGTGCCCTGTTAGATTTGTGTTTTTACAGCCAGAATAAACTCAATAGTTGACCATTATATGAATCCTGCCAACCCACCTGCCTATAAAAATGTTTGTCTAGCTATCTGGCTAACTATCTATACTATGCTATCTAGCGGTCTCCTATCGCCCTCCCTCTCTCTATATAAATGTGTATCAGTCTATCTAGGCTATCTGCCTATCTATCTACATATATATATATATATATATATATATATATATATATATATATATATATATATATATATATACACATATATACACATATATACATATACATATATATACATACATACATATATATATACACATACATATATATATACACATACATATATATATACACATACATATATATATATATATATATATATATATATATATATATATATATATATATATATATATATATATATATATATATATGGATTGTATGTATTGTATGTATCTATCTACTGCTGCTAAACACGCTGGCTTGTCTCTTGCTCTCGTCTGTCTCTATGGCTTTTGGTCTGTCATCTAGAGGTCGTCTCCCCAACGTTACGTCACGGAATGTTTTGAGGGGCTGCGAATTGCAACACTTTCTCGTATTATATTCTGTTTTGTGATACCCATCAAAATCAAATACAATGGATAACAGTTTAAATGTGTATTATCAACAAGAAAGTGGTGTAAATTTGTTATTTATTGAACCCTGCAACATGCCCTTTAAGTTTGATACCAATATAGGTCTTACTGAATGCATTTAATGGTCAAAATATTATTAATACATGTTCAAATATATTGAATTATTCGAGAATTCATGAACAAACGAACTTCGAACATGATTTTTGGGCAAAAGTCAAAGCCCTAGTATGTATGCCGCATT
This sequence comes from Coilia nasus, assembly GCA_027475355.1. NCBI lineage: Eukaryota > Metazoa > Chordata > Actinopteri > Clupeiformes > Engraulidae > Coilia > Coilia nasus. Next base: position 33,159,360 of record CM050203.1, read on the forward strand.
TAGGCGGTAGCGACTGGTTGAAGACAGGCCGATAATTTTACAGTAGGTCACAAAACGTATCGGCCCACCAGGAAGTCTGTGTATGCCTTTTGAGGTTCTCCAGACTCTTTGCACGAAGTACAATGAAGAGAAGGCCAGTGCTGCAATGCAGCTTTCACTGTGGACTCTAAATCAGGTTAAATAGATCAAGAAGTCGTAGGCATGCTTTTTTCTGTCACAGGTCTGAATTTTCTGTCAAACGTCTCTGACTAAACAGCCGGTGTGTCCAAAAAGAAGGGATATAGCCCTTTTAGCAAGACGATGCCACTGGCCTATACACACACACACACACACACACACACACACACACACACACACACACACACACACACACACACAGAAACCTAATCCTTTTCAGACCCTGTTCAAATAACAGGGCTGCAGAGCCTGCTGGAATGTGCCCTGTGTACATGTGTAGTTCCTAATGCTCAACAGTCCCTACAAAACACTCCCCAAAGGCAAGCAGCCTAGCCTACACTCTGAGAGGCTTTGACTATGAACTGAAGATATGCATATTCATTTTGTTTGGACTACAGTTCCCAGAATGCTTGAGACTGGTAAAGGGTTTTTTGGGGAAAATGGGGGTAGTTGGTAGAAGTGGTTGTAAGTGTAATGTGGTAGTAGGTATGTCGAATTTGAACTCGTATCGTCTGTGCGTTCACTTCACTGCACCAAGAACCTCCTTTCCGGGGAGTGTGTTATAGTATTTTACAGACAGTAGTCTAACAGCCTTCATTTTGAAAACAATGAAAACTTACAATGGTTCTGCAAATGTTCTAGAAAATAATCATCAATGCAACATCAGTGAGGTCATTCTGTACAAAGCCAGTGATTATACTGTGCTCCATATCATATGCAGAAGCTCTTCTGATTCTACAGACAGTAGGCTTAATCTGGCACAACAGTTCTCAACTTTTTTTAAACCACAGAACCATTTCATACCAGACAATATTTTAGGAAGGACTAGAAAATGGGCAAAATGTATAATTACCAAAATGTCAGTTCAGGTTGTTAAATAAATATTTAAAGTCAGTTAAAACAAAAAAACACAACAGAGTCAGACAGATACAGGTGACACAGGCAGAAGTGGTATATATATATATATATATATTAGTGGTGTGTTCAAAATATCGATATGGCAATACATCGTTGCGTGCCTCTTCACAATACACGTATCGTTACGGAGGGGTCAGATTGGAAATGGTTTGGGATCGTATCGACTTCATGGGCACAGGCTAAGGATCGTATAGGGATTGGTTTCGCGAATCCGATTGCAACCCCTGGCTTGAGCCAGTTACAATCCGCTTGGTGCCGCCTTGTGCACGGTTATTGGTTTGGATTCGTGTACATTAGGGCTGTCAACGAATATTCGAAATTCGAATATATATTAGAATAGTTTTTTAAAAAAGGAATTCGAAGGTGAAAGTTAATATTCGAATGTGAAAAAAACGTGCACTTGCGCTTTGGAATGTCGAAGGCAAAAGAAATACTCTGTGTCTGCTTAGTGAGAGTAAAATCCGCCCACACGGTAAATTCCATGGCAAACCAATAAAAACGAGGACATTTACATCACTTTATAAAAAAAAAAACTTTGGGCTCTGGGAGATACCCTCACGTCACCCAGATGGCGAAGAAATATCTTTCCATCCCCGGATCTTCAGTGCGCTCTGAACGCGTCTTTTCCTCCGCTGGGAATATAGTAATTAAAAAGAGATCGGCGCTGGCCCCTTCAAAGGTGGACTATCTTGTGTTTTTGGCAAATAACCTGTAGGTCTTCAGGCCAATAAGACACGACGGTTACAGTTTTTCTTTTTTATACAAGTACCAAGAATGTAAGTAGCCTTTTCGTTTTTAATAGCGCTTTATTTTTTATGAACCTCTAACCTTACAGTTTCGTGCACTTCAGGCTTGCACTGGTTTGTTTATTTATAGTTTCATGTCAGGGAAAAGTGTCATGTTTAGGCCTACCTCACTACAGCTAGCTCGGAGTATTCCAGGTTTTAAAAAAAACGTGCGCAGAGAGCGTGAGGGTGCGGGCGAGAGAGAAAGAGCGTGTGCGAGTGAGAGTGAGCGTGCGGTCTTGGCAAATATTTTTTTGATTTACTTGTTTTGTGTAGGTAATGCATTCTTAAATATGTTTAAATAAACTACCTATACAAGTAGTTATGTCTCTTTGTACCACTCGATCCCAGAAGCTTCTGTCCCTTATTTTCATCCATACTGAACGCCGAGGCTTTCTATCGCCTGCTCTAAACAAGTCTCGTTGTCCTCAATTGCTTGTAATATCAAACGCCAATGGCACAGTTCATGTCGTATCAAGGAAACCAAAAACGCTGTTTGTTCTTTCATACGGACTTCCAAACAAAGGAGAATGCACAGCACGCATGCAAATGCTGCTCTGTCAACCTCCTCGAGCGCTATCTTTGTTTTGTATGCCGCCAGATAGTTTGTTTATTTTCTTTTTAGCAGCCGTTAACCTGAAGTAGTTCTAACACCACTTGTTGAAAGGAATATAGCGCCATCTAGCGTAGCGGAAACGGCCAGATCTCTGACCATTATCCGCTAACACGAACTCTCATGTGCACAGGGAGTTGGGACAGACCACCCGTTGGGTAGCAACTCCCAATCCAATCCGATCCTACCATGTGCCCGTAGTCATTCATCATTCAGCATTCATATTCATTTATTGTCACTCCTTTTTACATTTCTTTGTCCTACATTTATATTTACAGCTGATAGAAGTGTTTTAAAACCAGATCTCGTAGATCAACTGTTGTTATTTGCCACTGTTTATGAGTGCAGTGCAGTTACAATGTAATGCTGCCTTTGAAGTCTGGCATTTTTGCTATCCAGCATAATAAAAAAATCATTTGGGTATACATATGACTGGTTTCTAAAAAAATGTATGTAAAGTAATGTAAAATATTGGGATATGTATTGCCTTGAAGGTCATGTATTGGGATACACATGTATCGCAATACATATCGTATCGTGACCCGTATCGTGATACGCATTGTATCGTGAGGTTGTTGGCAATACCCAGCCCTAATATATATATATGATTAACACTTCCATTTTTGAAGGCATTCCTAGTTGACAGCATTTTTTCACACCTGCCTAAGACTTTTGCACAGAACTGTGTGTATATATGTATATATATATATATATATATATATATATATATATATATATATATATATATATATATATATATATATATATATACACATATATACACACAGTTCTGTGCAAAAGTCTTAGGCAGGTGTGAAAAAATACATATATACACACAGTTCTGTGCAAAAGTCTTAGGCAGGTGTGAAAAAATGCTGTCAACTAGGAATGCCTTCAAAAATGGAAGTGTTAATCATTTATGTACATCAATAAACAAAATGCAGTGACTGAACAAAAGAGAAACCTAAATCAAATCAATATTTGGTGTGACCACCCTTTGCCTTTAAAAGAGCATCAATTCGTCTAGGTCTATTGCATTTGCATTTACCCCTGTGTGTGTACACTTTGTGTGCACCTGCCTAACACTTGTCAAAAAACAATTTATGCCCATCTTATGCCTTAAGTCCTTTCACATATATATATATATATATATATATATATATATATATATATATATATATATATACACACACACACACACACACACACACACACATATACATATATATACACACACACACACACACACACACATATATATATATAATCAATTTGAAGACAAGTTTTAGGCAGGTGCACACTAGGACTTTGACTTTTGCCCAAAAATCATATTCGAAGTTCGTTTATGAATTTTTGAATATTCGAATATATTCAAACATGTATTAATAATACTTTGACCATTAAATGCCCTCAGTAAGACCTATATTGGTATCAAACTTAAGTTGTCCACCAGAGGGCAGTGTATCAGTCAATGTCAATAGACTACATACACAAAAGGCTAAGTATTTATGTGTATGTTAAAACTGTTATTATTGAGCAAACAAGATGTTCGGTGTCGGAGTGAAGATGTAATGAGCGGAATATAACAGAAGATGCTGTTATGACACAGTTAACGGTCTATTGGAAATATACGAGCTTCCAAACCTCTTCATCATCTTGTCTATAGCAGCCAATTGTGTTTTCGGAAGAACGTGGTGTCACGACGTTTTTTTTGATAACAGTCAGGCATATCACTTTGTCCTTACTCGTGGTTTTCCCCTCTTGCTTTGGAGGCTAAACTAGCGCCACATGATGCTTTTCAAATGGTCAGGAATGTAGATTTCAAACTCCTCGTCATGACTGCAGGCGTGCTTGTTGCTGGCGTGGCCATTGTTTTGGTATGCAAAATAGGCACAAACCAGGACGCTACAGGAGCCCAGATGACTAATAATAGCCTAATAAGCTCGCGATTCACAACTTCACCAGCCGTGAGGAATTTGAATTGAAAACAACGTTTACAAGCAAACTCATTCACAAAAATAATACCCATAACAGGTTAGAATATTAAGGGCTGCCATTCGAATATCTCTCATTTTTAAATATTCGAATAGTATTTGAATAACAAAGTTCGATGTCAAAGCCCTAGTGCACACAAAGTGTACACACGTACACAGAGGTACACACAAACTCAGGGATTTTGCAGGATTATAGTCAGGTGTATGATCAACCAATTACACCAAATATTGATTTGATTTAAGTTTCTCTTTTGTTTGTGGTATAGAGCTATTGTTCAGTCACTGCATTGTGTTAATTGATGAACATAAATGATTAACACTTCCATTTAAATGTAAATGTACGTAAAATACACAAAAGATAAAATACATAGAATTTTAACAAGTTTACAAGCTTCTTTGTCGCCCAGTACCAAATGACCCACATCCTGGTAAAGGTCTGAGTGAGTCCTGGTAGTTGGGGGCCCCCAGGTCTTGGAACATTCATCTTCAAATCGGCCAAGACTTGTAATAGTTAGGTTGGGTTTCTTTATTAATCTCAACCAGGGTGAAATTTGTTTTGGGGATAGGGACACAGCAGCACCATTAAAACACCATAAAAACACACAACACAGGCAAAATAAATAAATAAAAAACAGTACAGACACAGCAACATACAGTACCGTATACACACACATTACCAGCGTAACGTCAGATACATAAAAGAAAGGGTAGTGGAGTAGCCACAGGCACAGACACACTGAAAGTTATCACCCACTGCCTCTGCCTATCCGACCCATTCCCACTCCCACCCCATTCTATATTCTGCATATATATTGCATATATTCTGCAAATATTCTCAAAAATCATCACATATGTTCAGTGAGGTCATAATGCTCTGCATATCAAATGTAGAAGCCTTTAAGTGTGACAAGAACGTTGCCTATATCTGGTCTTTAGCAAAGCACCAATCTGATCACTAGCCAGCTTAGCATGTTGGCAACGACAAACATATCAAAGCTGTATTGTGGACTCACATCTGTGCTGTGTTTGTGACAATACATGACTCTTCCTTGTTTGTCATATCAACTTCATTTCTAACCTTTCTCTCCTGGATGGAAGAGATGCCAAAACAACCTTAAGGTTATCACATCACATCTAACTAGTTCTGTTTTGTTTCAGGATGACACAAGTGTATGGCCAATATAGTTTTGTCGTTTCTTGACAGGGGAAAGGGAAGACAATATAGCCTACATTCATATTATGACAAATAACACACAGGCCTGATAACAACTGTCACTGAGAGCACATTTCAAAGCATCGGCAGGGAAACAGGATCTGGGGGTCTTTAGAACACTGGAATGGTTTAACACAGAGACGTTTATCTTTGAGCAGGTATGGGATTGTAAAATTAGCATATTACCCAACACCAAATGGGGGAGAGTAGTACAATATTATGAGAAACGACAAAAAGTACACACAGGCCTGATACAATTGTCAGAAATTAAATGAAAACTTGTCTCTAGGGACCTTTTGAAAAATGGGATGAATCGACACACTGAGGTTTATCTTGGGTGTGCTTTGTGAGTTTACCTGCTCCAGGGTTGTGTCTGACTAAACAAGCGACCGACTGAGTGAGCTAAGAGGCACACGCTGTAACACGCAGGAGCTAGTTATTACACCTCGGCATTCCGAGGTGCGCTGCAACTGCACACAAACAAAATGACATCATGTCAGAAAAGAAAAAAAAGACCAAGGCAGACAACTGACAAAGTGGCAAGAGGAAAAGAAAAACCAACACTTCATACTGGCACACCTGTTTTACCTTCTTTGAAACAAGGTCAAAAGGGGGTGCACAATCACACATGCACACACACAACCAAGCCACCTTTGCTCAAGTTTCTCGCCTTCAAAATGGCTCACCACAACATTCAAGATTCAACATTCAAGGCTTCCCCCGGTCACAGCAAATAATCCAGAGAGAGCACCAGAACTTCTCATACTCCGCACAACCACTGACCATGTTCATCACAACATCGAAAGAATTATACACCGAGTGTGGCTGACAATATTTCTCTCATTTCCTCTTCAGATGTGCACAGACTTATAGAGTAACTAAGCACTAGGCTAGTATTTGGTTGTAAGAGGAAGTGGGAAACAATTCAACCGTGCCAAAAGGTAAAATGCAGTAACTTAACTCTGATAGAAAGTAAACTATGAAATATAAACCAACTGTGTAATGTGGATGTTGAAATGGTAAGGGCATGATACACTGGGCAACTTTTTGAGCAATGTTGCCAGGCAACATTACTAACAGATGCCGTTTGGGTTTGTTTTTAACTCATATTAGGCAACTCCATAAGGAGTCAACTTATTGCCTTTTTTTCTTGTGTCATTACCTTAACAGTTGTTAAAGCTACTTTTGGGGAGACACAGGACTAAACATTAGGTCATAGCTAACAAAGGAAAGGATGGATATTAGACAAGTCTACCAACAGAAGATAGTATGATACTGTATCCATTCTGTAGTTTTAGGCCAAAAGGGTTTTTTTCTATTACAGTGCCCCTATGGAAGAAAGTTTATGAAACATAATGCACTTCAAGAGGTTCAAGTAGTGATTCTACATGGCAAATCTGATGCAATAATGATTTTCTCTGCCCAAGATACTGGCGATTCAAAACTTACATTTTTTGCATGTACAAAGTTTAAAACACCTTGTTGAGCCCAAGACATAACAGAATTGGTGTTCTTGGTTGCAACAATTGGAGATTCATTCTGTGAAAACTGATTTTAGCTACACATTTCGTTAGAGAACGGTGCCCCCTACACATACATTTTACAACATTTTGTGCGTTCATAAACAATGTTGTGCCCATTTAGTATATGAGGTCTAATGAAATTTGGATTATTACAACACAAGATATTGAGTGTAGTGTAATTACAAGCTATGCCTCAAATGTGTGTTGCCTAATATCAGTGGGGAAGTGCCCAGCCAACATCTAGTAATGTAGCCCTCAAAATGCTTAAAATGTTGCCCAGTGTATCATCAACTGAAGTCCTTGTCTTGACATTCAACAAGTGAACAGGTCACAAGACTTTGCTTATTTGTGCCAGTAGTACAAGATAAACCAAAAGTAAAAGATCAGACAAAAGAAGCTACAGTACTAAGAGATCAGATAAAAGAAGCGTCAAAGCTTCAGTCAGTAACATATATTGTTGCTTTTCAAGCCTCTAAAAATATAATGACCGCAGTCAAATCAATCTGTCTTTCCACAAAAAGAGGAATCGAATGCAGTCATTCTATGCAAGCTACTTGCAGTATTCACATGACAACCTAGTGCACACTACTACATGCCCCCTCTGCAGGAGTGCATACATACACATTTTAGGAGAGGGAGGGAGAGGGAGAGAGAGAATAAGAAAGACGTTTAGAGTTTAAATGAGTTTACATTACATCATGTTAGTAGCTTCTTACAGCAGTCTGCAGTCTGTCTGCAGTAGTGAGGTGTTCCACTTCTACATGTAAAATAGTTTTTATAATTATTCTGCCTTTGTATTTACTTCACATCAACAATGCCACACCAAAAAAAATGTGTTTAGTTTTTTTAAGACAAAATGATGTCACGTCAGCATGTCATTGTCTTGCAGTGCATCTTCGATGCAACACAGTAAGCTCTGCCATTCACAAAATCACTTTACACAAACAAGACTTCAAACACACTGTGCAAATGTCCAAGACTGTAACAACACAGGTCTATAGAGCAGTGGTTCCCAACCTGGTGGGTCACAAAGGTATTGCAAGTGGGCCGTCAAATCATTTTCAAAACACTATGATTTTTGTAGGGAATAATAAAATAAGATTAAAATGTACACTCACAGTCAATAGAAACTTTAAGGTAGAAATGTACATATTTCTATTTGTAGGGGGATTGTAATTATTCATTGTGGATTTATTGACGACAATGATGACGATCATGATGGTAGTTGAGGTAATGATAAGTTGTCTTCTTATCACGGTTCACTCCACATGGGTTGGTTTCTTTGCAAAAGTGGACCAAATACACATTGAGCAACACTCAGTGTCTGCACAATTTGAGGACTAGTTTTGAAGGCCACTGCGACGAGCGAGGAAAATGTGGATAAGAACGGAAAGGTCTGCTCACCAGTATGGGAGCTTATTTGGATTTTACAAATCTGATCGTAGTCAGACAAATGTCTGCAAATTATGCAGTAAAAATATATAGATATGATTGTTCTTCTCAGATATCAGGTTTTGCTATGTTTACATTTAACACTTTGCACATGTCTTTATAACACTTCAGCTTTGTTAAGCACTTTATTAGCTTATTGATAATTGTTCAGTTTTCATTGCGATTGTAACATTGAACGTGTGTTGACAGTCCTTTTGCCTGAATGCTATTGCCTGTCAGAGGTAGGTTAAGTTTAAAATAAAAAGGTTTAAATTTTGATTTTTTCCCTCCTGTTACTTATTTTAAATAGGTCATACAATGTTTCAATAATTATCGATATCGACCGATATGAAACACTTATATCATGATACAGATTTCAGCCATATCGCCCAGCCCTAGGCCTATATAAAGGCCCGAAAAAGGCCACCATTAGTCCAGGCTATGCTGCGTCCATCACACGAACAACAACTCTGGGCACTGGGTATGGTGGAGGCCGGTTTGAGTTACAGTGAGATAGCCAGGCGTATGGGCTATTCCCAACCCACAATTCGAAACCTGGTTCTGGCTCTGTTGACGATAGACTGGGAGGTCAACCTCCAAGCATGATTGCCTTTACACGCCAACATCCTGACCATGGTTCAACACCAGACACGACTTTGATGGGCCAGGCTTCCACTACAACAAAAGTGGAATAGGATTCCGCAGGACACTATCCGACGCCTAGTCCAAAGCATGCGCTAACGGATTGCCGCCTGCATCAAAGCAAACGGAGGCCAGGCCATACCTGGTATCGACTGTTGTGACTGTGTTTGGCAGATGCCATTTTCTTTTGTTACGTTTTTTGTTTTGAAATTATTCTTGACATTTTAGATTTTTGTTACTGTATGCCAATTTCCTAAGCAAATGATTCATATATGAAAAAATCCAGTTTAGGATTTCAAAAGAAAAATTATGTTGAAAAATATGGTCTCAAAGTTTTCATTGACTGTGAGCGTAGTTATTAAAAAAATTATATTATATGACTCATGTTTCAGATGTGAAAACAAAACTACTTTTAAAAGATATTAAATTCCCTATCCATGTTCTCTATTTATGTGGTTTTCCCACGAGTAGTAGGCTATTGACAGAGTAATGTGGCAATTGTCATGGTGATGAAGACACCGTTTGCTTCTGTTTGACAAACTGTTAAAACTGCAGTATCAAAATGGATAGCTGGTTAGCAGGTTAGCGTGTTTTTGGCCCCTCTTCTGAAAAGGTGGGTTGAGGAGGCATAGCTCAGTGGCACTGTAACATTACGCCACGCATATTGCTGGGCATGTACAATGAATGATCTGTGCATCGGTGGTAAATACACCTGTCTGTAAAGTTTTCATTCGGTTTTTCAAAACAACCATCGGGGGACACTGGCTCATATCCATTTAAACCACTGATCGTCGCTTCCATGTTGTCCTGTAGTTGCATTTACTGGATAGCTGGATATAATACCAAACTAGCAGCTACCGACAAGCTGCACAACACCTTTGCTCAACACTGCCATCTGTTGGATGTCCAGTAAAGGGTATTTGTATTCAAATCCGGTGGGATTTATTTGTGAACTGTGGTGTGCAGTAGGAATGTCTCACAATTACGTAATAGACACAAAAGTAAAAAATGGATCCACAAATGCAGACTCCACATACAAAGTCAACTACATTTGTTTTCAAATCTCGAAAATATATTTACAAATGCCTGTGTATTTATATACATTCTATAATTTATTTGTATGTCGTGTTTTTGTATGTGTATTTTGCGTTTGAATATTTATAAATGTATTTATATTTATATATATCTTTTTTATCTATACAAATCTTTATGAGCCAAAATTATCTCCATACCCTGCTGAGCAGATTTGATTTTTGCACCACAGCCTTGCCCTGAAAAGAAGGCCTAGTACTGTTTATGTGGCAAACCGATATGCTTGTCTGCAAGGGTGAGGTTTTCATGGGGTTTCCCTTCTTTTTCCTCAGCCTTGACAATCACACAGATAAGAGATGCTTAGTTATGATGGAGAAAATGATGTACAGAAAAGAAGTCTACTAGGATGCGAACGGAGGACAAATGATGGTTGTCAATCATCTCCGATGGCTATGGCTGCACTTTGTTTTTAAAACCATCACAATAAAAGGTTATTAATCATACAAACAATGCCAATAATCACTTGCGTCATCGGCAGTAACTCTATAAAAACAAAGTACGCCGGCATGATAAAAGAGACAATTTAAAGACAATCTGACTTGTTCGTGCAAATTAAACCTAAAATGCCCAGAACATTGATTACGGCATCGTTGACAGATTGCATCAGGCGTAAAAATGACAGAAGATTTGAAATGGGATCCGTTTACGTTTCGCAGCCTCACTGTTACAGCCCTAGTTAAGAAAGTAAAACCTTAACAACGCCTGTCGTCCACAACAGCCATCTACAAAGCGAAATTGTAAGAAACAGTAAGTTTCAAACTTCTGTCTACTGACAATTTTAAAAGACATCTTTACAGCTGACAATGTTTGCTACAACATACTGCTGCTTAGAAAATACCCCAAAGACAGAAACATCTGCAAGACTGTGGCCTATACAATCCTCAACGTCAAAGACCACAAGCAAAACAACGCAGACTCGACACATTCAAATCAAACAATGATTGTCATCAAGAATTATCAACATATGACTACTTTTGCATAATCGGTGGCGTCCACAGGGCCTGTCGTTGCCTGTCGTGCGTACTAGGACAATAACGTCACCTCAGTGCGCTGCCACCCTGCCAACCCCCAATGCAGGGCCATGGACTGAAGAAATCTCAGCGCACTAGTCACCTTAACCAGGTAGCTACACCTACTGATAACGTGCCATGCAGACTACTGTTACACAATCAAAGATTAAAATCAAAATCTAATCATGCCGGAAAACTCGACTTTACCATCAACAGAAAAAATATGCAAATCTTGGAACAACAGCAACTGCACGCCAGCAAACGCCTATGTGTAACTGTTAGCTAGCTAACTAGCCTAACTAAGCCCTCTTTGACTACAACAGGCATTGTGATTACATGCTTCTTGTATTTCCCCGTGTCATTTCCAAGTTCGTTAGTTTTAAAATGCTTTGTCTGGGAAACGGGTCACCATTTGTCCTCATAAATTACGTTTTCATTTTTATACGATAATTGGACAGCATTCAAATGCTACCTCGATAGCTAGCATGGAGTAGTTGCCCTGGCCCTCTAGCGTGTGCCAACAGTGAAATCAGTGCAAACAAATTGTCAGCATGTCGCCGTTGCCTTACCTGTCTGAGATCTATCTTCAGTTCAACCACCAAGAGGCATATAGTTTAGGTGTGAAGTCCAATATGCAAACGGGATAGTGGAGACATCAGTGTGGTTAGTGTGGCAAGGCTGGTATTATCATATGCCTTGCACAGAGAGGTTCACAGTTCACCATGAGAAGTTCTCTTCGATCTAACTTGTTTCCACGGTCCGCGGTGCCTGGATTTCCATTGGTAGTTCAAGTCAGAACACGTTTTTATTCGTTAGCTCTTCTGTCAATCAACGCATATGCCACGGTCGCCTATGGAGGTTCCATCAGGAAAAAGTACGGCCATGGCTTGCAGTGTCTGCTGTGCAGGCGAGTTGATAGTCGACATTCAACCCAAAGCCATTCTGTTTTCTTTTTAGGCATATTTTGTCCAATATCAAATAAGTGACTGTTTATCGATATTAAATCCGTAACCAATATCTGTTTGAATACTTATTTTATTTTGGCAAGCACATTTAACGCAACAGTTTAAAGTGCTTACAAAACAACAATAATAATAAAAAAAAACACAAAAATATAATTAACACCCCTAATAGGCTTAACAAAATACCATACGCCTAGAAATGGCATCCAAAAAGAGGTAGTCGATAATAACAATAATGTTAATAGCGATGGCAACAATAATACAAAAATCAGATTCATTATTTGATACAAATTGGAAATAAATTTAAGGAAAAATACTGACATGAAAGGGGATGAATGGACAGATGAAAGAGGGAAGGTGAAAGTGTATTAAAAGCTAGAGGGAAATAATGGGTCCATGTAAAAATGGGATGGGAGACTTCCAACAACAAACCTTTGGTTGAAGGTGAGAGAGACCTGATGACCTGGGAGGACAGGTGTGATGCTAATCTATTTTGGGTTTTAAAGACAAACAACAATATTTTTATGTCAATTCTGTATCATGCTACCAGTGCAATTGAGATAACATAGGACAGCAGAGCTGCAAACTTTGGTAACCAGGTTGCTCCTGTATTTCACACCCATCTCCTGCCCTCTGGCCATTTCGATAGCCTACTACAAGGATACAAGGATACAATGATATTTATTTGTCACATGCATAGACATACTGAGTAGTAGGACATGCAGTGAAACTGTTGATTGTGAGTCTAGACTGTGCATGGGGAGTGGGGAGTAAAGTGCGTAGAATGCACTTGGGGGGATGACTACTATATGAAGGGCAGAGGTAGAAAAGGTGATGGGGGGTGGGATAAAGTGCATAAAGTGCAATTATGGTTGGGAGGGAGGACGGGCCGTGGTGGCAGATGACGGGATGTGTGTAGGGTGGGGGGTGGCACTGCATGTGCAGCTGACAGCGCTGAGGCTGAGGGTTTGGACAAACACAAACGTGTGTGGAGAGGGCTGAGGGCATCAGGGAGCAAAGATATGTGCTGTGTGTGTCTATTGAAGGGTCCATTAGTCACCAAATAACCTTTTCACTCATCACGTCTGCTATAAAATATGACTGAAAACTATTGAATTATTTAGCCTCTTACAGCATCCTTTCCTACTCTGATATAACCTTATGCCCATTACATGACAGTTGACTTGGAAAGTCCTATACACTGACTTCCCTTTTTTGTTTATATCAGATCATGCAGGCCAAATGTGTGTTGGGGACTGATAATGTTTAGAACAGGGTAGCTAGGCACTGACACATCTCAGAGTCACATAACAATGTTGATGGTCCATTTAAAAACACCTTCTCGCTACAAAGTAAGCATTCTAGCGATGATCCATAAAGACTTTGAGATACAAGCCATACAACTGCATAACTAACATCTTCGCCTTTGTTTCAGCTTGGAACCTGATGTCAGAAAACCATGTCTACAACATGTCTGTAACATTTTCTATTTTCTTTTTTATGTGCATTTTTTTTGTGTGTGTATGAACCCTTACATTTGACAAGTACAGTACTAATGAATGATTGCTCACCATTGGTGTCTCTAGTTATGAGCTGGGAATATTTATGCACAAATTCAAAGTCATGCACAAACAGATTGACTTACTGTGTGTCTGCATCCTTTCTCCGATCTCAGATCTAGACATCACTACATATAACAACCACATATTTCTGTACATTACATTACATTGCATTTAGCCAACGCTCTCATTCAGAGCGACTTACATATACAGTGAATTAGGTACAGGTACAGTCCCTGTAGCAACATGCTCAAGGGCACTTCAGCCATGGATAAGGGTGCAGGAGAATGCTGGTAATTTACTCCCTCACCCACATTCTTCTTACTGGTATGGCACGGAATTCAAACCTGCGACCCTCTAAAGCCAAGACCATCTCTCTAACCATGCTGCCCACTCCCTAACCATTGCTTCCCCAATGAAGGCTGCCATACAAGGTACCACTCAGCACACAGGGAGCAGTTTTGGGTTCAGTGTCTTGCTCAAAGACACTTTGACCTAGTCAGGAGGAGTGGGATTTGAACCAGTGACCTTTCAGCTGCTGGGTGTCTCTTTTACTGTACCTGAGCCAGTGTCTGCCACCAGATTTCTATTTCTAAAAACAGCTCTTTGAAGATAGGGGATGGTACTTTTTTGGTTCAGATTATTTATATTGCTGAACAGCACTGAAAAGAAACAACACGGTTTGTAGCCTTGACTATTTAGCTGAACTGCATGATATATTTAGCCATAAAACTGTGTGAAACTGACTTCTTAATCTATTTTCTATAAAGCTACATCCCATATGCCACCTATTGGCCTTTTGGGGAAGTGCATGAAATTGGTGTTGGGCCTAATGATTACAGTTGGTCTTGGGATCAGGAGGTAAGTCCACTCCTGCACACTCATGAATGAGACTGAGACATTGCTCCAGGGGAACTGTGTACCTAACTTCAAAAATCACCCTGAAAAAACAATGTTGGGTGAATGTAATGCAATTATGTAATAAATTACATTGTACTCTGAAAAAAAAACACAGAAGAGAAATGCAATACACACTGATTGTTTCAATGTTATGTCATGTTAGATCATCAAACATGTTACAGCTACATGTTTACAGCTAAACCTGCTTTTGTGTTAGTATAAATACATTAAGAAACACAGACAGATAACCCAGGTTCAAAGAATACAAATTCTGCCACATATTTGTTATAGCGAATTCACTGAACCAGCTGATCCTAATTAGCACAACTCGTCAGCCAGGTAGATGAATGTCCTCCAGTGTGTGTGTATATCTATACTGCCTCTTGATGGATTAAATGTAGAAGATAAATCTCTCCCCTTCTATAATGACAAAGACTTAACTATCTTTTACTCTGTATAATAAATGTAATTTTTTTATGCCACCCGATTTAACCTGCCTATCATTATGTGTTTTGCGTTCTAAATGGTATTTATGAATAAAGTAAAAAAAATAGAGTTAATTTAACTACTACAGAAAATGTATAAAATGGGTAAACAAAATAAATCAGTGGAAATAAAGCAAAATGTGTAGTTGGTGTAGTTGGTCAAATTGTAAGGAGTACTTTTTATAGAGGCCTAAATTGCCTTTACTGTCGCCTACAGATGCATCGGCATAATATGAAGATGTTAAAACAGCTTCAGCAATTTCTTGCAGAGAAATGACACATTAGCCTTTTCTCCCTCTTACTGATTTCACAGAGCCATGTTATCGCACACTGATTATTGATTGTTGGAAAAGAGCCCAGCAATAACAGTGACCAGAATCAAAAATGGTTCATTTATAAACATTAGGATAATTAGGTTATAATAATAAAAATAAATCATGTTTATCTATTTTTTCTGTTTTGAGCTTAATGTCTAATTCAATAACTTGACAGAAAATTAGAATGAAGAAAACATTATCCTACATACAGAAAATTAATATAGATGTTTTTGAACCCTGCCTTGTCAACTACTGATAGCTAGTTACATAAATGTTGTCAGATAGGACAAATGTGTCAGAGACATTTAATATTTTTATTTTTATTTTCTCAGATATCAACATACAGCAAAGACTTTACACAGTTGGCACTCTTTCAACACCATATACACCATATAAAATAAATAGATTATGGTTCAGACATTCATCAATTGCACATTGATCCGCGAATGAGTAAACACCAATAGTACACACGTACGAAAAATATGCACTTACTTTCACACAAACACAACCAATCATACACACATAGGCACACGCAGGAACAAACAAACACACACACACACATACACACACAAATAAACAAATTAACAAATCAAGACAAATACCACTGGGGGTATTCTGGAAAGCAAGGTTAGTAACTTACCTGGGCAAGGTAACTCAGAGCTAGATGTAAACCTTCTAATAGAAGAGCCCTGTGGCTTTGGTTTAATGGGAGGCTGAAGCTACAGAACTCCCCTATTAGGAGAGTTACTAATTACTCTGAATTAACCTATCAGGGTTAGTCACTAAACTACCTATTTGGAATACACCCTCAACACACACCTAGAGATTGCGAGCATCCATCATTTATCCGGAGAGTCCAGGATCTCCTCATAATCCTGTCGAATGGCCCGGCCCACCCAATAAAGCTTAACTCCTGTCAGGGTAAACACACTGACCATGATCACCAGAGCTCCCAGGACGTCGTATGCCGATGGGATCATTCTCAGCACGATGAGCTGAAGCAGCATGGCCACCACAATCTCCAGGTGCTGTACGGTGCTGACCAGCGCCGGGTGGAACTTGTTGAGGGCATAGTAGACCCCTAGGAACGCCACGGTTGAGCAGATGCAGATGCCCACCAGGTAGCCCCAGGTCTCAGCGTCCAGGGGGATGATGGGCTCCTGCATGATGAACATGGTGGACGCTCCCCATACCGTGCCCGTCCAGCCAAAGGTGAAGAGCGCCGTCCACATGCTCACGCGATCCTTGATGGCCCGGTACACAATCATGGACAGGGCGGCAGTCAGGCCGGCCATGACCGTCATGGTGTAGCCAAAGGCCTCCTTCCAGAAGCCCAGCGGTGACTTGTCCTCGTCGGCAATGTTGGGGACCATAACCAGGCACAGGCCGAAGACGCTGCCCACTACTGTCACCACGTCGGTGTAGCCCAGGCGCTCCTCCAGGAGCAGAAAGGCCAGCACGGCACTGAACACGGTGGTGCTGGCTCGCCACATGATGGTGCCGTTGCTGGGGGGCACGATGGCAAACGAGGTGTACGCGCAGGTGATTGAGATGACATTGCAGACGCCGTACAGGAAGAGCCGGAACCGGTAGCCCTTGGGGCCGAAGGGGGCCTCCTTGCGATAGAGGACCACGGCCACTGACAGCACCTGGATGACGGAGCGGATGAAGATGAGCTCCAGCGAGGGGACGTTGGAGCGGTCAGCTGCCAGCCGCGTGATGAGAGCCACGCAGCCATGGGCCACCGCCGCGCCAAACAAGGCACCCCAGGTGACACGCGAAGCCAGCACCGAGGCCTCGCCAAAGCTTTGAAGCTGACTGCCCACGCCCCTGTCCCGCATGGCCTCTGCGTCGGGCCCAGGGGACCGTGGCTGGGTATCCATGGAGCCGAAAAAAGTCCTACCATGTCTGTCAGTCACCAGTCGCCGGCCAGGGGTCTGGTCCATGAAGGAGCCGAAGTCCTCGAAGGAGGGGGCGTCGTCGTAGCCCTCGTCACCCGGCTGGGGAAAGTGAGTGGCATACTTTACCGTGACAGTGCTGGGGTGGATCTTGACGCGTTTTTTAGACCCGTACTGCTGCTGCCTGGAAGAAGATGGATCCATGTTTCCTTAATTCTGTGCTGGAGGAGATGGAGTAAGGCAGGGAGCTGTGCTGCAAAATAAACAAACAAGATCATATTTATGAAAAGGTTTATAATTATTGTTAGTTTTTAGACACTGGCAGCTATGTCATATGACTTAAGGTAATGACATCTGGTTGTGTCTGTGACTATTACCAGGGGCATCAAAGTGGGGGGAAACTGGAACTGACTAGGGCCCCAGTAGACCCTAGGAAGGCAGATGCATAAGAAATAAAGGAAGGAAGGGGGCCTACTACTTGGATATAAGGCCCAGAGTTAAGAAATACTGCCCAGACTATTGTTCCTATCAAACATTTTTTTCTGAGTTTTCAATTAAATGTATTTTTGTGAGAATGTAAGAAGCCAATCAATTGTATGTGTGATCTACACAGTGGTAATAAATTGTTTATATTGCTTACTGAGGTTCTACGAAAGCTTTGGCAAATGCAGATGTGGTCCTTACACAATTCAACTGCCTGAGCGCTCTCTTTCTGAGGTTGTCTCACTCTGAGCTTCCATCATTTCTATCTATGTCCCTCCTTTCTTCTTCCCCTCCCACCATCTCTCATGTGCAATGTCACTTCTATATTTAAGTGCCACAGAGCCTGCTTAGATAAGTCCACTCAGTGTGATGGCTAAGAAATTATGTAATACTACAGAGGCAATCCCTGAGCTCAGTTTCCATTCGGGGGAAATAATGAGCAAAGACAATAACTGAATAAATGTTGTATAAGGCACAAAACAAAAGAAAGGTGTAGTTGGATGGGACAAAACACTTCAAATGATTTTAACGTCTCTACAGTCACTGCAATTGTGATAGAGGGAGATAATTGCCACCCAAATATTAGTGCAACTACATATTTATCCACAAGAGGGCTACTCTCTCTCTCCTCATCTTTCTCTCCTCATAGAAAACATTCACTCTTTTCTGTCAAACTCAAATAGAATGATCTTAGTCTTGGACTCTCTGCTCTGGCGGTTTATAGTATATTTTCTCAGAAATGAAGTTATCTTCTGCAGGTCTGAGCTGTATTTCCACCGATCTATCACTGTCCAGCTCACATTTCGGTCTCAGTCGCTTCCCTGTTTCACCAGCCCAGTCAATTTTCCCACAAATACTACAATCGTACACAGTTTTCAGATATGGGTACTTACATATTTCAAATTGAAAGATAATATGGTAACACAATGTGTAACACAATTTGCCAGGCAGGAATAACCATTAATGGATATTTCAGTTTGAAATGAATAACAACTGACTGTACAATATTGGATTATAGGCACAATTTGTGTCGTGGACAGTCGAAGCACGGAGCCAGCCTAGATGAAGCACGACAACTCCCATTAAAATTAATAGGACTACAACAAAACCCCAGTGAACAAATCACCATGCATCTATAAACAAAATATTATTAGATATTTTGAAAACATATGTGTATATATTCCATGTAACCAGTGCAATGTCTCGCCTGTTTACTGAACTATATCTTAATGCGACTTACTGTGACGGCACGACGAGTACTTGAGCCTTCAACACAAGATTTAACATAAATAACTCACCTTTTGTTTTCTTAGATGCCGCAGAATTTTATGAGGAGAAGCATCATATGCACGGCAGGCGTTCGACACCTTGCACCAAATATATTTAAAACTCCGATTGCCATCTCCTCATCCGTCTCCAAGAAAGCAGGTGCGTATGCACGATACGCTCTTCAGAGCGCTTACCGTTTAGCGAGGGCTTGTTGATGACGGAAAGGGGGGGGGGGGGGGGCTCTCTGCTTTCTACAACACTACAAATTTGAAAAAAAGTCCTAACCATGCCTATGGAAGTAGGGGCAGGGCACATATCAGTGTTGTCTTGTGTCAATGGGCGCTGTCAGACAACAACATGAATGATCGTTCATATTTGTCATCGTCATCATGGGCTACTCACAACAGAATGCTCCTTCTATGTTTATTACCATCATGGGATCCATACCAAATTGTGAGTACTTTTTGGAGTCACCTACCCAATGCAACATTAAAACCATTTCACCATCAGCAGGTCTGCATAAGTTCTAATCTATTCGCATTGTAAAATGTAAAAAAAAGTTACACATACCATAACCTCATCGCCCCTTTCCACACAGAGCAGCTAGCTGGAATTCATGATGTAGCACTTGAAGATTTGGGTCATTGGTTTTCTTACAGTAGTAGATGGCTAGAATGAACAACTCATGAAACATGCATCCCCAGATACTGCAGGAGAGATCTGATGTGATCTTCGCATTCAAATTATTTTTGTCATACATATATAGTCAGAGATAGTCATACATATATCTGCCAGAGATATAACCAATATTTTTTCAGATTCTCATATTACTGTGTTGAGTCTATGAAGATGTGAAGATGTTTGCATGTCCCTTGACCATTAATGTCAAATGCCATCAGCCATCAATATATGTTTTAATTCGGATACAAATATTTATGCATGATTTGTATCCTGTCTGTGCTGAAATTCTACCATACAACTGGAACATTGTTACATCACAAAATAGTGGTTCATTTGGGTTATTTTTACTATGACACGTTTCTTATAGCAGATATTAATAACTGCTTTGAAAGCATTATGGTGTAAATTTCAAATGATTCCCAAACTGGATGAAAAAGCAATAGAGCAGCACATACGTTTAAGTGGATATCGCATTCTTTGCCTCTTAAACAAAAGCAACCTTACCGAAATGACTAAAACGTTATTGACTATCTGCTTACCATGCTAATCTGTTCTCGCACAGTGTCAGAATACCTAATGCAGAGATTTTCAACCTGAGGTCAGCAGCCCTGAGGAGGACCTTACAGGGACTGCAGGGAACCCTTCAAAATCCTAAAGGTACTCTTCCTAGGTGCAAATGTTTTCCCAGAAGCAACACACATCACCAAAATAACCACATTTTAAAATATAACAAAAGCATTTTAGGAATACGTATAAATATAACTTGCATAGACTTGGTTAATAATAGTCAGAATCAGTTCATCTACACACAGCAAGAATGGCCAGTAATTAATCAATAAACTGTAATCTAAAAAGACGAGTGTTTTGAAACATTTTTGAAAATTCTTAAAACTTACAACATATGAACCATGTCTGTGCAGCACTCGTTCTTACTATGCAGTCTGTTCTTAAAGGCCAGATTAATATCTCTTGTCTGTTTTTCAAAAATTAGACGTTTGCAGACAACAGCTGAACCGTTGTTTTTATCATGCATTGCATAATTGCACTGTTCACAAAAGGAAACTGCAGATTTTTAACAGTGACTGAATATGATGTCATGTCCTTGTGAATCTGCTTATTGCCCATCAAGAAAAGAAAAGCATCAGCTTAAAAGGCCCCACTGATGAGCTTTTTCCAATCAACAGTAGCATGGTAGCCTGATGGTACCACGTTTCCATAGTAACGCTTGAGGAAAGTCGATCAGAGGGAACTTGATGTACAATCCCCTTTCCTCTCAGCATGCATGTGTACACCCATGTGAGCAGTCTCTCCTCGCTCTCTCTCTTTCTCTCTCTCTCTCTTCCTTGCTGAATTCAGTACAAAATCTATCTAAATAAAAAAATAAAATGGGCCTTTAAGATTGCAACTGAGGACCCCACATTATTTTGTTAAGACCATACACAATCAAGAGTTTCTTGCCCACCCTCCATGCAGTTTTAATGGCAAGACATATTTAGATCTGACTTGAGGTTGAATCCACTTACTGTACATTAATAATTAACTTTAAGAACTGACACAGGAATTCCTTGTTACGGTCCTCAGTGTGACATGTCATATGTTGTGTAGATTATTACTTTCCTGCTCTGCATTAATCAAACCATGTGTCATTTTTCTCACTTTAGGATATAATCAACTACTTTGTACAAAAATATTTTTGCCCACTAACAAAAGATGTGCATGTAAGAACGTAACAGTCAATAGGGTACAATGAAAATCATGCTCCACAAAAGCAAGGCTGCATACACTTTCGTAGTCACTAATTCAAGTTCAAGCAGCACATACTGTCATGGACCACATGCATCAACCTGTACCAAAGACATTTTGCTTATTGTTGGTCTTGGACATCTAAGGAATAAAAATTTGATATCTGCACACTGAAAACTCCCAAATGACTGATTTTATTTAAACAAAGGTCAGCGTTTTGATCCACCAGGGTGTTCTTTGGGCATAGGACTCTGGTGGGTCGAACTGTTGTTTGTTGTTTAAATAAAATCAGTCGTTTGAGAGTTTTCAGTGTGCGGACATCTAATTTTTTTTCATTTAATTTCATTCTGCACCTGGCCTCAGTGAGGTGGAATGTGCATGCATCTATTTTCACTAACCTGGACATCTTGGACATCTAACATGGGGCAAAAATCCTTTGTGCAGTTAACAATTTTGTGCACAAGGTAAGAGGTGCATTCAGCCTTTTATCCACAAAATAAAAGAGAGGTTACTTGTTTATTGCACAAAAATAATGATCATTATTTGAAAGAATGAAAGAATGTGCTGTATTATTTGTATTTTGCATGGTCAAAATGCATTGATATGATTTTATAATTGGTATTTTAGCATTTTGTCTGCAAAAAAAGGTGTGTCTTTTGAAGTGTCTCATGCAAACTGTTGTAGTCACAAATAGAACTTCCTCAATTGTCCCAATTCAAGTTGTCATTCTGTCAATGTGACGTGTGAATACTGGCTTACACTGTCTTATGTGGCATCATGCAGTTGTATATTTCTGATGTTGAGATGAATCCCCTAGAGGTATCAAGGTACCTAAAGCACATTGGGTCATAAAGGACAAGGAGAGGAATGCCTGTTTGGTTAGTGGCCTAGGTTAGTAATGAATGATGACGAATCAGATATTTCTTTTCCAGCCAACTCCCCAGGGAAAGAGGCATTGATTTGTTTTATTGACAGGTATTGTGGATGCTGTATATATTAGCCTAGACAGACAGTGTTTGAGGAGAGCTCTGTCTTGTGATCCTATGGAAGGACCTGGGTTGTCAGTCTTGTCTGTGGGATGACTTACAGCCCTGTCTGTCAATGAAGTGACCTACCCACACATACTCATAATTACACAGTGTTTTTTAGCTTCTTCTAGAGAGAAACATGGCTATATTCTATCTTACTGTTCTGTATTAAAGGTATGAACAGTTATGGTCAACCTGGATTCAGAAACTACAGTACACATTTTCCAAATCACCTGGCTGAAGAGTTGTGCTAATTAGAATCAGCTGATTTAATGACTGGAGCAAATGTGATACCAGGCAGGTTGCACATCTTGACCAACATTCACTTGGTCTGGTATGGCAGCTGATCTGCTTCAGACCAGAAGGCCCTCCAGAAAGTTCTTAGAATGGCAGAAAGAAATCCTCACCAGAACCTCCTTCCTGTGCCTAACAGCCCTACAGCAATCCCGCTGTCTCAGCAGCACCAACAAGACAGTCCAGGACCCCACTCACCCAGAGCGTGGACTGTTCAACCTTCTGTCATCCGGCAAAAGCTGTTCAGTGTAAGCCTGCCAGGCTCAGCAAATGCTTTTCCCTCAGGCCATCACAGTATTTACCACCCACTAACATTACAAAAACATTCTGCTACTAAAAGCCTTGAACACAACACACACTGTCTAATGTTGCAATTTCACACTTCAGCACCTTATCACTCAACAGTTTTTGGCTGTCACACTGTGCAGGTACCACAGAACAGAATTCAATATGTTTCACATCATAGTGCAATATTTTTTAATTTTGAAAAAAAAAAAAAAAACCTGTGAATATGTTTAATGCTACAATGCATTTTTATATCAGAGTGCAAGACTTTTTTGATATCACTATATTTGTATATTGCAACCAACAGGCAGGATTCATATCCTGCCTGTTGGTTGCTGTCTTGTGCACTTGTCCATAATGTTCCTATAGTAAATTTTGTCTGTTGTTGTGTTATGAGCACTTGTCCCTGATGTTACAGCAATGTTCGCATACTGTTTGAGCTAGAAGAAATGGTGTTTCGGCCAGTTGTGTGCTCCCTGATGCATATAATATTATAATAATAATATTAGTCATATTGATACCTCAGGTCAGCTCTGATCAGGGAGAGGTAGTCAGTATTTAATTCTAATTTTCCAAATTCAAAATATCTGCATTTAGAGTGGTTGTAAAAAGTCTATATATTTGTTTCCAATACTAAATGCAGTTCACCAAGGGGACATGCAGGCATGCACCAAACAAATTAATGTCTATGGAACTTTCCTGACCAATCAGAACTTAAGCATAGTGCTAGTGAGTGTCCCCTTGGTGAACTGCGCTTAGTTTTAGAAACAAGAAGCTGTCTGTGGGTGAAACTTCTCTCCCTATTAAAACCATCTATCCCTGGTGATGGTATAGAAATGTGTTTAACTAATCATTAACAAGTTAAAACTCCATCATCATTGTGAAGGTTTCTGTCTTGAAATGACATTTTGTATTAAGTATTTTTAATGCACAGAATTCTCTAATCTCTAAAGTGTTTTGTATTTTTTTTTATCCTGCAACATGCTAATTACAGAATACTGTAAATTAATTAACTAGGCCAAGTTATTTTAAACATATATAATTTAAAGACTGTTCATGTCTTTGCTAAAGAATTTTGTTAAATGTTTAATATATTTCAAATATTGCATTTTTCCCACAAGATGAAAACATTGCTGTCACTAACAGTATTTGGAAGAGAATGTGGCTCTCCGTCAGTATCATCAGGAGCCTTTTGGCTATAGATGTTTTTCACCTACTGTCCATTCTCCTCTGAGCACAAGTGTGTAAATGTCATCAGAAATGCAAATGCAGCGGCACAGGCAGTATGGGAATACCCAGGCTAATTTAAAGCTATCATTCCCCGAGAAACCATTTAGTACTTGCTCTTTTGAAATACGATAAGTCACTCCGAGATATGCATGCTGTATGTGAAAATGTTCTTCTACCCCAGTTGCCTCCATTAGTCAATGAAAAAATATATGCGGAAAAACGAGCAAATAAGGAAAGGGCGAACAAAGTGATGCAAGTTAGAAATTAGACATTAGGAATTAGGAAAAGCCATGCCATAGTTGTGATTACTGGAGCAGTCTCATTGCAGCACATATACACCTAGCAAAATATAGGTAAGTAGGTGTGTTTTAGGATGTTTAAATCTTCTATTTGGTGTGCTATGACTGAATGGGCTTTGAATGATTGTAGCCTGTGACTAGCCTACTGTAGCAGAGAAACTGACATTTTCCCTGCTCCATCTCCCCCACCAAACTAGAACAGCCTATAACAGGATCACTAAACCATTTTTTCACCAAAACCAGCTCACAGTGCATTCATTAATACTATAGACCACCGCAAAATGAATGAAAAAACGATGTAATGACATCTCTAAGAGTTCAAAGGTGAGAGGCAGCCTCTGAAATGTGACTCACCAAATCCACCCAACAAAGCCTTCAAACACGTAATACTTGCAGCATTTCCTGTCAGCATTAGGTTACCATGGTTAGCATCTATAGAGACCAAAGGCCTCAGTGAATAGATGTATTTGGAGGTGCTTTTTGAACAGGGCCCAGGAGAGGTTATGGCAAATGCCAGGCTAGTGTGTGGTGAGTATTCTGGTACAAAATGGCTGCCATGCATCACCAAGGTGGGTGCTACATACTAGTGGTGGTAAGTGAGGTCCCCCCTTCACTGTAAAGTGCTTTGGATGTCTTGCAAATATAAGAGTTTGATTATTAAGGTCATAACTGTTTCCACAGAGTTTTAATCTTAACATTCCCAGTGATGTGAAATGTAATGAATAGAGTTTGTGAACAAAACTGAACATACAGACATTTAGATACAGTGTAAAAGGCATCGTAAAATAAAGTGTTTCACTTTCATCTGATTACATTTACTGAGATATATAGATTGCTCTCCACATTTCTGTTCTTGATGGCCATTTGAGCAAATATGCTGGTGTATTGTTTATATGATGTCATCGTAATATTTGCACATATTTTTCTTGAAAAAACAGACATTATGAAAAACAGTGAGCCTAGTTTATAAATTACCAATTAATATTTTTGTTCATATCAAAATACGATTTATTCTCCATCTAAAAGTGCTGTAAAATGTTTAGCAATACTGTTCAACCTGTGTTGAGAAACACTTCCTGATCTAAACGTAATGCATGTGCTGAGACAAAAGCTCTTGTTTATGCACTTTAAAGTAGCACAAAACTCTGGGCACAGACAGTCTTCTCTGAGTCGGTAAGGCTTCATGCAGAGAAGAAAGATTTGATGATGCATCAATGAATGGTCGCCTCCCCAAAAGAAATACACTGACAGGGTTTTTATTTTAGGTGTTTAGGAGAGATGCTCTGTTTCCCTGTCTGTGTTTATCTGCCTCCTGTGGGGTGATGGCAGAGAAATTAGCCTGACTCAGATCGCCTATGAGATGCACAGATGGACCTGCAATTAAGGTGTGTGTGTGTGTGTGTGTGTGTGTGTGTGTGTGTGTGTGTGTGTGTGTGTGTGTGTGTGTGTGTGTGTGTGTGTGTCTGTGTACGTGCACACGCTGCTCGTGTGGTTGTGTATATGTGTGTGTGAAACAAGAGGGAAAAGGTGTGATGGGGAACAGAGAGTAGTGTGTGTGTGTGTGTGTGTGTGTGTGTGTGTGTGTGTGTGTGTGTGTGTGTGTGTGCGCGCGTGCTGGCGTGCGTGTACGGAAGTGGGGGGAGAAAGAGTGAGAGACACAGAGAGAGAGAGAGAGAGAGAGAGAGAGAGAGAGAGAGAGAGTCTCTGTGTATGTGTGTGTGTGTGTGTGTGTGTGTGTAAGAGAGAGGGGGGATGGAGAGAAAGTGTGATGGGGAAGAGAGAGTAGGGAGAATGAGAGGGAAATGAAAGCCTGCGAAAGTTCTGCCAGGAAGACGACAATGGCTGGGACGGGCACTGTCTCCGACCAATCAGCAGCCGCCACCTGCTTTATAATGACTAACTTACCTTTTCCACTGCTTTAGGTGCCGACGTTTCAACGCACCTTCGTCCCTCCCCACCACCACCAGTTTGGTCCCTGTCCGTCCGCCTGGGGGGAAATTCCGGTTTCTGCTAAACGGCAACGGCTGGATCTGCCGGATCCGACGACGCAAGACCCAGGCTGATGACCGGACCTACGCCAAAGAATATCTACTTCCTAATGTTCAGTTGTTTATTCTGACAATATAAACATGCTTTAATTGAAACTCCTTCTCTCTGAGTCTTTTTGGCCGAAATTAAAGGATGAGAGCAATATGACAACTGTGGGTGAGACAAATAAAAGTGAAGGAAAACAGGTGAAAAAATAACATAAATAGAGGCGAATCAGGTGACACACAAACAAAAAAAACAGTAAAGATGGATAACAGCAGAAAAACATTTTCAAGGGCGAGTGAACACTCCAGTTTCACACCCTCAATTAGTGAAATGTTGAAATGTCAGATGAACTATTTCTTGTTTCAAGGTGCACATGACATTAAAGACCACATACACACAACACTGATAGAAATGTTGGATCTTGGCAAAACTGGATCCAGTTCATGACACAGGTTAATGTCTCCAGTAATCAAAGTGGTTCAGTTCTCTGATCTACAGCCCACATGCCCTATTCCTAGCTAGTGTAAGGGTGTTTACCAAAACACAAATAAAAATGAAAAGCAGCCACATGCATCATATCAGAAGAGAATCAGTGCATGCTGATGCACACCTGAGTTATAGTCAGTGAGAATGTGCAGCAGCAGAGACACCCCCCTGAGAGCTATAGAGACGACCTCACCAAAATCAATCATCCACCTGCTGTGAACGAGAAAAGGAAAACAGAAAAAACAAAATAGAAAAAAAACAGAAGAGAATGGAGACCTGATTGAAGCGGTAGGGGAGGGGAGAAATGCAGAGCCATTGAAGCCTGACAGATCCTAAAAGCCTGTCACGGGGAAACTGTCTATTTGTCTGTCTATCTCTCTGTCCCATTTCAGGTTCTGGTTTGAATGTATCTTGGGCCTCCCTAACAGTTCAGTAATGTGTTTTGTCATGTAATCTAATTTTTGACGCTGTCCTGTGATGGACTATAATTCTCGCTCCCCTGTCCAAAGAATTGTGGTCTAAAAATGCAATTAGGGTGTCCCCCCATTACATTAAATGACAGGCAAAGATGACTCTGGTTATGTGAGAAATTTGTCATCATTTGCATTATGTCCATGTTGGCAGTAGAGCACAGAGGCACCAGAGGAGCACAGTAACTAATCTGGGAAAGGAAGGATAATAGATTTGTTAAGAAACAGAGCCACTGATGCATGAAGCATGACTAAATCTACACGGCCGCTCATGATGCTGGGGGTATTATGATTATTTTTTTAGGATGAACACTATACACTGTACATACTATGTACTATCCAGTGTACATGACTTTTTTCATTTAAAGGTCATTCCATGTGACACCATTTAGTAGTTGCTCTTTTTAAAATGCGATAGGTCACTTTGAGTTGCATATACATCTGAAAATGTTCTTCTACTCTGATTGCCTGCATTAGTCAATGAAAAAAAAACTAGACGGAATAACAAGCGAATGAGAAAAGGGTAAACCTCGCAAAATAGGTGTGTTTGTTTGGAACATTTAGATCTTCTATTTGGGGTGCTAAGACCAAATGGGCTTTGAAGGATGGTAGCTTGTGTCCAGCATAGCCGAGAACCTTCATTCTTCCCGGCCCATCTTCAGTCAAAGTGACTGACATCCAGCTGCTAACCCCAAGGTTTCCTTGGCAAATCAATGTTTTCTAACAGCAGTAGCAGGGGGCGTCACTCAGTGTAAGTCCCTGTTGTAGAACGTTTGATTTAAATTGCTGAGTGTTCACTTTCGGGAGATTTATCTTTGCAGACATCATTGAGCACACGTAAAACATGTCAGCCATCATTCACAGACGTCCAAAGAAAGATGGCGGGAAATTAATTTTGCCAACTTGCTTTCCTTAGCAACACAGAGAGCTTTCTGTATCAAACTGACAGCAGTGAGCGACAGACATTTTAATTATTGTAACTGGTTAGTGAAGTGAAAGTGTAAACAGTATAAACCAAATACAAAAGTAAAAGGACATAATAAAATATAATATAATAAAATATAAGATAATATAAATAATAATAATATAATAATATAAATGATTTTGTTTATGATATGTTTAGGCCATTTTTGTTTATGAGTGGCAGACACTTTTATCCACATACAGTACACTAAATCACCACAATATAAACAAAAATACTTGGCTACGTTTAAAAATATGACCAAAAAAAAAAACATAATTTGCATTACATGAATATTTATACTAAGTGGTCGGCGGATTGGTTCAGCATGACACAGTGTGATAGCACTCTCAGCTGGACTCCCGAGAAAATGCTCCAATAATATACCTCCCCACAATCTGGTGTCTGTGTCTGTTTATGCACACATTATGCAAACCTCAAAGGAGACATCATGTTTGACACTTAAATGGGGCTGAAATACATTCAACTTGACTTTCCTTAGTAGACAGTTTCTTAGAGGACACACAATATGGCAACATAAAACACAAGCTTACCTGTACTTATGTTGCATCTGATTTTTGATGTGTGATATTGAAGACAGTGTAAGATCTTTGCAGGTGGTCCGTCATGGTACAGCATAGTACCTCATTGGCTCTGGTTGAAACTTTTGACGAAATTAGTGCATATCCCGCCAGCCAGTCAGAAAAAAAATATTCTATTTGTCCAGGCCATAAATAAAATGAGAAAAATGCTCTCATGCATTGTTATGGCACAAATAAATGGTATACTTAGTTCTAATCTGGATCTAATCTAATCTAATCTGCATCTCTGTATTGAGATTCATTTTAGTTTAGCATTCATTCCACTAGTTTTGCACTATAAGAGCCATCCCTGCCACATTTTTTATAGGCAGCAGGACTCAAATATTTTTCAAAGGTTAAGTACTACTGTGACAATCATTGGTACAGAAAACATTGCCTATGTCATTGATACAGAACAAAACCTTGCCAGCTGTTTGGATTTTCCTTTAGCTGACCGTGCCTGTCGAAACCCATCTAATAGTTAATTTGTGTAATTGTCCCAATCTACCAAATATCAGTACAGTCAATCTGTATGAGGAGCTCAGATTGCTGATCTTTGTAAGTAGAGGTTGGTACTTGGTCATCTTATCATTAAAGGCCATGGTCCATATACCCATACTAGACACACTCTATTTCGAGGACCATCACTTGCCTTCTATCGTTACTCATAAACACAATATCAGAGTTGTTAGGGATGTTACGAAGCACATCATCAGAGCTGTTAATTCTCAAGTGAAGTCCAAAGTCCTACTGTTTGAGTTTCGAGTCCTTTCGAGTCCATTTATAACACAGAAATAAAATGTATGCAGATCATGTATGTTTGTAAGGTCTGTATTTATTTAACAAACCTTTTGTTATGCAAGAACCTCAAAACAGGTATTTGGATGAAGTGAGAATCACAAAAATAGTTTTACTTTTCCGAATGTGTTACCACTTTCTAAAACATATTTTTCAGTCTTTTTAACTCCTTTCCTAAGTGTAACCTTAACCTTCTAAAACATGTCACCACTTTATAAACGAAATCTTCACACCCCAAAAATTCTGAATCTGAAGTCTAATGAAGTGTCCTGACTCTTCCACAGTCTCTCACAAAATGTCAGTTTTATAAAAGAGTCCTCATTTTGTTTAGTTTACAAACATTTTCTCCAAAAATGTCTTCACATTTTAAACATATCCACACTCTTGATACTAATCTTTGTATATGAACATACATGCTAACATAATTGGAATGCATCAAGAGAAACTTGTGTGTGTGTGTGTGAGTGAGAGAGAGAGAGAGATATTAGAGCAGGGGTGGGGAGCAAATACATGAACATAGCAATCAGGGATTAAAATTAACTTTTTTCACCACCGTCCCGGAAGCGTCCCAAAAATCATTTTGAACCTTGAACTTACTGATAATATAATAAAAACACAATACATTATGTTGATAGCAATAAATACATTTATTATGACCGCCACTAGCGAAGCTAGCGAAAGCGGTCATTATAATGTTGCCGCGTTTTTTTTTTTTTTTTTTTCTTTTTTTCCCCCGATTTTCCATCAACGATTGCCGGGACACTGGAAGTCTAGGGGACATGAATCTTTGTAGGCATGTAGCCCTAGAACTTTTTGAGTGAATAGAAGCTTTTGGCCCCCAAGGGCCACCCCCCCGCTGTGCCAGTGTCCATCAAACAGGGGGAGACACCCAAAAGTTTTTGCTGAATAACTCAATGAACATTTCACCCAAGAACTGAAAACACTGGTCGACGCCCACTTCCAATGAAAACAGTTTATGTGAAATTTTAACACTGCGAAAACGAACCCAAATGAACTCGTCATAGGCCGTTCATGTGAACCTTACCAAATTTGGTATATGTCATCTATATGAGTGGTGTTGCCATGGCAGTGCTACGTTCGGACGCCTTTCTGGTTGCTCTGTCTAAACTGTGCGTTTATTTACTTTTTTACCTTTTATTAACCCCTTATTTTTTCCATTCTCAACAGTTTCACTGCATGTCCTACTACCCAGTATGTCTATGCATGTGACAAATAAAACTCCTTGTATCCTTGTCTACAGACAATACTGACAAAAAGTTATCAAAGGATTTATCTTGAGATAAACCGTTTCGAAGTTACATGTCAATGAACATTTACCACGTAGCTTAAAATTCTTCAAAAGTCCATATCTTGGCTTCTAATTGCTCAAATTTGGTCAAAGTTGACATGCCAACTCTAAACTCTAAACTCTTTCTTTTCATGTGTACAAAATTTTGTGACATTTTGTCATAGAGGGCGATGTTTATCGTCAAAGCTAGGTGTCAAAAAACAGTTTTTGTTAAATAACTTGTCAACAATTTTTTCTCAAGACAATGATTTTGTATTAGTATGTCGGTGTTACAGAGGCGTATCGACCGTAAACACTCACTTAAAGCATAGCGCCACCTATTGATGGGAACTGCACAGAATTTGTCATGCACGAACAGCACAAAGACTTCTAAAAGCACAGCACATGCCATAATATTTGGTCCATAGGGGGCGCTGTAAATGTACAAAATGTCATTTTGCCTATTATCTAGAGAATGCTAACGTTTACAACCATTTTGTTTTTATCGTGAAATCTGATGACCCTCACCTATTGAAAACACTGGTCGACGTGCACTTCCAACGAAAACAATTTCCGTGAAATTTCAACACTGCAAAAACAAATCCAAACAAACTCATCATAGGCTGTTAATGTGGTCCGTACGGGGCGCTGTAATTGTACAAAATCTCATTTTGCCTATTTCTTTCAGAAATCACTCCTACACACTACACAAACATACATAATGTCATTAGGCCCTTTCACACTGCCAAAATTACCGGTAATTTCAGCCGAAATGAGTGGGTCGTCTGTTGCGTTCACACTGCCGACACGGGGTGGCGTGTCCAAACGACACGCCAATTCGACACACCTCGTACCCTACACTTTTTTGCAACCCGGGGTATATGTGAACACGAGCCGAAGCGAGACGCAGGGTGTGGTATGGTGACGTTTCACAACTGCCACCACCTACCGTCGGGACTTTTAAAGCAGGGGAAACAGCTGAGCAGAACTACAAAAACAACAAGAAGTTCAGAGGAGAACTGCAAACTGTTTATTTTGCATAAATCATGTATAACTCACCCAATGTGAGCTCGGAATTTGTTTTTAATTAAAATGCTGTACATGACTGTTGGCTTCATCATGTGAATGTGCAAGGAATAATATCCCACATTTTGGTGTTGTTTGGAATGTGTTTTAATGGTAAAAGCCAAGGTCGAGGGAAACGTTTTTTAAGAAACACAAAACAATGACATAAGGACACGGTAAGACAAACACTATGCCGATTTCATGTTAAATAAACAGCACATTTTGACAAAGCATTTTATTGTGTGCTTTTTAACCGTGAGAGTAAAATGTTTTATGATAACGCTACTATTTACTAGTGTTGGAAAACATGTCCAGAGAGCATCCATCAAAATATTTGCAGAGAATACATTTGATGCCGAGCGCATCCATCAAAATATATGCAGAGAATACATTTGATGCCGAATTACAGTAGCTATTTGTACACGGTACCATCAACATATGGCAAACTATAGCGCTATCATCAAATAGTTTATTCTATCCACACATTTTCTCCCACGGTCACATATTATCTCCATATATTGTACATATCCCGAAATATGTAACTGCAAATTTCCCCGCAAAGACCCCTTTTACCCAGTGCATCTTCATCCTAAGTGTTGTGGGCTTTTTCACCGTGGGCGAAAATGTATGGATACAGTAAAT
The DNA here is from genome assembly GCA_027475355.1 of Coilia nasus. NCBI lineage: Eukaryota > Metazoa > Chordata > Actinopteri > Clupeiformes > Engraulidae > Coilia > Coilia nasus. Next base: position 33,192,516 of record CM050203.1, read on the forward strand.
TATTTGATGATAGCGTTTACCATATGTTGATGGTACCGTGTACAAATAGCTACGGTAATTCTGTATGAAATGTATTCTCTGCATATATTTGCAATCCCATGTAAGCATCCACGGGCAGTACAGTAGCATGTCATTTGCCCTTGAATGGTTGTACAAAGAGCCAGCAACAACTCTCAGTGCGTTTACATGGGAGTGTAATGATTTGAATCATTGGCTTAATTTGACTAAGATCGAGTTACTGTTTTCATGTAAACACCTTAATTCGACTGGAAATCGGATGACCATAGTCGAATTAACACACACCGAGATAACTCGATTGTTAATCGGATCAGGGGTGCATGTATACGGTCAACCGGGTTAGGATTAGGACTTTGCGTTCTGCGCATGCTTGTGATCCCTGTATCATTTGCCTGTATCATTTGTGACGGCGCAATTAGCAAAACTAAGAGTGCCGTTTGGCATCTCATTACTGTTTTAACCACGGTGATAAGCCACGCTATGAGGAACATAGCTTCTACCTGGTCGTTCAGGAATGCTTGACGCTGTTGTTGTTATTGGTGGTGAAGAGGTCAAACGGAAGTAGCTCTATTAACACTAGTTGAAATTGGTACAGCGTCGTACCGGGGTACTAGGTGCTTTCGGACAATGATTCGAATTACTCACTGCCATGTATACTCGGGACAATTGCAGTTGCCCCCCTTAATAGGATAGTCGAATTAAAGCTATAATCGAGTTATTTGCCATCATGTAACCACACTGACAGTGTTTCCCCCCATGGTTGTTTTGAAAAAAACTAATGAAAACTTTGCAGACAGGTGCATTTACCACCGATGCACAGGTCATTCATGTCATTGTACACACCCAGCAATATGCATGGCGTAATGCCACTGGGCTACGCCTCCTCAACCCACCTTTTCAGAAGAGGGGTCAAAAACATGCCGTGCTTTCACACTGCGGTCCCGGGTTAAATTAGTGTGTCGTACCGTGTCGCCACTCAGTGTCGTGCAGTGTGAAAAGGGCTATTCATTCAAAACCCACATCCATGCCCATTTCCAGGAAATCATTTGCACACAATTTCTCACCTCACAACACATATTCATCATACCAACAGTTCCCACATTTCAATACACTGCGGCAGTCATACCATGTACCGCTATGCGGTACATCTAGTTCCAAACTAGATTTGTTTAGGTACAACAATCACCACCCTCAGTCACAGAACTGTGGCCTACGTGACCTTCTGCCACAACTTCACCATATATTCTAATATTTAATTGTCACGCTTTACTTGAAGTACATGCACAAATAGAATATCTGTATTTTCATAACAAGAAATGGAAATACTGTAGTCTAAAGCCATGACAATAATAACATAGCCTATTGAATACCATATTGAATAATAATGTGTAGTCACTGACTACCTTGTTAAAACACCGTGTTTGTTCCCTGTTTTTCGTGGTGTTGGGTATTTTAAAAAGTGAGGTGAGTGGAAAGGGCGGCGCCGGCGCAATGTGCCTGTGTGTGAGAGAGAGAGAGAGAGAGAGAGAGAGAGAGAGAAAGGGAGAGAGGGAGGGGAGAGAGCCGGAGAGCGGCTGAAAGAGATGAGCAGAGTTGCTGGCGGTGCTGGTGTTTACATTATTAGCCTATCTACTGTGGCTAAGTACTTGTTCCAGGACAGTAATTCATTTGTTGTGGGTTTATCCACTATTCGGTTTCAGCATTCGGCCAAGCATTTAATTTTTATTTGGCTTCGGCCACAAACTGGGACTGGGTCTGAAAAGGGGGCAGTGATACCTTCTTGAGACTTGGCCATTGTCACGTTAATGAAGATCCCAAGAAATCTTTTTTTCAGGGATGCCTGGAGACTTTTGACCAGGCAGGAAACAAACTTGAGGCTTCAGCTTCTTGAGGTGGTGATTGAGGGACAAGACTGATGGAACAACTGCACTGATTGTGATGACCTTCTTTCCCTGCGTCAAATCAGTTGCTTCTCCAAATGGTTTCAAGATGTCCACCAACTCCTTCAACAGATTCCACTCTCGTGGTGTGAATGACAGCTCCTTACGTCCAGCCTTTTCTAGACCAGCACAGAGGTTTAGAAGATCACACTGAAGAACTGCCTTTACTTGCCTCAGTGTTGACTTCCATTTTGTGTTCACTGCAGCAGGGATGCCTTTCTGTTCCCCAAATTCACTATCAAAACATCTTTGAATGTTGTGCTTGTGTGCAGCAGTGAGCTACGTTTTGATAACTTGGAAAGAGAAGGACATACCAATTTTGTTTCTTTCAAACCATCTCCAACGACCAGCTGCAGTGTGTGTGCAAAACACTGTAGGCGCTGTTTCTCTGTTAAATTTTGCCTTGCATCACACAGAAATTGCAGGTCTACTGCCTCGTTCATCAGCTTTAATTGTGCTATTTTATGTATTTAGCGATAGTTCCGCTTAGTTGTGATTAACCAAATTTTAATTAATTCGTAGAGGGAGCAGTAGACCAGCAACTCGTATGCTGCAGAGTAAAATTGGTATTTTTGTCAATGGAATCTGGTGTGCTGGAGAGATTGTATATAAATCCGTGTAGCAGCAAGGTAAAATGATACACACATTCTCAATATGAAGTACTTTTAAACGGACCTTGATATGATTAGGTTTACTTATGTTCAGCTACTATCTACTGTGTGATACACTCACTTACTTCATACAATCCCGCTTCCAAAATTTCCATTCATCGTTTTACAATATGAATATGGGTGCAGATTATCGTGTTTAAAAGGTGACGTTAACAGTGAGTTTACAATATCATTGATATGCAGCTAGCAAGTTACTTAGTCGATAAGCTAGTCTAAGCATTCATTCAAAACTTTCTTTGTGTAACTTCAAGTGTCGAACAAAGTTGGAAGTTGTTGTGTCTCCGTCTGTAATCTTCGACCTGCATGTTTTACATACTGCAATTCATTTTTTGTTGACCAACTCGTAATTTTTATATCCAAACGAAACTATCTTTGGTATCATGTTTGCCAACTGGCGCAACACAGGCCTTACTATTAACAGTTTAAAATATATCTTACATACAAAATATTGACAGAAATAGACTAAATAATTTTGTAATAAGATGTCATAGTATATTGGCCAGTACTAGGCCAAAAGAAACAATAGCCACGTTTCCACTACAGTGAGTTCCGGCTAATTTTTCGGCCTTCTCACGGTTGGTGCGTGTCTCCATTATCGGTCAATTCCGAAATAGACAATCTCCCTGAACTTTTACAGGAACCAAAGGGGTTAGGTACTCCGTTCTGCCCTGAAAAAGTTCAGCTTGTAGCCTGTGGTAAACTCAATGCTGATAGGCTGTTGTTAAACACTACCAGCCATAGGTAATCTAAAAATCACTATGCCATACGAACATATTTTTTTCTAAACAGACAAAATGAATTTCTCACAACAGAGTTCATTACAAACACAGTTGCCCATGTAAACTATATTTTCTCTAATCTTAGAGGTTAGTTTGAAGACAGACTCGTATTATCTTTAGATTAGCAAACTAATTTCGCATGCTAGCAGACTAATATGCTTCCTATGGAGTATTTTCATATGCCTGTTAGAGGAAAACGTACAGTCTATCAAACTCAGAGTTGTAGGAGAGCTTGTTTTGGCCGTTTCCACGATAAAGCATTTAACTACTTGCTATGTGGTGCACAACGATTTCCTCATACAATTAATTACCCTCTTAAAACATGTTTACTTGGCTAACTTTAGCCTGCTAATCCTGTTGTCCTAACGTCACTCAGAACATCTAATCTTATGAAACATATTAGACATAAATGGACTGGAAACTCACAATAGGAGCACTAACCACAAACTTTTAGGATTTATCCGGTTTAATCCATAAATCAACATAGATGCAAGCCTGCAATCAGTCATGTTCGCTGCTCTGAGACACCAAAGTTTCCCTTTGTTTACTAGAGGTCCGATAAAACGTTCTGTTGTAGTGGAGACACGTGAGGTGAGAGGACCACCCAAACAACAGTCCCTGAAATCTTCCCTGTCCCTGAATTACCATCGGAATTTCTCCTAATGGAAACATGGCTCATAAGAGTCACTTCACAATTTGTGGGCTTGCCGGGCCAGTCCTGGGACAATAGAACCAATAAGTCATTTCAGTGTGTTGGCCAATACTTAGTACTGGGCCAAAAGAACCAATGTGTAATTTCACAGTAGGTGGGCCAGTACTGGGCCAGGAATCCAGGTGACACTCAGATGACAATGTACAGTGTGTGGGGCCATTTCTGGACTGAAGACCCAGCCAAAAGTGGGGCGACTCAGAGGCAAGGGTGTGGGCCATAATTGACATTTTTTTCTATCTGCCTAACTGACCAGCCTCCCCAGTCTGCCTAACTACCAGCCGCCACTGCTGCCCAGATAGCCATTGGACACTGTAACGGAACTGGGTCGCACCCGCAGTACGATTAGAGCTGGATCTAGAATAGGTCCGCTTCACTGACTCATCCCTGAGTCCAAACGCACATCGGGCCGAAGCCGTTTTGACTTCGTCAGGGTTGTTACAGACAAGGACCAGCGCCGTTCCAGTGCCGTCTGATCATGGTGTTACAGATGTGGTACAGATCCGTGAAATGACTCCGCTTGCCAGACCACTGCCAAATGTGATGATTCCGCTTAAATCACCATATTCCCCTTTGCCTTATTTACGGCTTATTAAGAGCTAGGCTATGTAAGAAGGATATGCAATTACTCAAATCTAACTTCTGTGATACACAGTCATTTCCAGGTTGGCATATTTAGATTTTACAAAAAAGCAGCATGCTTACAGGCAATGATCAAACATGTGGGCTAAAACAATGCATGCTAAAATAAAACGTTTTAATAATTATACATCAAACACAGGCAAACACAACATAACAAACAGAATTCATAACAGCCTCATTCTTGCTGCGGCTGATGTTGTAGCTGCTGCTGGGCCTGGCGCATTGCCTGCCTCTCCTGTTTTTTTATTTTGTCTGACAGATATGCATCCAAAACGCACCTGTTCTGTGCATATGAAGGCCTAGGCTACGTGTAGGCCTACATTGCAGAAAATGGCATCCAAGACCAATTTTTGAAAAATGTATTTCCAGGTGGGCCCTCAACCTTACTGAAGGCAGAACATTTTTTTAAACGTTTATGTTGAGTCAAAATTATGAGATAGTAAGTCTTAATTATGAGATAAAAAGTCAGAATTATGAAATGGAAAGTCTACACACGTTTTACTCGCTGTGTGGACAGAATGCAGACCCAGCATGGCGACCTAAAGGTAAGTTTATTGTGATATAATTGTGAAGGTTTTAATTGACAAGTTTCACTTGAAATTAATTGTTTAATTTCACTTAGGCTCGACTCAACTGTTTCACATGACATAAAGAGTTGTTCAGCGCTTATTTGTTACCACACATACTCTAATTTGTGTGGTGCTGTAAAGCATCGGCCTAGCCTAGAATACAGAATACTGAAAAGTCATAATATGTTATTTCCATACCAGTTAAGTATACGGTATGTATAGGCAGTCATACCTGGATGTGTAACAAGCATGACTGTTCATTTATTAATTTCTGTCAGAACCAGAACAGATAGGCACAGACCCAAGAGCGTCACGTTCACAAGAGAGCTTTTATTTAAGGGTTGGGGGAAAAGGGAGATAATCCAGTGGCCACGGCCCAGCGGGCTGTGGTGCGTGGAACTGATAGCGATCAGAGTCCTCGGGGAAAACAGCAAGCAGCAGGTCAGATAGCCGGGGCAGAGGAGCTGAGCGTCGTCGCGGGCAAGCAGATCGATGAGCCGGGGCAGTAGAGCACAGCAGAGTCGTGGATGAGCAGGAGTCGTTTACCGGGGGCAGTAGAGCAGAGCAGAGTCGTGGACGGGCAGGGGTCGTTACCGGGGCAGTAGAGCAGAGCAGAGTCGAGGGCAGGCAGGGGTCGAAGCCAGGGGCAGGAGCGTAGAGCAGAGTCAGAGGCAGGCAGGAGTTGATACAGGAGAACTGGAGATAACTCACACACAGGCAGACAGAGGAGAGACAGGAACAAACAGGAGACGAGCAGACAGCGGGAAACACAGCCAAACAGACGCTGGAGAGTCAGGAGTCAAAAAGCTTGCCGAGGAGTAGCCTACACCGTGGTTCGCAGACGGACTGACAGTGAGGGAGTGGAAAATGAGAGACTAAATAGCGAGAGAGAGAAACCAGGAAACGAGAGGCAGCTGGAGATGGGCGTGGCGGAGCAGGTGAAGGTAATCAGAGCGGCGATAGCGAATGAAGCAGTAAGTGACTGGGATTGAAACCAATTACTAGACAATGAACGTGCAGCTGAAAATACAATCCAACCGGGGAAAACACAAAAAAACACCACCCAACAGAGTAAAATCGTGACAAATTTCAGTATGTGTATGTCTCATGACGTGAGTAGACTCTTACAGGCTGAGGGGGATTTGTCACATCTGGACTTGTACCTGAGCCGTTCATAAAATGCTGCACATTTCGTGGGTTTGACTTTGACCTTTCTTTTTGACCATTGCACACACACACATTATTTTAATCTATTGTAGAACACACAAAATGAAATGCCTTTGACTCTTTTGTTCAGTCCTAATATTACTTTATTTTTGCAGTATTGGCAATGTGTTTTAGTCCTGTGGAGCAACCACACTGCATATGGGTTAAGAGCATGGTATGAGTGCTCACTCCTTTCACTCCATCTGTGATTCCCCTCTTTGTCTATGTCTGTCACTCTTCCTCTCTGTCTGTCTGTCTGTCTGTCTGTCTGTCTATCTGTCTGTCTCTCCCATTGTCTCTATCTATGTCTCTCTTCCAAAGGCAGTCATTCATCCTCCAAGCTTGGGTTTTCTACAAGAGGCCAGTGTGCATAAGGGTCCTGCATAAAAAAGCCATGCCTACAACTGCTCTCTTTCTGACAGCAGTTTAAAATGTTTGTTTTGGAATCTGCTGGAGCCACTCACTTAGTTTCGGAGTGACAGCCCCCAGTATGGCTATAAAGACTGGGACCACTATTGCCTTCACCTCCCATGTCTGACTCTTTTCCTAGTCCTGAAGTTTCTTGTGTCCCTGCCTGTCTCACTGCAACATCTATCACTACAGTCTTCTTATGTAGTATATATGTTGTAATACATTCCTATTAAAAAGGTAGGTAATCTACAGGAAGATTCCAGAACAGTCTCCAAAATGACAATAGTGTCTAAGTAATGTGACCACCAATATAATAAAAAGTCATGATTATCATTACTTAACAGTCCTGCCCCCTATCTACACCAGATGAGTCTTGGTTGCCCTGATAAGGTAAACCTGCACAGAAAATTGTCCTCCATTTAAACAGTACAGTGATTCAAATATCTCCCAAACCTCCCACAGTTAATAAATTGTTAATAAATGCAATGACTTTGCATCTTTTTTCAAAGGAAAAATTGATAAAATACGATTGAATATAGCTTCCCAATTGCAAATAGCTCAAAATCTGGAACCACTGGCTGTAAAGAGAGGGGACCTCAACCTAATGGCAACATTTCGCTTAGTTGACAATGAAACTCTTGAAAAAAACATACAAAATCTCAGTTCTTCCACATCTGAACTGGATATTTTGCCCACAATTTTTTTCAAATCTGTTCTTCACTACAGACAGGCATTTTTCTTTCCTCTTTAAAAAATGCAGTTGTAAAACCCTTACTGAAAAAGAATAACCTTGATGGTTCAGTGCTTAATAACTACAGGCCCATATCCAATTTACCATTTATTGGAAAAATAATAAAAAAAATGTTTTTAATCAATTAACTGCCTTTCTTACATCAAATAGCTGTTTTGATAAGTTTCAGTCAGGTTTCCGTGCCAATCACAGCACTGAAACAGCTCTTATTAAGGTCATAAATGATATACGTCTTAATTCTGATGTTGGCAAAACATCAGTCTTGATGTTACTGGACCTTAGTGCAGCTTTTGACACTGTTGATCACTGCATACTACTACATCGACTGGAACACTGGGTTGGATTCACTGGTATGGTTAAAATCATCCTTACAACAAAGGAGCTTTTTTGTCGCTATTGGAAACTGTACCTCAGCATCTACGTCCTTGACCTGTGGTGTCCCACAGGGGTCAATCCTTGGACCATTACTATTCAACCTCTATATGCTTCCGCTTGGGCAAATCATAAAAAACAACTCAGTCAATTACCATAGTTATGCTGACGACACCCACGTTTACTTAGCTCTGTCACCCAATGACTATACCCCCCTTGAGTCTCTCTGTGGGTGTATCGAACAAATCAACAACTGGATGTCACACAATTTTCTTCAGCTGAACGCAGATAAAACTGAAGTAATTGTATTTGGGAAAAAGGAAGACAGACGTAGGATCACTACTGCTCTTGAGACTAAGGGGGTTAAAGCAAAAGATACTGTTAAAAATCTCGGTGTCTTTATTGACAGTGAACTAACATTCAACAGTCACATGAAAGCAATCACTAAATCTGCATTCTATCACCTAAAAAACATTGCTAAACTTAGAGGCCTTATGTCAAAACAAGATCTAGAAAAACTTGTACATGCCTTTATTTCCAGTAGGGTTGATTACTGTAATGGCCTTTTTACTGGCCTTCCTAAAAAGACCATCAAACAGCTTCAACTGATCCAAAATGCAGCAGCAAGGGTTCTTACAAGAACAAAAAGATCTGACCACATTACTCCAGTTTTAATGTCCCTGCACTGGCTCCCAGTAAGTTATAGAATTGACTTTAAGGCATTGCTTCTTGTGTTTAAATCATTAAATGGGATGGGACCCAATTACCTATTTGATATGTTTCAGTTATACGCACCAACCAGGTCTCTGAGATCACTTCAGAAAAATTTGTTGGTAGAACCTGTTGTTAGTACAAAATGTGGGGAAGCAGCTTTCAGCTGCTATGCTGTAAAGCTCTGGAACCAACTTCCAGAAGACATTAAAAATGCTCCTACTGTTGGCAGTTTTAAATCTAGACTTAAGACCAAACTGTTTTCAGATGCTTTCTGTTAATGATTTCTACTAATTTTATTTTTATTTTGTGTGTTTCTGTAGGCCTTCTTAAAATGGTAAAAGTTTAAATAAATGCCAGCAAGTAACCGACTACGCCAGCCCCTAGGGGGCAATGTTGACAACAGAATGAACTCGGACACACTAGGTTCGTTCAAGCTCGTGGCTGGGTAAAAAGCACTCAAAACAATTGAATCAAGTTTACATTTATTCACTTATACAACGATGTTAAAATTTCAACAAAGGCAGTAGGCACTCCACTAGCCAACAATAAATACACAAGTCCAATGGATAAAAACAAGTGTCCACAAAAGAAACAACCGTAGGCTGTACCGTCGCTTCCATACAAGAAGACAATGGCTCATCCCCAACCCCACAGACAGTTCCAGCACAAATTCAATAAACAGTCTTTATAAGCAGTCGATATTCAAAAAAAGAAGCACAGGAAAAGAGCGTCTGGCAAGCAAAACATCACAGACTCCAGCTGCGTCATTCACACAAGCATTCGCTACTGGGTGGTTAACATTACACAGCCCGCTATACACAATCAATGCAGATACATATACAGTACATCACCTCCGGAGGTCAGAGGGCCTTAACCAAGGCAAGGAAGCACAGAAATCAGCGTGTCTGGTGGAATAATTCCCCAGGTAAAAAAGGACCTGTAGCAGGAGGCACGGCGGAAGACACTGAATGCCAGAAAGCAAACCCTCGAACAAAAAAGACAATGCCACTCCGTTGCTACCAGGACGCTCAGGATTCCGGTGCTGCCTGTACAAAGATCCCACTTGTTTGTTGCTCCTGTGTGGATTTTATGCAGCGTTCAATCAGAACTACGGTTCACGGATTGGCGGAGCTGAAATGGAGAGGGAAAGAGAGCAATCAGAGGCAACGAACCATGCAACAAGGGCAAACAAGGTAATTGATGCACCCATCTACACATCATTACACACTGGTGAAAACTATGATCGTGCTTCAATGTTACCACTACAAAATCGTCACATAAAAACACTACAGTTCAACCTTTTGCAATCGTTGCACACACTCACTAAACTACTTCCGTGTTTACCTCTGGTGCCACTCATAATTAGACCACTACACGCAAAAAAACTGATAGACTGATAGGCCACCTGTTACATTTCTTATGCTTTTATATCTTTTATCTACCTGTGAGATGCGTGAGGAACACCTGAGTGTGTGAAGCGCATGGCTGCGCTTCCCGAAGGGGAAGGCAATGTGATGGAGTGACCATCACTAGAGTTGTGGGTGTGCTCTGACCCGAAGGGGAAGTCAATGTGATGGAGTGACCATCACTAGAGTTGTGGGTGTGCTCTGACTACCACCCCAACGAGCCTGGCTCTTTGGCGTTGCGGTCAGGGCCCCCGTTTAGTAACCCAGAGACCAGGGTTCGAGTCCCGGTGGGGTGCCCGGTGGGGTGACTTCTCCTCCCCTTCGCTACAACTGGTGTCAGAATTGGGATGGCTTGCTATGAGGTCATCGGAGGTCCACCCACTGATTGTACTTGTATGCTTTTACACTTGTTTTACCTTTTTTATGCTTCTACAATTACTTTCTTTTATGCCTTTATATATTGTCCTTTGCTTTTATTTTTGTGAAGCACATTGAATTGCCGTTGTGTATGAAATGCGCTATACAAATAAACTTGCCTTGCCTTGCCTTGCCTTGCCACAGTGAAGCAAAAATAGACACAAAAACACAGAGGCATGAGTCATAGCTGTTAGAGGGATTTTCAGCCAAACTGTGAGTGGATTCTCTGCTGCTTCTGCCTCCATTCTCATCCAGTTTGTTAGGACTATCTGGCTACTTAGTGCTGAGCATATAAAAAAATGACACGGCTGTCATGAGAACTAAACCCTCCTCAAGAACTCATTCAAGAGAGAAGCCTGTCTTTGAGCTGTAACCTTGAACTGACTCATTTATGAATGACTGCAAGGGATTCCACTGTGCTCTCTGTACTACAGTAGTTGTTTTACATCCATGGACGAGGGATATACTCTTTTTGGCTAAATGGCAACCACAATTCAACAACAATTGATTTCCCGATTTTGACATTATAGCTAGGCTTCTAACATGCCCACTTCTAGTGCTTGTATAGGAAGGCACAACCATGTTTTATATTCATGGCAGCTCTTTGGCCATGCACAACCTCTACCATTTTAACAAAGCCAAGGTAACAAGTGTTGAAAGACTAAGATGAACCTTACCGATACGATATGGATGGTACGGACATGTACATATGACCAATTTTCTCTATACCATTTTTTCCCACACATTGCAAAGACTGTTTTTATATTGCCATGTTTGAGATTTTGACAAATTGCTGTGTCCCCACTAATGATGAGACCAAACCCGCACCCTTGCTTAGCTGTAGCTTTTGTTTTTTGCTTTGTGTGAAGCTACAAAAAGAGCGAGAGAAATAGAGTGAGAGAGAGAGAGAGAGAGAGAGAGAGAGAGAGAGAGAGAGAGAGAGAGAGAGGAGACTTGCTAAATAGCATCAATATAGAGCTTGTCATGTGTTTATTTGCAGCGGAGATAAAAGTTTCCCTTTGTCCTCATCAGCCAAGAAAGATAAAAAGCCCAGGCCATTACCACAGAGACAGCAGTGGGCTACTACAGAGCGGCATGCAAGCAGCTAGATGGCATTACTCAAACCTGTATGAGCTGGACCTAATTGTTGTGGTTGTGGTTTGTGGCTGTTTGTCGATGTTTCATTACAGAACAGGAAATAGTATGAAGGCTCGCCCTCTCTCCCTGTGTGTCTATCTCTCTCTATAAATGTTTTAATGTCTTTCTGTCAATGTTGCTCTTGTGGTCTCTGTCCTGTCATTGTCCTCTTCTTTCTTCCTGAGTGCAAGGCCTTGCTTTGTGTCTGGGTTTTTGTAGAGATACAGGATAACAGATTAATTGATAAAAATGAGAATAAACAGACCAGGACCTATCCGCAGGGCTTGTGATAGCCTGATATGATTTTCAAGATACAATGTGGAAAGTAAAAGAAAAGGGAAGGAGAAGATTAATGAGAAACATTAACTGTTGGACTAAGAAGAGAAAGATAATTGAATGGAAAAGCAAGGATGGATGGACAGACAGATGATAGATAGACAAAGAAAGAGGTGAGCAATTTTATAACAGATTTACAGTGGCGCATTTGGCTAAAGCACGTGTACCATAAACAGGCAAGTGTCTATGGATTTGAATCTGACCTGTGGTCATTTCCCAACCCACCCCATCCCATCTCTCTCCCAGTCATTCAACTACGACAGAATAATTATCACGGGAGATTTTAACATTCATGTTAATAAAAGCTGTGACTTAAATGGTAAAGACCTGCTGAACACCCTGGACAGTTTTGGACTATATCAGTATGTAACAGAAGCTATCAGCTAGGAAACACGCTCGACCTAGTAATATCGCAAGCCGCAAACATTAACAACATTTCTGTGTCGGATATTGCCATCTCCGATCATTACTGCGTGTTATTTGAATTCCCACTTACTATACCTAGCAACAGAGAGACCTGTGTAACCCACAAACGATACATAAATGAATCTTAACTTAAAAGAACTTTTAACTTTTAGACGAAGTTGCTCCTTTAAAAGCAAAACCCAGCTCACGAGTTAAAACCTCACCATGGATAAATGATTCAATAAGAGGGAAAAAAGGCAATGCAGAGCAGCAGAACGAGCATGGAGAAAATCTAAATTAGAAGTCAATTGTATAATCCTAAAAGAACGTATTATCACCTACAACAATGCAATAGGCGCGCAAAGAAGAATCTATTTATCAATTATCAATTATTGCAGACCATCACAACAACACAAGATTATTATTCTCCACAATCGAAAAAGTGCTAAATCCTGCGCCAGTTTGTGATATGCTTAGACTAGCCACCACACCAAAATGCAAAGAGTTTGCAGAATTCTTCACAAAGAAAATGTTAGCCATTACAGCAGAAATCACTCGAGATCCCAAATATCTCCATGATGCCCCTAGCAGGGAACCACCGACCCTACAGAATTTTAGCACCATAACAGAAGGCGAACTCTATAATCTTGTTAAACATAGTGTAGGGATAACCACTTTTACGCGGCGCACCCTACAAATAAATGGGTTGGTCATAATTAATTGGTCTTAGTTGATCAGTCTCATATCAGTCTCATTAAATCAGTCTCATATCAGTCTCATTAAAATCAATCTTGAAGGTGAGTGAGGATCTTTCTTGGCAGTGGCTCTCAGAGTATTTGTGCAATAACAGACAAAACACAGTTTATTTCAAAAGGTATAGTTTATTAACTAACAAACTACAGGTGTGAACTAATCCTACAGGTAGTGATGTATGTGTGTGTGTGTGTCTATGCAAGGCAATAAGGTGGTGTGTGTGTGTGTGAGTGAGAGAGGGAAAAGATAAGGAGGGGGTCAAGGCTCACCACCCCCCATTTGGTGTGTGAGGTAGGCCTTTTGCCAGATCACAGGAGAAGCGGGGGATGTGCACATGGCATATGATTAAATCGCTTTAAGACAATAGGCTAGGCTATTGTTAGCTAAACATTCCCCCTGACCAGATATCTCAATGCAGGGCATTACATAATTGTTAGTAAGAAGGGGGAGAGAGAGAGAGCATGCATGATCTGTCTATCAAAGTAGGGTTAGGGTTAGGGTTAGGGTTAGGGTGCATTACGCCAGTGTTGCTTGAGCGTATCCTTTGTCTCGGGTGGAGATGCTCCAGTCCTCCCTTGTGTGTTGGAGGGTCCGTGGCGAAATCGTCGCCACTGTTCAGTCGGTGCTTGGCGGTGTTCCGATGAATGAAGAAGTCCTTTTGACTTGTGGTAGGGAATTCTCTCTCAGCTTATAGCTGGGAACCGAGTGCTCGATTAAGAGGTTTCCTACTATGGTTCGTCGCGCATTAGACATTTACAGAAACTATACTACCTCAGCGTCATGCTGGGAATCCCATGGATTAGTAGTCGTTTCATTCAACTCAACAAATGTAGCCTATAAGGGGAATGCGGTCGCCCTGTAGTCGCGGCTATAGAACTGGGGAAAGGGAATCCGGTCGCCTTTCCAGTAAAACGTACTCGAGTTAAAGTACTTCTGACCTTCTGTTCCATTGTTGTCTACTTAGCTGCGCATGTTGACGAGTTCCTTTGTAATCTGCTTGGCCCGATGGCCCCGCAGTAGAGGGAGAGTGTCTCCCCAGGTCTGCTGCCATTTGCCTGACCAGTGAGACAGAGAGAGAGGGTGCCTCTCTTTACATCTGTGTGACCTGATGATCCACCGACAGAGAGAAGGAGCTGTAGCCCGCCAGGAGTTTTGAAGGAAGGGTGTGAAATGTGAGAAGGGCTTATCACCTGAGGTGTGGCCAAGGGAACCATGGGTAGTGTGGTCTCTTTGTGATTGTACCTACAATAGCAAGCAGTCAACATGCAGCCTTGACCCGATTCCCACCTTCCTCATGAAAAACAATTTCAACTATGTCTCCACACCCTTATTACAGATCATTAACACTTCCATTCTCACAGGTGTTTTCCCAAGCACCTTTAAAACTCAAGTAACCAAACCTGGACTATAACACGCTAAATAACTATAGGCCGATCCCCAACCTCCTATTTATAAGCAAAATACTTGAAAAGGCTGTCTTCATACAGCTCAACCAATTCCTTAATAAAAACAACATCTTAGAAAAATTCCAATCAGGTTTTAGAGCAAATCACAGTACAGAGACTGCCCTAACCAAAATAGTAAATGACCTCAGACTCAGTACAGCCACAAACAAAGTCTCTGCCCTGGTCCTCTTAGACCTAAGTCGACCACAATCGACCACAGCATATGTCTCAAAAATTGGGTGTGCCTTTCAGGCCATGTACTAAAATGGCTTGAGTCATACATCACCGCAAGACAATTCTATATTAGTATAGGAGATCATGTATCCAAAAATCATGACGTAGCCTACCCTTCGGTGTTGCTCAAGTCAGCTGTCTCAGCCCCCTCCTTTTTTCATTATACATGCTACCATTGGGCAACATTATCAAAAAACATAATATAGACCTTCATAGTTATGCCGATGATACACAACTTTATATCTCAGTTGAGCCAAACAAAACCACAGCTCTACAGTCTTTAACCTCATGTTTGCCAACTGCCACGCATTGGATGAGCACTAACTTTCTAAAATTAAACGAAAACAAAACTGCTACTTATTGGCTCTAAAGATAAACGTGAAGCTCTCCTCCCCAGTCTAGGTAACCTAAACCAACATGTCAGAGAACAGGTAACTAGCCTAGGTGTCATCCTTGACTTTGACCTAAGCCTCAAACCTCACATCAGCAAAGTTACTAAAACAGAATACTTCCATCTAAGAAATATTGCAAAAGTTCTTGACCCAGCAAGATGCCGAAAAATTTGTTCACGCATTTATCACAAGTAGACTAGACTACAGCAATGCCTTATTCACAGGCCTCCCAAAAAAAAACTACAGCTTATTTAAAATTTGGCTGCAAGATTACTAACAAAAACAAGAAAGATGGAGCACATTACTCCTGTACTGGCTGAACTACACTGGCTACCCATATCTTACAGAATTGACTTCAAAGTACTACTACTAGTATTCAAAGCTGTAAATGACCTTCCCCCATGCTATATAACTGACGCATTATCCTCTTACACCCCTGCACGAGCTCTTAGATCCGCTGATGCCGGTCTCCTGAGGATTCCAGAAGAACCACCCAAAAGGATGAGCAAATCAGCCTTCTCATACTACGCCGGAAAGAGATGGAATGCCCTACCACAGCACATCAGAGAAGCAGAATCCATCAACGTCTTCAAACGACAACTAAAGACCTACCTATTCAACCTTACCTATACCTAACTGCTCGGATCAAAGTCTCTTCAGACAGACTTCCTTGCTCAGATTAAAGATTAAAGAATTAACAAATCAAACAAACAGGGACTTTTTCCTCACCCCTGTTGCTCCCTGGGGACACTAACAACCCGACTGCACCTAAATGAACTTCTTTTGTTCCAGCGCCTCTGGTTTGCAAGGACTGTTGACCTGTGTTGACGCAAGAGCCCGCATCAACAGGGCATTGCATAGTTCTAGTGCCTCTGGACTACAAAGACTGTTGACCTGTGTTCACGCAAGAGCCCGCATCAACGGGGGCATTGCATAGTTCTAGTGCCTCTGGACTACAAAGACTGTTGACCTGTGTTCACACAAGAGCCCGCATCAACGGGGGCATTGCGTTGCTGTGACAGTGCATTATTATGCCATGCAAGAGGCCGCATAAATGGGCCATTGCATCACTATGACATTACATTATTGTGTCACGCAATAGCCCGCATTAACAGGGGATTGCATCACTACATCATTTTGTTACTTTGTTCATTCGCTCCGACGCCACTGGACTGCAAGAAATGTTGTCTTGAGGTGACCTTGCCAAACTGTAAAGCACTTTGAGCTGCATCTTCTATGTATGAATTGTGCTATAAAAGTAAAGACTATTATTATTATTATTATTATTATTATTATTTCCTCTGCTTTCACTGGTTGATGAAAAGGGAAAATCCACATTTTAGTTTTTAAACCATGAATTTAGTGTATTTTTTGTTTAGGTTTTTTTTTAGGCTTTTTTTCTCACATTTTCCCAAAAGTGCAAAAAAGTGCAAAAGTGTTGTGCACACATTTCAGCCCCTCATACTATCCTCAGTGCAAATCTTTGACTTATATTTTCTTGAGATTCCCTGTCAGTACTCAATGTTCTTGTGAGCATCGCACCAGGAAACGTATTGACTTTTTAGCAAGGCGCAGCACAAATCTTGTGCATTCTTTTGGACCAAAAATGTCACAATGTTGTTGACAGCGATTAATTGTCATGACAGTAAAGAAGAGCACTTCTTCAGTGCTTTTAACATTTTATAAACAATAACCTATGCAAAAACATGAGATACAGATCATTTGTCTCTACCTGTCGGTTAGGTTGGCATAGCTCAGTGTAAAAAATCTAATAGGCTTTCTGTATGAAACGACATATGTCAAATTCAGTTAAATGCAAATCATGTTAACTTCAATTAAAGACATGTTGTGTTTCAGAATGAATGAATTGTTCTGACTTCTTCTTTTTTGCAGCAAATGTCATGGATTCAAACCAGCTGCCCAGTCCATCAGCTTTCTCAAAGCAATTGACTGAATTTATTTTCCTAATAGACACATTGGTATTAAAAACATTACATAAGTTTATTTACATGGCTATAATGTTACAAAGTGGACTTGTGAGGCCAGAGTTGTAATATCCTCCATTTTGTATGTAAGCACTGAGCAAGGCTCCATTAAGAACACACACACAGAAATAAAAGAGTCTGCTGGTTGATACCCAGTGCCTTTGTTGTCAAAATCCAGGCTAAGGCTATTTATATCACAGCATAGTATGAATAGTATGTATGTGTGTGTGTGTGTGTGTGTGTGTGTGTGTGTGTGTGTGTGTGTGTGTGTGTGTGTGTGTTTTTGTGTGGCCTTGGAAATATGAATGTGTGGGTGGGCATTGTATGGGCATTTTTTAAATAATATATAAATAAAAATGTGTTACTCACTGTAGTGGAACAAGTACAGTTCTAAGATAACAAGATTTAAAAATATTTTTTTATATTCACACATAATACATTAAGACAATAATTTTCCTATCTAAGGAATTTGTTATTTTAGCAAGACTGTCCACAATGGAATGCTTGCTGGTAAAGTGCTGATTTGAAAACATTATTTAGAAATAAAAAACGTAAAATCAGATGACCATACCTTACTAACCAAATTTTTTTATATGAAAGCATCACTAAGTATTTTTTAAACCGTGACATAATGTTTCCAAAATCATTTCATCATTCATCAACTTGGTAACTGGGTGAAAGGCACATCTGAATTCACTTTGCCGCCCTCCATGGGCCGTCTCTCTGTTGTTCAAATGAGAGACAGATCCGCTTCCAACCTGTAGAGCGACCAAAGACAAAAACTACTTGGTGTTGCTTTAAGATTTGCAAGTAGTCTACATAGAAGACAAGTTCACCAAACAATGCGCTTCACTCAATGTGATGTCAACAATGTTTTTACGTGTCAGACTAGTGAAGGGGCTACATCATGGTGACATAGAGACTTTGTACATACCTACGGTGCCAATTCCACAGCATAGGGGCTACATAGGGATGCGGATACTCTGTATACCATAGATGCTGATTCTACACAGAAGCATAAATCACACTCTACTGCCAGCTCAGATGAAATAGGGGAGCTCCTTGTGGCTTTTCTGTCCACACAGCATAGTGAGCAATCCCGCTGTGTGATGCTGTGGGTGTCTTTGTGTGTGGGTGGATTGACTGACGTATCTCCTAACAGCTGGCTGTCTTCAGGCATAGCCCCCCTATAAGTGCCAGTCCAGATGTACATAAGGCTGGTTTACATGCAGAGACAACCCATCCTCTCTGTGTTGCACAGCTGCACTCTGACCTTTCACCTTAGTGTAGTCTTTGGGGAAAATGTCTGCTCAATTTTTTACCTGGTGCTGTGAGGATAAATGAAAAGACTAATCAGCAGGCCTAGAATATTGTAAGAAAGCGGCGCTTGTATTTACACCCATGAGTGTGTGGTCCATGTGTTAATGAAAGTAAAATTGTATGAATGTGTGTGTGTGTGTGTGTGTGTGTGTGTGTGTGTGTGTGTGTGTGTGTGTGTGTGTGTGTGTGTGTGTGAACTTGTGTGACTAGTGTAGACCAACTAGAGGTACATATTTCCTTTTAATTACTATTTTAATGAAATGCAGTCTTTATTTAAAATTAAGCTTATGTGTCTGTGTTCATGGGAACATAGCTAGAAGTGTATGTCGACTCATGTGAGTGGGCTTTCTCCATGTGTATTTGTATGTACTACATACATGAGAGACAAGGCTATCTCAGAATGCATGAGCAACTGGTCTCGCTCCATTTAGCTTTGCTGCAATAAAATGACTCTCACCTACAAGTCAAAGATGTAGAGCCATATTATATCTTTAATTAACCCAGTAAGATTTCACAACCTTTTTGTGGTGCCCTTTCTGAAATTTTTTTGGTTGCCATGGTGACAGAATGGCAAGAAATAGCACGCACGCACACACACACACACACTCGCACACGCACGCCCGTGCACACACACACACATGCGCACACACAAGTGGTAATTATCACGTGTTTGTCAAAAGCTTTTGTTTGCATGACATTTTCAGTGTATACATTATTAAGAGATTTCACACATATGAAGATGACCATTAGAATTTACTCCCTGATAGCATCTGACAGCCTGACAAGCCACCCATTCTAGGCTAAGCGTCTAATTACAGTTTTTTACTATTGTTCAATTGTAAAGCTCAGTTTTAAAAATTGAGCCCATTTTGCCAAAACACTACACCCAGTTAACACAACCATACACCCAATTATCCGAACACTCCAGATCTATCATAAAATGCTATCCTTCTTTCAAAAGTATACTCTTATTTATGAAAATGCTATTTTGTTTCTAGTTAACTATTTAAACACAATCATCAGGTGCTTAAACACTAAGGGCCAAAATCCAAAACTCTGCAATTAGGCTCAAACACTGTAAAATAGGTAACACATATATGCATTACACACAATGATATTGTAATTCTGTCTATTTCAAAACAATGATCAATTGACCACACCTTTCCAACCAACTGGTTAAACACAATTGTTAAATGTTAAAGCACTAAGGGCGAAAATGCAAAAATCAGAAATCAGGCTCAAACACTGTAAAATAGGTAACAGGGAAGTTGTACCTGTCTTGAATAGAAACATAGGCTGTGTTGCAGCAAGAGGAAAAGAAAAGGAGACAGTGAAGATGAGAGTGAGCTTGAAGACGAAGAGCGGTAGCAAGAGGAAGAGGTAAATACTGTTACTGTAAAGTACATCAGGAGAAACACATAAACAAAAAAGATAAGGACTGAATGACATCCCTGAATCACATGCAAATGACATTGGTTGACTACCTTGAAAACATTAGGTCGACACATGCCGCCAAAACGGAAAGAGATGATGCTTACTAACTTTTTGTCTTCAACAATACTTTACTGTGTTTTACATTGTTTACAGCATATATGGTTCTTTGTAGAAATTGTTGTGTGTCAATTTTCAATATGCAACCATGCAACAAGCAAACACTTGAGCATATACAATTAGCAAGTACAATTTTTTATGTTTAAATATATGTAGTCAACAGTATTAGTCATGTGTTGTGTTTTGTGAATGTATTTATGTCATTTATCAGTATTTCCAAAAAAATGCAACCCAGATTATGTCATTACAAAAGTCAGAATGATGTAGTGATTACCACAGTGTGTAATTCACTCAAACACAAACAGATCATATGAATCATGTGTGTGCGATTTGGCAACAAAATAGCATTTTCATAAATAAGTGTATAGTTTTGAAAGAATGGCATTTTGCAATAGATCTGGAGTATTCTGTTAATTAGGTGTATGGTTGTGTTAACTGTGTGTAGCATTTTGACAAAATAGGCCCACTTTTTTAAATTGAGCTTAAACAATAGTGAAAAACTCTAAGACAAATATTGTACTTTTTACTCCATGACATTTGAAATGTGAGCATGAAGTAGTCGCTACATTGATGAGAGGCATATGTACATAACTCGTAACTAACAGACGTTTGAGTGCATAAAAAGGACAATGAATACATTCATTAAATTGGGATAAGTTACACTAAAACATGGCTTTGAAGTGATTTTGCAGTAATGTGATTGTGGTCATATTGAACTTGGCAGTAATCATGATGGCAGTGGCAGATAATGACCATTCTTTATCAGAGCATTTATTACTGCGGTAAAGTAGGAATGAAACAAAACAATCCCCTGACATTTACCACATCTCTGCAGATCTTTGAAAGAAAACATTAAATTACAGTTTTTCTCAACTGTTTACACACATTTTCTGAAAGCATGCCTTATACTCTCAGAACTCTACACACAATGGGCAAACCCCCTCAATTCTCCTGCAAAATGAAACTCAAGTCAAGTCAAGTAGGTTTTTATTGTCGTTTCAGCCATATACACAGTACATAGTGAGACGAGACAACGTTTCACCCGGAACAATTGGTGGTACACGTAACTGTTAAAACACAGTATAGACAAGACAGATACATAATAGTGCCTACATACACTACTGAGGGACTACACAGATTCACTTCACCCACTCACACACACGCACGCTTACACTCTACTGTACACATCTGTACATACAGTGCAACAAGGCAGGTCAAGTTTGCAGGTGACCTAGAACAAACACTCTAGACAGGGCATGGCTTTTAGCAGAGCACTGTGGCTAGTGGTGTGATTTGTAAACAGTAGACTGTTCTACATAAATATAAATAATAGCAGCAAGGGTAGTGGTATGATTTGTAAACAAAAGACTATTCTAAATCAATATAAGTAGTAGCAGCAGAAAAGTGCGGGGGCATAAGTTGCGGTGTGCTGTGATGCGCTGGTTTGCAACCTGAGTTACTAAGAAATTACAGTCCAAAAATATTGCACTACAGGTTATTCAGCAGTCTGACTGCCTGCGGGAAGAAGCTCTTCCCCATTCTGGAGGTGCGGGCAGTGATGCTGTGGAACCTTCTACCAGATGGTAGTAAGGTGAATAGTCCATGGGAGGGATGGGAAGTGTCTCTGATGATGTTCCTGGCTTTTCGCAGACAGCGGGAGCTGTAGATGTCTGAGAGGGGGGGCAGAGAGACTCCAGTGATCTTTTCGGCTGTCCTCACAATCCGCTGCAGGGCCTTATGTCTCTACATTCAGAACAATGACACACACAAACCATCATATCAATAGACATTTATAAGAACCAGTTGAACCCTGGTGTGCTTACAGTGTTTTCTCAATTGTTTACACACAAATCCTTTGCTTGAGGCACAATGACCACAACATGTAACTCATGCACCAACCCCCCTGAACCAATTCTGCTGAATTACAAGCTAACAAGAGATTTTATTCATGAAAATTGTGCCAAATGCAGAGAATTGTGTAAAGTGTTTTGAAAAAAGTGTGTTTTAGTTACATGTTGTGGACATTGTGCCTTAAGCACAAGTATTTGTGTGTGAACAATTGAGAAAAACTCACTCCAATGAAGTTGTTCTGTTTTAAAAAAAAAAGTAGGGTCAGGCCATAGAGTTATAACTAGAGAGAGAGGACTCTGTATCGTTGTCTAAGCAGGCTTTGTGACTTCGTGGGGGATCCAAAATGGCCGCCGAAACGGGAGCGATGTCAACAAACACAATGCGAGTCAATTAGAAGACACGCTGTCTTTAAAAGTGTTTAGTTCGTCAGCTATGGACTTGATCATTCTGAAATTCAACACAGTGGTGCAAAATCATGTCAGCTACATGGAATTAACAAAATAAAGGTTAAAAAGCCAGTGAAGAGCCAGAAGCCAGCAGGGAAACTGACGATTTGACAGTGTGTATTGACGGACGATTATCAAAATACATAGGACTGTAAGTCGTGATTGCATTTAATGTTAGAAAATATATTTATACGAGCTTATTTTAAACAAATAAGGTCAGCCACTTAGCCGTGTTACACTGATACACCCAATTTGCCTGTTAGGAAGCTAACCGGAGCAAACTCTACATGTTAGAAAATACAAATGTGGCAAAGTGGTGGGGGTTAGCAAGCGACTATGCCACCTGTGGAATTTCACCACAAGAATGCTACCAAGTCAAAAACAACAATTTTAAGGACACAGGTTCAAATGCATAAATGAGCAAGAGGCGTGATTTCCATCAAATACAATACATTTTTGTAAATATACGCAATATAATTTAATTACGCAATAAAATATAATGTATACACATAATAATGTGTATACATGCAAATATATAAATGTTTTTTAAAAAAAAGGACCGCAGGGGAAAAAAATACAGCACAGTGTGACCAGATGGGCGGTGGCTTACAGCAGTCAAAAGTTAAACTAGAGGGAAGGGGGTCCAAGGCACACACACACACCCAAGTAAAATGCGGCAAATAAACCAAGCCACACAGCAAAAAGGAAAAACACAGCAAATAAACCAAACCACACAACAAAGGGGGGAAAAACACAGCAAACACCACAAATCACAGCAAATGGACAACACTGAAGCACAACACACAATCAAGAAAAAAAATAATTTAAAATAATAAAAGTAAATCACCAAACGTGCACGGAGAGTAGGGCTGTGAGGGAAAGGGTTCCACCACCAGGTTGCCTTGGGCCAACCAGCACCTGTCTTGTTCACACGCGCACACACACACACACACACACACACTCACAACCAAAAGAGCAACCAAGGATTAAACACCAATTCGCCCTATGAAGGGCCACAACACTGGGTATAGTGAATGGATAAGCTGACTATTACTCAAGTTGCGTGTCCCAGGACATGAGGCTTCTTCCTCAAACGCTGAATAGAGTCACCAGTAATCTCTTTCAATTGTCTAAACTGAAAAGGGTGTAAGATCAGTGGGAAGAATTGGCAACCACTTGCACACACACACACACAAACACACACCCAACACACAGCCCCCTGGGAGGGGAAACCGTAGTTAAGTACGCGTCAAATTACACACACACACACACCACAAGACAGGTCAAACAAAATACTGTCGGATCACAGCAGGTAAATCCTCCACACAAACAAATATAACACAAAACCACCAAACGAAAAATGGAAACAAAACAGCAGCAGTCAGACGTAGAAGCAACGGTCGGACATGGAATCAATGGCAGAGACTGGAGCGTTTACGCAGGTTGAGTATCCGAGACCCCGAAAAGTGCCTAGGCAGCGTCACATTCACTGCATGCACATGGACGAGTTGAATCCGATTGGAAATGGTTTGGGATCGTATCGAATTCATGTGCACAGGCTAAAGATCGTATAGGGATTGGTTTCGCGAATCCGATTGCAACCCCTGGCTTAAGCCGATGTTAATCCGCTTGGTGCCGCCTTGTGCACGGTATTGGTTTGGATTCGCGTACTGCGCATGTAAGACCACTCGATCCCAGAAGCTTCTGTCCCTGATTTTCATCCATACTGAACGTCGAGGCTCTCTAGCGCCAGCTCTCAACAAGTGTCGTTGTCCTCAATTGCTTGTAATATCAAACGCCGACGGCGAAGTTCATGTCGTATCAAGGAAACCAAAAACGCTGTTTGTTCTTTCATACAGACTTCCAAACAAAGGAGAATGCACAACATGCATGCAAATGCTGCTCTGTCAACCTCCTCGAGCGCTATCTTTGTTTTGTATGACGCCAGATAGTTTGTTTATTTTCTTTTTAGCAGCCGTCAACCTGAAGTAGTTCTAACACCACTTGTTGAAAGGAATACAGCGCCATCTAGCGTAGCGGAAACGGCCAGATCTCTGACCATTATCCGCTTACACGAACCCTCATGTGCACAGGGATTTGGGACAGACCACCCGTTGGGTAGCAACACCCAATCCAATACCAATCCAATCCGATCCTACCATGTGCCCGTAGTGATTCAGACGAGCCAACCGGCGTTCGGATGGGTCACCAGGCAATAGGCTTAATAACCTGTGTTCAGGTGAATGCTTCGGACTAGTCACAGCACAAACCAAAGGTACTGAATGAAAAGTAAACCTGATGCGGAAGGCCAACTCTCGTTGGGCTTGGCAGAGCCCCCCAGTCGGACACAACGAAAGCGGTTGTCGAAAGCGCACACTTTCTCCCACAAACAAATGCTAAGCCGATGAGCTAACAGCTTATTTCGTTGATGAACAGCAGCCGCCAAAACAAAACTCTGGCAGGTGCTAATTTTGAGCCCTGTAGCTACTATGCATTTTCAGGCCAGTTTTATATTTTATTAGCTTTTTGCATTACAACAGTGCACCTTATTACTTTGACATGCATCCCCAGTTATTAACATACATCTGGTGATTCAGACAGCCATATATTATACATTTCTTGTAAAGAAATTGCCAAACAAAAACAAGGGCAAACAGTCTCTCGACCTTGGAATTTACACTGTGTCAGTACAGTTTGAAGATCGTTTTTCTTCATAAATTGACTCAATTCTCGAAAAATTGTGTACTATAGAGTTACCTACCTATGGAAGGATATTCCAGACGCCTTTTGCGATTATTGGTGCAGTTATAACAGGCACAGGACTATTTGAGGAAGACGACACCATTGATTTCTATGAGATCAATGGACGACACATTCCCATTTGGATCATGGTGGCGGGCCTCCATGGAATCACAGGATTACGTCACAAGTGCTCTCTCTCTAGTTATAACTCTATGGGTCAGGCCAAGTTCTAGTGACCTGTTTTTTTTTTTTTTTTTTTACAGTTTTTTATGTTTGTTTATACACTAAAATGTAAAGTTTCCCACAATTAATGAAACGTAACAGTCAAATAAGAAAACATTGGCTCAGGTTGGCACAACTCTAAGCACATTTTCAGCTTCACACGTTTTGCTAAATACTACACACAGTAATTTGCTAAACATTAAACACACAAATATGTGTTACACACATGATGATGTTGTAATATCACCTTCTTTCCATTTCAAAACACTAGCTATCAATTGACCACACCTTTGCAACCAACGGGTTAAACACAATTGCCAGGTGCCAAAACATGGCAGGCTAAAATGCAAAATTCAGCAATCAGGCTTAAACACCATAAAAAAGATAACAGGGGAGTTACCCAGACTTGAATAGAAATGTAACGCAGTGTTGTAGCAGGAGGAAGAGAAAGGGGGACAGTGAAGATGAAAGTGAGCTTGACGAGGAAGAGGGGTAGCAAGAGAAAGAGGTAAATACTGTTACTGTAAAGGACATCTGGAGCAGAGCATGAAAAAAAAAGATGAGGACTAAATTTATCACATGCAAATGACACTGGTTGACTGCCTTGAAAACAATACGTTGAGACATCCCATGAAAATGGAAACAGATGATGCTTACTAGCTTTTTGTCTCTGACAAAACTGTGTTTTTTACATTGTTTACTACCTACATGGTTCTTTGTAGAAATGGTTGTATTTCAGTTTTTAATATGCAACTGCAACCTAACTCTGAACTGTGTTGACTGACGTCTTGCCTCGAAGAATGGGGATACGCACATGAGTTGAGTTGACTGCTGATTACAGCCCCATTGCCCTTATACATTTCCACTACACCTGACATCAGTTGTGTTGATTAAGGTATGGCAGTAGCTGAGAAGATTAAAAACTAGGAAGTGTTAAATAGCAGGGCTGCGCGTTGTCTCTCCGCTTGCCATTGACTACAGGGGTGGAGGGGGATCCTAGCAGGTCGCTGGTATTCTTTGCATTGCCCGCTGGGTCCAATGTTGGCTGTGAATGTCCACCAAGAGTGTTTCCGATGCGAACATCGCAACGAGCACTGATTACGACTTGCTGCTGTTTTCCGAGGGGGGGCTACAGGTGTGCATGGTAGATGCTGCTTTTGTTTATTCATGTGGAGTACAGGAGTTGCCATTACTGTTTTGCCTTTGCCTGTTTTTGCTTACTCCTTTGTTAGTATTTTATTTGGCTTTGTTTCTTTCAATGATTGTTTGTAAGGCTATGGCTGGGCAATGTTTCGCTGCTGTATTTCCTACTAAGCTCAGCTTGGGTACTGGCGGTCACCTCCAAGTAGCATCTTAGGCCTGGGGTACTAATCCTTTTTCCTTTTGTGTTGACAGTCCGGAGCGTGATACTGGTGTTGGGACGTTGGGTGTTTCCATTTTCTTCTGCACTGCATGAGGTGAACTAAACGTAGAGATACTACCACTATTTAGTGATGGTTTGCTGTGATTAATCCCTTGTGTGTGAACTAATTCCAGGTATTGGAGTGTGTGGCGTGGCTGCTGTGTTTAAATCTTTCTCCCTTCTCCCTCAACAGTTAATCACCCCGGCTAACTTCAAATTGGTCAGTTTCCCTAGATAATTGCGCTTATATTTGATTGCCAGTACCCCACTGTTGCTTCTTCTGGCTCTCTGCTTGATTGTTGTGCTCTGGTGTGGAATGTTAATGTTTTTTTCCTCATTTCCTCAATACTGGAACAAAATAATAAAGAGAATAATACTGTTGATATCTGATGACGGTGTTTTGTGGTATTAGTAAACATTTGCCCAGTCACTGGAATACAGGGGTGCGTTTCCCAAAAGCGTCGTTGCTAACTTCCTTAGCAACTTCGTAGGTTTGAACGATGGTCTTACCACACTGCTGTTTCCCAACACCATCGTCCAGACTTAGCAAACCAACGATGTTTACAACTACAGTAGTCCGATGGATCGGTCAACGACGCAAGTGTTTCCCAACAACAAAGTCTGGACGAACCATCGGAAGTTCCATCGTGAAGCTGTGCAGTTGGAACGATTAGCATGGACCTGTTGTGAGACCGTCGTGTTTGTTCACGTGACGTCTTGCTCGTCACCTTTGGCCCTTTTGTGGCGGATTACGCGGCTGTCTGTGCGTTGCTGCCACCATCTGCATAAATTATGTTACTCCCAATTCACTTAATTATCGGTATTGCATTGCCAGATCATGTAAAAAGAAGGTAGAAAACACACCCGATAGCACACAAAAAGCTGGTGCAAAATGTGGTTGGATAAAAGTTAATGTGCGTCAGTGATGTTAATGAGCACTTTTGTAAAATTGTGATGTATGTGCACTGATTACTGACCCACAAGCACGGTTATTCCATTGCCCCGTAGATCATTTACACCTGTTACAAATTGATTACTCTTCGGCAGGATTCGAACCCATATCTCACCGAAAAAGACAACACTTCCTTTGACAGACCGACGAGCTAACCACTCATCCACCTCACCACTTAGGCTATCTACAGGGAGGGAGTGGTTATATTTATAGCTGTTGCTCTATGCAGTATAAATTAAATATATAGACATATGATACAAACTGACAGTCGGTTGTTACTTTTAATGAGTAGGGCACATGGTTGTGTTTACGGAGATACCCCAGAGTTTCTACAGCTGTCATACCGGCTTAAATGAAATGAGACTACGTTTATGTCCTTATGTAGATCAATCGTTTCTGTCGTTATCCGCAACGAATGCATCCGAATACTCTCCGAGCACTTCCGAAACATCTGGGTACTTTGCAGTTTGAACCACCTAAGTCCAAACTAACAACAGTTCAGACTTCCATCGTACTTTGGTGGTTGGAGATTTTCGGGAAACAGTCGGTTGTGGCGTGCTGAGTAGTTTGAACCTACGTTGTACAACGGTGGTTTAATGCTAACCTCCGTCGTTGTTTGGGAAACGCACCCCAGGTCTCTGTCCATTCTGTACCAAGGTACCTGTGGGGGAGTTTCCCTTAATCTGAACTCAAGTCTTAAGGGGGAGGGCCTTAAGTGGCGTAGTCTAATTATTCACCTCAGCTTATAGCTGAGGTAATACAACCATACACAATCAAACACTTGAGCACACTGACTGATTTTGCATTGCAAGTACAAATTTTTATCAGTTCAAATATATTTAGTATATAACAAAATAGCATAAGTGTATAGTTTTGAAAGAAGAGTAACATTTTGCAATAGAACTGGGGTGTTCTGTTCATTGTGTGTATGGTTGTTCTAACTGTGTGTAGTGTTTTGACAAAATGGGCCTAGTTTTTTAAATTTAGCTGAAATGGCATTTCCTAAAAAACGGAAGTTCAAGAGGAGCGTGACGAAATTTGTCATGCCCTTCTTGTTAACCTTCTCCCTCTCCTGTCCAGCCGAATTCTGGCATCGCTACGGAGCCTACCCTCATGCTTCTCTCCCGCTGCCCACTAAAGTGGCCTTACCCTGCCCTTTGAATTCAGGATATTGGCTCCGGCTGCGGCCCCGGACCCGGACACGACTCCAGTACCATCCTTGACAGAAGCGTCTTTGGTTTAATGCCTCAGAATGTTCTCCATCGCAAATTCCTACACATTTGAGGCTATCGTGCCAGTGCCCATGCACGCTTTGTCTGCCCTGTTTATTTCAGCTAAGAAAATCGAGGAGTGCCTGCGTACTCTGATCAATGCTTCAGCTCTAGCAGCAGAACTAGTTTACCTCCCAGTCAGCGAATTGCGCTCTAGCCACCATATTTCTTGAATGATTAAAGGTATCCATAAGGCCAAACCGGTTACTCTTAACTGTAGGCTCCACATCACCATTCATGATGGTCCTCGGATGCTTATCAGTTATACATGTAATCCATCTGATCTAAAGAAAGCTCAGCTAGCACTTACGTTGTGATTTGTGCTCAGTCCCGGTCAAGGGTCCTTTAAACATTTGCCTATTTTGGGGTGCTTGCTCAGCTTTTCTCATGATACCTGCCTACGTAGGGTCATGCGAAGACTTATTAGCACTTCAGGACCCTGGCCTGAGACCTTGCCCAAATACGCTATTCTCGCATATCATTTGAATGTCTCACTCGCCATCAATATAAAATGTTTCATTTACACTCTCATGAGAGTCGTGCCAGCTTACTTTCTAAATCTCATTCAGGATTGATCATGCTTCTTGGGTGCTCGCGTGTCCCATCAGACTTCTGCCATGCAGTCGTTCTGGCGGGGCCTCGTGGATGCACCTTCTGATCTATCCTGCCACGCAGGTGGCTCTACCGCATAGAGCCTGGATCAAGAGAAGCTCGCCAACTTTATTTATACATGCTCATTTCTCATCGCCACCTGAGATCGATCCCGAATGCTTCTCGGGTGCTTGCACATCCTGCCAGTCTTCTGCCGCGCAGTCATTCTGTCAGAAACGACGGATGCACTTTCTGATCCATCCTGCCGCAACAGGCGGCTCTTCCGCGGAGAGCCCCCAGATCAAGAGAAGCGCCCCAAATTCTCTTTATTTAATTGACTCAAATTTCGTAACGTGAACTAGTGAAACAATTGTAATAAACTGTAAAATGGGTACTTTCGTACTTCAATTTAAGTAAAAATGTGGCACGGCAACTTTCACTTTCACATAATATTTGACCAGGACTATGTATACTTTGATTCAAGTAAAGGATTTATGTACCTTGTCCTCTTCAACATGTATGCAGTTGAAAGCTAGTAAGCATGATCGCTTTCCATTTCAGTGGTATGTCTCACCCTACTGTTTTCAAGGTAGTCAACCAATGTCATTTGCATGTCCAGTGATGTCATTCAGTCCTCATCTTTTGTGTTCATGCTCTTATCCAGATGTACCTTACAGTAACAGTATTTACCTCTTCCTCTTGCTACCCCTCTTAATCTTCAAACTCACTCTCATCTTCACTGCCCCCCTTTCTCTTCCTCTTGCTACAACACTGCCTACTTTTATATTCAAGACATGTGTAACTTCCCTGTTACCTATTTTACAGTGTTTAAGCCAGATTGTTGAGTTTTGCATTTTGGCCCTCAGTGATTTGGCACTTGACAGTTGTGTTTAAAGTTGGTTGCAAATGTGTGGTCAACTCATAGCTAGTGTTTTGAAATAGACAGAATTACAATATCATCGTGTGTAATGCATGTATGTGTGTTTAATGTTTTGCAAATCCCTGTGTGTAATGTTTTGCAAAAAGCAAAATCAAGGCATCTAACTGAAACCCTGTAAATATCTGTAAGTTGCTCTGGATAAGAGCGTCAGATAAGTGTAATGTAATGTAAAGCTGAAAGTGTGCTTAGACCAACCTGAGCCAATGTTTTGTTATTTGAGTGGTATGTTTCATTAATTGTGGGAAACTTTATATTTTAGTGTGTAAGCAAACATAAACAACTCGAAAGTCCTGATACATTTCCACATAATTGTAGTTACTGTGGTATTGCATATAAAGCGATGCTCTTAGGGTGAATGAATAACAAGTATATCTTCACTGTTATTTATGGATTCATGGAACTGTTAGATGTGGGCTTATATTTAGGCATCTAAGACAATTTAATCCCTGGTATTTTACGTGTAAGTACATGAAAACAAGTTATACCAATAGCCCACCGCGATTTTGGATTGTGCTTGCTGTAAATGATTGAAAACGCTGTGATGCATATTCAAAAAGCTACACAATAGACTACTTCCATTAATATGGTACAACAACTTTTGTGATTGTGACCTGAGGGATGGGGGATAATTGAAGTAAACAACTACAGTCCTGGAGGCAGCCATTCTGAAAATACCAAATCAAGGAGCCATTATTACACACTGTTCATAATTCTTTGCCAAGTTATATTAATTAATTAATGTAAAAGGCAGCCTGCGTGGTCATTTTCATATCTACATTAAAATAGAAATCCATGATAAGTACAGCATGTAAATAAGGTCAGCTTTGAACTGATGGCACCATATGGCTGGCTGGCAAATTCTTCAAAAACACCACTCACTTAGGATGCCAGGGAGGGATAAGAACCCTTTCAATACCTTGCTGAAGGATTAAGATTTGCTTGTGAAAATGTGTGTGTGTGTGTGTGTGTGTGTGTGTATGTGTGTGTGTGTGTGTGTGTGTGTGTGTGTGTGTGTGTGTGTGTGTGTGTGTGTGTGTGTGTGTGTGTGTGTGTGAGATTGTATGCGTGTACATGTTAGAGTGAGAGTTTGAATGTGGGTGTGTGTGTGAGTGCGTGCGCATGTGTGTATGCGCAAGCGTGGGTGCATATGTGAGTGTGGATGTAGTAATTATAGAGTGGATTGTGCTAGGAACGCACGTATTTTCCCAGCTCAGCTGTCTGGTTCTGACTGATAACAACCAAGCGCCTTATGTAGTCATCCACATTTCCTCTTTCCACTTCATAGCTCCTGCAACCCCCCTCATCTCTCTCTCTCTCTCTCTCTCTCTCTCTCTCTCACTCTCTCTCTCCTTGCACCACTCTCTCAGTGTGCAGTGTAGGTATAACATGGTGGTCTGGTCAAAGGGAAATGCCAGGTCCTTAGAGGTTTACCCGATTACCTTAACACTATTACATATAACATGACACGAGACAGACCAAGCTGTAATGGGGGAGCTCTGCAGAACATACATTACAGCAAAATAATTCACAGCAGAATATGATAGCGGGATTCAGTGCAGATTAATTCAATTCTGTATTGTACCACACACACACCGCCAATACTCCACCCTTGAGTTTAGTACCACACGGCTCCTTCTGGAGAACAGAACAACATTCATTATAGATTTGTAAAGGTTATCAATCTTATGTAATAATAATAATAATAATAATAATAATAATAATAATAATAATAATAATAATAAGTGTTGATATTATTACACAAGATTACAGTTTTTTATGTTTGCTTAAACACTAAAATATAAAGTTTCCCACTGTTAATAAAACCTAACACTCAAATAACAAAACATCGGCTCAGATTGGCACCACTCTAAACACATTTTCAGCTTCACACTCTTTCCAAAACACTACACACAGTGATCTGCAAAACATTAAACACGCTTATATGCCTTACACACGTGATTATATTGTAATGTCACATTCTTTCAATTTTTAAATTCTAGCTATCAATTGACCACACCTTTGCAGCCAACTGGTTAAACACAATCGTCAGGTGCCAGAACACTAAGGGCCAAAATGCAAAACTCAGCAATCAGCCTTAAACACTGTAAAATAGGGGGGTTACCCTGATTTGAATAGAAATGTAAGGCAGTGTTGTAGCAAGAGCAAGCAAGAGAGCGTGAGGGGTAACAATAGGAAGACATAAATACTGTCACTGCAAGGTATAATGGGAGGGGAGCATGGACAGAGAAGAAGAGGGCTAAATTGATCACATGCGAATGACATTGGTTTCCTTGAAAACCATAGGTTGAGACATGCCACCAAATTGGACACAGATTATTCTTACAGTAGCTTTTTGTCTCCAACAATACTTAATGTGTTTTACTGTGTTTACTGTGAATGTGGTTCTTTGTAGAAATGGTTGTTTCAATTTTCAATATGCAACCATACAACAAGCAAACACTATAGCATATTGACTGTTTTTACATTGAAAGTAAAAACAATAGCAATTGAAATGTATTTACTGATTAGTTATGTGGTGTGTTTCATGAATGTATTCATATCATCTCTGGAATTTTTTTAACCCAGATTGTCATTAGAAAAGTAAATAACAAAGTGCTTAGGATTGTGGCCAGCTGTGGTCTAGGGTGACCATCTGTGGTCTAGTGGTTAGGGAGTTGGTCTTGGGATCAGAAAATTGCAGGTTCAAATTCCACCCTACCCATGGCTGAAATGCCCTTGAGCAAGGCATCTGACCCCACACTGCTCCAGGGGCTGTAACTAAAGCCCTGTAAATGAATGTTGGTCTGAATAAGAGTGTCAGCTAAGTGTAGTGCTTTAAAAAGTTACATTATTACAAATTATATGTGCAAATACCCCTTATTCATGCAATGGATGAAGGCTGTAATCACACTGATAGAGCATCCATGCAAGGATGGATTTCCATGCCTGGAATTTTTTTCCACGTTCCCTAGCAGATAAAGACATCGCCTACGAAGTGGATGAAATCCTGTGGCTGTGTAATTTTTTTATGTTTTCAACATATAGTTTATTTTTATTATTATTTATGATTGTCCAAATTGGTTATCAAAATCAAAATAGTAAAATACTATGACGATCAGTAGGATATGTTTTGTTTGGAATATACCTTGTTCTCAAACTGTAATACTAAAACTATTGGCTGACTTCAGTGTATGGAAAGAATAACTGTGTAGAGAAATAAACATTTTCATTGGTGTGCAGAATTGGTGTCATTACATGTAGTGTTTGGTATTTTCTCTGTCTGTGTACTTTACATGACCATCATGAAAGTGAAAATGTTACAAGTGTTTTGCATTGTTTACCACTGTGTCTAACTCATT
Source organism: Coilia nasus (assembly GCA_027475355.1). NCBI lineage: Eukaryota > Metazoa > Chordata > Actinopteri > Clupeiformes > Engraulidae > Coilia > Coilia nasus. The sequence goes on from CM050203.1 coordinate 33,226,455, forward strand.
CAAACACAAATACAAGATATGACTCATGTGTGTGCAATTTGGCACCAAAATAGCATTTAAATATGTGTACAGTTTTGAAAGAAGGATAGCACTTTGCAATAGATCTGGGGTGTTCAGGAAATTGGATGTATGGTTGCATTAACTGTGTGTAGTGTTTTGATAGAATGGGCAAGTTTGTAAAATTGAGCTTAAGCAATTGTAAAAAACTGTAAGAGCCATTATTATTATTATTATTATTATTATCATTTTTTATGTTTGCTTAGACACTATAATATAAAGTTTCCCACAATTAATAAAACCTAACACTCAAATAAGAAAACATCAGTTCAGGTTGGCACCACTCTAAGTACATTTTCACATTTTTTGCCAAACCCTACACACAGTGATTTGCAAAACATTAAACACACTTATATGCATTACACACATTACAGTTCTCAATTGTTTAAACACATTTCCTGAAAGCATGCCTCATACTCTCATAACTCTACACACAAATTGAAAAAACACACACACAATGGGCAAAACCACTCACTTCTCCTGTAAAATGAAACTTTGCATTCAAAACAATGTTATTTCTTTTCAAAATGCTATTTTGTTGTCAAATGACAAACACAAACCATCATATGAATAGACATTTATAACAACCAGTTGAACCCTGATGTGCTTAATATAAAACACTATATTATAAATGGAAAACACTTCTTCTCCATTCATCATAATGATTTAGGCCTTTTTTTTGTTCAGTGTTACACTTGCTACAGACAGTACATACATAAGTGTGCTAAATTTTAGAATATTGTTTTTATACTCAGAACGCACATATACATTGTTATAAATATATTTTATTTTTCCCACAAAAACAGTGTACACACTGTGCATCCCAATCAACACAAAGCTGCACCTACAGTGGTCTACATACAATAGAACAGAAGAATTTACTGTAGCCTATACAATTACAAAAAAAAATTACGCTGCATCCTTTCTTCTGTTTTTGTGTGGCCACAGCACCTCATTCACATCACATGCAATGTTTTTCCTGGTCTAGCAGCGAATCCATCCATGAAAAGTATCAATTGCTATATTTCCACATGCGTCTTCCATAGTTTAGAGAAAGGGTACACGCATTTGTGGATTTTGGTCATACACTTTTATCTCGGTTAAAAAAAAAAATCCTCAGTTGTGTTGAGGATTGTAGAATATGGAGAGAGATATGTAAACAACTAAACAACTACTGTAAAATAATTTCGTTGACCAAATGGTCAACCAAAATGGCTCTGATCTCATCTCTCTCATCAGAGATCTCATCGGTCCTTTCTCATCCTCGTCTGGGTTCCTTCCCGTCCTCCTCCTCTTACTCTCACTCCTCTAGCTGTGCCTCTGCCTCTTCCAAAGCTCTGATAGCTAATTGTGCTGTGTGACAGGTGTTTGCCAATGTGATGAGTCAGTGTGCATAGTAGGGCAATTGACTTTAGAATTTTGAATCACTGTGTGTTCCTTGTGAAAACGAGAGATTTTTGTCATGAAATTGTGCCAAACGCAGAGAATTGTCTATAGTGTTTTGAAAAAAGTGTGTTTTAGAACTGCAATTTGAGTGTAAAGAAGGAATTGTGTTTATAGTTTAGCAGAATCGGTTCATGGGGTTGGTGCATGAGTTACATGTTGTGGTCATTATGTCTGAAGTACAAGGAATTGTGTGTAAACAATTGGAAAAAAATGTATGATATTGTAATGTCACATTCTTTCCATTTCAAAACACTAGCTATCACCACATCTTTGTAACCAACTAGTTAAACACAATCATCAGGTGCTTAAACACTAAGGGCCAAAATCCAAAACTCTGCAATCAGGCTTAAACACCGTAAAACAGGTAACAGGGGAGTTACCCAGACTTGCATAGAAATTTAAGGCAGTGATGTAGCAAGAGGAAGCAAAAGAGGGATAGTGAAGATGAGAGTGAGAGTGATGGGTAACAAAAGGAAGAGGTAAATACTGTCACTGCAAGGTACAATGGGAGGAGAACATGGACAGAGAAGATGAGAACTAAATTACAGTTTTTCTCAATTGTTTACACACATTTTCTGAAAGCATGCCTCATACTCTCAGAACTCTACACACAAATAAAAAAAAAACACACACAATGGGCAAAACCCTTCACTTGTCCTTCAAAACTTTACATTCATTTCTTCTCAAAATGCTATTTTGTTGTCAAATGACATACACAAACCATCATATCTATAGACATTTATAAGAACCAGTTGAACCCTGATGTGCTTAATGTAAAACACTATGATGAATGGAAAATACTTCTTCTCCATTCATCATAATGACTTAGGCTTTTTTTTTGTTCAGTGTTACACTTACTACAGACAGTACATACATAAGTGTGTTGTAAAATATTTTAGAATATTGTTTTTATACTCAGAAAACACAAATACATGGTAACAAACATATTTTATTTTTCCCACAAAAACAAGTTATAAACTGTGCATTCAAACCAACACAAAGCTGCACTTACAGTGGTCTACATACAACACAACAGAGGAATATCTTATACAGCTTATACAGTAACAAAAACTGCTGCAACTTTTTGGTCTGGCCACAGTACCTCATCCACGTCATATGCGATATTTTTCCTGCCCTAGCAGCGGATGAAATATCGCCTAGCATGGCGAATCCATCCATGAAAAGCATCAGTTGCTATATCTCCACACATAGCGTGAAGAAGGGGTACACACATGTGTGGATTTCGGTCAAACACTTTCATGTCCAGGCAGAAAAAAATTCCTCAATTGGGTTGAGGAATGTAGAATATGGAGGGAGATAAACAACTAAACAACTAAATAATTTGGTTGACCACATGGTCATCCAAAGTGGCTCAGATCTCATCAGAGATTACGGTCCTTTGCCATCCTCGTCCTCCCCGTCCTCCTCTTACTCTCACTCCTCTAGCTCTGGCTCTACCTCTGTTTCAAAAGCTCTGCAGCAGAATTGTTTCAGGGGGTTACTGCATGAGTTACATGTTGTGGTCATTGTGTCTCAAGTACAAGGAATTGTGTGTAAACAATTACTGTAATCACATGCAAATGACATTGGTTGACTACCTTCAAAACCCTGGCTTGAGACATGCCACCAAGTTGGCCAAAGATGCTTACAGTAACTTTTTGACTCCAACAATACTTTACTGTGTTTTACTCTGTTTACTGTGAACAGAATAAGTTGTTGTGTTTCAAAACAACCATACAACAAGCAAACACTTCAGCATATTGACTGATTTTGCATCGAAAGTAAAACAAAATTAGCAATTGAAATATATTTACAGTAATCAATAGTTGTCAGGCACAGACTACATACAAGTACAGTTCACAAGCAGGGTTTTTATTTCACACAAACAGTGAGGGGGCGTGCTTGTGGCCAGATCTGATGCAGACCTGACAATAGTATTAGTCAGGTGTTGTGTTTGTGAATGTATTCATGTAATTTCTCAATATTTTTTGAAAAAATGAAACCCAGATTAGGTCATTAGAAAAGTCAGAAAGTGTTTAGGAGTGTAAACGCACTCAAACACAAATACAACATATGTTGTTGATGGGGTGTTCCGTTAATTGAGTGTATGGTTGTCTTAACTGTGTGTAGTGTTTTGACAAAATGAGCCCAGTTTTTAAAATTGAGTTCAAACAATTGTAAAAAACGGTATTATTATTATTATTATTATTATCATCTAGAAATAATGAATGTTTATGTATTTATTTGTTTACTGATTTCTTTAACCCCTCATAATAATGATCATACACCAGAGGTGGACATCCCAGACATCCTGCCACATACCAGTTTCAGACAAATTGTCACGGAACGCGGACAGACAGACAGATGAACCCAATAGCGTAACTTCAACAATAGTTTATTAAGGATTGGGGGAATAGGGACAAAGTCAATAGCTCCGGAGAGCCGGTAGGTATCCACCAAGACGCGGTGAGACACCCAGGCAGACGGGTGGTCAAAACCCACTCCCGGAAGCGGGCGAAGAGTCGTGGGCAGGCGATGGTCGAAACCAGGGGCAGAAGAGCAGAGCGGAGTCGAGGGCAGGCGGAGGTCGAGACCAGGAGCAGGTGAGTCAGCCGGACAGGAGTCGTTACCAGGGCAGTAGAGCAGAGCAGAGTCGAGGGCAGGCGGAGGTCGAGACCAGGAGCAGGTGAGTCAGCCGGACAGGAGTCGTTACCAGGGCAGTAGAGCAGAGCAGAGTCGAGGGCAGGCGGAGGTCGAGACCAGGAGCAGGTGAGTCAGCCGGACAGGAGTCGTTACCAGGGCAGTAGAGCAGAGCAGAGTCGAGGGCAGGCGGAGGTCGAGACCAGGGGCTGGAGAGTCAGGCGGAGTCAGGCAGGCAGGAGTCGGCACCGGAGGACTGGAGATTCTGACAGACAGACAGGGGAGAACACAGGAACAGACGGAAGACGAGCAACACCGGGAATACACAGCCAAACAGACGCAGAGAAGTCAGGAGTCAAAATAGCTTGCCGAGGGAATACACCGTGGTTCGCAGACGGACTGACAAGGAGTGAATGAGAGAGGCGAGTATAAGTAGTAGAAACCCCGGGAACTAAACAAGCGTTAACGAGGAGTGCAGGTGAGTCTGATGATTGAATGAACTCGTGATAATCACAAACCAGGAAGTGCAGGGGAGACGGATGATTACCGTAATTGTGAAACGAGGGGAGCGAGTGAGAGAGATAATCTAATGAGGGTCTAAACCAGGAAGTGCAGGTGCAGTGAAACACGGTAGATTGAACCTAAAAGACTAGTAAATGGGTGACAATGAAAAACCACATACGAAAACTCCCAAGCCTAGAGCGAAACCGTGACAGAACCCCCCCCCCAAGGGACGGCCCCAGAAGGCCCCAAGAAAAGAAAAAGAAAAACACCAACCGGGTGGGAGGGAAGGGGAGAGACAGGGAATCAGAACTCCTCGGACCGGTCCGATAGCAGGGCAGCATCCTCCTGAGCATCCTGGGTTCCCCTGGCAGGCGGAGCAGCAGCCCGAGGCGGGGGAGCCCGGACTGGTTGGGAGGCACCCCTGGGACGGCCCCGACGGAGGGCCGGCTGATCAGGATGCTTAAGGTGAAACTCCACGATGAGTGAGCGGTCCAGGATCTGGCTAGCCGGAATCCAGGACCTCTCCTCAGGACCATACCCCTCCCAGTCCACGAGATAGTGGAGACCCCGCCCCCTCCGTCGGGACCGGAGCAGGCGCCGCACCGTGTAGACTGGACCCCCATCAATGAGGCGAGGAGCGGGTGGCGGTGGCACTGCCGGGGTATGAGGGCTCACCCGTACTGGCTTAATCCGGGACACGTGGAAGGTCGGGTGAACCCTCATAGTGGTAGGGAGTCGGAGCCGGACAGCAGTAGGGCTGATGATGCGTTCGATCATGAAGGGTCCCAGGAAACGGGCCGCCAACTTCCGCGACTCCACCCGGATAGGGAGGTCCCTGGCGGACAACCAAACACGTTGCCCCACTCGATACTCTGGTGCGGGGGTCCGACGACGATTAGCCCCCGCGGAATAGGCAGCCACGGCTCTTCTTAGGGCTGCCCGTGCACGAGCCCAGGTCCGTCTGCAGCGGCGGGCGTTGGCGAGGGCCGAAGGGCAGGAGGCTTCTCCCTCCTGGCTGGGAAAAAGCGGTGGTTGGTATCCATAAACACACTGGAAGGGGGACATCCCAGTAGCGGAACAGGTGAGTGTGTTGTGGGCGTACTCGACCCACACCAGTCGACTGGCCCAGGAGAGGGGGTCCCGAGAGGCCATGCAGCGCAGGGCCTTCTCCAGCTCTTGGTTCGCCCGTTCTGATTGACCGTTGGCTTGCGGGTGAAATCCAGAAGTGAGGCTGACCGTGGCCCCCAGTAGCCGGCAGAACTCCTTCCAAAAAGAGGAGGTGAACTGCGGACCACGGTCAGATACCACATCAGCGGGGATGCCGTGGAGGCGGAACACATGTTGCTGGACTGCCTGCGCGGTCTCTTTAGCGGACGGAAGCTTGGGTAGTGGGATGAAGTGGGCCATCTTACTGAATCGATCCACTACAGTGAGGATCACCGTCTTCCCTTCCGATGCAGGCAGTCCAGTCACGAAGTCCAAGCTGATGTGGGACCAAGGACGAGAGGGAACGGGCAAAGGCTGGAGAAGGCCAGCGGGAGGTCTGTTGGAGGCCTTGTTGCGGTTACACACCGGGCAGGCTAAAACATACTCACGGACCTCCCTCTCCAAGTCGGGCCACCAGAATCGCCGAGCGATGAGATGACTGGTAGGGGTCGTCCCAGGATGACACGCCAGGAGGGAGTCATGCCCCCACTGCAGGACCTGGGAACGGAGAGCCTCGGGTACGTACAACCTGCCCTCCGGGCAAGCGCTAGGACCGGGTTGATCCTGCAGCGCCCTCAGCACCCGCCTCTCGATGTCCCAGGTGAGGGCAGCTACGACCCGGGACCCCGGAAGGATGGTGGCTGGACCCTGGAGGCTGTCGTCTCCCTTCAGGAACTGGCGGGAGAGGGCGTCCGGCTTCACATTACGGGACCCTGGACGATAAGAGAGAGAAAAATTAAATCTAGAAAAAAACAAAGACCACCGGGCTTGTCTGGGGTTAAGTCTCTTGGCTGAACGGATATACTCTAGATTTTTATGATCTGTCCAAACAATGAAGGGGACGGACGCCCCCTCCAGCCAGTGCCGCCACTCCTCCAGGGCCAGTTTTACGGCGAGCAGCTCCCTGTCCCCTATGTCGTAGTTGCGCTCGGTCGGTGAGAGACGACGCGAGAAAAATGCGCAAGGGTGCATTTTGTCATCCTCCCGTCGCCTCTGAGAGAGAACCGCCCCGACTCCTACATCGGATGCGTCGACCTCCACCACAAACTGCCGTTCGGGATCGGGGACCTGTAGAATGGGAGCCGACGTAAAGCGAGCCTTGAGGTCGGAGAAGGCAACATCAGCGGCCGTTGTCCACGTGAAAGGAATCTTGGAACTGGTAAGTGCGGTCAGAGGAGCAGCAACAGTACTGTAATTGCGAATGAACCGCCGATAAAAGTTCGCAAACCCCAAAAACTGTTGTAGTTGCTTGCGGTTCTCGGGGACAGGCCAGGCGGAGACAGCAGATATCTTGGCCGGATCCATCTTGATGGAACCCTCTGCCACAATGTACCCCAGGAAGGCCACGGTCTTGACATGGAACTCGCATTTTTCAGCTTTGACAAAAAGCGAATTCTCCAGGAGGCGGTTGAGGACTAGTCGGACGTGCTGCCGGTGTTCCTCTAGGCTTTTGGAACATATCAAAATGTCGTCCAGGTACACAAAGACAAATCGGTCCAACATATCCCGCAGCACGTCGTTGACTAGCCCTTGGAAGACGGCCGGGGCGTTGGTTAATCCAAAAGGCATGACGAGATACTCATAATGTCCATTGGGGGTGTTAAAGGCCGTCTTCCACTCATCGCCCTCCCGGATGCGAACTAAGTGATAGGCGTTCCTTAGGTCCAATTTGCTAAAGACCGTGGCCCCCTATAGGAGCTCAAAGGCGGTGGAGAGCAGGGGCAGAGGGTACCGGTTCTTTACCGTGATGTCATTAAGCCCACGGTAGTCAATACAGGGTCGGAGTGACCCATCTTTTTTTCCCACGAAGAAAAACCCCGCGCCCGCTGGGGAAGACGAGGGACGAATGATGCCTGCTGCCAGGGCGTCGGCTATATACTCCTCCATGACTCGCTTCTCGGGACCGGAAAGAGAGTAGAGACGTCCGCGGGGAGGAGATGTTCCAGGAACCAGGTCAATAGCGCAGTCATAGGGGCGATGCGGAGGCAGGGATGTGGCCTTGGCCTTACTGAATACCTCCTGTAGGTCATGGTAACAGCTAGGGACAGAGGAAATGTCTGGGGAAGCCCGGAGTGAGGCTGGTGGACACGCTGGCACGGCTGAGCGCAGGCAGGTTTGGTGACACTCCACTCCCCACTTCAACACCGTCCCTGTTCGCCAATCCAAGCGGGGGTTATGCAGTCGGAGCCAGGGTAGTCCTAAGACAAGCGGCTCCCCCGGAGAGGGGAGCAGGTGAAAACGGATCTTTTCCCTGTGGTTACCTGAGGACAGCAGCCCCACGGAGTCGGTGATGTGAGAGATCTGCCCCAACAGGCGACCATCCAGAGCTCGAGCGGGAACTGGGGAAGGTAACCGCTGGGTCTGTATCTCCCTCTGCTGGGCAAAAGCGGTATCCATTATGTTGGCCTCAGAACCAGAGTCAATTAGAGCGGTGAGCGTGTGTGACTGAGACGGAAGCTGGAGGATGACGCGGAGGAAAAGTCTGTCACCTCTGGGAGGGCTCGTGGAGGCCGAGCTCAACCGGACGCCCTCTACTTCCGGCGAGCTCGATCTTTTAACGGGCAAGAGGTGACTCGATGCCCCTCTCCCCCGCAGTACAAACACAGGCCTCCCGCAAACCTGCGTTGTCGTTCAGCCGGAGACAGAGAGGTACGATCCACCTCCATGGCCTCCGAGGAGTCCTGATGATGACCGACCCCGCGACTGGCGGTAGCGGCTCCACCATCGGTGGGGCGACGAGGGGGCTGACTGGACCTACCCCTCTCGCGACGTCGAGCCTGGACCCGCCGATCGATGCGGATGGAGAGGGCGATCGCATCATCCAGTGTTGTGGGAGACTCATGAGAAACCAACTCGTCCTTCATGTACTCCGCCAAACTGTGAAGAAAGGCGTCGACCAGGGCTTCCTCATTCCAGTGACTCCTACTTGCTATAGTCCGAAAGTCGATGGAATAGTCCGCCACAGTCCGTTTACCCTGGCGCATCTCCATTAATTCCCGGGAGGCGTCAGCCGTGGGAGCGCCAGCGCCAAACACCTTACGCAACTCGGCCGCAAAGGCACCGAAGGAACGACAAGCTGGCGAGTGGCGCTGGTATTCGGCTGTTCCCCAAAGTCTGGCTCGCCCCGTCAGGAGGTTTATGGCAAACGCAACCCGTGCTGCCTCAGACGCGAAGTTTCGCGGCTGGAGGTCGAAGGTGAGCCGACAGTTTGTAATAAACGCTACCACCTCCTCGGGGTCTCCCCCAAACCGCTCCGGCAATCCGATCTTGGGCTCGGAGCCACCAGCGACACCAGGCACTTGAGGCAGAGCCGGAACCGAAGCTGAGAGCCCAGGAGAGGGAGCCATCGGATCACTGGCTCCCGAGGATGCGAGTCGAGCCGAGATCTGGGCGAGCTGCTGAGCCTGAGCCGCTCCCTGCTGTTGAAGCAGTAACACCAGCTGTCGGATGTGGTCTGTCGTCCCCATCAGAGATGCTACATCACCAGAGACACGGCCCAGCTCTCTTTCAGAATGCTCCAGTCTCTGGATAGCAGACGGGGGCTCGGGAGACTGATCCATATTGATGTTCGCTGGGTCCATTTTGTGGTCAGTCCGTTCTGTCACGGAACGCGGACAGACAGACAGATGAACCCAATAGCGTAACTTCAACAATAGTTTATTAAGGATTGGGGGAATAGGGACAAAGTCAATAGCTCCGGAGAGCCGGTAGGTATCCACCAAGACGCGGTGAGACACCCAGGCAGACGGGTGGTCAAAACCCACTCCCGGAAGCGGGCGAAGAGTCGTGGGCAGGCGATGGTCGAAACCAGGGGCAGAAGAGCAGAGCGGAGTCGAGGGCAGGCGGAGGTCGAGACCAGGAGCAGGTGAGTCAGCCGGACAGGAGTCGTTACCAGGGCAGTAGAGCAGAGCAGAGTCGAGGGCAGGCGGAGGTCGAGACCAGGAGCAGGTGAGTCAGCCGGACAGGAGTCGTTACCAGGGCAGTAGAGCAGAGCAGAGTCGAGGGCAGGCGGAGGTCGAGACCAGGAGCAGGTGAGTCAGCCGGACAGGAGTCGTTACCAGGGCAGTAGAGCAGAGCAGAGTCGAGGGCAGGCGGAGGTCGAGACCAGGGGCTGGAGAGTCAGGCGGAGTCAGGCAGGCAGGAGTCGGCACCGGAGGACTGGAGATTCTGACAGACAGACAGGGGAGAACACAGGAACAGACGGAAGACGAGCAACACCGGGAATACACAGCCAAACAGACGCAGAGAAGTCAGGAGTCAAAATAGCTTGCCGAGGGAATACACCGTGGTTCGCAGACGGACTGACAAGGAGTGAATGAGAGAGGCGAGTATAAGTAGTAGAAACCCGGGAACTAAACAAGCGTTAACGAGGAGTGCAGGTGAGTCTGATGATTGAATGAACTCGTGATAATCACAAACCAGGAAGTGCAGGGGAGACGGATGATTACCGTAATTGTGAAACGAGGGGAGCGAGTGAGAGAGATAATCTAATGAGGGTCTAAACCAGGAAGTGCAGGTGCAGTGAAACACGGTAGATTGAACCTAAAAGACTAGTAAATGGGTGACAATGAAAAACCACATACGAAAACTCCCAAGCCTAGAGCGAAACCGTGACACAAATTACCAGCTAAATCTACCAGCTAAATCTAATTAGCAAAACTCTTCAGCCAGGTAGATGAGCTAATTAGTTAAATCACCTGGTTAAAAGCAGAGGCAGAAAGAAATACATGGCTTTCTCAGGCCAGTTTGTCCACCTCTGTCATACATACACTTCTTCAAAATGCATTTCTCCAATTCTAATAACCCATCCATTTTTCTTCTCCACTCATCGCTGCCATCCCTGAGCTTCTTCACCGGCACTTGTCTTCCCTGCCGTCTGTTCCCATGCTACCAAGACCAAAAGACTGTAACAAGTCCCCCGGTGTGTTCCATCTTCTGTGCTCCACTTGTGACCACACAGGAAATGTGTTGTGCCTTCTTATGGCTGCTGTCGGAAAACTGATAGGATGCTGCCAAAGCAGCCTATTAAGGGGTCTGTTCTGAGCACACAGAGAAGTTTCAACATTTTTATGCATTTATATTTCAGCTTTTAATAATCTTTGTACACATGAATTCTTTTTATCCTCTACTATAAAGCACTTGTAGTCCACTATGCTTGATTTTTAAATTTGCTATAAAAATAAAGTCAGGTGACTTGACTTGACTTGACTTGTGAGGTTCTACTCAGCGTGACTCCACAGATGGAAAAGTATCAGTACAATTTAATGCCGTTTTATGTCCTTCACTTTGTTTGCAGACGTAGGCCATGTCGAAAATGTCCACTCATTTACTATACAGTGAGTGCACAATAGGCCTATAGGGTGTGAGTTACATTGTTTTGTCCCCTGTATAGTGCACTAGTAAATGAGTAAACATTTCAGATACGGCCAGAGAGGTATTTGTTTATTTGAGTCACACTTATCCATGTCATGCTACCATTGGGCAACAATAATCAGAAAATATAATATAGACTTTAATAGTTATGCAGATGATGCACAACTTTATATCTCAGTTGAGCCAAACAAAACCACAGCTCTACAGTCTTTAACCTCCTGTTTGCCAGCTGTCACCCATTGGATGAGCAATAACATTCTAAAATTAAACGAAACAAAACTGAACTACTGCTTATTGGCCCTAAAGATAAACGTGAAGCTCTCCTCCCCAGTCTAGGTAACCTAAACCAACATATCAGAGAACAGGTAACTAGCCTAGGTGTCATCCTTGACTCTGACCTAAGCCTCAAACCTCACATCTAAAAAACATTGCAAAAGTTGGCCCCTTCTTGACCCAGCCAGATGCCGAAAAACTTGTTCACGCATTTATCACAAGTAGACTAGACTACCGCAATGCCTTATTCACAGGCCTCCCAAAAAAAAACAATTGAAAAACTACAGCTTATTCAAAATTCGTCTGCAAGATTACTAACGAAAACAAGAAAGATGGAGCACATTACTCCTGTACTGGCTGAACTACACTGGCTACCCATATCTTATAGAATTGACTTCAAAGTACTACTACTAGTATTCAAAGCTGTAAATGGCCTTGCCCCATGCTATATTGCTGACGCATTATCCTCTTACACCCCTGCACGAGTCCTTAGATCCGCTGATGCCGGTCTCCTGACGATTCCAGACACACCACCCAAAAGAATCGGGAAATCAGCCTTCTCATACTACGCCCGAAAGAGATGGAATGCCCTGGATGGATGGATGTAATGTACATCAAAGAAGCAGAATCCATTGACGTCTTCAAACAACAACTAAAGACCTACCTATTCAACCTTGCCTATACCTAACTGCTCGGATCAAAGTCCCTTCAGGCAGACTTCCCTGCTCAGATCAAAGGCCTTTTAGACAGTCAGAGACTTCCCGTTACCAGCCCCGGCAGATGGGCTGCCCTGGGGAACGTAGTTCTGCCTGAGGTTTTTCCTAGAAAAACAGGGAGTTTTCCTCACTGATACCTGAGGTTTCTTCCTTGAATTCACACAAATCAAACAACCCAACTGCACCTAAATGAACTTCCCTTGTTCTAGCGCCTCTGGTTTGCAAGGACTGTTGACCTGTGTTCACGCAAGAACCCGCATCAACAGGGCATTGCATAGTTCTAGCGCCTCTGGACTACAAAGACTGTTGACCTGTGTTTACGCAAGAGCCCGCATCAACGGGGCATTGCGTCGTTCTAGCGCCTCTGGTCTACAAGGACTGTTTACCCGTGTTCCCGCAAGAGCCCGCATCAAGGGGGTATTGACGCAAGAGCCTGCATCAATGGGGTATTGCGTTGCTGTGACAGTGCATTATTACACCACACAAGAGCCTGCATAAACAGGGCATTGCGTTGCTGTGACATTACATTATTGTGTCACGCAAGAGCCCGCATTAACGGGGCATTGCGTCACTACGTCATTTTGTTACTGTGTTCATCCTCTCTGACGCCACTGGACTGCAAGAAATGTTGTCTTGTGGTGACCTTGCCAAACTGTATGTATGAATTGTGCTATACAAGTAAAGATTATTATTATTATTATTATTATTATTATTATTATGGTCAGACTGACTTCTGAATTTCCTGTGTAGGAATAGTGCCTCTGTGACCACTGTTACCGATAGAAAGACAATGACTGTTCATGTGCACATGCGTGTCTGTGTGTGTGTGGGCGTGGGAAAGAAGGACCAAGACGGTTGCTGGAGGAAGAGAGGGGGGAAGGGGGAGAGAGGAAGGGAGAGGAAAAATGAGAAACAAAGAGAAGGCCAAACTGTGTGTGTGTGTGTGTGTGTATGTGTGCACAGTGAGACTAACACCAAGTGACATGTTCCTAGCAGGTCAGCCCTGAACCTCCCTGGTGCAAGAAGTGTCACAGCAAATATGTCAGTGACACACACCGAGACTGCGCCACACCCTCTGAATCTATTCACCCATCTTACTCTCATCTGTTTAGTAGAGAAAATAACTGTGCCTGTCATTACTGGGGGTTTTCAGGGAGAGAGATGTGATGGGAAGTACTGAATTTCTGTTTAATAATGAACCACCAGTAACACTTTATTTTATGGTTCCTTTTACAGTGTATCTGCCGGTAACAACATGTACTATTATGTACTTACACTATATCTAACATCAAGCCCAATCCTAACCATAACCCTATAGTACAGTGTAAATACATATTACATATTGTTACAAACTTTCTTACACTGTTCTTCATAATGTAGATGTACTGTAACAGGGAACATAAAATAAAGTGTAACCAAAACCACCTATACATTCATAACTTATACACTAATGAACACTTATAATACTTAAAACAGAGCTTAGTCTGCAGACAAAGCACGTGTGCAGACTACCTGAAATAAATGCATGCATAGGCTATATTTTTAAAACGTAGTTGTTAGATTTGTATTATCGAGTGCTTGCTACACTACAAGCTTTTCGGTCGTCAGGCCGGCAAGCATAAACACTGGCAATGCAGAGCTACTTAGCCCTTCTGTCAATGCAGTCATTCTGCGCAGTTCAGCACTGTCAATCCTGCAACCTCACCGCAACTCCGGATTGGGAGAAAGACGTGCCACCGAGTGCTACCAATTCAATAGCGTATCCTCTTAAGTTGTTGGGAGGGAGGTTTATCAATGTTTAAACGCAGAGCTATGCTAGCTCGCATTTGTGACGCTGTCTCGTTTGTAAAGAAGTAAAGGTTGAAAAGAGCAAGACATAGGGTGCAATTGATCTTGTCATCGCTATATCATATCCCAGCGGTAAGAAAGAGGAGCGTGGCCCTTTGGCCAGAATGTCCCATCACCCCAGCAGAGACGGCAGTGGCGGTTCTACATTGAATTACTCCCCGGGCGAGACCCCCCCCCCCCCCCATGAGAAAAAAAAAACATTATTTTGCACGTTTTGTTATGAGCACATACTAATTCTTATTATTGAATTGCACTTGAAATTAACATCAAAACACTGTAGGCTACAAAAACTCTTATACAAAACATCCATAAATTACAATTATATTATGATAGCATGCCCTTACATGCCAAATGTCAGTCATTAGACGCTATCTTTTAGGGAGGAACAATTATCCTTGGTTACTGCCTCGAATTCTACAGTATGCTTGTTACACGTTCAGGTATGACTGGTTTACTATGCTAAACTACGAGTTGCAAACTGAGTTGCAGCAAATTGCAAATGTTGAAACTAACATAATAACATTTTGTTGGCTAATGACAGGGCTCAACGTTAACCCAAATTATGGAAATCAATAATAACTTAACTTGTAACCGTTTTGTTGCAAAGCCAAATGTTATGGTGAAATTAGATCTTGTGTTTGTTGAGCTAAGACCGAACTATTGTTGAGTATAGCAATCGTAGCATCATAGCTAGAAGGCTAACAAACGTAAGAGTTATACCATGATTAACATTAGCCCTTCATTCATGGCATAGATAACGTGATCATGCAGAGAGAACAGTTGCATACCTTTATCTTTTGCTTGTTTCCACACTTCTAATGGCTTTGACCTTTTTCTGTCCATCTCCTGTTTGTCACTCGACAGTCAACATACTGTATTTCCCATCCCCGAACACTGTCACTGCCGACCAGGAGTTAAGACTTATTCACCTTGGTGACCGCATACTCGTTTTGTATTGCCCTGTTTTATTAGCCCTTTCACACAATTAAAAGATGTGCAGGAATTATAAACCTGTAAATATAATGGTAGGAATAAAATGTGCGTTATTGGGAAGGAAGCTTATGTGTGACTGACTTCGCTCATTAATTGTAGAGTATTGCCCACTTGTGCATTGCATTTGAGAGAGGCAGAGGTGAACTGTCCCCCGCGCCCCCTCCCCTTTGCCCTTCTCTCGCAGCTTCTGTGCACTGGAACTTCAGCAGGGGCGCGGGCAGCCAAAGGGGGCGCCAATTTGGCAATTTCCTACACAGTGATGTGATAGATATTAAAAACTTTTTTAGATATATATATCATCAAGCGTCGTGCGGCCAATAGCACGGCGCCCTTCACGAAATTGCGCCCTGGGCAAAGGCCCAACCCCCCCCCCCCCCCAGAACCGCCAGACGGAAGTGGAGCCTATCAGAAGAAAGAGTTGACTCCAACCATGAGCCCTCTTCGACATGTGCAGCCTCTTTAGGGGTTCAGTCTACTTCAGCGACGTCGTTAGACCCATTTTAGGGTGGCTTGAACCACCCTATTTTGTGCAGATTTCTAAAATTATTTATATATTTTTTTCTTTTTTCTCCAAAAACAAATGCAGTAAAGAACTGAGTACGAGCCACCAAGAACGCAAGTTAATCTGAGCACAAGTTTCCGTGTGTTTGCGTATTGTTACGAGCTATCAACAACGGAAAATAATCTGAACACAAGTTTCTGTTTGCGTATTAATATGATTCCTATTACTCATTGGTTCTGTGTCAAGCGTCACGTCACGTGGTACGGGGGCATCTGCAGCTGGATAGCAGAGGCGCGGTGCAGTTCTTCTTTTAAAATTCCTCATCCAGTTTGGGTTGGATGCCGCAGATAGGCTACACACGGTGAGATTGCAATTTGATGTCAGTGGTTTGCATTTGCTTGACCTAGACTACACTGAGCTATGGGGAGTGAGGAAAGACGATATTGTAGCTTTTCTATTTCAACTGTAAATCTGGCACATCACCATGGTGAACAAACCTAGCTGTGTGTGTGGGTTGTACTAGCATTAGTACAACATTCATTCTGTCTATTCGTTGGCTAGATGGATATACGAAGATATTTTAAGAAAGGGGGTAAGCAAGAGGAGAGAGGCGAAGGAGCAGCTGATGCTGAGGCGGTCTCGGTTGAGGTAAAGGTCGAACAACACGAACACCAATGCATTTTGGCCACAGCATTGTGCAACGCATTCCTCGAGTTAAAGACGTTGCAAATGTCGAATTATTGGGAAAGTTTCCGAACGTTGTGGCCGCCGAACTTTTTTTCCAACAGGCATCTTAGTTTATTTAATTTTGTTGGGCGTCTCAATGTCTGATGTGTCATGCTCATCAGCATGACATGCCTGATTAGAACGTGTCTAACATGAACCCTCTGTTAAATGACAAGTTAAAGGTCGAAAATCAAGTATGCATTTGCAACCTGTGAAAACACAACACAATGGCAAGTGAGGGTGATGACCCATGTGGAATGCATCCCAAACTCAAGTATTTTCCCCTCTTACTGTACGTTCACACCAAAAGCGACCAAAGCGACCAGGTCGCCGAGGTCGCTGAAGAAGCTTCGCCGTTGAGTTCGCTTTGTTCGCTCATGACGTTTCATTTGGAATGTTAGTCATTTAAAGGGCCGCAGCAAAAAAAAAAACTCCCCGACCAACAGTTGTAAAAGCGGCAATACATGTATATGCGTAGGGCAAAACATCGATGTACTTGAACTTTGACATGTTTGGTTAATAAAGGAATAAAAGAGTATAAAATGTCTACATGCACTGACAGCTGAAAAATATTAATATTCATACAATAATTCATTAATTATTTAAGCCGCTGACTGAGTACATCAATTTACTTTTTAGTTAGAATTGTTTGCATCCCTGTAGAAAAACAGGGCTGGGTCGTAGTGAACCGAAGAGCCTGCCACTGCTGTGATGAGCTTCTCTGTTGCCATTTTTAATACAAAGTAGGAACTAGGTACTAAAGTTACACCGTTTGTTTCCTCGAACCCACCTGATTGTCGGACGTTGGTAAATCAATGTATTCCGATTGGTATTCGCGGTATTCGCCGAACCGCGTCATAGCTCATTACCATAAAGTTAACTGACTTTTAACTTCTCTTTTTCGCTCTGGTCGCCCAGTTCGCTTCGCTGCCGGCGAATTCGCTTTGTTCGCCCAATTCGCCGACCCTCCATAGAGAAACAATGACTTCCGTCGCTCTGGTCGCTTTGGTCGCTTTTGGTGTGAACGTACCGTGGCGCTTGGTGTACACCAGAAGCGACCAAAGCGACCAGGTCGCCGAGGTCGCTGAAGAAGCTTCGCCGTTGAGTTCGCTTTGTTCGCGTTGTTCGCTCATGACGTTTCATTTGAAATGTTAGTCATTTAAAGGGCCGCAGCAAAAAAAAAAACCTCCCCGACCAACAGTTGTGAAAGCGGCAATACATGTATATGCGTAGGGCAAAACATCGATGTACTTGAACTTTGACATGTTTGGTTAATAAAGGAATAAAACAGTATAAAATGTCTACATGCACTGACAGCTGAAAAATATTCATATTCATACAGTAATTCATGAATGACTTAAGCCGCTGACTGAGTACATCAATTTACTTTTTAGTTAGAATTGTTTGCATCCCTGTAGAAAAACAGGGCTGGGTCGTAGTGGACCGAAGAGCCTGCCACTGCTGTGATGAGCTTCTCCGTTGCCATTTTTAATACAAAGTAGGAACTAGGTACTAAAGTTACACCGTTTTTTTCCTCGAACCCACCTGATTGTCGGACGTTGGTAAATCAATGTATTCCGATTGGCATTCGCGGTATTCGCCGAACCGCGTCATAGCTCATTACCATAAAGTTAACTGACTTTTAACTTCTCTTTTTCGCTCTGGTCGCCCAGTTCGCTTCGCTGCCGGCGAATTCGCTTTGTTCGCCCAATTCGCCGACCCTCTATAGAGAAACAATGACTTCCGTCGCTCTGGTCGCTTTGGTCGCTTCTGGTGTACACGTACAGTTAGAGTGTCTTGCCCTTATTCTGACCAACTCAACATGAGCACACTGTGATGTGGAAATTGGCCTATGCTACATACAGTGCACAACAAAATATGAACTTAATTTATTAAAACATAATTTCATTAAACAGCCATATAATTACTTTCTTTTATGCTGTAATACGAATAGTACTTTTGGGAAAATATGGCATACATTATATTGATATGATCTGATATAAAATTAAGTGTAGTGTGGTGGTTAGAGAACAGTCTTCTGTATAATGTTTACATGATGATGAGTTACGAAGCACTTGCCCTCTTCATTTTGCGCAGGAATGTATGGCACCTACCATTGTTTTTATTTGTATTTTAGCACAATCTAGCTGGTGTAGTTTAGCTGGTGAAGCAGCTGAAGGTGTCATGGTCTTAAAATAATGAATTGACTGACAAAGCCTTAGTTGGTGTTCTGAAAATGTTTTCGGCGCGCATAGCGTGCGGGCAACACCTTTTGTCCTCAGGGGGCTAAGCCACCCCTGTTTCTCAAACCTAGTGACGTCCCTGGTCTACTTTGATGTTAGAAATCTGCCCTGATGGCTTTGCTGTAGAGCTGCCTGGCCAGTCTCGCCTCCACACGACAACGCTCCTGGATTTTTTTCTTTGCGGGTTAAAAAAAAAAGTCGCGTCCACACGGCAACGGAGCAGTACGTCCACACGGGAACGTTGTCATTGCGTTGTCATTGCAGAAGGTGCTGTCCCAGCTTAAGGGGCTTGATCAGAAGCGCAGTGATTCACTTTAAACATGTAATGTATGTTGATTTTAGCAATGTGTGTTCTCGTTTAGGTGGGTCGGATGCAGCGACAGTTGCCCTATTTAATAAGCATAACGAGAAGTGTTTGTTGAACTGAACTAGCGATGTATACAGAAAGCATTTTGTAGTTCAATGTCAGAAGGTAGAAAGAGTTGCATTACACAGAGCCTACACTGCAGACCATTTATACCCCAAATTATCCCACAACAACCTGTTTGTAAAAGTTTGCCGCTGTTGTGAGATGCCACATCGTTAAATTGACCCACTTAAGCGATACGGAGCAGAAAATGAAAAACATAGAAGAAGCTGCAAATAAACTTGAGACAACTGCGCAATTATTCGCTTAAACCATGTTGGCTTTAGCTATGCGTGTTGTTACTGAGGGGAGTTGGAAGCAGCGACAGTTGCTTTTTAATTAAGAGTAATGAAAGTCAACAAGTCTTTGTTATAGCCTACTACCTACTAGCCATACAGCCAGTTTAATGGCAGTAGAAAGAAACAATTGCACAACAGCCCGCCTACATTGCCCGCCTACTATTCGACAGCAACCAGTTTGTAAAAGTTTGAAGTTGTTATTGTTGTCCCTAAAGTGCAATACAAGTACACATTAGTCTATTGTATTTATTGTATTGTATTACGTTCTGTGTTATGTGTATAGAGAACATCTGCCGGAGTCAAATTCCTTGTATACGTAAGTATACTTGGCCAATAAAGCTGATTCTGATTCTGATTAGGCCCCGTCCACACAACGTTCCTGGATTTTTTTCTTTGCGGGTTAAAAAAAAAGTCGCGTCCACACGACAACGGAGCAGTAAATATTTACGTCCACACGGGAACGTTTTCATTGCGTTTTCATTGCAGAAGGTGTGCTGTCCCAGCTTGAGGGGCAGGATCAGAAGCGCAATGATTCACTTTAAACATGTAATGTTGATTTTAGCAATGTGCGTTCTAGTTTAGATGGGTAGGATGCAGCGACAGTTGCCCTTTTTAAAAAGCATAACGTGAAAAGCGTTTGTTGGGCTGAACTTGGACGTAGCCTATACAAAAACATCCTGTAGTTCAATGTCAGAAGGTAGAAACAGTTGCATTACATATAGCCTACACTGCAGACGATTTTTACCCCAAAGTATCCCACAACACCCTGTTTGTAAAAGTTTGACGCTGTTGTGAGATTTCACGTCGTTAAAGGAATACGCCACCCCAAAATGAAATTTTGTCTATCCCCGCAGTCCCTAGAGTTGGATAAGTGAGCAGAAGCGTTTTCCGGTCGACTCAGCCATTGTCCGAGTCTGGCGCCACTGACCTTAGCTTAGCTTAGCATAGTCGATGTAAACACACGTCGCCAACTAGCCACTTGTGGCAAAAGTAAATCAACTCACTCGATTTTTTTTGTAATTACTTCTCGTGACCTGTGCATTCAGATCGAGTACAAATGACAATGCAAATTAACACGAAGGAATTTCCCAAGCGGCATTTAGATGGGGGACTATATTTCGCGGAAGCACAGGCGAAGCACAAAGGCAAAGCACTGCTGAAAGGCTCAAAGACGCTACGTAGCCCTTGGGAACCCCCATCACCCCACTTCCCTCAACACACAAGCCTGGAGTTACTGATAAGTAGGGCAGTGACACTGTTCCAGTGTTTGAAAGTTTGTTTTCTCATATATTGCGTAAAAATGGCGACAAATACTGATGAAGATGATGACTTAGATTACACTTAGATTTATCCAAGATCCAACCTGTTCGAAACTGTGTTCACTGAAGAGGAGCTGCAAGCTTTGGGTCTGGGAAGAGGACGCTCCGACTATTCAAAGCGATCAGGATGAGCGAAGGAGAGCAAACACGAATTGGTGGCGTGAGTGTGGAGTGTGCCAACCGATGCCGACTGAAATGAAGTGTTTGTGCTCTGCAGTGGGACAAAATACTGCCATCAATGGAGAGCAATGCTCCCGAAGAGGAGTGCAGACGCAGTTGTCACTGCTACTGAAAATTTCTCTGCAATGATCCATCCTGCAGTCCTCACTTTCTTCTTCCGACCCGATAAAGTGAAGTGGAAAAGGAAAAACACACCGAGTGGACCCAATGGACAGCTGTCCACAGAGTAAGTACCAAAATGCATGATTACGTTACGGTGAAGTTCGATGTATATGCATTAGACCTGTACTCATAGAGTGTTGTTTTTACAGGCAATACAGGGATGTGTTTCCCAACACATAGTTGCTAACCAGTTAGCAACGTAGTTGGTTGGCAATGGGAAATTGCATTGCAACCAACAAAGTAGCTAACTTAGTTAGCAACTATGGTTTTGGGAAACAGACCCCAGGTTGGTGTCCTATCGTGTTGGAGTGGGCCCTCAAGGGAGAGACACTGGGTAAAGGGAATCATTTGCCATAATGGGTGGTTGCAGCAATCCGACAGAAATTTCCATCAGTCTGGTGTCTACGTTGGGTTTCAAGAGGTACAGGAGGCAATAGATATAGTATTGTAGTAATGTAGTTATTAGCGTTATATGGCTTTATAAAATGTTATGGGTACTTCATTCATTTTCTGTACAAATATACAATCTGGAATATTTTTAGTGTTTTGTTGTAATACAGGCTCTGTATCTGTAAATACATAAACCTTTTACTGTAAAACTATAACTATGTCTGTACACCAATGAAACCAAACAAGTAAAGAAAAAGCAGACATTTATTTTATTAGAAACATGTAAAAAAGTAAAATGTATATACAACATTGATATAGAAAATAAAGATTTGCCTTCATTGACAGTCTTTGAAAACTTGCAGTTTGTCTTCACATATGACATTGTTCTTTTGAATAAAATGTTATTGGATTTATGTAAGGTCACTAGAAAATGATCAATGGAGCATGTAAATAATCTTTGATATGTAGCACACGAAATGTGTTGAAGGCTATGTTCTTTGACTCTGAATCGTGATGTGTGGCCCTTCCTGAAAGGTTCGTAGAGCTTCCTGTGGTAGAGGAGGAGGGGGTTGACAATGGGAGAAAACTTGTGTCTGCTGGTTCAGCAGCTGGTTCCGAGGTCATGCTGATATCCATCTCGGCCTGTATCTTCTGTATCTTGTGGTTCCTGTTGTTGAGAAATAGACATACTTCAATTTCACAATAAAACATTAGAAATTACAATCAGTTTTGTAGGCCAAGTGTATTTACACACACAAGGAATTGTGTGTCTGCATTTGACCCAATCATAAATTAGTGAAACATAAAGCACACAGGGAAACACACAGTGAGGGTGAAGAATACACTACAGCCTGCTACAGTCGCACCCGGGGAGGAGCGAGGGGTTAGATGTCTTGCTCTAGGGCACTTCAGCCGTGGTCCACTGGTCTGGAATCGAACTGGCAACTTCATGGCTCCAAGTTCTAACCAGCAGGCCGCGGCTGGTCCCACACCAACATGTTAGTAGTAGAGTAGAGTAGAGTAACTTTATTGATCCCGAAGGAAATGAAGGTGTCCAGTAGCATACACATAATACATATTGCAAAAAACAGATCAAACCTATTGCACACGTCTGCATAATACAACATTCACTGAACTGAGGGAAGAAACAACCTTGTAATGATAAGTAAGGTAATAAGAATTCTACGAGGTAAACAAGTGTCGTAATAAGGTGCTTTGTGGTAGATAGATTACAGTGTCCCAGTAAAATTGTCCAGTGTTATTGAAGGGTCCTTTAGTGCAGTAGTTATAGAAGGGTCTTTTAGTGCAGTAGTTATCAGGGTAGTGCAGTATATTGCTGTCCATAGTCGTATAGTAGTCACCACCATGTGTGTGTGCACCAGCATGTGTGTGTGCGCGCCCGCGCGCGTGTGTGCTCTGTAGAGTGCATATAAATTAGTAGACCAGTCCAGTTTATTGTCGAGGTGTACCCCCAAGTACTTGTAAGTGCAGACTGTCTCGACATTCTCCCCATCAATCGTGACAGGCACCAGCGGCGGGGCAGTTCTCCTGAAGTCCACCACCATTTCCTTGGTTTTGGTGGTGTTCAGTTGCAGCTGATTAGTTCGACACCACCCAATGAAGTCCTCCACAAGGCACCTGTACTCCCCCTCCTGTCCGTCCTTGATACACCCCACGATTGCAGTGTCGTCAGAGAACTTCTGCATGTGACAAGTCTGAGTTGTAGCTGAAATCGGTGGTATACAGGGTAAACAGTACAGGGGAGAGCACAGTTCTCTGCGGTGCACCTATGCTGCTGTCCACAGCCTCTGATGTAAGGTCCCCAAGTCTGACAAACTGTTAGTCACCTCACATAAAAAATAACGGCCCCACACAATTTTCTAACTGCTCTATAACTACATATGTGCTTTACTGTAATTGTAAGCTACACATAATGAATACTGGTCATCCAAGTTTGCTACTTACATCAAATGTTATACCTCTTCTTGGACTGCACACAGCTGTGACCATGGGCAAAGATGCTGTATCCTACAAAATGAATAGATGCATGCAATGTCAAGACTTTCAGTTGTCATGGTACAGTACCTGTAACAACAGCATGAGAAAAGGTTCATTAGCCTACCAGTTGTTGTGTCCATGTGGGTGCAAGGACAGACAGTGACTTCATGCGTGTTGCAGAGCTGTGCAAAGGTAACAGAGCCTTGAAGTTCTGGACTTCTGAGAAGTGGACTGAGGTAAGTCTGCAAAAAGCTGGAGGGACTCCTCAACTTCTGCTGTGTCTTCATCTTCCTGTACAGCACTGAGATCACCCTGAGAAATAGTTGATAGAATGTAAATGAAATAATTACTCCAAGAGGCCAAAACCTTCTTGAGTGAAAATCTTTGAATGAATGATTTTTAATGTAAACTTTACATGAACAGTAACTTCTTTGCAATTTTCTTATCACGGTTACGTTATGCGATCCACTCGTAGGCTAGCTTTTCCTGAGTCAACAGAACCATTATGCTAAGCTAAGTGTAACCAAACCCTGCATTCATTCCATGCTACAGGTAAAGCTTACAGGTAAA
Source organism: Coilia nasus (assembly GCA_027475355.1). Classification (NCBI taxonomy): domain Eukaryota; kingdom Metazoa; phylum Chordata; class Actinopteri; order Clupeiformes; family Engraulidae; genus Coilia; species Coilia nasus. The sequence goes on from CM050203.1 coordinate 33,250,306, forward strand.
GTGATTGTTTATAGTACATAGAGTGAAGGCTTGCCGAGGTTGTAATAAAACTGGAAGCGACAATGTGAGCCAAACTAACATCACGTTGCAGTTACAATGTTAGCAATGTATAACCCAGGGAAGGATAAAAATTACACTTACAGGCATGGATGATGCACTACGTTCAGCCTCTGTATCAAACACAGAAGGGACTGCCGTTTTCTTCAGTGTCAATACCATCTTTGTCACATCATGGCTTGCATCTATTTAAATGTTACGGATTATTAGTTGTAAAGGTATATTCACTTTGTGGTGTGTCTACTGTTGGTTTGGGGACTGTCTAATCATGTGGGACTGAGTCATTGATTTGCGGACTACTGATTGGGGAACTGAGAGACTTGTGGGAAGGGTTTGTTCTTTTTATACAGCGCTACAGTGGAGGAGGGGGAGAACTCGGCTTCCCAGCTGGCCCAGGCAGGAGTGATGTCATCGTGCTGCGACCGGGAGTGGAGGAGCCGGCGTTTTGAGATCGGAGAGATGCATGCTTTCATGCCTTCTAAAGGGAAGTGATTTTGCCTGTATTATTCTATTTTGATGGCCTGGGCAAGAGCCGGGTATGCTTGAAGACTGATTACTGTTCCTGCTGTTATTGTCTTCGGAGGTTGGCAGTGCCGGGACGAGATCGGTTGGCAACGACCAGAGTGTTTGAGGAAGACGCTAATTACAGCATCTTAAGGGAAGTGACTCTTCCAAGCTGTACCTGGCGTGTGTGGGTCTGCTGTCGGGTTTGTTGATGTGCTGAGTCCTGCTTTCGATCTTCGCAGTACTGTGTGTGAGCGGGGAGCTGTGCCAGGATCCAACGCCGGTGAGAGGGACTACGGAGCAGCGCGGTGTACTGGCTATTGGCTCAACGTAGTGGAGTTTCACCGGGGACTGTGGTGGTGTTTGTTTCTTTGGTCGGCGAGGGGGCAAGCCGCCGACCAAACGTGGAATTTACCTTTCCCGCGGGTTGGCAGGACGCCCGCACCGCTTGCCGAGCTGAAGCCAAGGAGCCCTCTCGTACTGGGGTTTGGTGTAGCTACCGACAGTGACTGGACTCAGTTTTCTCTGGACGTGTCGGTGGGTGAGCTAACGTGTGTTTACATTTGACTTTGACCCTGCGCATTCATTGTGATCTGCTGTGTGCTGTGTGCCATTTATCTAATATGTTTGCTGTGCATTGTTGTTTCGATTTGGATTGCAGTGTATGCTACTTTTGCAGTGTGTTATTATAGCTTCTGTTAGAACTAAATGAAATGTGCCTATTCACCGTGATTGCAGTGTGTACCAACCTGGTTGTAGTGTATATTACTGATGTTGGCCATGGGCAGTAACTCATGGGCCGCCTGAAATGTTGTAGTGTGTCACTGAGTACCTCCAACTACTGTTGACCAGTGTACTGTGTTTATGTCGGCCTTTTGCCTGGGTACTGCACCCTTATACTTTTCTGTGTTGTATTACAGTGGGGTAGGTTAGTGAGGGCTTGACTTGATCTGCTCTGGGTATGTTACCTGCGGAATTTACGTGGATTGTGAATTGTGTGTGCCTGCCAACCTGTGTAATAAATTGTAAAATTTTACTCCTCGTCTGGTTGTTGTGTCTAAAAGGGGGAAATTGCCTGTGTGGTCACGACAATTTGGCGTAAGTCGGCACGATCCCTTTTTGACACAACACCATGTCGGAAGGAGGAGAAGAAGGGGCAGTAGGTAACATGATGATGGTGCCATGGTTCCTGGGTGGGCCCTGGGTTCCTAAATATGGGGGAAAAGATAGCCAGCAACCATTAGAAGAATGGCGCAGCCAGATGGAAGTATACTTGAGAGCGCAGTCATTATCTTCAGAGCAAAAAGTAGATTTTGTTCTAAGTGCACTCCAGGGGGATGCTAGGCGAGAGATACAGCTACTGGCAGACACAGAAAAGGACACAGATAGAAAGATATTTGAAGCACTTGAGAAGCTTTATGGGGATGAGGTAAGCACTAGTAAGCTCAGAGCTAAATTTTTTAAATGTCAACAGCAGGCAGGTGAAGGGGTGGGGCCATTCATTCTGCGTCTTCGTGAGTCCCATGCTAGGTGGCGGCGGAAGGAACCCGCAGCCGGATCAGACGATGAGATGCTGCGAGGCCAGCTGGTGTTGGGACTCCTACCGGGGCCAGTACAGATGGAACTGCAAAGGCGTGTACGCAGAGAGGCGGGGCTGACTTTCGCGGAGACGTGTAAAGAGGCAAAGGCCATGGAGAAGGAAATTGCAGAGACCCCAGTGAGTGTGGACACCCGCCGAACATACAATAACCCACCTCAACCTACTCCACCCACCCTGCCGGAACCGCTGCAGGACTGGAAAAGCATGAAGGAGGTGCTGAGAACTGAACTTGTAGAGGAGTTGCGGGCACAAGTAACTGACTTGAAAACCTCACTGCTGTCCGAGCTGCGGGCGCAACAAGGCGCTCGACGTCAGCCAGAAGCCGCTGGGGGTGGGGACCAGGTTGGAAGTCGCACACGACGGCGACCAAGGCAGCCTCAGTGGGATGACCAGGGGCGTCCGATCTGCCTAAGGTGTGGGGAAGCCGGCCACATGCTTCGTGACTGTCGCCCTCAGGAGGCAGCGAACCAGCGCAGTGTGGCTACGGCAGAAGACGGTAAGGGCCCTGGAGGCCCAATGAGAGCTGCTTTGGTGGGGGAGAGCCCGGAGGTCGAGGTCCACATCCAGGGTAAGCTAGTCCCTTGTATTATTGACACCGGATCTCAGGTCACCCTCTTAAGTCGGGGCCTGTTCCAGCATTACTTACAGGGTGCCGAGTTGAAGGAGGTTAGGGATATCCCCTGGTTAACTCTAAAGGCTGCAAATGGCCTTTCTCTCCCCTATGTTGGGTACGCATTATTGGATTTTGAAGTTGGGGGTGTGGCTGTACCGGGGAAGGGGGTGGTAGTGGTGGAAGATAAATACTTGCCTCCTTCGTATGGGATTTTGGGTATGAATGTGATACAACATTGTTGGGAGGGCCTTCGACGACAGGGGGGGCATGGATTTACCTTGTTTAAGTCCACTCTTCCCAGGGCTGCTGTTGATGCATGGGATCGAGCGTTTGCAGCTTGCCGACGACTGGAGGCTGAGGAATCAAGGGGGCCAAGCCTGGGAGTGGCTCGCCTGCGCACCAGTGGCCCTGTACAACTTGCTCCTCAGACTGAGACTGCCGTATGGGCTTGTGTGCCAGAAGCACCAAAGTCCAGTTGCGAGAGTGTGCTGATTGAAGATTGCTACCATGGTGGGCAGGAGTGGTGCGTGGGACGTGCCGTCACACGGCTGCAGAATAGCCAGGTCCTGCTACGTGTTTGTAACCCCCACCCGTATCCCGTGGTTTTGCCTCCCCGTCGCCCCCTTGCTCGGGTACTACGGCTGGGCCAGGACGACGTGCAAGCCCCAAACCAGCTGGTGCTACGCCAGGAAGCAGATACGGTGGTGGAGGTGGATGTGAGGCCTGTGCGTGGCCCCCTCCCCACGTGCTTGACTCCTCTACTTGAACAGACCGATGGCCTGACACCCCTACAATCAGACCAGCTCCGTGGATTGCTGGAGCGTTGGCAGCCAGTGTTTGCCCAAAGCGAGGAGGATTATGGGTGCACTAGTGCGGTGTACCACACCATCCCCACAGGAGAGGCGGCGCCGATTCGCCAGCGGTACCGGCCTGTGCCACCGAGTCTTTATGCTGAGCTACGGACATTGTTGCGAGGCATGTTAGATGGTGGGGTCATCAAGGAAAGCTCGAGCCCATGGGCCTCCCCGGTGGTGTTGGTGCGCAAAAAGGATGGCTCGTGGCGATTTTGTGTGGACTACAGGCGCCTGAATGCTGTCACCCACAAAGACGCCTACCCCCTACCTCGTGTGGAAGAATCCCTGACCTGGTTGAAGAGGGCTGAGTGGTACTCCACATTAGATTTGGCGAGTGGTTATTGGCAGGTGGAGGTCCACCCCACAGACAAAGAGAAGACTGCGTTCGCAACACCCATGGGCCTGTACGAGTTTGAGAGAATGCCCTTTGGGTTATGTAACGCGCCTGCGACGTTCCAACGTCTTATGCAGCGGTGTCTTGGTGGGCAAGTACATGATTTCCTGCTTATTTATCTGGACGATGTAATTTTATATTCACCTGATTTTGATTCTCATATGGCCCATTTGGAGCAGGTGTTCACTAAGTTGAAGGAGCATGGACTGAAGCTGCAACCTGCCAAATGCCGGCTGTTCCAGCGTTCTGTCCAGTACCTGGGCCATGTGGTGAGTGGTGGAGGTGTGTCAACGGACCCACAGAAGACTGAGGTGGTCAAGGACTGGCCAGTGCCGACCACCGTGCGCGAGGTACGGTCCTTCCTCGGTTTTGTCGGCTATTACCGCCGTTTCATTCCAGCGTTTGCACGGAAGGCAGGACCGTTGCATGCTCTGCTGAAGGGGACAGGCGGTAACAAGAGTAGGCCGGTGGACTGGACCCCAGACTGTGAACGAGCTTTCCAGGAGTTAAAGGCGGCCCTTCTGGAAGCTCCAATATTGGCCTACGCCGACTTTGCACTCCCTTTCCGGCTCTACACTGATGCCAGCTTACATGGGCTTGGTGCAGTCCTGGCCCAAGTACAGGACGGAAAGGAGCGTGTAATTGCCTACGCAAGCCGTGGTCTCCATGACACAGAGCGGAACGACCAGAACTACAGTGCATTCAAACTGGAGCTCCTGGCCTTAAAGTGGTCGGTCACTGAAAAATTTAAGGATTATTTGTGGGGCACCACGTTCCAGGTTTTCACTGACCATCGCCCTCTCCTTCACTTGAGGACTGCTAAGCTGGGGGCAGTGGAGCAGAGGTGGGCTGCCCAGCTGGCGAACTTTGATTTCTCTTTGAGCCATAAACCGGGGGTGGAGCATCAGAATGCCGACGCGCTGTCACGTCTCCCGTGTGCAACTGCAGCAAGGAGGGTGGAGGCACGGGGTGCAGCTGATCGAGAGACTTGGGCAGAGCATCAGGGCCAGGATAGTGAGTTGGCCAAGATTCGTCAGTGGCGACAGACGGGGAGCAGCCCAACTGGCAGTGAGCGGCAGACCCTTCAGCCTGCAGGGCGTCAGTTGCTGGGGGAATGGGAACGGCTGGAGGTACGGGACGGAGTTCTGATCCGGCTGAATCCGTCACAAAGGGGGCAGGTGGGAGGCTCTGCTATTGTGGTCCCCACCGGGCAGAGAGAGGCTGTGTGGCAGCAATACCACACGGCACTGGGCCATGCTAAGGGGTCCAGGATGCTGGCAGCGCTGCGGGAGCGTTTCTTTTGGATTGGCATGGGCCGAGATAACCACAGATGGGCGGAGGAATGTCCCCAGTGTGTGCTGAACCAGCCGGCTGCAGGCCCCAAGGCACCGTTGTGTGCCATTGAAAGCAGCTACCCTTGGGAAACGCTAGCTCTTGACTACCTATCTCTGGGGCGACCAGGTGACAGTCACCAATACATCCTTGTCATGGTGGACCTGTTTTCTAGGTTTGCTTTTGCTGTTCCAACCAGAGACCAAACAGCAGCCACCACTGCCAGGGTGCTGTGGACATCGGTGTTTCAGCCCTTTGGATGTCCGGAACGGATCCTGACGGACCAAGGGCCTGCATTTGAGGCTGATCTGACACGGCAGCTGTGTGAGTCCTATGGCTGTCGTAAAGTGAGGACCACTCCCTACCACCCTCAGGGTAATGGTGCCTGTGAGAGGCTTAATCAGACCATACTCCAACTTCTAAACACACTCCAGCCAGCTGAGCAGTCACGGTGGAGTGACCACCTCCCTGCTTTAGTTCACGCCTACAATAACACTCCACATAGTGTGACTGGGTTGGCCCCTTTTTATGTGGTTTTTGGGCGACATGCCCGCTTACCAGTAGACCAGATAGTTGGGGTGGACCTAACTGAGCCGCGAAGTACTCTGCATGAGTGGGTACAGCGTCACCAGTCTTGCCTCCAGTCCGCTTACCAGCTGGTCAAGGAACGAAGTCAGCATCGCCAGGAGCGAGATCAGAGACGACTCAACCGTGGCCGGCACTCCCAGCCATTGTTGCCAGGTGAGAGGGTCCTGGTGCGAGACTTCCGTCGTCGGGCGAGGGGGAAGCTCGGCTACCACTGGAACCCCCAGCCATATGTGGTCCAAGGTCAGCCAGCGGCGGACCGGCCAGTCTACAGCATCCGGCCTGAAGGGAGAGACGGACCTGTACGGACCATTCACCGGAACCACCTGCGAGTGCAGCCGCTCAGCTGGGGAGCAGGGGCTCATGGGGGCGCAGGTGAGTTGGCAGGGGGTCAGCCTGTAGAAGGACCAGATAGAGCGCCAGGGGTTGCCAGGGGGTGGTGGCCGGTCAGCATCCCATGTGGACAAGTGCACCCAGGGGTGGTTGGGGGCCAGGGTGCAGATAACAGTGGTGGGGAAGCCCCACCTGATGGACCTGAGGTACTCAATGAAGGACAAAGGGGTGGTGCCACAGGGCCTCGCCGATCCCTGCGGCCTAACTTGGGGGTGCCACCTGGCAGGTTCCGGAACTAGTGGTCGGGACGACCACTGACAAAGTGGGGGGGGGTGTCACATCATGGCTTGCATCTATTTAAATGTTACGGATTATTAGTTGTAAAGGTATATTCACTTTGTGGTGTGTCTACTGTTGGTTTGGGGACTGTCTAATCATGTGGGACTGAGTCATTGATTTGCGGACTACTGATTGGGGAACTGAGAGACTTGTGGGAAGGGTTTGTTCTTTTTATACAGCGCTACAGTGGAGGAGGGGGAGAACTCGGCTTCCCAGCTGGCCCAGGCAGGAGTGATGTCATCGTGCTGCGACCGGGAGTGGAGGAGCCGGCGTTTTGAGATCGGAGAGATGCATGCTTTCATGCCTTCTAAAGGGAAGTGATTTTGCCTGTATTATTCTATTTTGATGGCCTGGGCAAGAGCCGGGTATGCTTGAAGACTGATTACTGTTCCTGCTGTTATTGTCTTCGGAGGTTGGCAGTGCCGGGACGAGATCGGTTGGCAACGACCAGAGTGTTTGAGGAAGACGCTAATTACAACATCTTAAGGGAAGTGACTCTTCCAAGCTGTACCTGGCGTGTGTGGGTCTGCTGTCGGGTTTGTTGATGTGCTGAGTCCTGCTTTCGATCTTCGCAGTACTGTGTGTGAGCGGAGAGCTGTGCCAGGATCCAACGCCGGTGAGAGGGACTACGGAGCAGCGCGGTGTACTGGCTATTGGCTCAACGTAGTGGAGTTTCACCGGGGACTGTGGTGGTGTTTGTTTCTTTGGTCGGCGAGGGGGCAAGCCGCCGACCAAACGTGGAATTTACCTTTCCCGCGGGTTGGCAGGACGCCCGCACCGCTTGCCGAGCTGAAGCCAAGGAGCCCTCTCGTACTGGGGTTTGGTGTAGCTACCGACAGTGACTGGACTCAGTTTTCTCTGGACGTGTCGGTGGGTGAGCTAACGTGTGTTTACATTTGACTTTGACCCTGCGCATTCATTGTGATCTGCTGTGTGCTGTGTGCCATTTATCTAATATGTTTGCTGTGCATTGTTGTTTCGATTTGGATTGCAGTGTATGCTACTTTTGCAGTGTGTTATTATAGCTTCTGTTAGAACTAAATGAAATGTGCCTATTCACCGTGATTGCAGTGTGTACCAACCTGGTTGTAGTGTATATTACTGATGTTGGCCATGGGCAGTAACTCATGGGCCGCCTGAAATGTTGTAGTGTGTCACTGAGTACCTCCAACTACTGTTGACCAGTGTACTGTGTTTATGTCGGCCTTTTGCCTGGGTACTGCACCCTTATACTTTTCTGTGTTGTATTACAGTGGGGTAGGTTAGTGAGGGCTTGACTTGATCTGCTCTGGGTATGTTACCTGCGGAATTTACGTGGATTGTGAATTGTGTGTGCCTGCCAACCTGTGTAATAAATTGTAAAATTTTACTCCTCGTCTGGTTGTTGTGTCTAAAAGGGGGAAATTGCCTGTGTGGTCACGACATCTTTCTTGAAGCAAAGTGCATTTTCTGTTTATAGTCCTCCCGTTTGAAATGCTCCTCGCAAACACTGTACTGCTTTATTTTCTCCTCCGGTGTCGTCGATGGAATGCCGAGGGCTGCAAGCCACAGACGTCTTCGTTCCACAGGTTTTGGAAATCTGTGAAACATTGTGTTGGTGTATGTCTCCTGCTTGTTCTCGCAAGCCCGTTGCTACACAGGTGTTTAACCATTTTTATGCAATATATGAGAAAACAAACTTTCAAACACTGGAACAGCGTCACTGCCCTACTTATCAGTAACTCCACGCTTGTGTGTTGAGGGAAGTGGGGAGATGGGGGTTCCCAGGGGCTGCGTGGCGTCTTTGTGCCTTTCAGCGGTGCTTTGCCTCTGTGCTTCGTCTGTGCTTCCGCAAAATATAGTCCCCCATCTAAATGCCGCCTGGGAAATTCCTTCGTGTTAATTTGCATTGTCATTTGTACTCGATCTGAATGCACAGGTCACGAGAAGTAATTACAAAAAAAATCGAGTGAGTTGATTTACTTTTGCCACAAGTGGCTAGTTGGCGACGTGTGTTTACATCGACTATGCTAAGCTAAGCTAAGGTCAGTGGCGCCAGACTCGGACAATGGCTGAGTCGACCGGAAAATGCTTCTGCTCACTTATCCAACTCTAGGGACTGCGGGGATAGACAAAATTTCATTTTGGGGTGGCGTATTCCTTTAAATTCATTGACTGGGAAAACCAGTGGGAGGAGATCATTATCATTAGAACGCGTTAAACAAGAATTTGATGCGTTAAACAAGAATTTGACGCGTCAAATAAGAAACTTTGACGCGTCAAATATGAAACTTTGACGCGTCAAATATGAAACTTTGACGCGTCAAATAAGAATCTTTGACGCGTCAAATTCTCATTTGACGCGTCAAATAAGCTTACAACATGTGTCAAATAAGCATATAATACGCGTCAAATAAGCAAAGAAAACGGCGCATTTAACGCCGTAATATAAATAGTCAAATACTCGAACTCGTAAAATGCTCGAAAATACGGCTCGAAAATACAGCGTTTTTTACGGGCATTCCTTATTTGACGCGTTAAAAATAGGCGTAAATGTGAACACTTTGGCTTGCCATAACACGACAACGAAACGGTGGCGTTGCCAGACTTTCTCACTTTGGAACCCGTTCTCAAAGGTGCTGAAGTTCTTCTTTAATCTTGTCACTCCAGCAGAAAATTTAAGCTCACCAGTAGAGTTTAATTTACACAATCCATCCTACAAGAACAACACAATAGCAAGATTGTGCCTTCAAGTGTCAATCAGTAGGGTACACTGTATACAATATAGACAGAGAGGGCTGAATAACCTGTTGTGGGAATCTAGAATCTTTGATAGTACACATATACTTGCTGCCAGACACACACTATAGTGGATATATGCAGGAACGACACAAAGATGAACATTCACATGCACCCAGTGCTTTACTCCATGTCACACATCATTCTTTTTTGCAGATTCTTACTTTCTTAAGCCAGCATCTCCATTTCTGCAAATAATACATTGCAAATTTAATAATGCCATAACTCATTGCAAGAATGCAGAGATTTATGTTAGTATTTTTCAAAACTATGCATCTTTTAGCGAAGACCTCAATGGGAAGCCTGAACAAATCAGACAAACATTGATGTAAAACCATGGAGAGAGTGAGACAGTGCTTAAGTATCCACCCATAAAAAAAATCATCAACACAAACTCACGGAAACTGTTTTCAACCTTCAAATCACTGCTTTAACCCTCCTCCCCCTCCTGCTGCCACAGACCTCAACCCAGACAACTTTGCCACCTTCTTCACTGAAAAATAGCAAACATTAGCAAGCAATTCAGCGATCCTCCCTCCTCTGCTGAAAACTCACCCCAAGTAACTACTTGCACTGCTGCAACACTCCGTGAATTTACTCCACTCTCAGAAGGTGATGTCTCTAAACTCATCGCTGAGAGCCGTCCCACCACCTGCCCACTGGACCCGGTGCCAACAAGCCTGCTTCAAGACATTGCTCCAACAGTGGTCCCAGCAATTACATCCATCATGAACTCCTCGCTATCATCTGGCACCGTCCTCTCTGCCTTCAAACAAGCAAGGATAACACCTCTACTGAAAAAGCCTACACTCAACCCAGCACAGGTTGAAAACTACCACCCTGTCTCACTGCTTCCCTTCCTATTCAAAACCCTGGAAAGGGCAGTTGCAAAGCAGGTTACCAACTTCTTAAATCAGAATGGACAACTGGACCCAAAACAATCTGGCTTCAGAAGTGGCCATTCAACTGAAACAGCATTATTGTCAGTAACTGAAGCTCTGAGGACTGCAAGAGCGGAAGGGCTATCTGTCCTCGCTGTCCTCATCCTACTAGACCTATCAGCAGCCTTCGACACGGTCAACCACAAGATTAGGATACTCACATCCATGGGAATCACTGGGGCTGTCCACTCCTGGTTCAACTCCTACCTCACTGGTCGATCCTTCAAGGTGTCATGGCAAGGAAAACTGTCTTCAAACTACACCCTCACCATAGGCAATCCCCAAGGATCAGTGCTGGGGCCCCTTCTGTTCGGAATGTACACCACCTCCCTGGGACATGTCATTCGAACACATGGGCTCTCCTATCACTGCTATGCCGATGATACCCAGATGTACCTGTTGTTCCAGCCAGATGATTCCACGGTTTCGGCACGCATCTCAGCCTGCCTCGCCGACCCATCAACACGGATGAAGGATCACCACCTACAGTTGAACCTGTCCAAGACTGAACTCCTAGTCATCCCAGCTAAAGAGTCAATTTGTCACAACATCAACCTCAAGATGGACTCTGCCACTGTGGCCCCAAACAAAGTCGCCAAAAACCTTGGCGTCATGATCGATGACCATCTGTCATTCTCCAATCATATTGCATCAGTTGCCTGGTCTTGCCGATTCATGCTGTACAACATACAGAAAATCAGACCCTACCTAACCCAACATGCAGCGCAACTTCTAGTTCAGGCCATGGTTATCTCCCGCCTGGATTACTGCAACGCCCTCCTTGATGGTCTACCTGTTTGTGCAATAAAACCACTGCAGATGGTGCAGAATGCAGCAGCACGTTTGGTATTCACTCAACCCAAAAGGGCCCACGTTACTCCTTTATTTATCCAGTTGCACTGGCTACCTGTGGCTGTATGTTCCTGCCAGAGAGCTGCGCTCCTCCAACACAAACCGACTAGCCGTGCCCCCTGCTCGCTCTAAGCGTTACCAGGCAAAACTGTTTTCTGTAATTGTTCCTCAGTGGTGGAACAAACTTCCAGAAGCTACAAGACTAGCATCATCTCTCTCAACCTTCAAGAAGCATGTAAAGACTCTCCTCTTCCACAACTACTTACTGCACTAATGCCTCAGCTGGCCCAGACCCGGGATTGACTCTAAGGCATGTTGTGTGTTGTGTGTGTGCTTAACCCTTTACTAATGCACTTAAAATTGCACTTTAAAAAATTAATTAACCCCAGTTGGCATTTCCACTTATTGCTCTGTATATCTCCTGTGCACTTTGTACCTGCAAGTGTTGTACGCTGTGATTATGTCCTCTATTGTAAGTCGCTTTGGATAAAAGCATCTGCCAAGTGTAATGTAATAATAATAATAGTAATAGTAATATGCAGACAACAGATCCAGAGGTGGAAATTCTGGATTAAGACAGTAAAAATACTGCCATGTATTACTTTTGTCTGTGCACTTAACACAGATGATTTCAGTAATTAGCCAATCTACCTGTCAGATCATTCGTGTGCTTGTTAGGATCAGCTAATTCAGAAAATGGATATGGAAATATGTGGCAGGGTTTTTTACTTTATGAATCTCCATCTCTGATCATTACATAACCAAGACAGTGGCATGCAGTGAATCTGGGTTCTCCACCTCTGAATACATCAGAAACACACATGCAAAGCACTAGCTCAGTTTAGAATGTGAAATCCCCAAACTGCCTCCACCTTTTGGAGGGGCTGTCATATCTATGGCTGCTAAACCCATTCATTATAAGGAAATACTCCATTTTAAATCTATGCTTTCTCTCTCTCTCTCTCTCTCTCTCTCTCTCCCTTGCCTCCTCCCTCTTTTTTCTCACCTCTTTTTTTCCCCCATTTTTCACCCTCGCATGTATTGTCTTTCTAGCCAGCCACTCTACACACACATATATTCATATGCTTCATGCAATTTGCCATGCCGCATGTGGAGCTTTCTTCGGAGAGGAGAGGAGAGGAGAGGAGAGGAGAGAGCAGATGCCAACCTCCTGTGCCTTTCTCTGCTGATGGCGTGCCAGCATCTTGATGTGCCTGTCCAGCTAGGAATGTTTTTTTCCTCCAGTATGTGACAGCACTGCTTCAGCATCCCTATTTAAAAAAACATACCTGACAGCCACTCTTGGGAAGGATCATGACTGGTATATTGTAAATTGTTCAGCAGTAATATGAATGTGAGCACATATGGAGCCAATACTGCCTATTGGCTCTTATTATTTGGGTGTTTATTTTTACCCTTTTGCTCAAACAGAAATCAAATGGCTAATGGAGAACACTACAATGCTAAATGTGAGCAGAAATGTATCTTAAAAGTCTGGTAAGATAAGAAGGTATATTATAATCTTGCCTAAGGTTTTTGAAATGGTAAGTCATGGGGTCGGTTCAATTCCTCCTTTTGTTATTATCTGCTGCAGAGGACCAAATTAGGGCATGGCTACTTGACATGCTAATAACATCTAAGCGACACAGTGCCATCTGCTGGTCAAGTAGGCAACTGCATTGTTCCTTATCATTTTCTTCTCTCTATCCCCTGTTCTTATCTAGCCTTCCTGGTGCTCAATCATTCTTCCCCCCCCTTTTCAGTGTCTTTGTGCTGATAATTTATTGCTCACCTGTCTTCCTCTCTCTGCTTCATTTGGTCTTCAAATCCCCCACAGGAAAACTGCTCTTTGGTAAATAATTGAGGATTTCTTTTTCACATCACAAGTTTTTTTAACCACTGCGGTTACTCAACTTACAATGTGGTACCACAATTTCTACACTGTATTTTATAAAATTACAACCAAAAAGTAAAAGCAGGTTACCAAATAAAATCAAGAAATACACTGCCTATTCAAATGTCCTTTTTGTTTTATCTTTTAAATAACAATTCTAAATAAAACAACATCAGTGAGGATATAGGTGTGAGGACTTCTATTTATCTTTAGTCAGACAGAGGTGAACTTCACAAAAGGTGTGCGTTTTACAAGCATCTTTTCCAAATTTCATTTATAACGTTTATGACAAACTCAGAAATGCATCTAAGCATTTCTTCTCAGATGAGAAGTTATGGTAGTAAATTTAAAGTTAATTGTACCATATTGTTTTCTGGGTCAGACAATGGACAATTTGGAAAAGTTGCTGTCATTTGTTTTAATGATATTCTGGTGAAGCAGATTTTTTCACTTTATGCACATTTACTTGACAATAGGTGTTTTTTGTTCTGCCTTTAATTAAGTGTAGTTGCTCTGCGATAGGAGGGGTAGAGAAAAGCCATGTTTTCAATTAATTCAGTTGTGAAAAACAAAAGGAAAGATTTGAGGACACAGAGTTCCCTGAAATTAATCCTGTTCAACATGTTAAAGATATTCCAGCCAGAGAGAAACTGAGTGAGGACAAAGAGAGTTAAAAAGTGGGCACGCAGATACATAAGAGAGACACATAATACCAAAGATCTTAGATTCTACAGAGCCCATAATACTTAATTTCATTTTGTACAGAGGGTCTGGCAGTGCTGTATTGAGAAACAATTTCTTCCTGGAGGTGTGGACTGCCTTTACCCAATCGCTAACGTGTAGTCGTCATGTACGCAATTAGCCTACCCACTACAATTTAAATGTAGCACACAAAGTCAACGTCATCGCTCATGAACACATAATGATTGGCTAGGTAAAAATTCTACCTAATACAGCAATGTCAGAGAAACCACTGCCAGACACTCTTTACAAAATGAAATGAAGTACGAGATGCTGTACACTAATTAACACATACTTTAATGCGTAAATAACGGAAATATTATTTTCCATGATATACTCCCCTCTGTCTGAAAATATGGGAATACTTCTTATGTTCATTAACTTGAGTAATCAATAAAAAGCAGAGGTGGACATCCTGGGTTGAGCAATTGAAAGTCCTGCCAAATACTTGTCCCAGCCTATACACCAAAAAAGCTGATTTGAATTAGCCAAATAGGGACACCACCTGTGTTAAGGATACAGGTGAAAGAAATACAGTACATGGCAAGACTTTTACTTTCTCAAGCTGATTTGTCCACCGCTGAAAAGACTTACACTTCACCACAGTATTCAGTTTAGATTCTGTCCACAAATGCCTTCATTCCATGCCATTTTCTTCTCTTGTTCAGTTTGTCTGGTGTGGTGGAACTTAGACACTCTATTGGCATGTGTAACACGTCCCAAGATACTCTCTTGCTTGGTCCTCAAACATCAGTGCAGTGCAGTCAAGCATCAGTCCTGTTTTTAGTACTTTGCCATGATACCACCACAACACACATACATTACCTATTATGAACTGCATTTTGGCTTATATGTATAAAAGTTTAATAATCACAACATAGTGATTTCTGGCTCACTGCCTTGCAGACAGGCATTTCTAAAATCATTAATTCAGTACATAGCTAAGGCAGCTAATTTACTTACATTTTAAGATTCAGTTATACCAATATACACACATTCCTATCATAAAACAGTCTCTCAGTGGGTAACTAGGCACTTCAGGAACTAGTTCTACTGAAAAGTTTCTCTCGTCACATCTACACTGTAAAAATTGCTGCTTAGAACCAGATAAACCAGAACCAGGTAAAACCTTTTGCATTATTTTTTTACGTTAGTTTGACCTGCAGTATTTTTTACATATGTTTATGATGCTTGAAACATAGTGCAGGTTAAACTCATGTAAAAATATACATGAAACATGTTCACTTTGACATGTTTTTGAGTTAGGTATAAGCAGCACAATACATTAAAATTCTACAACAAATATAAATACAATCTGCAGGACCACACCATAAAATGTGCTGCTTAGAACCAGCTAAAAAAATAAGGCAATGTACTATATTGATGTGTCTATTTTGTGCATTATTTATTTAAGTATTGTTAACATGTTACTTAAATATTGCAAAGTTAAATCACCCTTAAAAAATGCAGGCAGCATGCACCCTTAATATTTTTTAGATTTGAAGTTGGTTCTAAGGTTGCATATTTTACAGTGCAAAGACAAGTGCTCCAAAATCCCTTGTAGCAGCATTTATATGAAATTTATTTTGCTGGAATACAAGTGTCTACATGCGGTAGATCTTCTCATGATCCTTGAAATCTTTAAGGTTCTGCAGGTTGTCCCACCATTTAAAGAGGAAGGTATCAGCAATGAGGCTGAACCAGGGTGTGATCTCTAGTTCTTTCCTTTTAGCTTTCTCCAACATATCCCTCAGCTCCTCTTTGGTAACATAGTAGTAGGTCTTGATCTCGTTCGGGTCAGGGTCCAGCTCCACATCCTTCTGCATGAAAAGGATGTAGTCAATTTCGTGCTCGCCCCACATGCCGTCGGACTGTGCCTTGTAGTGGATCCGGGTCAGGTATATCATGTCCTCTGGTGGTACCTGGTGGCCAAGACAAGTTAAGTCACTTTTAGTAGTACAGCCATGTTTTACATTACATAACATTACACTTAGAAGATGCTTTTGTCCAAAGCAACTTAGACTTAGCATATCTGTAGCGTACAATTGGGTACACAAATCCAGCTACAGAGGAGAACAGAGTAAGCATGACCAAGACAGTGCTTGTAAGTGGTGGTTACGTTGGGAGTTAGGATAGAGTTGAATAAAGAGTGCTTTACAAAATGTGCAGTAAAAAGGGCTGGAGTTGCACAAGAGGGTGTGAGGGTCCATAAATTACACAAAATTAGATATATTAGAAACAGGTCATTGCATGAACAGAAATTTTATGAATAGTCATAATTCTATAGATTACATTAATTACATGTACATTAATTATTGAGTACTGCTATAAAAGGTCCCAATCAATCCTCCAGATAAGAACTGGTTTTCAGCCATGTTATGGAATGAAAGGCAAAAATATGCCAACACCTATCAGCAATCTGAAATTATTTTTCATTTCTAGCTAATTTAAACCCAAATGCCAATCACACATTAGAGGGTCAAAGCAACTGTATTAGTTAATATCTCCACACACCTCAACACCACTCTCCCAAAACTACAACTTAAGTCAGCTAATCTGGTAGTGCATTAAGACAAAGCTCTGTGGGATTGTACCTGATCTGTGGGGATACCAAGTTCTGCTTTAAGACGTCGCTGTGCCGCTCTTCTGACCCCAATGGCATCCTGCTCCTCTAGCTCACTGGGTGTGTGAAGAGGATGACTGCAGCAGGTGTTTGTGAAGCAACCTAATCAGACCAAAACAGGGACAGAGAAAACTATGAAAACATGTTGAGGTGTAGTCCACTTTACTGAAATCACCAAATGTTGTGGGAAGGTGTGCTATGAATCAGTGGCTAAATCAGGGTTAAAATAGGACCTTCTGTTTGGTTATCTACAGGGGCATGTTATTGTGTGCAATACTGCCTGAGTTCACCTCACACTTTGAAGTTTATAACCCAGTTGGGTGAAAAAGTAACAAACTGTGTATGCTCTTTGTGAATTTGTATATGAACATAGTTAAATCTGCTAACTAAGCATCTGTCTATCATTGATTTTTTTTTTCTAAATGTATGATGACTGTAAATCGGTCATAGTGGGCCATGACTATTTGAATTCATTAGGCTATATTGCAGGTGAAATAACGAACCTGGGAAAGTTATTTTGGCGTCAGATCTTTGTTGTAGTAACAACTTGTCCTCACTGTTGAATAGAAACACACTGAAAGCCCGATGCAACATTCCTGAGACAGATAAAAACAAGAGAGCATATTTTACTTAGTAGAATAAACCTTGTCTGACTTGTGTGTGCAGACCAAAATTACAAAATAAGGCCATATTGCAAAATAAGACAAAACTGTCTTACTAAACTTACCTTTCTCGATGTTGGAATTCAGATGACAGTTCTTTTTGTTGTCGGCACCTGTCTTGTGGTCATTTTCATCGATTAGGATGCACATCTCCGCCAGGAGCTGGACTTGTTTTTCGTCCAGGTTATCCGTGTTAATCTCTGGCATCTTTCTCGTCGAACCTAGGGTTACACTGCACATTGCAAATATGCCTGTAAGTGTTCAACTGACTCAGTTGTGAGCTTGTAAAGTAACGTGCTACTTCAGTCACAACTGTGCCTAGCCACTTCTACCTTGTTCCTGCTATTTTACTGTATGATTTCCAGTGCTAAGGTCGCTGTTAGCATAGCTTGGTTGAAGGCAACAAAGTGATACAAGCACCGAAATGTCGAAATGAGAAATCATCATACCTCAGATTCCTCGCTCCTGAAGAGGCAGTACCCTTTTGGAAGCCAGGTGATCCTGCGATGTTTCTCGTGCAGAATAAAGGTGTATTTGGTTTTATCCACAGCGGCCATCTACAGGATACTATCCGTAGCGCCGCCCACATAGTGCGCACCATAGCCTGTCAGCACAAAATCGCCAATCAAAACAGAAGAGCTTCTCAACATGCCATCGAACCACTTGCTCAGTGAGTAGCCTATGGATCTATAGAAGCCAGAGGACAGTTACGAATAGTCTACAGGGTGCAACTGTTACACTGCTGATTACGAGTTTGAATTGTGTTGAGCACACGTATATAGTCCTCAAAGAACAACAAAACCCCGAGCACACTTGTCACTTGCCTCAGACGGAGCGCTCGAACTACTTTTCCTGTGACTTTGACGTAAGGCCCGCTGATTGGTCTGCCGGCCCAGACTACAACTCGCGGACTACCCGCATAATCTTATTGGATTATACGGGACAGAGGTGGACCCTGATCACTCACTTGTAATCATGTACAAGTTGATAATTCACACACTGATAACAGAATCTCAGCACGTTATTTAAGTTATAGGCCGCAAGCATGCATGTAATAGTTGCTGGAACCTGATGAAATTGATAATGTAAAACAAAACAAAAAACATTGGACCAATCATAATTTCTATTGTTTACATCATATGGAAAATGAATCGTGTGTCTTCATAAAAAGTAATGTAGGCCTTTTTTAAAATAAAAGGTATATGTTGGCTCAAACATGACTCATAGCTATCCTTAAGGCATCCAAGTACAGGAACAGGATCCCACAAAACACATAGAAGAGCAGAAAAACACATAGAAGAACAGGAAAACATAGTTATATTCTGTCACTTTGTTCCAAAGTTGCATTGCTTTGTTGTATTTCATAAATCCAAGAGCTTTATATCTAAATGGAAGTAATTATGAAACCTTTAACCTTTAAGTATTTACATCTGTGTATATTTTAGACAATGTACTTCTTATCCTAAATTCTTACATATAATTCTTACAATTCTTACATATAATTGTATAGGCTAATTTTGCACACACGTAAAAGGCAAGTTCATATACTCTCCAGGACAGTAGGGGCGACACATGTATTAAAGACCTCGCATAGCTCTGATTTTCAATGAGGATACCATAGAAGAACAAAGAAAAAGCCACTAGTTGAAGAAAATGGCCGACGTAGAGATGGATATCCAGGGCGAGAGGTTGAATAATGGGTAAGAACACGTGCAGGATGGACTCTTTTGTAACTTGCTCACTGTTGAAAAATATTATTATTGAAATCTGTGTATATTACAGTATCATACTCTCTAATTGTTGCCACCTAAATCCGCTGTTAAGATCAGTTTTCACAATATTGCTAATGTCAGGTAGCCAGCTACCTAGCATAGCAACTTAGCATAGCTATGTAGGAAAATTTGCTAGCATGAGGCGCAGTAGCTAAGCTAGACTAGAGCAAACATGCAGCGTTATGTGCCGGTAATGACAAGAGATGGCAATCTTCGAGGTTGTTACTTCTGTGTGGTTTCTGTTTTTGGAGCACTAGTTATTGTGCATTGCCAAATGGCTAATGATAATTTGGGTATGTGTGGGTCTGACGGCTAGATTGTGCCATCCTTTGACGCTCTGCGTTATGTTGCTGAGTTGTTGTAATGGTTAGCGTTAACTTGTATGTGGCTAGCTAGCAGAGCTGTTAGCCAGGCTTGTTTGTTGCTATGCCCATTGGCTAACCTAGAAGAGCGGCACTGGTAAGCAGTCCTTAGTAGTTTACCTAATTAGACATCCGTGTATTGTACTTTAATTGTATTGTAATCACAGCTATCTAACAGCGCTATCCTACATTCTCTGGGTAAGCCTTGTTTAGAGCTGGATGCTCGTGTTTAAACCGAGGGAAGTGTAACGTCTAAATGCTGCCTTGTGCAGCAGACATGGAAGCAATAACGTGTCTATGGTTTGATTTATTAATAAAAAACAAAACAAAATGCAGGCTTTAATTATGCACTTAACACTTGATTACACAGTCCAGTCTCTTATTTAATCTCCTACACATACACATAAAATAGTGTTCTAATACCCTTGCATAGAGTTTGACTTTGATCTGCTTGTTCTGCAGGAAAGAGGATTTGGAAAGTCCTGGAAAGAGTGAGGATGAGAACGGTGACATGTCAGAAGAAGAGGAGGAGGAGGAAGGGGAGGGGTCAGCAGTGGTGGCTGTGGATGGGGCCGAGCTGAACGGAGAGAAACCGGAGCAGGGGTCCAAGCATCGCAGCAGCAGTGGCAAACACAAGAAGAAGAAACACAAACACCGCAGCAAGCACAAGAAACACAGGCATGCCACCGATGACGAGCGGGACAAGAAGCGCAAACACAGGCACAAGCACAAGAAGCATAGACGCAAAGATGGCACCTCGCCGTCTTCTACTACCGCTGCAGGAACGGGTAAAACTGAAGGCTCCCCGGGTTCGGTTAACCCCAGCCTGGATGACCGAGCACTCCTGGAGGACTTGGAGAAACAGAGAGCTCTCATCAAAGCTGAGCTTGATAGCCAGCTGATGGAGGGCAAGGTGCAGTCGGGCATGGGGCTCATCCTGCAGGGCTACAACTCTGGGTCGGAGGAAGAGGGCGGTGGAGGGGAAGGCAGGACTCGTAACGGGGAGCAGAGACACAGGGTAAGCGGCACAGGAAAGGCCCAGTCGCCAAAGCACCAGGGCAGCCGGTCCAGCAAAAGGGACCGGAGAGACTCCCTTGACGCGGGCAAGCCGGGCTCCAAACGCCGGAGCAGATCCAAAGAGAAGGGTGGGCGGGACACTAAGGCTGAAAATGTCACGGCAACAGTAACCACGGTGACCAAAGGAACGGGTGGCAGCAGTGATGCGAGTAAAGAGCGTGGTGGCAAAGACCGCAGTGGCTCTAAAGACAGGAAGCGCTCGCGGAGTGGAGACCGTTCCAGGGATCGCCCCAAGAAGTCGCTGTCCCCGGCTGGACGCAGGCGGTCAACACCCGCAGACAAACGAGGGGAGGGTAAAGGCCGCTCGGACAGGCGGTCGTCTCCCCGAGTGGACGAGAGGCGGCAGCAGACTGAGCCGGGCAGCAGCAGTCGCAGGTCAAGCTCTCGTGGCCGCAGGAGCAGGTCCAGGGATGGACGGGCGGGCCGCTCGGAAGCGGAGAGAGAACACAGCGAGAGGGACAAAAGACCTGGCAAGTCCCCGTCCAAGGACACGTCGTCTGGGAAGGAGAACCGATCACCACACCACAGGTAGGGCTGGGCAATATGGCCAAAAACTCATTACGTTGCATTTTATAACACTTAGCAGATGGTTTTATTCAAAGCCACTTACAATGAGGGTAGACTGATTTAAGACAATTTATGACAGCTCAGATCACCACCAAAATCTAATGTTAAGTTAAGTTAGCCCATTTTTGACCTACCCTGAAAAATTAATCAAAATCCATCCATTACTTTTTGAGTCATCTTGCTAACCAACCAACCAACAAATAAATTAACAAACAGTGATGATTACATAGACTGTTTTTTATTGTGCAGAACTGCAGTTAAAAAAAATACTTTTCATGTTCTCAGTTTTGAGGCCAGCCAGTGTCATCAACTGGTGCCATCACGGTTGGATGCGGTATAATCAAAGTGTGTACCGCTGGTCAGATTTGTGTTGATATCTTCTACCTCTGATGCCACCCACCCCTAACACACAGGCGAGCCCAAAGCCCCCAGCAGCACCGTCGCAGTGCCTCTCCCCGCCACAGAGATCGCCACGCACACCAGCCACCGTCTGGGTCCGCAGACAGAGGCAAGCAGAGCCACTCCCCCTCCAGAACCAGGTCTCCACCCAGGAGGGGCAGAAGCAGGTCTCCAGAAGCCCGCAGGAGGGACTCTTCGCCCGCTAGGTGCGAACAAGAGATGCTGTTATTGTGTGTTAAAGAAAACGCTGCTTCTATCCAATTGTTCACTGCTAAGTAGAGAAGAACATCTTGGATTTAGAAAGTAAAAGTTTTGCCACATATTACTTTCAGCCAATTCATTGAATCAGTTAATTTTAATTAGCACAACTCTTCAGCCAGGTAGATGAGCTGAGATGAGATGAAATCACCTGTGTTAAGTGCACAGGCAGAAGGCAAACATGACGGGTGTTTTGTTTCTCAAGCCGGTTTATCCACCTTTGCTGCTGATAGGTTTAAGCAAATGATTGATTCCTCTTTCAGGTTGTACAGGCTAGTTCTTTTTTCTGTGTTGGCCTACAACTTTAGCTGTTTTTGTACCCAGATTTATTTATTTATTTTTATATACTTTTTTTTCGGAATTTATCTTCCTTATTGCAGGAAGCGGAGCCGGGCGGATGCTGCCACAGCTAGAGACAGGTCACGTGACGCGAGTCCCATGCGGCGAAGAGTAAGCCGCTCCCCCCTGAGGCGGAGGTCTCTGTCACCACGGCGACCGCCACGTTCCTCTCCCCGCAGGCGGAGTCGGTCTCCACTGAGGCGCGGGTGAGAACACTGTCCGGAAATATCTTGTCTGTGCCTCACCTCTTACCAAAGCTACAAGATGTTTTAATAGCTTTATGTGATTTTTGGCTTCATAAAAACCCATATATTTTACCCTGAAATTTGTAATAATGGTCAAAATAATATCCTATAATGGATCCATGTCACAGAAGTAAATTTTTCAGGAAGTACCAAGGCAAGCTAAGGTGTGAATAATGACATCTATTAAGATTCTGACTTTCTGAATTTATTTATTTATTTATTTGTTTTAAGTGAGCGTGACCGTTTTGGTCGGCTAAGACCTTCCCGGCGCTCTACCTCACGAGAGCGAGAGAGGAGGAGGCGGCGGAGGAGCAGGGATGAGGACAAATTCAAGGGCAGTCTGTCCGAGGGCATGAAGGTCGACCAGGACTCCTCCTCAGAGGAAGTGTATGTGGAGTAAAATGGTGTCACATTATTGACCCAATTAAGCTTTGTTTGTGTGATAAGCTTTATTTATTTACTTATTTTTCACACATATTACATACAGAAGGCTTATGCAGTCATTTTTAACCACCATCTCTTTGCTGCTCATTTTTTATGTTATTGTGTGTATTTATGTATGCATTGGGTGTGCTACAGATGATGTGTAAACGTACTTAATGTTAATTGTGTCAATTTGCAGGATGAGTTGCTGCTGTAATGGCAATTTCCTGTAAAGAATAATAAAAATCTTATCTGTCTGATGTGATGGGATGTACATAGACAAAGGGAAGTGGCTTATAAAACTGCTTTTAAAAAATAAGCAATGAAATGTCAATTTACAGGATGGAGGACTATGATGCTGAAGAGGAAGATGAAGAGGCTTTGATTGAGCAGAGACGACAGCAGCGACTAGCCATCGTGCAGGTCAGTGATGTGCCAGGCACCGAGTCCACGCTTACAGTTCTGTCTATGGTGTGAGAATACAAGTAAATCTTCATGTGTGTCAAGGTATGCTGAGTTTCCTTAACTTCTAAATAGAGTTCAAGCACTGTGAATACCTGCTATTTGAGTAGCAAAGTTGAAAGAGGCTTACTAACTATTCTGACCTTTGCTAAACACAGAGGTGAGATGGCTTAGTGGGGGCAAATTCTTGCAGAGATTTCGAGAGCTCTGTGCGGAGATTCAGGAGTTTCTTCTAAACATGCGGAACACAAGCAACTTACTGACAATCAGTGGCTGCTAGACTTGGCGTTTTTGACTGATCTCACTGACATGCTGAACAAACTTATTTGAAGCTGCAAGGAAAAGATAAAAATGTGGTCGACATGATCAGCTCAGTCAACAGATTCAATTCACTTGACATTGTGTGCTATACTGAGCAGATACAAAATGTTCAGTTGGACTTTTCAAACGAATTCAGGACTTTGCTTTACTACTGCTTTAGTCCTGACAATAGATAATTACAAATGTATTAGAGTTGTGCTCTAAAGGTTTATTCGAAAGTAATACAAATGTATTATAATTGTGCTGTAAACGTTAATTATAACATAATACAATTGTATTAAAGTTGTGCTGTGAAGGTTTATGCATGGATGCATATATTTTACTATGCTGCATATGTAATGCAACATGTATATCAATAAACAAACCGCATAAAGGTACATATGAAATGCATACTGAACGATTTATCATCATCTTCATTATCATCATCATCCTCAGTAGAACGCGGTGACATGGTTGTTTTAAAAGTAGCTCACGAGCCAAAAAATAGTGGGCACCCCTGCTCTAAGCCATCTATTTGGAATATACACCCTTGTCCCTTTACGTGCTCATTTAACACGGTGAGGCCATTTGCGGCCAGTTGCATGTCCACATGGAAATATCGTAAGTCATATTGTCATCGCAATATAATTGCATATCACACATTATCTTGATGTCATGCAGACCTGAGGGGGGCTATTTGTTATCTATTCTGCCCTCCTTACGTGATTATTAAAAATACGAGGCCATTGGCAAAAGGCTGATCTGACACTTTCTTCCCCCTGTAGAAATACAAGATGGTGAACGAGGACAGCAACATGGGCTCCATGGCGTCGGAGCCCAGCAGTCCCCAGAGCAGCACGCGCAGCCGCTCACCCTCACCTGACGACATCCTGGAGCGCGCTGCCGCCGACGTGAAGGAGTATGAGCGAGAGAACCTCAACACGTTCGAGGCCAGTGTCAAAGCCAAGCTCAACCTCATCGCCCAGGAGAAGGATGGTAAGCAGAAGCAAGTTGGAGTTCAAACTAAGTTTGTTTCTTAGCAGGCAACTTTTTCAAACGTCTTGCTTACATCATGGGGATTATGTTTGGAAGAGTATATAGCATTGCATAAAGAATAAATAATAGGAATAAAAGGAATAAAGGGCAGTTGGGGTTGGAAGAAGGGCTGGCTGTGGTGACGATATGATGATTAAAGTTACCACATTATGCTGTGTGGCTACTAGTTGCTGACTGCAAACAAAAGCCCCTTTCACACTGCACGACACGGGGTGGCGACACGGTACGACACGCTAATTTACCCCGGGACCGCAATGTGTAAGCATGGCGTGTTTTTGCTGGCTCTTTGTACAACCATTCAAGGTCAAATGACATACTACTGTACTGCACGTGGATGCTTACATGGGATTGCAAACATATGCAAAGAATACATTTGATGCAGAAATACCGTAGCTTTTTGTGCACGGTACCATCAACATATGGTAAACTATCATCAAATAATTTAGGCTACTCTATCCACACATTTTTGGTCATGGTGAAAAAGCCCACAACACTTAGGGTGAGCACTGGACGAAAGAGGTTTTTGTTGAGATATTTGCAGTCACGTATTTCGGGATATTTACATATAATTTAATTTATATGTAAATAACAAATAATTTAATTAATTTAATATATGGAGATGTATTGATGGATGCGCTCTGGACATATGTTTTCTTAAAGTAAACAGACAGCGCTATCATCAAACATTTTACTCTCAGTTAAAAAGCACGCAACAGAATGATTTGTCTCTCAAAATGTGCTGTCTATTTAACATAAAATCATTTATAAATCGGCATAGCGTTTGTCTTACTGTGTCCATTGTCAAATGATTATTTTGTGTTTCTAAAAAAAAAAGGTTTCCCGCGAACTCGGGGTTTAAAATGACGCTACGACTACTGGGGTAAGAGGATGTGAACTCGCAATTTGTTTTTCATTCAAAATTATGCATTTGGACTTTGGCTCAGCCTTTACCATTAAAACACATTCCAAACAACACCACATTCACATTATTCCCACATTCACATGATGAAGCCAACAGTCATGGACAGCATTTAAATTAAAAACAAATTCCGACCCCACCTTGGGTGAGTTATACATGATTTATGCGAAATAAACAGCATATTTCGAGAGACTGTTTGCAGTTTGACCCTGAAGTTCTTGTTGGTGTTTTTGTAGTTCTGCTGAGCTGTTTCCCCTGTTTTAAAAGTCCTGATGGTGGGTGGTGGTAGTTGTGAAACGTCACCATACCACACCCTGTGCCCCGTCTCGCCTCGGCTCGTGTACACAAAATCAACCCGTGTTGCAAAAAAGTGTAGGGTCCGAGGTGGGTCGAATTGGCGTGTCGTTTGGACACGCGTCCGCGTGTCGGCAGTGTGAAAGGGGCTAAAGACGCACTCGTCTTTGTTGTTGGAAACAATTGTTTGTTTGTCATGGATGGGAGGACAGGGGTGACAAAGGGGTAACAAAGCACAAAGAGTGTTAATGCTTTCACCATGTTTGTGTTGCCTGCTTAATAAATGTGGTGGTCTTAATGGTGTTTTTGTGTTGACGTTTCACTGATATTTTGTTATTCACATAATTGTCTTAGAGGTAAAAGGAGTTTTGTGCATACTGCATTACTAGAAGGCAGGGTAAACAGCATTTTTACTGTATGACAAACTAGATAATATAGTTTATCTAATTTCTGTCAAATTAATATAAAAAGTTCTGATGCAAAACTAAGTCCATTTTCATATATAAGCAAAAATGAAGCTATTTTCATAATTTCCGAGTAATTTCTATCAAACCGCAATTTCAATATTATCAAGTTAAAATAAATTAAGCCAAAACAATCCAATTGGAGGTGGACTGATAATAAAGAAATTATGTTTCTGTAAATTTATTGCAAATGCACTGTTATATAATCACACTGTTTTTGCAAAGACTTTTGCCTAGTTATGCAGTGTGAAAAGGTCTTATTTCACCTCTAGACTGATGGTTTTCACGCACCTGCTAACAGAGACTCTCATCTGAGCGCAATAATATTCCTCTGCTGATACACTGTTATTTTATTCATTCAGGGTCCTGTGTTGCAATTAATACTTTGTGTGTATGAAGGTTTGTTTGAGTGACGTTTGCATAATTGTTTTTTTCAGGGTCCAACCCAAAGAAACCATCAGCTCCTGACATGTTTACAGAGTCAGATGACATGTTTGCTGCAGACTTTGATGTAAGTCACAAATCAGTCTGCACTCTCAATCTTTTTAACCTTTCATTTTATAATTTTTCTTAACCATTAGGTCCTCCTTTTTCAGAGTTTGTAATTGGTTCAATTTGAATGTTGTTTGTGTGGTCTATAACAATCAATGCTATGTATCGATGTATTGTTTGAAGTGTAAAATCACCATTTGAAATGGTCTCTGTTTTGTTTGGTTATTTGTAAAATGTACAGTCAATCACGCGGAGACTAAAACAACCAAAAAAAAAAGACAGGATAACAGTCCACTGGCCAAACTTACGAAATTCCATGGGCCATGTAAGGGCTCATTTCCACCGCCTTGTTCAGCGCGTAGCCGTGTTCAGAGCGTGGGCGTATACAATAGGTTTGTATAGGGACAGAATACACTCAGAACACGCTTGCGGTGGAAATGGTCTAATCTGTTAACGTGCATTCTAAACGAATACGGACAGAATACGGCCACGCGCTGAATACGCAGAGAGTGCGGTGGAAATGGGCCCTAAGGATTCACGTGTAAGGTCTAATTGATCTGTGTAAATTGGACTGGGACGAAGGCAAGAGAGTGTGATGCTGGATTTGTTCCATGTGCTGTGTCTCTGTTGATGTGGACTGTCCTCCCTTCAGAGTGCACGGCTAAGGGCAGCGGGCATTGGCAAAGACTTCAAGGAAAACCCCAACCTCAGGGACAACTGGACTGATGCAGAAGGCTACTACCGTAAGTGTTTGACCTTTTATGGTAATGATGTCCAGGGAAATGTTATGAGCGAATCAATGTCTTTTGCCTTTTTAACTAATGATATTAGACAACATGATTTTATCAGAAGAACATAAATCATCAGCAAGCAATATTTTGTTTTGTTTAATGCTTTTATTGTTTATTATTGTTTATTTATTCAGCACATTAGTAGCAGATTGTTATTGCTGGCCGAAATGTTTCCTCTTCATCAGCAATCTTCATATCAGTGTACTGTACTTCTATTTTTTTTAAACTACTATTGTAAATCAAAGAAGATCTGTTAAGGTTTACAAATAATAAAAATGCTTCTAGCAGGTAGATTTAGAGATCAGAATAATTTGTATTTTTCAAAAGAAATATGGTTCATTGCTACTTATTGGACTTGAAATGAAAATGGATATATATATTTTTTTTAATTCTAAATATGATTTTTCTTCTTAAAGTTGTTTAGTTTGAATCCTAATGAATTTGTTCACACAACTCCATAAGACTATGAAGAAAAAATGTATTCCTCTCAATGAATATGCATTTACACTCTCCTGACGTGGCCTGCTCGTGTCGTGTGCAGGTGTGAACATCGGTGAGATGTTGGATAAGCGCTACGACGTGTACGGCTACACAGGTCAGGGTGTCTTCAGCAACGTCATCCGTGCCAGGGACACAGCCCGAGCCGGTCAGGACGTAGCCGTCAAGATCATTCGCAACAACGAACTCATGTAAGCACCAGACTATAGGCAAAGGAGTGGGTGCTCTTCTGCTATTAATAAGTTTGCCCTGATAATGCCAAATAATGAATTGGCATGTCATAATATGCACATCTGTCATGTAGTTTATTTCTTTAGCACTGTATTGGTACTGTATTTGTATAGCACTGTTTGGAACAACCTGAGGTTGACCCAAGTGTTTGGGAGTGGGAAACCGTATCAAAAGAAATAATAAGTAAAAGTACAAATAATAAAGCAATCAAATGTACATATTTATACAGTGACACAATTAAAACAAAATAAGACCTTTAGAAAACAATAATAAACATTAACTAAAACATGTCTCATTTGAAAGCCAGTGTAGCCTCGATAGGCTGAACTGTTAATTTAACTGTTCACTGTCATTTGCTGCTGCTGTTTCTGTACAGGCACAAGACTGGACTGAAGGAGTTGGAGTTTCTAAAGAAACTGAATGATGCCGACCCCGATGACAAGTTCCACTGTCTCAGGCTGTTCCGGCACTTTTACCACAAGCAGCACCTGTGTCTAGTGTTTGAGCCACTCAGGTACGTAAAGCACAGTGTTTTTCAAACTCGCTCAATTTTTGTTCAGAGTCTATAACTGTATGCAAGTGTTGTCATTTAAATAGAACATATGTCTGTGTCTCTTAACATTGTAATGGTGGCTAATAGTGTAGCTAGAAAGACTCGCGCTGGCTTGCGTATAGCCACAGTAGTGGTAGCATGTTCAAACTAGACATCAACTCAAGATGATGATCTTGCTATAAGAATCACAAAAGTAATAATCATCATACATGCATGCATTAGTACGCAGGCAAACCACCTATTTTTCAGCTAAATTTTGAGCACATTGTGATTTCCACATTACCAGCTTTTCTCCTGATGTTTATGTGTCTCAGCATGAACCTCCGTGAGGTACTGAAGAAGTATGGCAAAGACGTGGGCCTGCACATTAAGGCCGTGCGCTCCTACAGCCAGCAACTCTTTTTGGCTCTCAAGCTGCTCAAGCGTTGCAACATCTTACATGCCGACATCAAACCAGACAACATTTTGGTGAGCCTTGTACTGATGTAGCAAGCAACAACAAATCTAAACGCACAATTCCAAAGTGCTTGCACTTAAATGTACCTGTGCAAAGATCAAACAAAGTTATTCTGTTCTAACAAGCTAAAAGCCTTTTGTATGCAATGGAGTTTTGACTCTTTGTTTTTCATTTGATTTACCTCTTTGTTCTGTTTTTTACTTTAATTCAGGTGAACGAGTCAAAGACCATTTTGAAACTGTGCGATTTTGGGTCCGCGTCCCATGTAGCAGACAACGATATCACCCCCTACCTGGTCAGCAGGTTTTACAGAGCGCCAGAGATTAGTAAGCACAGATTTTCACCATTGCTACTCTACAGTTTGTTCTCGTTGTTTTCAGAGGTGTTAACCCAAATATTAAAGAACTCTACCAAGATTTTTTTCTGCAAATGCACTTACCACAGGTGATTTCACCAGTGAGCTGATCTACCTGTCTGATTTGTGTGGTCATTGGGATCAAATGGTTCAGTAAATGGTTAGGTCAAATATTAGGTTGAGTTTTTGCTTTCTGAAGCTGTGATTTCCCACTGATTGTTCAGTGTTTATATTGCTTATAGACTTAAATAAATAATCCCTCCAGTCAACAATACATCTTGAAAATACTAAAGTAGTATAAGTTGTATTTGCCGACACTCTGAAATGTTGTGAATGCTTTTGATGGGTAATGATCAATATCTCGACTTTGTTACGGTTCACTTTAAAACCAGTTGAGCACCATATAATTTTCAGGTCCAGGTCATTTAATCTCTCGCATGCCTTTAACAGCCAGGATGTTAATGGTTTTAAATGTATACTCTGTGTTTTCTCCCTCTTCAGTCATAGGTAAGCCATATGATTACGGGATTGACATGTGGTCCGTCGGCTGCACTCTCTATGAGCTCTACACGGGCAAGATCCTCTTCCCCGGCTCCTCCAACAACCACATGATCAAACTGGCCATGGATGTCAAGGGCAAGATGCCTAATAAGGTATACATGTCTCAGTACTACTATTAAGTATCCATTTCACACACCAGGGGAGTATTCCATGTTAGGTGGTTTAGTGACCTGATACGTTAACTCGGAGAGAACGGTAAATCTCCTAGTAGAAGAGCATCGTAACTTATTCCCTTAGCAAAAGAAATATACAGTATAAGGCTCTGCTATAAGGGGGGTTACCACTTGGTCTGATATAACATACCCAGCTGATTGATTAAACCTGCTTTCTGGAATTCTCCCACCCTGCATTCTGTGTTACTGTTGTCAAGCAGTTTATTGTAAGGTTGTACTTGTTAAACATATTAGTACATGACCACAGTCTTACTTAAAAATTGTAATAAATTTGTGGAACACTGTCAAAGAAATAACGCTGGCATCAACACATTCTTTTTGCAGATGATCCGGAAGGGGCTGTTCAAAGACCAACACTTCGACCAGAACTTAAACTTCTTGTACATTGAAGTGGATAAAGTGACCGAAAGGGTTAGCTTTTCTTTTTTTTCTGTTTTTTTTTCCACCTTCTTCTTCCACTTACAGTCATTATTCTGAGCCTTCCAAGCTATGAAAGACCCTGTATTTTACTCCATGTAAACCAATGACTGAATTCTAAACAAGCAAACGACCAAAACACTAAGTACAGTAGTTCTTCATTTAGGTGGTTTGTCCCTCTAGAAAAGCAGTGTTGCACTTTTCATTCGCTTTTGCTCAAGTTTTGTCCAGTGATGTAGTGTTACCTGCAACATACTCTGCCATGGTGTACAGATGTTCTCAGACAGATCTCAAATTTGTCCATCTGTCTGTATATCTATTTTTTTTTTCTTTTTTCTTCCCACACCACCATCCTTCCTTCACCTATATTCAATATCTGGAGCCCTACGAGCTGTGGAGCAGTTTGTGTTTTACTCCATCAGAAAAACTGATTCATACATTTGTGTCTCTCATCTGCATGTGTAGGAGAAGGTGACTGTGATGAGCACCATCAACCCCACGAAGGATCTGCTGTCGGACATGGTGGGAGGCCAGAGGCTTCCAGAGGAGCAGAGAAAGAAGGTGATGCAGCTGAAGGACCTTCTGGATAGCACGCTGATGCTGGACCCTGCCAAGCGCATCAGCATCAACCAGGCCCTCCAGCACCCTTTCATCCAGGAGAAGATCTAAACAACGAGACCCTCCAGCACCCATTCATCCAGCAGAAGATCTAAGTAACCAGGCCACTACAGCAACCATTCATCCAGGAGAAGATCCAAGTTAACCTGGTCCCACCAGAAACGGGTACTACATCTACAGACCACACGTCTCTCCTCCCCTCTCTCATTCTTCAGGCAGCCTCTGACCCAATACCAGCATAATCAGAACCTACCTGATTCATTACGAACCATGGAGTTAGAGAGAATAGTTGGGCACCCCCTTTTAAACATTCTTTGAGTTGATAACCTACCAAGCTTACAAGATGACCTGCTTCAGATACACCATTTGGAGTGGCTGAATGGTATATGAAGAGAAAACAATCCATTTGAATGTTATATTGATGAAATTCATTCGAGTCCATGTATTTCTTACTTAGTAGAGACTAGACACATTATGTTGGAATTACACAAAACCATTTCTCAGATGCTTCAGAATTTGCGTATGGATCATTCTTGTCAGGTCATCCAACCAAATGGCAGACATGCCATCCTTTTTTTTTTTTTTTTTTTTTGGTGTGTTTTTTCCCCCCCCATTATGTTGCGTTGAGCTTAATTTAACTGTAAATACATCAAGTGTAGGCTTCCACTTTTGCAGATCATTCAAGAAAGTTTGTGTTCAGTTCATAGCCTCGAAGGTTGAGAACACTGTTCTCGTTAAAACCTTCACAATGACCGATAATTGAAGAACATAATGTTAAATAGTGTAAGTGTAAGAACTCGGACAGAGCTGAATGGAAGACTGATGTACAGGTGGCCTGCACCTCATTTGAAGACTCATCAAGCCTTCAGAAGATGCCCACAACACTGTCAACGGCGTTTCAGGGATGCTACATGCTCTCACAAGGAATCCAAGGTGGTTATGTGTGCTGCTTATGTAGATTGTTTTTGGCCATTACAGCTTTTTTCCAGTGTCCTCACTGGAAGTTATCAGAGCAAAGATTTGGCTTGTATGCTCAGAGCAAAACCTCCTGTTGTTGGAAGTTGGTTTATCACAGGAGTGTGTATTCATTCCACATGGGCAATGCTCCACCTTCATTTGAGAATTGTTAATTCATTAACTTTTTTTTTTTTTAACGTCAGATCCATGGAGCTGGAATGTCTGTATACTACTAATCTGAAACCCTCGCTATTGACCGATTGCCCATGCTTTTTTTTCCCCCTCTCTTCTGGCAAAACGCTCTTGAGCTCCACCTACGGGCATCCTTGTGAAAGTGCCTCCTCGATGAGTTATCTGTGTAAAATGTAAAGTGATTAAAAATGACACACCCTAAAGCCGGCTCCTGATCCTGTACTGGCCCCGCCCAGGCCCTCATGTCTGTCACGAGCACCATTGTTTGCATTACGTGTTGTATATATTCCACAGTTACCACTTTCGTAATGCAAAGACATCGATGTTTGTTTATTATGAAGAAAATAAATGCCTTTTTTCCAATTTTGTGATCAAAACTCATTGGTTGTGTACCAGGGTGTTGAATGAAAACACATTGAGTGTACCATTACTTGTATAAATAAAATGTTTCATATGTTTACCACTCAACACTGTATTGGCTGCATAAAATACGGCAAATGTCATTCAGCAGTTGAGCTGCATATTGAGCATACTCAGACGTACGGTTTACCGTAACACTGATCAGATACATCATCTGATTTACAGTGGAACGCCACAAGAATTCACCTGTGATTCATATATAATTATTTGGTATTTGTTTGCATGTAAATCTTAAATGTAAGTATTTCGATGCACCTTTGAAAGCACAGGGATATTGTAGAAAGCAGGTTTAAATATGGTACATACTGTGGTAAATCTCCTAATATAGCAGTGTTATGATTTTGTCATGGTAAAACAAAGACTGGGCTCTTCTACTTGAAGATTTTCCACTTCAAGTTAACTTCTCTGGGTTGGTCACTAAACCACCCCAGGTAATACACCCCTGCGCTGCAAATACACAGTATCATTTGTCAAGTTGGCTTTGTAAGTGTGTTGCAAGTTTTCCAAAACAGTTTAGAATTCAAGAGTTGGTTTGTTGAAAATCTTTTCTTACCCAGTTTTGTTGATTAAAACTCAAAGGTTCATTTTGTGTTGCAAAAAGGCCAAAAACTATCTGATCAGGCAAAGCTGCCCCAACCTTGCCATCCACCAGGTGGCAGAGTATGGCAGAAGCCAAGATGGCACTGCTCACACATGTGATGAGCACTTATAAGTCACTTCCTCTTTGCCTCTGACTCTGTATAAAGAAGGCTATGTTCTGTTGGAAACACTGGCTTCTTAGATCTGCCTTTTTATTCAAGCCTTTCTTGCCACGACAAGTGTTCAATTCTGAAAAAGCATGTTTTGCATACCATGTCTGCAGGGTTTTTTTGTTTTGTTTTTAACTGTCGACTAGTTCCAGTTTATTAAACTCCAACTTTTAACTGATCTCATGTTTCACATAAAAAATACATAGAAGACTTGAGAAGCCCCAGGCACATATATGTTCTTCTGTTTGTTGCATTGTCACAGTTCAGTCAGATCAGATCGGCCTGCTAACTCCTTACTCCTGGACCTAATGGTTTAAACCTGCTTTCGTCTCGTGTAAAGATGAGGATACACCAGGCAAGATTTTAAGCAATGTTGCCAGGCAGCAACATTATTGGTTCCTACTTGTGAGATGGAAAAAAACTTGCTTGTTGCTGATCTAAGTTCTTCTACACAGCAGCTGTCTTGACTATTGAACAGAGGCCTGTGGCAGTACCAGACAAACTCTGCGACCAGACATGGGGCAGCCTGCGTGTCCTCCACTGACCTGCCAACTTAGCCTGTGACATGGATCCGTGCCATATTGGCCCAACAGACTGGTAAGTATACATTATAATACAGTATATTAATCAATACTACGTAGTATATTATAGTAACAGCATAGTAGCACACTTTTAGTACAAGAACAATACTGTACGCAATGAACTTTTCTAAGAAGTCCATGCAACAACGCATGGAAGATTTAGACACGTGAAATATCAAATCAAATTAAGAGCATGGAAAGAAAGAAATCAGGTTTCTTTGCCAGATGCATAGTACTTGTGGGTAGAATGTAGCTGGACCTTAACTTCCAGAGCAGAGCAGTCATCAGTTTTCAGTCTTCTTCAGTGGTTTCTTCTTCAGCCATTGCCTTTTTGTGCATGTTTTACGCTCCCAACCACAGAAGTGCACAGTATGCAAGGAAGGCAGAGGCCCACGCTAACCACAGGGCCTACACAAGACTGCAGAGCGACCAGAAACATTCAAGCGGTTTTATGCCTTGCAGTGTTGTTGACATGCATAAATTTTGGCTTTTTTTGAAGGTTTTCCTTCTTGACTGGTTCCTTACATACAAATGGCTTTTGTAGGAGTGGTGTGGGAGATTACTGTGGCTGGAGTATAGTCACAGACAGAATCACAAAGGCTAGCAGCTCCAAAAGCTTTGGGTCCATTTAAAAGAACAGGGATGCAAATTAGAGATTTGAAATTAGAAAATGCCTTTTTTTTTTTTTTTTGCTGCATCTGCACGTCAGTTAAACACAACCGACACTCCCAAGTTCAAGTCCTGAAGCTGATCCCAAGGGTCAAAGGTGACACCCTCTAAATTCACCAACATGTCACAAACAGTTGTATCAAATCCCACACTGCCAACGGTACACTTAATTACAGTGTACTTAGACACACAGTGCGTAAAAGTTGACGGTTCTGTCTTACCTCAAACACACAGGCTGTGTACACTTAGTGGAAATGGCAAACACAATATTTGACACCTAATAAAAGCATAGTGCTTCTTACAAAAATACAAACACAATGTAACACAATGTGCTCTTTCCCTTCAGTTCAGCCAGCTCAAGTTTTTCTTTAATAGATTGGTTCCCTCTTACACTGTATCCAAATGTGTCATTTCAGCAGTGGGGTAGTAATAAAGTGTAAGAGTAATGGGAAGTAGTAGACCTCTTACATCAGTTAGATCTACACTGTATGTTTACACATTTTATAAGAGCTTTTCTTCATTTAGTACCAGAAATGGATTAAAAGACTTTGTAGTTCTTTTTTGACCAAGAACTATTTGTATATTTTCTGTCTACTGTCTTGTTCCATGTAGACTACTAAACACAAATTCTGCTAAGCCTAATAGACTAAGAGTCTTGCTTCACAGACAACAGGCAGGCTGTGTAAAGGGGCTTTATTGCTCTCAGTGCAGCCATTTAACTGGTAAATAATTGAACTGCCTCCATGACCTCAGGCCTGTCCTTTCCTATCCTGTCCTGAAACTGAAACTACAGAATAGAATAGAATAGAATAGAATAGAATAGAATAGAATAGAATAGAATAGAATAAAAAAGAATAGAATACCTTTGTTTTGATTCCACCCAGTGGCAAGAAGATAAAAAGATACATAAAATATTGCACAGCCTGTTATAATGAATTAGAAAAGTAAGATAGAGTTGGGTGTATGAACTGCAGTGCATGGTGTAGGGCGCGCACATCCAAAAGTATTTCAGCAGGTGCCAAATAAAAAAAAACATACTGAAGAAAAAGGACAAAAAGATTTGCATACAACAAGACCCTTATATTTTATTACAAAAGAGATAAAGTTTCTGTGGTAACTTGACAATAAAAGAGACCACGAACAAGGACTTCATGAACTTACATGGTGGCAAATCAAAGGCACGTCATCCTGAACAGCCATGCTTATTTTCACTGAAGAAGCGCACATTTCTTTTGTCTCACTGTCACATGGCTCCCTCTAGTGGTCACAATATTTATTTTCTAACATTTATTTTTGCATTACAACACTCCTCCCCCACTAAGTTCCTAAGTTTCTCCATTAAATAAATTTAACTTTTGGAAACTGAAAATGAATCTGGTGTAAATTACTTTCATACACCTATACTGACTTTAACACATCAACCACAAATTATCAATTAGCATACACATAAGAGAACATGATATATGCATTCTCCCAACAGCAAACACAATTGCAAGACCTTCTTTATCCAGCTGCAAGTGCCCCTTTTCCGCAGCCGTCAATGTCCGTGAAGCAAAACCAATAGGCTTCTCTGACCCATCCTCCATTACATGTGATAGCACTGCCCCTACGCCATACGGTGAGGCATCACAGGAGAGGGTAACCTCTTTGTCTGGATCGAAGTGCACAAGCAGTTTCGCGGAGTGGAGTAGTTCTTTCACTTAATTAAAAACCTTCTCTTGCTCGTCACACCACTGCCACTTTGTGTCGTTGTGCAGTAGTTTGTAGAGCGGCGCCAAAACCTTTGAAAGGTCCTGGAGAAATTTCCCATAGTAGTTCACCATACCTAGAAATGATCTGAGTTCAGTGACATTCTTGGGACTCGGGGCTTCTTTGATAGCCCTAACTTTATCCTCCACTGGGCAGAGACCCTCAGCTGTTATCTTGTGACCCAGATAAGTCACACTTGGTGCCATGAACACACACTTGTCCCGTTTCAGTCTCAACCCTGCCTCTAACAGTCTTTGTAGCACCTGCCCTAAGTTACTGAGATGCTCAGCCTCAGTAGCACCTGTAATCAGCAGATCATCCAGGTACCCTGCTACATGTGGAATCCCTTGCAATAAACTGTTCATTGTCCTTTGGAAAATGGCCGGGCTGGACGCCACTCCAAACAATTCTTTGTGTGTGTTTATTGTGACATACTCTTTGGACTCTTCATCTAGCAACAACTGCTGATAGGCGTGGCTCATGTCCAGTTTTGTAAAAGACTTACCCCCTGCCAGGGTCGCAAACAGGTCATCCACCCGTGGTAACGGGTACTCTTCTGGCTTTGAGACCTAGTTCACAGTAAGTTTATAGTCTCCACATATCCGCACTGTTTTATCAGGTTTCATAACAGGCACAATGGGAGCTGCCCACCTTGAGAACTGGACTGGCTCAATGACGCCCAACGCCTGTAAGCGCTCCAGCTCCTGTTCCACTTTTTCTTTCATTGCATAGGGTACCACTCTGGGCTTGTAGAAACGTGGTGTGGCATTGGGGTCAACATGGAGTTTCACAGTCACTCCCTTGAGTGTGCCCAGCTCGTCTCTGAACACATCATTGTTGTAGAATCGTTGTAGAATGTCCTCTGTCGTGTGAGTG
The DNA here is from genome assembly GCA_027475355.1 of Coilia nasus. Lineage (NCBI taxonomy): Eukaryota > Metazoa > Chordata > Actinopteri > Clupeiformes > Engraulidae > Coilia > Coilia nasus. The sequence goes on from CM050203.1 coordinate 33,287,684, forward strand.
TACTTAACCTCATGCCAATTTAGCTTAATTTTTCTGAGCCAATCACGGCCCAAAAGACTGGGTCACCTACCCTTTGCTACCACTAGTCTGCCCTCAGCCCTCTGACTTCCTACTGCCATGCTCACCTGCAACACTCCCAAGTGTGGCATTGGCTGACCTGTGTATGTCCTTAGCTTGAGCTTTGATGGAGTAAGGGGTGGTGGCATGGATGCCCATGTCCTCCTCACTGATGACCGATGCTGTAGCCCCTGAATCAATCTCAAACTTGATATCCTTTCCATGTACAGTAACTGTGGCGTAATATGGCATAGATGGCTCCTCATCAGTTTCCAATACGTTCCAACATGTCAAAAGAACACATAGCCTCTTCATTGGTTCCCTCCACATGATGTGTGGCTGCTTGAGTCTGCTGTGCTTTCACTTTTCCAGGTTTAGCTTTATTTTTATTAGCACTTCTACACTTCTTTTCTAAGTGTCCTTTTTTTCTGCAGCCATGGCAGACTGCATCTTTGAATTTGCATTCATTTGCATAATGTGCACCTCCGCACCTGAAGCATTCAACTGGCTTGCCAGATTTGGAAGCATCTTTCTTTATATGATGCACAGCCACAGGTTGTGCCCCAGCATGCCCTTTCTGAATATCTTTGGCATTGCTAGCAGCCATCTCCATTCCTTTAGAAATCTCAAGCGCTCTCTTGAAAGTCAGTGGTGGGATCTCACCTAGCAAGTGGCGCTGAATTGCGTCATCATTTATGCCGCATACCAGTCGGTCACGGAGCATGTCGTCTAACACAGTTCCGAAGTCACAGTCACTACGGGCACATGGTAGGATCGGATTGGATTGGTATTGGATTGGGTGTTGCTACCCAACGGGTGGTCTGTCCCAAATCCCTGTGCACATGAGAGTTTGTGTAAGCGGATAATGGTCAGAGATCTGGCCGTTTCCGCTACACTAGATGGCGCTGTATTCCTTTCAACAAGTGGTGTTAGAACTACTTCAGGTTGACAGCTGCTAAAAAGAAAATAAACAAACTATCTGGCGGCATACAAAACAAAGAAAGTGCTCGAGGAGGTTGACAGAGCAGCATTTGCATGCATGTTGTGCATTCTCCTTTGTTTGGAAGTCCGTATGAAAGAACAAACAGCGTTTTTGGTTTCCTTGATACGACATAAACTGTGCCGTCAGCGTTTGATATTACAAGCAATTGAGGACAACGAGACTTGTTGAGAGCAGGCGCTAGAAAGCCTCAACGTTCAGTATGGATGAAAATCAGGGACAGAAGCTTCTGGGATCGAGTGGTCTTACATGCGCAGTATGCAAATCCAAACCAATACCGTGCACAAGGCGGCACCAAACGGATTAACATCGGCTTAAGCCAGGGGTTGCAATCGGATTCGCGAAACCAATCCCTATACGATCTTTAGCCTGTGCACATGAATTCGATACGATCCCAAACCATTTCCAATCGGATTCAACTCGTCCATGTGCACGCAGTTAATGCTGCGATAGCTGTCGAAGCTCTGCTACAAAATTAGCCACTGACTGACCTGACTTTCTGAAATGGCTGTGAAATTTGAAACGCTGGACAATTACAGATGGTTTTGGATTGTGGTGGTTTCCAACGAGTTTGACTAGGTCTGCATATGAAATTTCACCTGGTTTAGTCTTTGCCCCACACACAATCAGAAGAATTGAGCGCTTTCTAGCCTCTTCGGTAATTCCATTAGCAGTGAAAAAGTGTCCCAACCTTTCCTCATACTCTGTCCAATCCTTGTCTCCCTCCACAAATTCACCGATTGTCCCAAACGTCGCCATCTGCACAGGTTGCAGGCAGGACGGTGCATCTGCATGTGGCAGGACGGTGCATTGAGTAGGTGCGCTATGCCAAATGGAACGATGGTCGTGGCTGTCACCACAGACGGGTCAGTCAAGTGCAGGTGTCAGGCGCTGAAAGCTGGGATGCAGGCATGCACTTGCATCCCTAATTTTGACCAAACATACCACGACAACAAATCCACCATTCCGCAGAGAGCAGGTGAAGTGCAAACTTTCGTAGACCGGCGGGAGTCGAAGCCGGGGCAAATCCACTCCGCCTGGTCCGTCATGAAAATGTACTGCCTCCCCTTGTGTTGCCGGATAGGGACTCCATGTACATTTTCAAAATATTTGGGCATGGGCGTGTCTTTGGAATCTACGAGGCTATCTGTCTACCTGTATCTATTGATATAGCAAGCTAACAAACCATAGTAACTGACGACTGTGCATGTAACCAAGTGTTTTGTTACATGCACACACCCATAAAACCCACCAGACAATAACTGTAACGAGATAAATACACCTTCACGAGAACCGCGGGTGTCATGGGATATCCCTGTGTGCTCTACTTTTATTGGATAACGCAGACGCGTTCGCCGGATACATTTGCATAAAGTTGAGCAGAGCCCAACTTCTTGACGTGCCGGAGCTATCCAAACGGCCGTGTCGCATTCCCGACAAGCTTTGCGGGAGCAGCAGTGAGGACTGAACATTGGCCTTGTGATGAGTGCACTGCGTAGTGGGTCTGTGTTTCTAGTTCGAATCTTGTTCGGAGGACAATTTATTATTATTTTGTGTGAATTTTGTTACTGTTCATGCAGCATGTTTGTTATTGTGTGTGGATAAGACTGGAGTAATCGTTAATTGCATTTTCATTGTTTGGACAATATGAGCCATTTTCAAGGCCTGACCGAGCAGCGTTTGCTTATGTTAACTTGTGATATCACCAGTTAACATGGGTGTTTATGTTTTCACCTATGTTAACGTGTTAAATGAGGTCAGTGTTAGATATGTACCAGTCAGAAAGTTGATAATCCCAGCGGTTCATTGCGTAGTAGGAAGGCAGTCAAACTGGCACCAGTGTTGGCTGTCGTGCTCTCCTGTCTGGTTCGAACCCCCTCCCGTAAACCACTTTTAAATGTGCGTGAATTTTGTTACTGTTCATACAGCATGTTTTTATTGTGTGTGGATGGGACTGGTGTAGTCATTCATTACACTTTCATGGCCGAAATACTAGCCGCATTTGACTTGATCAAAACGTTTGCTGCCGTTTGCAGTCTGGCGCTGAAAATATTGCATTGTGGTTAGAAATTGTGTCCGACTTGCCCGAAATGTGTGAGGATGTCACAAAAATGCGACCATGACACATGACCCGAAAACTCGCGGGAGCAAGACGCTTACAGACAAATCAAAAGCCTTGTTCATCTTGGCCGACGCTGACTTTCTTCTGCGACGTGATTTGCGGGGTGCTGGAGGGGCGGGGATACAAACCCTGCAAACATGTGGGACATTCCACTGCCCGTAGACATGACGAAACCGGACAAGACGTATTCACTTCGTTATTATCACTGCTGAATGCAATTTGAATGAGAGAACTGACCAATTTATTTACAGCACGCTTTAGGGTTGTTGCATTACATTAAGCAATGCATAGGTTTATTCATGTTCATGTGCGACCATACAGATGCGACTTATGTGACATTTGAGCGGCAAACACGGACATGCGCCTACAGACATGGAAGTTCATCAAAACAAACGCCATACACGTCAGCGTAGACGAAAGCCAATCAGGGCAAAGTGCCGACGTCATGGAGGCGGTTCCACGACTGAGCAGCAATTGGAGAGCAAATGCGCTGCTGCACAGCAAAAATCTTGCTCCCGCGATGTCTTCAGGCCATGTGACATGGAATGCAGAGCAGAGAACACTCCTACCTACAACATCATGGACAAATTTCTAACCGGCATGCGTTACGGTCACGCAAAGCGCATGTGCGCGGCGTCGATTTGCGCAGAAGAAAGTCAGCGTCGGCCAAGATAAACGAGGCTAAAGCCTTAGCTGGCCGCTTGCAGTTGTGTGGGAGCTGTTCTTCTCACCTACAAAAATGGCGGCACGCATTGATTTTGCCCCATAATGCACTGCGCAGCCCACTTCCGTGGCTCTTGCCTCTCTGGGGCACTGGTTTCAAGCAAGGGGGTAGGAATATATCCGGAAGTTGAAGCACCCATGGGGAAATCTCAACCCGGAAAGGGCCCAATAGCATGTAGCATTCCGTTGACTTCCATTCAATTTAGGGTCACTTTGAAATCAAATAACTTTACATGAGAAGGACTCTGTGTCTTGATATTGGCATTTTTCTAAACCAGAGAGGACACAGCACAACATATTTGCTTCGATCGGAAATCTGTCATGTTATTGCCTTGTAAGAAACGTTTATCTGAAATTGTGCTAAAAATGGCGTCACAAATCATGCAACGGCTAGTGAGTTTCTGTCACACAGGAGAAAATTTACCGTACAGTTTGGATAACAAGCCGTAGCCATAGTCATGCCCCTTTACTTTTCTATTCATGTTGGGGAAACACTTACATCAGTATTTCTCAAAAAATAAGCTTAGAACTTGGTATTTTTTTGTAAGCAGAATCGCTATCTTTATGGATTTTACTATTCGATGCAAGTGAATTGAGAAAGATGGCTAAGCTAAGCTACACGCTATAGCTTGTAGTTTACATGCTAACTAGCTAGCTCCCTTGACATGCTGGCTTGCAAGACTGCCTGGAACCAAAGTTAGTTGACGAAGAATCAAGTCCCCACGTACAATATTAGCCTCCCATTCCACTAAGACGTGATTGCAGCTATAACGGCAGAAAAATACTTATTAAGAAAATTATCGTACGCTGTATGATTTGTGATTGAGCATCTACCACTCAATTTATAGTATTTGGGTTCGCTGGCCGATGTGACCGTATGTCACCCCGCGCTTGCGCAGGTGCCTGGTGACCAATTAAAAATCTCAAAATTGTGCTTCAACGGCTCCCATTGAAAACGACGCCATCCCATGGTCCATTCTCTTCTACTGTCTATGGGTACACCGTGTCGGGTTCGATTGAGAAGTAAAACCATTCTGCGGAGTGGTGGGTGATTCAACTGTGTGTAAGCACCATGCATGAGGAAATGAGAGTCGCTTCATCAAGGCACTGATCAGCATGAACCACTTTTAAAGGGAACCTTAGTCAAACTAAGTACGTTGCCAAAACTACTAAAGATAATGTAACTGAACTAGATGTACCGCATAGCGGTACATGGTATGACCGCCGCAGTATATTGAAATGTGGGAACTGTTGGTGTGATGAGTGTGTGATAGAGCAGTGTTGTGAGGTGAGAATTTCTGTGGAAATGATTTCCTGTAAGTGGGCATGGATGTGGGTTTTGAATGTGTAGTGTGAAGGACTGATTTGTGAAGGCAAGGAATCGGCAAAATGAGATTTTGTACAATTACAGCGCCCCCTATGGACCAAATTTTATGGCATGTTCTGTGGTGTTAGAGGTCTTTGTGGTGATCGTGCATGATGCATTTTGTGCAGTTCCCACCTTCTCGGTCCAAGATATTGGCAACTCAAAATCCCAATTTTTGCATTTACCCTTATCACTAGGTGGCGCTATGCTTCAAGTGAGAGTTTATGGGCTGGGTCAATATGCCTCTGTAACACCTACATACTAACACAAAATCGTTGTCTTGGGCAAAATTGTTGAGTTATTTAACAAAAACTGTTTTTCAACACCTAGCTTCGGCGATAAACATCGCCCCGTATGACGAAATGTCACAAAATTTAGTACACATGAAAAGAAAGATGTTTAGAGATGGCATGTCAACTTTGACCAAATTTGAGCAATTAAAAGCCAAGATACGGCCATTTGAAGAATTTTAAGCTACGTGTTAAATGTTCATTGACGTGTAACTTCGGAACGGTTTATCTCAAGATAAATCCTTTGATAACTTTTTGTCAGCATTGTCTGTAGATGACATATACCAAATTTGGTGAGATTCACATGAACGGCCTATGACGAGTTCGTTCAGATTCGTTTTCGCAATATTAAAATTTCACGGAAATTGTTCTCGTTGGAAGTGGGCGTCGACCAGTGTTTTCAATGCGTGAGGGTCAACAGATTTCATGATAAAAAAAAAATAGTTGTAAACGTAAGCATTCTCTAGATAATAGGCAAAATGACATTTTCTACAATTACAGCGCCCCCTATGGACCAAATTTTATGGCATGTTCTGTGGTGTTAGAGGTCTTTCTGGTGATCGTGCATGACGTATTTTGCACAGTTCCCACCTTCTCGGTCCAAGATATTAGCAACTCAAAATCCTAATTTTTGCATTTACCCTTATCACTAGGTGGCGCTATGCTTCAAGTGAGAGTTTATGGGCTGGGTCGATACATCTCTGTAACACCAACATACTAACACAAAATCGTTGTCTTGGGCAAAATTGTTGATAAGTTTTTTAACAAAAACTGTTTTTTGACACCTAGCTTCGCCATTAAACATCGCCCCCTATGACGAAATGTCACAAAATTTAGTACACATAAAAAGAAAGCTGTTTAGAGATGGCATGTCAACTTTGACCAAATTTGAGCAATTAAAAGCCAAGATACGGCCATTTAAAGATTTTTAAGCTATGTGTTAAATGGTCATTGACATATAACTTCGGAACGGTTTATCTCAAGATAAATCCTTTGATAACTTTTTGTCAGCATTGTCTGTAGATGACATATACCAAATTTGGTGAGATTCACATGAACGGCCTATGACGAGTTCGTTCAGATTCGTTTCCGCAATATTAAAATTTCACGGAAATTGTTTTCGTTGGAAGTGGGCGTCGACCAGTGTTTTCAATGCGCGAGGGTCAATAGATTTCACGATAAAAAAGAAATTGTTGTAAACATAAGCATTCTCTAGATAATAGGCAAAATGACATTTTCTACAATTACAGCGCCCCCTATGGACTACATTTTATGGCATGTTCTGTGGTGTTAGAGGTCTTTGTTGTGATCGTGCATGACGTATTTTGTGCAGTTCCCACCTTCTCGGTCAAAGATATTGGCAACTTAAAATCCCAATTTTTACATTTACCCATATCACTAGGTGGCGCTATGCTTCAAGTGAGAGTTTATGGGCTGGGTCAATACATCTCTGTAACACCGACATACTAACACAAAATCGTTGTCTTCGGCAAAATTGTTGACGAGTTATTTAACAAAAACTGTTTTTTGACACCTAGCTTCGCCAATAAACATCGCCCCCTATGACGAAATGTCACAAAACTTAGTACACATAAAAAGAAAGCTGTTTAGAGATGGCATGTCAACTTTGACCAAATTTGAGCAATTAAAAGCCAAGATACGGCCATTTGAAGATTTTTAAGCTACGTGTTAAATGTTCATTGACGTGTAACTTCGGAACGGTTTATCTCAAGATAAATCCTTTGATAACTTTTTGTCAGCATTGTCTGTAGATGACATATACCAAATTTGGTGAGATTCACATGAACGGCCTATGACGAGTTCGTTCAAATCCGTTTTCGCAATATTAAAATTTCACGGAAATTGTTTTCGTTGGAAGTGGGCGTCGACCAGTGTTTTCAATGCGTGAGGGTCAATAGATTTCAAGATAAAAAAAAAATTGTTGTAAACATAAGCATTGTCTAGATAATAGGCAAAATGACATTTTCTACAATTACAGTGCCCCCTATGGACCAAATTTTATGGCATGTTCTGTGGTGTTAGAGGTCTTTGTGGTGATTGTGCATGACGTATTTTGCGCAGTTCCCACCTTCTCGGTCAAAGATATTGGCAACTCAAAATCCCAATTTTTGCATTCACTCATATCACTAGGTGGCGCTACGCTTCAAGTGAGCGTTTATTGGCTGGGTCGATACATCTCTGTAACACCGACATACTAACGCAAAATCGTTGTCTTGGGCAAAATTGTTGGCGAGTTATTTAACAAAAACTGTTTTTTGACACCTAGCTTCGCCAATAAACATCGCCCCCTATGACGAAATGTCACAAAATTTAGTACACATGAAAAGAAATCTGTTTAGAGATGGAATGTCAACTTTGACCAAATTTGAGCAATTATTAGCCAAGATACGGCCATTTGAAAAATTTTAAGCTACATGTTAAATGTTCATTGACGTGTAACTTCGGAACGGTTTATCTCAAGATAAATCCTTTGATAACTTTTTGTTAGCATTGTCTGTAGATGACATATACCAAATTTGGTGAGATTCACATGAACGGCCTATGACGAGTTCGTTCAGATTCGTTTTCGCAATATTAAAATTTCACGGAAATTTTTTTCGTTGGAAGTGGGCGTCGACCAGTGTTTTCAATGCGTGAGGGTCAATAGATTTCACGATAAAAAAAAAATTGTTGTAAACGTAAGCATTGTCTAGATAATAGGCAAAATGACATTTTCTACAATTACAGCGCCCCCTATGGACCAAATTTTATGGCATGTTCTGTGGTGTTAGAGGTCTTTGTGGTGATCGTGCATATCGTATTTTGCGCAGTTCCCACCTTCTCGGTCCAAGATATTGGCAACTCAAAATCCCAATTTTTGCATTTACCCTTATCACTAGGTTGCGCTATGCTTCAAGTGAGAGTTTATGGGCTGGGTCGATACGTCTCTGTAACACCGACATATCACAAAAATTTCATGTTGTTGGGTGAAACGTTCATTGAGTTATTCAGCAAAAACTTTTGCCGGTCTCCCCCTCTTTAACGGACACTGGCACAGCGGGGGGGTGGCCCTGGGGGACCAAAAGGCGTTATTCGCTCACAAACTTCTTGGGCTACATGCCTACAAACATTCATGTCTCCCCGAGTTTCAGTGTCCCGGGAATCGTTGACGAAAAATCGGTGAAAAAAAAAAATAAAAATAAAAAAAAATAAAAAAAACTAGATGTACCGCATAGCGGTACATGGTGTGACCGCCGCAGTATATTGAAATGTGGGAACTGTTGGTGTGATGAGTGTGTGATAGAGCAGTGTTGTGAGGTGAGAATTTCTGTGGAAATGATTTCCTGTAAGTGGGCATGGATGTGGGTTTTGAATGTGTAGTGTGAAGGACTGATTTGTGAAGGCAAGGAATCGGCAAAATGAGATTTTGTACAATTACAGCGCCCCCTATGGACCAAATTTTATGGCATGTTCTGTGGTGTTAGAGGTCTTTGTGGTGATCGTGCATGATGCATTTTGTGCAGTTCCCACCTTCTCGGTCCAAGATATTGGCAACTCAAAATCCCAATTTTTGCATTTACCCTTATCACTAGGTGGCGCTATGCTTCAAGTGAGAGTTTATGGGCTGGGTCAATATGCCTCTGTAACACCTACATACTAACACAAAATCGTTGTCTTGGGCAAAATTGTTGATGAGTTATTTAACAAAAACTGTTTTTCAACACCTAGCTTCGGCGATAAACATCGCCCCGTATGACGAAATGTCACAAAATTTAGTACACATGAAAAGAAAGATGTTTAGAGATGGCATGTCAACTTTGACCAAATTTGAGCAATTAAAAGCCAAGATACGGCCATTTGAAGAATTTTAAGCTACGTGTTAAATGTTCATTGACGTGTAACTTCGGAACGGTTTATCTCAAGATAAATCCTTTGATAACTTTTTGTCAGCATTGTCTGTAGATGACATATACCAAATTTGGTGAGATTCACATGAACGGCCTATGACGAGTTCGTTCAGATTCGTTTTCGCAATATTAAAATTTCACGGAAATTGTTCTCGTTGGAAGTGGGCGTCGACCAGTGTTTTCAATGCGTGAGGGTCAACAGATTTCATGATAAAAAAAAAATAGTTGTAAACGTAAGCATTCTCTAGATAATAGGCAAAATGACATTTTCTACAATTACAGCGCCCCCTATGGACCAAATTTTATGGCATGTTCTGTGGTGTTAGAGGTCTTTCTGGTGATCGTGCATGACGTATTTTGCACAGTTCCCACCTTCTCGGTCCAAGATATTGGCAACTCAAAATCCTAATTTTTGCATTTACCCTTATCACTAGGTGGCGCTATGCTTCAAGTGAGAGTTTATGGGCTGGGTCGATACATCTCTGTAACACCAACATACTAACACAAAATCGTTGTCTTGGGCAAAATTGTTGATAAGTTTTTTAACAAAAACTGTTTTTTGACACCTAGCTTCGCCAATAAACATCGCCCCCTATGACGAAATGTCACAAAATTTAGTACACATAAAAAGAAAGCTGTTTAGAGATGGCATGTCAACTTTGACCAAATTTGAGCAATTAAAAGCCAAGATACGGCCATTTAAAGATTTTTAAGCTACGTGTTAAATGGTCATTGACGTATAACTTCGGAACGGTTTATCTCAAGATAAATCCTTTGATAACTTTTTGTCAGCATTGTCTGTAGATGACATATACCAAATTTGGTGAGATTCACATGAACGGCCTATGACGAGTTCGTTCAGATTCGTTTCCGCAATATTAAAATTTCACGGAAATTGTTTTCGTTGGAAGTGGGCGTCGACCAGTGTTTTCAATGCGCGAGGGTCAATAGATTTCACGATAAAAAAGAAATTGTTGTAAACATAAGCATTCTCTAGATAATAGGCAAAATGACATTTTCTACAATTACAGCGCCCCCTATGGACTACATTTTATGGCATGTTCTGTGGTGTTAGAGGTCTTTGTTGTGATCGTGCATGACGTATTTTGTGCAGTTCCCACCTTCTCGGTCAAAGATATTGGCAACTTAAAATCCCAATTTTTACATTTACCCATATCACTAGGTGGCGCTATGCTTCAAGTGAGAGTTTATGGGCTGGGTCAATACATCTCTGTAACACCGACATACTAACACAAAATCGTTGTCTTGGGCAAAATTGTTGACGAGTTATTTAACAAAAACTGTTTTTTGACACCTAGCTTCGCCAATAAACATCGCCCCCATGACGAAATGTCACAAAATTTAGTACACATAAAAAGAAAGCTGTTTAGAGATGGCATGTCAACTTTGACCAAATTTGAGCAATTAAAAGCCAAGATACGGCCATTTGAAGATTTTTAAGCTACGTGTTAAATGTTCATTGACGTGTAACTTCGGAACGGTTTATCTCAAGATAAATCCTTTGATAACTTTTTGTCAGCATTGTCTGTAGATGACATATACCAAATTTGGTGAGATTCACATGAACGGCCTATGACGAGTTCGTTCAAATCCGTTTTCGCAATATTAAAATTTCACGGAAATTTTTTTCGTTGGAAGTGGGCGTCGACCAGTGTTTTCAATGCGTGAGGGTCAATAGATTTCACGATAAAAAAAAAATTGTTGTAAACATAAGCATTGTCTAGATAATAGGCAAAATGACATTTTCTACAATTACAGCGCCCCCTATGGACCAAATTTTATGGCATGTTCTGTGGTGTTAGAGGTCTTTGTGGTGATTGTGCATGACGTATTTTGCGCAGTTCCCACCTTCTCGGTCCAAGATATTGGCAACTCAAAATCCCAATTTTTGCATTCACTCATATCACTAGGTGGCGCTACGCTTCAAGTGAGCGTTTATTGGCTGGGTCGATACATCTCTGTAACACCGACATACTAACGCAAAATCGTTGTCTTGGGCAAAATTGTTGGCGAGTTATTTAACAAAAACTGTTTTTTGACACCTAGCTTCGCCAATAAACATCGCCCCCTATGACGAAATGTCACAAAATTTAGTACACATGAAAAGAAATCTGTTTAGAGATGGAATGTCAACTTTGACCAAATTTGAGCAATTATTAGCCAAGATACGGCCATTTGAAAAATGTTAAGCTACGTGTTAAATGTTCATTGACGTGTAACTTCGGAACGGTTTATCTCAAGATAAATCCTTTGATAACTTTTTGTCAGCATTGTCTGTAGATGACATATACCAAATTTGGTGAGATTCACATGAACGGCCTATGACGAGTTCGTTCAGATTCGTTTCCGCAATATTAAAATTTCACGGAAATTGTTTTCGTTGGAAGTGGGCGTCGACCAGTGTTTTCAATGCGCGAGGGTCAATAGATTTCACGATAAAAAAGAAATTGTTGTAAACATAAGCATTCTCTAGATAATAGGCAAAATGACATTTTCTACAATTACAGCGCCCCCTATGGACTACATTTTATGGCATGTTCTGTGGTGTTAGAGGTCTTTGTTGTGATCGTGCATGACGTATTTTGTGCAGTTCCCACCTTCTCGGTCAAAGATATTGGCAACTTAAAATCCCAATTTTTACATTTACCCATATCACTAGGTGGCGCTATGCTTCAAGTGAGAGTTTATGGGCTGGGTCAATACATCTCTGTAACACCGACATACTAACACAAAATCGTTGTCTTGGGCAAAATTGTTGACGAGTTATTTAACAAAAACTGTTTTTTGACACCTAGCTTCGCCAATAAACATCGCCCCCATGACGAAATGTCACAAAATTTAGTACACATAAAAAGAAAGCTGTTTAGAGATGGCATGTCAACTTTGACCAAATTTGAGCAATTAAAAGCCAAGATACGGCCATTTGAAGATTTTTAAGCTACGTGTTAAATGTTCATTGACGTGTAACTTCGGAACGGTTTATCTCAAGATAAATCCTTTGATAACTTTTTGTCAGCATTGTCTGTAGATGACATATACCAAATTTGGTGAGATTCACATGAACGGCCTATGACGAGTTCGTTCAAATCCGTTTTCGCAATATTAAAATTTCACGGAAATTTTTTTCGTTGGAAGTGGGCGTCGACCAGTGTTTTCAATGCGTGAGGGTCAATAGATTTCACGATAAAAAAAAAAATTGTTGTAAACATAAGCATTGTCTAGATAATAGGCAAAATGACATTTTCTACAATTACAGCGCCCCCTATGGACCAAATTTTATGGCATGTTCTGTGGTGTTAGAGGTCTTTGTGGTGATTGTGCATGACGTATTTTGCGCAGTTCCCACCTTCTCGGTCCAAGATATTGGCAACTCAAAATCCCAATTTTTGCATTCACTCATATCACTAGGTGGCGCTACGCTTCAAGTGAGCGTTTATTGGCTGGGTCGATACATCTCTGTAACACCGACATACTAACGCAAAATCGTTGTCTTGGGCAAAATTGTTGGCGAGTTATTTAACAAAAACTGTTTTTTGACACCTAGCTTCGCCAATAAACATCGCCCCCTATGACGAAATGTCACAAAATTTAGTACACATGAAAAGAAATCTGTTTAGAGATGGAATGTCAACTTTGACCAAATTTGAGCAATTATTAGCCAAGATACGGCCATTTGAAAAATTTTAAGCTACGTGTTAAATGTTCATTGACGTGTAACTTCGGAACGGTTTATCTCAAGATAAATCCTTTGATAATTTTTTGTCAGCATTGTCTGTAGATGACATATACCAAATTTGGTGAGATTCACATGAACGGCCTATGACGAGTTCGTTCAGATTCGTTTTCGCAATATTAAAATTTCACGGAAATTTTTTTCGTTGGAAGTGGGCGTCGACCAGTGTTTTCAATGCGTGAGGGTCAATAGATTTCACGATAAAAAAAAAATTGTTGTAAACGTAAGCATTGTCTAGATAATAGGCAAAATGACATTTTCTACAATTACAGCGCTCCCTATGGACCAAATTTTATGGCATGTTCTGTGGTGTTAGAGGTCTTTGTGGTGATCGTGCATAACGTATTTTGCGCAGTTCCCACCTTCTCGGTCCAAGATATTGGCAACTCAAAATCCCAATTTTTGCATTTACCCTTATCACTAGGTGGCGCTATGCTTCAAGTGAGAGTTTATGGGCTGGGTCGATACGTCTCTGTAACACCGACATATCACAAAAATTTCATGTTGTTGGGTGAAACGTTCATTGAGTTATTCAGCAAAAACTTTTGCCGGTCTCCCCCTCTTTAACGGACACTGGCACAGCGGGGGGGTGGCCCTGGGGGACCAAAAGGCGTTATTCGCTCACAAACTTCTTGGGCTACATGCCTACAAACATTCATGTCTCCCCGAGTTTCAGTGTCCCGGGAATCGTTGACGAAAAATCGGTGAAAAAAAAAAATTTAAAAAAAAAAAAAAAAAAAAAAAAAAAAGGGAAAAATTTTGCAGCAACTCCAATATGACCGCTTTCGCTAGCTTCGCTAGCGGCGGTCATAATAAAAAAAAAAAGGGAAAAATTTTGCAGCAACTCCAATATGACCGCTTTCGCTAGCTTCGCTAGCGGCGGTCATAATTATATTGAGTAGTACTTCGAAGGAACCAGTCATAATATACGTTTGCTTAATAGCAAACGTTGCTAACGTCTCACCAAGAAAACAGACCATGTCTGTGTAGATTCTCATTTATCTGGGCAATAGCAATCAAATGAGCTAGGCTGTAAACGACTGGAACTCTTCTCGAGCTTGAAGACGCTTCACCCTTCGTCCGAAGGCTGAATAAGTGAACTTTGTAAGGCAGAAGCATTATAAGCATAGCCGCTAACAACGTTAGCAAAGTCAGCAAGTAACACTGGTAGCCTACCATGGTTAGCATTGCGGCTAACGAACATTGGCTAATTACTTCCGTTTTTTAGAAAAAGCCATTTAAGGTTGGGGTCAGTTTTTTAAATATACCAATGTTGTTGAATAATATATTTAAACGTATTTCCCAAAGGAGAGTATACTTTATAACACAAAAGGGCCCTCCTTATCAGAAATAATTCTCTTGTTAAGGCATTCACTTTGGTTAACATTCGAATTTGAACTGAACTGCATTTTGAACTGCATAGTGCCTACCCCGAAGTCTTTCCACCATACCATTACTGTGTTAAGTATAGGATACCTCCGTACTACAATAAACGACATATCCTGTTAAATTGGCTAATTGGAAGGCTCCTTTTGAGGGCAGTCAGATGGAAACTTTTACCATGCAGGGCTGTATTCCTATCTGTTGGTTTTCAGTATAAATCTGTTCGTCAAAGTCATCGTCATTGTCTATGTATTTTTACTAGAAAACAATAGGATGAAAAAAAGATTGTGTGACTTGTTGAATACACACTTATGTTCAAAGACACCAACTTACAAGGAAGCATAATTGGGGGCCATGGAAATACCCATAGCTGTACCCTTCACCTGTAGGTAATGTGCATTTTTATACATATTTTTTGTAAGAACCAGCTGTGTGCAGCTGTGGCCTAGTGGTTAGGGAGTTGGTCTTGCAATCGAAAGGTTGCCGGTTCGAATCCCACCCTACCCATGGTTGAGATGCCCTTGAGCAAGGCATCTAACCCCACACTGCTCCAGGGACTGTAACTGAAACCCTGTAAATATCTGTAAGTCGCTCTGGATAAGAGTGTCGGCTAAGTGTAATGTAATGTAATGTAAAAGCACCCAGGTTCTTACTTTTTGTAAGAACTAAATTTTTTGTAAGAACTTAATGCAAGTAGTGCTGAGTTTTGGTATCCTAATAGAAAGGTCGTAAATAGAAATCAACTGCTTCAATGCCTCCTTTGTGCAGTATATGTGTGTACAATGATTCCCTATCAATTCCAAATCTACAGAAAAATTAATAGATTTAAGGTATTGACCATGTTGATTGTGTCTTGTACAAATCATGGCAAAGTAGTAACATGCAGTTTTAAAAATTAATCAACAAATGTTAGATATTGTCATAGTTAAAGAACCAATGGCAGATATGATGGCTCTACCTGGTGTTTTATGTATTTTTGACAGTATGTGTATCATTTGGTGTAATTGGATAATCTATCTTCATGAAATCAAACTCTTTTTTTTGGTGATATCACCACTACACTACACCAAGAAACCACATAAGATGGTGTAAATATTTTTTTAAACTTCCCAGTAGGATTTCAGTCAAGTTTCAAAGAACAATATTTGTTTATTGATTTAGGTAGCCTATCTAAATCTATGACTGTAAATATATGAATATAAAAGTATATCTGTGTATGTCAGTCCAAGCTTCCACTCAGAAAGTCTTTTCTCATTTCTTCTCCACACAAAAGATAGAGAAATCTGAAAGGCATTTACATTTAGAAAGCACTGAACAATCTTATCTTAGAAACACACTGTAATGAAAAAAAAAATCTTCAATGCAGACTTCTTTGTTCTTACCTTTGCACTTTGCAAACGGCGTTGTAACTTTTGGAGTGTTTGCAGCTAGGAGATCACCTTTTGGGACATTTGATGCCCTTTTTGGGACATTTTCCTGTCTAGATGGAGCACTTTTAAAGACATTTGGGAGTTGGAACAGTTTTTGGGACATTGTTCTGTCCAGCTGGAGCACTGTGTGAGGTAAAAACCTCACACACACCCACACAGCCCACTTATGCCCCCTCACCACCTCCCCTCACACACCGCCCTCAAGACTGTTTGCTTTTCCTTAGTATTCTCTCTGTATCCACATTTTTTTGTTAAGTGTGATTTCCATATATTTTTTCTCTTGCTCAGTGTACCTCATATTTCTCTCTTGTTTTCTGAATTCGACACACAGTCTCCCTCCTTAACCCTTCAGGCTGTTCTCTTTTGATGTCCTCCTGGACACCCATCTAATTTCAATGGATGAATGAATGAATTATCAATGAGCCTTTCCCATTTACAGTTACGGTTATTTATTTAACAATGCAGAAACAATGTGATGAATTAACCTACTAATCCTACTAAACAACAGTACAGAACGACAGGGCAGCGTTAATACAGATAGACATTATGTATGCTGTAAGTCTTTTACCTGTAGCCTTTTGGCAACAACTCTGGAGAGGATTTTCCTTTGTGCTTAGGCAGGAGAAAGTGTTGTCAATGTCGGCTTGGAACATGGTCTCCATGTGCTCAAGCTTTGAGGCCAGCTGCTGCCAGTGTAAGGCTCCGATCGGTCTGGTGAGTCAATCAGCACAACAGAAGTTGCCATACAGTGGTATGAGAATGTTTGGGCACCCCCTCTGAAGTTGTATAATAATGGACTCTGACTTCACACAAAATGATCTTGGTGGCATGTCCTTCATTTGCCCATAAGAGCCAAGTGTTAGCTTGATTTCCAAACACAGATTTTAAGTATTCATAGTAGTATGCAATTGTATGAAATTAAATCAAATGTAAAAAATAAGCTGTGCAAAAATGTGGAACCCTTGTCATTTTGTTGCTTTGATGGCCTGTAACTAATCATCACAAGATAGTTGGACGCACAAAGTTGGTTTGGTGAGCTTGTTAAGCCTTGAACTTAATTGACAGGTGCATCCAATAAAGAGAAAAGGTATTTAAGGTGGCCAAATGCCAGTTCTCATTCTGTTTGACTCTCCTCTGAAGAGCTGCAACATGGGAGCCTCAAAACAACTTTCTGATGACCTCAAAACCAAGATTATCCAGCATTATGGTTTAGGGGAAGGTTACAAAAAGCGTTCCAAAAGATTTCAGCTGTCAGTTTCCACTGTCAGGAACAGTGTGAGGAAATGGAAGGCCATGGGCACAGTTCTTGTTAAGCCCAGAAGTGGTAGGCCAAGAAAAATTACAATAACAATAAAAACATAATCAGCAGCTTACCATAGGTTTGCATCCAACATCTCTCCTCTGCTAAAATGATTGGAACGTGTTTGAAACTGAAAAAACAAAACAGCTTTGTGTTTGTTTATGTCCTCCCCTTGACCCTCCCAACCTCTTTTTTCTCACAATGCCTTCCAGGTGGTTCTGTATAAGAGTGGATGGCTCCTGAGTTATGGCTGTTCTTGTCCTATGGCTCTTTCTCCTGCCGCTGTGTTGGGAGGGCGATGCTGGGGGTAGGGGTGCAGCTAAAAATGTTGGGCCCTATGAAAGAACAAGTTTTGCCCCCCACCCGTAATTAACAAAATTAATATTGTCCTTGAAGGTTCCCCTGTCAATGTTGGTCCCTAGAACCATCCTATCCAGCTGTTCCACTGCGTGCGGCTGGATGCTTAGTCTTAACCAGCTCTGAAGGACGAGGAGAAAAACAAAGATGGCCGCAGATGTTCTTTGTTTCCTCTTTTCTTCCAACATATGCCTCAAACCTTTTGTCTGCTCTGGGTCTGCTGTTTCACTCTTTTATTCTGTTTTTATTTTATGGCCTCTTTAGGGATTCAAAGCACATGTCAAGGCACATGTCAAGGACATGTCAAGGCACAGCTTCTTGGCCAGAGGGAATGAGTAGTAGTCAGGGGTGCCGGTAGACATGTTGGGCCCTATGAAAGAATATATAGGCCTATGTATTTTTTAACAATAATAATAATGATTGCTATCATCATCATAATAATCATAATAATAACGGTCTCCTCAAAGCGCTCCTTGTCAATGCTGGGCCCTTAAAAGGTCTTAACCTCCCACCCCTCATCATAACACCCCTGGTAGTAGTAGTAGCCCAGTGCATAGTATGTCTGCATTTGGTCGTGTAAGTGCAGTGGGATTTATGTGTGGTGCCAGACAGGATATTGGAAAATCAGTGAATGTTAGTGCTGCACAGATGCTTATAGATTGCAATATAGATTACCTTCCAACATGATAAGCCATGTTTCCTTGGTCTGAAAAGTAAGATAATGATAAAAAAAAGATTATTACTGACAACCTAATACTCAGAGGCATCAAACTATTTTCCGATGTTATTACCAAGCATTTTGTATTTAGATTGCTGGGTCTGTGTTTCATATTTCCGGGAGGACATTGTTTTTTTTTTTTTATTGTCTTTACTGGAACTGGAGCATTGGGGAGTGTTGCAGGGAATCACTTTGTATTGTCATAATGGGAATATATGAGTATTAAAAACCAATCAGTCCCCTCCCCAGCCTTTTATTATTATGGAGTGAATTGGGCTTAATTGTTTCTGACTATTACTAACCTATGCAAGTTATGGTTATATGTCTTTTTATGTCTTTAACACGGTTAAATGTTTTTTGTTATGTTTTAAAATAGGCAAGTATATTAGTTTTGTTTAAAATATGGTGTTTTTGCATTGCTTGTCACTCTGTGTCTGTCACACCAGCCAATTTACATCGTTGATACTGCAGTGGAGAGGGTTAAGAGTTTTAAATTCCTTGGAGTCAACATCAATGAAGATCTAAGCTGGTCTCATCACATCAACTGCATCACTAAGACAGCAAGACAACAACTGTTTTTTCTGAGGCGGCTGCACAGCTATGGTATGGAGAGCAGGATACTGGCCAACTTCTACCGCTGTACAATAGAAAGTATATTAACTGGTAACTTTACAGCCTGGTATGGCAACACCACTGCCCAAGACAGAAGAGCCCTCCAGCGAGTCATCAGATGTGCTCAACGGGTAATCAAATCTGAACTGCTCAACATCCAGGATCTTTACAATCAACGGTGTATAAGGAAGGCCAAACAAATAATAATGGATCCACACCATCCCAGCTACACACACTTCACCCTACTACCATCTGCCCGAAGATACAGGTCCATACGCGCCCACACCAGTCGGCTGAGGGACAGCTTCTTTCCTCAGTCCATCAGGCTGTTGAACTCCAAACCACCATAGGAAGGAACCCACTTTCACTCATATCATTTCTCCAACCTGCCTTTTTTTTAAATGCAGCTTTCAAAGTTTTTAATATATATATATATATATATATATATATATATATATATATATATATATATATATATATATATATATATATATATATTTTTTTTTTTTTTTTTTCCTTACTTTTACTTTTGCCTTTTTACTTTTACTTTTTTTGGGACTCTCTGAGCAAGGAAGTTTTTCATTGCACATTCTAGAATTCATGTACACATGACAATAAAATATCTTGTATCTTGTATCATAAACTCAAGCTTAAGATGCTAAATCTTTATATGACATCACTATAGGGTCCACTGCTTGGCTTGAAAGAAGAAAACAGGAGAGAAGATAATGGTGTACCACAGTGAGGCACATTTACAAACAGCACACATAAAGCACCAAAAACAAACAAGCAAACAAAAAGGTAAACATTTTAAGTGCATACTTTAAAGTGTAATAACTTATTTTTTCTCACTATCATAATAACAGTTAGGTGAGTAGCTCACTGAGGTGTTCCAGTGTAGAGAGTAGGGGTAAGAAGTAAGACATTTGTCAGAATAGCTGTATGTTTAAAGTAAATATGTGTGTATGTTAGGCTGTAGTTGTGCATAAATTAGAGAAAATAAATAAAATAATAATTAAAAATCCAAATTATGTCTTATTGGCTTTGCAGTGGATGAAAGGGCACAGATACTGTCTTCCCATTGGATTGTTCCCATTGGATTGAAGATCGCTGTAAAATGTAGAGCAGGCCAATAATGTGCGGACTTCACATCCCAAGTTAAGTTTTCGCACTGGACAATGCAGTAACGGAGGGAGTAGCATTCCGAGCATATCGTCAACCAGAGTCAACAACAGAGGGAGAGTAGGAAGCAAGGAAGGGAGGGGAAACTGTTGACTCCTGCAAAGGAAGCCGTAAAGTTGTCTAATTCAGTGTGACCAACACACAACGCACATCAGGATACGGCGGCTGCAAGAATGCCCGTCAGGACAAGGAGATATTATTTTGAAAGATCAAACGAAATCCAGACAAGTTAACTTGTACTATCTTGTTAGTCTGACACATTTTTTCGCACTGGATAAGCAAGCATGAATAGCCTATTGAAATATAGGTTAAAATGTAATTTCCGAATGGATAATGTGATTTTGAGGCTTCGGCGATAGGCTTCTTGGTCAAAGGTTGCTTCTCAGGATAGTGACGTTTGGTATCTCGGGACCTGGTGACTTCAAAGTAGAGTTTGCCCTTTAAAGGTATGATGAAATATTTGTCATAGGTGGAACTTCTGTTTGTTACTCAACTGGAATCGAGTTAAAACCGACAACGGAGACTCGACCGCGCCTTGCTGGTTGTTGGTTTTGATTATTCACTTTGACAAGACTATGCCAGAGAGTCACACAATGCGGGATTGACAGCATTGGAATGGCTTCGGCGATATTCGAGGGGACGTCTTTGGTCAACATGTTTGTGAAAGATTGTTGGGTTAACGGAATTCGAAGACTTATTATAAGCCAGAAAGGCGAAGAAGAGGAATTCTTTGAAATTAGGACGGAGTGGTCTGACAGAAACATTTTGTACTTGCACAGAAGTTACTCAGATTTTGGAAGACTTTTAAAAGGGCTTCTGGAATGCTTTCCAGAGGACAGACGAACCCTGTCGAAGTCACCACTAATAGAAGGTAGGTGTGTTAAACTTCAGCAAGTGATTAACCTTCTGCTCAAAACCTTTTCAACTAGTGAGACATTGAGAATTTGTGTCTAAAATATCTGAATATATCTGGTACAAGGAAAAGTGCATGGTAGGTTTCATGTTCAGGCCCTATAATTTTTCTCAGAATTATTCTCTTCGGAGTTTAGTTACACGTGGGTTTAAACCATCTTACCTGTTGGTTTTTGGGGACACTCTGCATCATAACTAGTGGGGAATGTGTAGACGGTTGTCTGTTGGCTAATTAGGCCTATAGTAAAGGTACTCTCAGGTACCACTTTTAATGATGACCTGCCAGCTCCACATTCCTTAATGATGCTTAAGCAACACCATCCATCAGAACCAGAAATGGGGGGCAAACCTTCCCCCTAATCTTGTATCCACAGCAGTAACAGCACTGACGGCACATGTGAGCAATCCTTCTTGCATGTTTTAATCAGAGTACTCAGTGGACACAAAAAGTGACCAGTCACTAAACCTTGTAGACATCCGACTTCATTTTTAGGCATGAAGAGCCTGGTCTCCGTTACCACACTGGCATGAAGCATATCCCTCTAAATCATATCCCTCTATGAATCTTTTAATAGCAAAGAATATAGTAATAGCTTAACACTGCCCACTTCCAAAATAAATTTTATACTGGCAATGTTCCTGCTAGGCCTATTGGCCATATGAACTATTTGTCTGCCTGCCTGTCTGTATAATTCTCTTCAGCAAGGATTTATTTTATTTATTGTGAACAGAGACATTGTATTGGGTTATAATTAGGTTGTAAAAAATTGAAGTCAAATTTGTTTTCTTATGACTGTTAGAGTGATACATACCTCAAACTGAAAACAGCCTGTCTTCTTACCCATCCCACTGGCTTTCAGGAAGCTGATTAAACAGGCTGATGGCACTATCCTTACTCACACATTCGGTCACTTATGTGATGAAAACTCTGGATGCGTGGCTATCTTGATGGGTGGTATTGGGTAACCTGGTTTCAGAGTTCACAACCCCACTATTTGTTCCAGCCATTCACTAAATCAGTTAAATAGTGATATGTGTGGCACATGTAGATCCAGGTGATATCTGTTATGCATTGATTTAGTGAATAGCAGGAACAAATAGTTGGTATGTAACTGTAGCATCAGAAGTTGGGTTATTCCACACTGCTGATGGGGTTATTATTACAGTTGTAGTGGCACCTCTGTTCATGTGCCTGACAGTTCATGTTTAGTTTGGAAACTGAGCCCAAAACAGGCTTTTAAGGCTTCTATTCAATGTGCTTATACATCTAGTTCATGGGACACTTACAGGCGTGCTATTTTAGGAAAATAAGGGAAATGGCTCACCGTCACATGTTCAAGGCCGCCTTCCTTTATTTGGTTTAGTATCATTCTTTAAAAACATCTATCACTGTGCATACAAGGGAATATGTGTGTGTGTGTGTGTGTAGAGCTGCATGGATTGTGTGTCTGTGTTCTGTGTTGTGATGTTTCAGGTTAAACCTGTGAAGTGGAAGCATGTTAGTGATGTATAGGGTCTACATATTAAATCACCTGTTCTCTTTCCTTTAATTGCCTTCACACAAATCAGTTATTCCCATCTCATCATCCAATCAGAAAAGAGAATTCCATTCTTAACCCTTTAAGAGGCAGCCCATATTATAGCTTTGCTGTTACCAGATGGCAATGACAAAGTTGTAATGTGATACTAAAGACTTTCTGTAATGTCATGGTAATGTTGTAATGTTGGAGTTACATTTTTTTCAGTCACAGCGAGTCGTTGCGCCAGCGATACAGTGACTGCTAAGGCTACAGGAGATAAATCCATTTAATTCCTAGAGCTGAACATTTTCAAGCAGTGACTGCTTAAGCTCTGTTGCTGTAAAAAGTGAGCATAGAACAGACTTAAATTAAGCCAGTATGCTGCAAGGATTTTTAAAATTGCACTATTTTACTACCATAACATTGTTCATGATACTTGGAATGGTGCAAGTTAGACCAACGTAAACAGGAACATGCAACACATTGCTTTAATTTTGTAAAGTTGGTTATATGCTTTACTTTTCACAGAGTACAAGCGTAAAATGGTTTCTTGTACCAGTCTCAGGATATGGCTCTTATTTTTCCTGCAGTGGACCTAACTAAGCAACAGGGCCAAACCCACAACACTTTTTGGGCTGATGTCATCGGCAGTGGGTGCTACACACACAGAGGAGGATGGATTCTATATTTATCCCCTCTTGCGTTGTTTCTCAGCAGCCCCACACACCAGACAGATGTGAAATTCACAACATGTGTAAAAGGTGCATTTAGACTCACTATTTGTCTGCAAAGTGCAAACTAAGGCCTTAGTAATTAAGCACGATAGCCTAATCATCCACATAAGTGTCCTGTGAAATTTAAAATTCAGAAGATATTTGCAGAAATGGTTCCACAAAGAACCTCTTACTACTTTTTATTCCTGATAGGGATGTAAAAGGGGAAGTGTTCTCTGAAGAAAAAAAAATCTTTTTAACAGTCTTATTCTGAGGACAGATCATTTAAGTCATGTACTGCTACACTGCCACGCTCAGTGATTTTTTTTTTGTGAAGTACAAGTGTGTGCACTCTCTGCATTCTACACATATGTGAGTTAGTGATGAACACGCATCACACAGTGAGCACACATTAAGTGAACACACACTAATTCGGAGCAGTGGGCAACCTGCTCCAACCTACTGCAAAGTTTCGGGTGCAGTTAGGGGTCAAGTGCCTTGTTCATAGGACACCTCATCCGTGGATGTGGACATTGGAGAGCCATATTCAGTCACTTCACCCACCCACACATATCAAATTGGCCACCCTTTGGTCACAATTCTGGGCCCTAACCAGTAGGCCACGGCTGCACAATGTCAGAGACATAGCTTGTCAAAAGGTTGCACATGCAACTGCTTGGGGACCCCAGGTCACTACGTGGCCCCCGAGGGATATGCAGTGGTGGCAATGTAGTTTTGTCAGAAATAAGGATTTTTTTGCTTAGGGCCCCAATAGACATTCTACACACATCCTATGAGAAGTAACAATGCGGACACTTTTTTCATGTCAACTTAAATACTGTACAACACAGAAAAAAGAACTCTGAGTGTTTCTCTAAATTATGGACATTCTGTTACATTTTGGCATAGCAGAGTGTGGTTTAGATCAAACTCACACAATCAGGTAACATCTGTGCAGTGACCAGTGACCGTTACCATGGATGACTACAGCAAGAGTGTCCATGAGAAAGCATTTAAAGTTCCCTCTTTGTGCAATCGTGATCATGTTCATGGTTTAAAAAAACCATGTTTGGGTTTTTTAGTCAAATTATATGAAAAGGGCAATTTTATACAATTTTACATATACCTGCTCTTATATAAAGCTTTTTTCTTTGTTGTTCATGTATTCCTGCTTTCCCTGTAATGTACTAATTTCCACATATTTACTTGTTAAACACATTATGTTGTACTGTATAATTACAATATTATTCCCTATAATTTACAATGTATTTAAACAGGCAAATATGTAAAAATAAGGGACTGGAAAGAAAGTGGTATTGTATGTGTTTTAACTGAATCTCGTTGAGTTATTTTTAATATTATGGGATTCAAATTTTCAATTGCATTTAACTTTTCTGTTACAAAAAGTGTAATATTACAGACAGCAAATATTGTTTTGTGGTTGGCTTGTTGGTGGGGGCATATTAATGCTCTTTTGAGCATAAATAATGGTTGTACTGCCAGGCTTCACAACAATGAAATCCTCTGTAACCAAGCGAACTACCTGTTATGACTCACTGTTATCTTTAAAAACAATATGAGGTGCATTTAAACCCTTGTTACTATTTGTCAGTGCAAACTAAGTCCTCTATCTTGCAGTCTGCAATTGCTTAATCAACCTCACAAATGCCTTTCCTACTCATCCGTTTTTGTGCTTTATGTGTAACTTTTTTACTGTGCATTCTGATGCTAAATCTGTCACCTTAATCAGGCTGCTCCCAGAGGTGGACAATCCAGGTTCAGAAAGTAAAAGTTCTGCCCCATATTTGTTCCTTAGTGCTTCATGTAGGGATCCTGTATCACTCTGTCGGGGCTTGTTTCATCATAATGACTGACTTTGCTGAACATTATTTCCATCCTGTAGTGACAGGACAGTAGCACTAGTGACAGAACAGTATCCAGTTTTTAGCCTCTCTGGTTTCCCTGCACTCTATCATCCAAGTGCTCATTGGAGTCCATTTCAGAACTTTTCTGCCCACAACAACATTGGTGCTGACACTCAGATTGGGTGTAAAGTGTACATACTGCACTGCGCTCTGGTTTGTGTATATGGAAATTAGAGTAGATGGATTAATGCTAATAGCCTTTTGCAGATAAGACTACTTTTAAAACAATGCCCCCGCCCCCCGTCTCTGTCTCTGTCTCTGTCTCTGTCTCTGTCTCTCTCTCTCTCTCTCTCTCTCTCTCAGTGAGTGTGAGAGAGACAGAGAGAGAAAATGCTGAATGGTTTCCTTCCTTCTTTGAGTAAGTTCAAACTGGGATGCAGCTGTTGGTGGTGTCATTCAGAGAAGAGTTACACTATAAATCATAAATTCAGCCCAAGCAATATGTAGAGGTGCCAGTGGTCTATTTTGCTGTTATGTAACAGCAAGGGTTGTGTTTCTGTCCTAACAACCACTTCTGTTGTTATTGTCTGACCACTGGCAGACATCCTGCCCAGTAATGTGTGTACACCAACATGGCTGAACTGATTAATATCTGATCTCTGCCAGATAGCTGTGTTTTTGTTGAGCTGGAATGAAGTTAAGAATAAAACATGTCTGATTACCCTGGCATGTACCAAAACAGCATAATCCAGTACTTTTCTAGCGTAATATTTTCAGAGGAGATCTTATCTTTATCTATTGCTGAACTGCTTCCTAAAGGTGCTTGCACACTGCTGCAACAAATGCAAACTCCAGTGCCAACAGCTGAGTGGACCAGTGCAGACCATCAGTCTGTGTTTGTCCTTGTTGGATGGTAGCTAGCAGAAAAAAGTCACCTTTGTCAGTTACAGTCTGGGCAGTCTGAAGCCATGTACACACATTGTGGTTTATAAAAACACACTCTGCCATCAGTGCAAATGTGTGGACAGGGAAAACAGAGTTTTAGGCAAAGATTCTAGAGTTGCCCTCTATAATCTTTGGTTTTAGGTTAATAATGTCATATGATGCCAGAATGAGCATTGATGTTTTGTGTGCGACATTTGAGTATAGATACCAAAGCTACTAGATAGTTAGCCTACCATGTGGCATTTGATTTACTGCAAAGATTCCAGAATCTTTGGTTTACTGAACATTCTAAAGACTGCCCTGCCATGTGCCACCATAGATATAGTTACTATGGGTGCCACCATCTGCCAACTTGGTGTTTGTTGGGGCAGTGTGAAAACAGCCAGGTGGATGTGGAGTATAACTTTTTAAGTAGAATCAGCAGCGATTTCATGACTTCATATATCTCCAGCCATA
Source organism: Coilia nasus (assembly GCA_027475355.1). Classification (NCBI taxonomy): domain Eukaryota; kingdom Metazoa; phylum Chordata; class Actinopteri; order Clupeiformes; family Engraulidae; genus Coilia; species Coilia nasus. Next base: position 33,314,297 of record CM050203.1, read on the forward strand.
TATGATGTCACCATTATGGCACACTAGAGGAGAGGTAATGAGTCAACACCACCAATTACATTGTGACCCAGCAGTGTCTGAGGTTTATTTGTGTGGCTGAGAGGGGTCTGTGGCCTGGTTGCCCTGTATCGTCGTCATTGTTATCGTCAACGCCTTCATGACCGTCATCTTCAGCATGACCACAGTGATTGGTAAACTCATACTGTAGCTTTAGTGTGAACACTTAGCTCTGTCTGTTTGCCAGTATTAATGTTGGGACTGTATTTTTTTAAACCACCATAGCCAGTCAACTGAGAATAAACAAGGTCTGTTGCAATATTAAAATAAAATAATACACAAAATATTATATAATAATGTTACACACAAAATATATTATGAAAATATATCATATATCGTTCATGACTTACTTCATTTTGGATTTCAACACAAATATTTTCTCAGAAGATGAAAATCGGCATCACCATTATAGATTTTACATTATAAGGTGGCCCCCTTCACAGCGTAAAAAGCCTGGTCCCAACACCAGTTTTGCTGAGATCAAAAATTCCACACATTTTGTGTAGCTTAACCCTGTAAAAATGTTTTTTTTTTAGGTCAGTTCACTGTAAAAATAAACATTTCAAGGCCATGAATCAACAAACAATTAAATATACAATAATGTTGGTACTCCTAACAGTTCATGATTTTGTCCAGAGTTGAGTTTTTCATTGTTTGCCAATGTAAATGACAAAAAGTAAATGGATATTGTGAACGGAAAGGTCAGCACTATTGAGCAGCCAGCCAGCAGTTGTTTCTGGTGCTAATTCAGTGTGTTGTCTGGTTACTTAACCTCTGAGCCTTGATAAGACTCTATGGTGTGTGGAAAGGTCATCAAGGCTGTCTTTTACTGCTGTGTATTATTGAAGCATGTACTTATGTGTTTATATTGCTCTATTCTTTTTTGTCATGCAGGGCTTGTGAAAATTAAGGAAACAAGTGATATTGAAGTAAAGCTAAACGAAGTGGAGAAGTTACTGAAAAATGCAATCAATTTGCCTTGGAAGGTAAATGCAATACATTGTGCATGGCCTTTTCATTTGCTGTATTTGAGAGATGACTCAAAGATTTAAAGAGTATATACCATAGTATATACAATACTGTAAATTTCTTTAGTAAATGTTTTTAGTAAAATATTTTCTATTTGTTTGGACCCCCAACAATTATGTTTACTTAGTAATCTGTACAAGGATATCTCTATGCCTCTGCATAGCCTTCTGCACTATAGTCCACTGTTTTGTGTATTTTAAAGTATTTGTTTTGTTCTTTTGATAATTCCAATGCAGTTAAAAGAAATATTAATAGCCTATGTCATAACACAGATCTAAGTTCAGAATTTGTGATAAGCAAGCAGAAGTCCATAGTTAGATATTTTGATAATACCATATATCCTTTATCACTTCAGGAAATTCAGAAACAACCTCTTATAAGTTGTTACAGTAAGAAAAATTGGCAAAATGTCTTACTACTGTGAACTTGTCCATGTCGATGAACACATTTTGAAGTGGAACTCACCCACTGACTTTCTCTTTAGTATTCTAGATCAGAGGTGATGCTAACATTCTTTGAGCATTCACCACTTGACCAAACACTGACTTTCTCTTTAGTATTCTAGATCAGAGGTGATGCTAACGTTCTTTGAGCGTTCACCACTTGACCAAATTCTAAGGAATGACAATGTGCACAAGATTCAACCCTGCTTCCAAAGTCCAGTCAAGATTTCTGGTGAGTCAAAAACCAAACCAAAAGTCTCAAACCTGAGTGCAGAAGAGAGCCATAGACTCCTGTGTTAAAAATTCCATTCTCACAGCGTTCCATAGAATTTGACTATGGGGAGCTCATCTCGATGAAGCAGCTGAACTTGTCAGAACACCAGCCATAACAGTGATGCTTAGAACCATTTTAAATTGAGGCAATGTGCTTATGCATTTTTTTTAACCGGCACTGTTTTTTCTTTTATATCTTTTTCAAGTATCAGAAACATTGTGTTAGTTAAAAAGTGTGAGTTAAATCAACATAAAAAGGTACATGCAGCACATACTGTAGACATTTTTTAATTTGCAGCACTTTTTACCCTGTATGTGTTAGTGTACATTTGTCTGATGAGCTTCATTTTCTGTATTTAACACTGTTGCTTTCAGCTATGCTAGCAGTCATACTTTGTAATGCTATACATCCACTGATTCAAACTCCTCTGCCTTTCTTACAGACATCATGAGATCCAACGGCTTTTGTTTAGCCAATACAGAGACCATTGTGTTTGATGAAAGCTTACCCCAGGAGAAGGAGAGACCATCATCGACAGACTCAGCTGAGCATTCGTGGGTGTTTTTTGTACTGTAGGGTATATGAATTTTAAATCATTCTTGTTTAAAATCAAATACACTATAAAATGTGCCACTTTGAACCAAACAAAAAATGCAGGGCAGTGTGGATGTAACAGTGCCATGTATTTTCATAATGTACATGACCTTGTTAAGTTGAACTAACGTTAAAGGTCGCATTTCGCAAGAAACCATTTAGTACTTGTGTCACGGATCCCGGACAGACAGACAGAACAAATGTGTAACCTCAACAATAAAAGGGTTGGGGGAAAAGGGTTTATTAAAGGGTTGGGGGAAAAAGGACAAAGTCAAAAGCTCCGGAGAGCAGGTAAGTATCCACGAGAGGAGCGCCGAGACACTCAGGTAGGCGGGCTGAGAGGGCCCCCTCCCGGGGGGGCAGGCGAATAGCGGAGTCGTCGACAGGCGGTGGTTGGTACCAGGGGCAGGAGAGCAGAGCTGGGTCAAGGGCAGGCGAGAGTCGAGACCAGGGCAGAAGCGTAGAGCAGTGTCGGGGACGGGCAGGCGTCGATCACCAGGGCAGGAGCGTGGAGCTGTGTCGAGGATGGGCAGGAGTCGTTCACCAGGGCTGGAGCGAAGATCAGTACCAGGTACAGGCGGAGGTCGGCACCGGAGGGCTGGAGCGTAGAGCGATGGTCGAGGCAGGCAGAAGTCGTTCACCGGGGGCTGAAGCGAAGAGCAGAACCAGGGACAGGCGGAGGTCGGCACCGGAGGGCTGGATCGTAGAGCGATGGTCGAAGCAGGCAGGAGTCGTTCACCGGGGGCTGGAGCGAAGAGTAGAGCCAGGGACAGGCGGAGATCGGTACCGGAGGACTGGAGAGCCAGGGAGAGCCAGGGGACGGTCCGAAGTCGAAGCCAGGAGCGGGAGAGCCAAGCGGAGTCAGGGACAGGCAGGAGTCGGCAACCGGAGACTGGAGATAGCACAGGCAGGGAAAACGGGAACAAACAGGGAACAGACAGACACCGGGAGAAACTGCTACACAGACAACGAAGAGTCAGGAGTCGATGAAGCTTGCCGAGGGAAAAATCACCGTGGGTTCGCAGACGGACTGACAAAGACAGAGTAAGGGAAGTGAGTTTAAATGGTGAACACCCCGGGAACTAAACGAGAGTAAACAAGCGTGAAACGAGAAGTGCAGGTGCGGGGAATAATTGAATAACGCATGACGGTAACAAACAAGGAAGTGCAGGTGGAGCGAATGACTAGGGCGATCGTGAGACGAGGAAGGCAGGTGAGAGATAACCAAAGAGGAGCTGAATGCGGAAGTGCAGGTGTAGATAATCAGTAGGGCAGCGCGGTAGAGTGAACCTAATAGACGAACAGGTGGGTGACAGAGAAAAATAGACATGACAAAAAACAAACCCCAATGCCCCGAGTGACACCGAGACAACTTGCTCTTTTTGAAATATGATAGGTTGCTCTGAGTTGTATATGCATGCTGCACATGAAAAATTTCTTCTACCCCGATTGCCTCCATTAGTCAATGAATGAAAATAGTAGAAAAAACGAGCAAATGACAAAGGCAAATAAAGTGACGTAATTTCGTTAATTAGAAAATGCCATGCCATGGTTGTGATTACCAAAGGAGTCTTGTTGCAGCACACATTCACATAGCGAATATAGGTAAGTAAGTATGTTTGTTTAGAACGTTCAAATCTTCTATTTGGTGTCCTATGACCTAATGGGCTTTGAAAGATTGTAGCCTATGACTAGCATAATCAAGAACCTGTCATTCTCACAGGGCATTTATAACTACTAGAGACCACCCCAAAATTAACGAAAAAGCGATGCAATGACACCCTTAAAGATCCATGCAGCATGTACTTATTTTTTAAAGTTGGTTCTATCCTTCACTTTTTACAGTGTAAATGATAATGTGAAACACTGCATGCCTGTTTGTGTGCATCTAAATGTATGTCTCTGTTCCTAGAATATGAATGATTTCCCCTCTGGACAGGAAGTAGCACAGAGGTATTTCCTTTCCTGGGTTAGGGTAGGAAGTTAAGGAAGTCAGCCCAGAGCTTGCAGTATTCATTAATAAACAAAACAAAACATTAAGTAAAAATACATGACCGTTAACCCACTTCGTAACTGAATCTTTTTTTTTATTTTAAATATGAAAGCACATGTTTTATAGAACATGAGATGGTGAGGTAATATTTGTGTTAAAAGTTTTTACATTTTTCCCCTTAATATTTCTCAGATTGGGATGTCGCAATTCACCACGGATGGTCTTGTAATAGCCCCAGATCAGTCATAGGAAATAAACGTTTTTTTTTTTAACTAAACAAACCTATGAACTATGGCATAAAAATAGCAAATGCTATTCCAATGTCAATTGCCGTTTCAGGTGTCTGTTGTGATCACAGATTGTTGTTAACGGTCGTGTGTGTGTTTGTCTGTGTGGGTGGGGGAGGGGGGGTTACTTTTAGCTAGATGAGCTAGGCCCCAAATATTCCAACATTCTCACAACGCCCCTGCCCCAGATTAAAACAAACATCTGTTAGAAGGCTAAAGACACAGGTGACTACTCTGCCATCTTCATCCTACCTCATGGTCCTGAATGATAATGGCCGGGTTTCCCAGTTAACAACCTTCTTAACGAGTTAAGAAGGCTCTTAAGAAGAGGTTGGCTAAGAGGAAGCGTTAAGATAAGAGTGTTTCCCAGATGCCTTCTTAACGCTCTTCTTACCAACGTCTTAAGAACCTTCCTATCTGCCGCCTTAACTGGAGCGCAATGAGCAATCGATCCCAGAATGGCCGATTGGAGCGCATAGTTACCATAGTAAAATCAAAGATTCTAGGTCGCTACTCTAGAATTCTTGGTAAAATGCTCCCAACTGAAGTTGTGGTAGGCTATAACACGTGGCGTCTGACTGAACTCATCAATCAAATAACAGCTAAAAGTAAGACATTTGTCATCACGCGCGCAAAAAAACAAATTGACACAAATAATAGGCTAATTACTGAAACACAAAAACCAGGGAAATAAAAATGGAAACACAAAATGAAATCAGTATGACATTTCATTTCATGTGTATATTCTTATTTGTCTGATATAAATCTGCAATATGAGGAGTAAATATGTGAAAAACTGAGAAATTGGCGTCCCCTTGTCGTGAATGACAGGGAAAAGGGGGACACACGATCAGGAGAAATGGACGTACTGCATTAATATCTCCTTGCTTAGTGTCACATTGCTTTACCTGCCTGAGCTGGTGCTGTTTCACTGTTTTGTCGCTAAGAAGGGTGTTAAGAAGGCTCCAGACCCTTCTTAGAGATCCTTCTTAACGGCAGGTCTTCGTAGGCTAAGAAGCATTTTGGGAAACGCGGTTGCTTCTTACAGGAGCCTTAAGAAGGGTCTAAAGAAGTTCTTAACGCTAAGAACTTCTTAACTGCATCTGGGAAACCCGGCCAATGTGGTTTTCTTCCCCTGTGTTTAGGTATGATGAGGATATCAGGGAGTGCCTTCCTGTGGAGACTGAACTACTCAGCGACGACGAGCCTGAGGCGTACATGACCAACCTATCCTACTACCACCTGGTGCCTTTTGAGACGGATATCCTGGAGTGAGATGCTCAACATTGCACAAATTCAGACTGCTCAACATTGCACAAATTCAGACTGCAAGCACCCCTGAGTGCTGTTCTTGCTGATTTTGATTCATCAAGCTTGGATTGTCAAGACAATCCTTTGAGTTTCTTGCCATCTTTGGAATGGCACCAAAGGTCTACCAATGAGCAAAAGAAACCTCACAGATGTGCCTGAGTGGTTATTCTTTGTTGCTGTTGAGGGGTTAATTAAGGGTTAAATGGGAGAGGAGATATTGATCAAGTCACCATTCTCAAGAAGGGAGGGAGGGTAATAGGTTGTGGATGATCACAACTTATCTCAAAAGAAAATCTCAACTCATAGCTATTAAGCTGAGAGATTGTTAGGGTTCTGTCTTTATATTTCATTCTTGTAATTTTGTTTGTATTAAAAACCCATCAATCTTGTATACCCAAGGGCTGGATTGGTTCAGTCTTAGGAACTGTTAAAAGACTGAAACAGACATGGACGACAAGTGACCTGTGATGAATTAACAAGACTGCCTTAAACTGTCCTGTCTGCATTTCTAACTTTTGTAGCATTGAAGTAGATATTTATTTTGGTTAATGAATGCCCTGTTCCACAGGGGGTGTCTGTTGGCAAAAACTGGAAATATGTTTTTGTTGGAAGATTGCAACTGTGGCCCCTGGAGTGACCTACTTTAAAAACTCTTTACACCAAAGAGGCAAAATCTTCCAAACATTTTCAAGTGACTTGTGACTTGTGATGATGTAAAGCTTTGTCTCTTATTTTGTGGTGTTTTCTACTTCTTCTGTCAATGCAGAGTTGTGCAGTGCATATCCTTGATGGCTGGTGGGAAAAACACTTAATGTTAATTGGCCCACCATATCACTATATGCCATTGAAATGAGTGTGGAGATCATACCAAAATTAATTGTCTGCTAATTGTCTGACACCTCAAATAGTGGTGAAGTTACATAGTGGTGCTTTAAAGAGGTTAGATGACACCCTCAAGTCATTTCTAAAGCACAGTGTTTAATAGGTCAAGCTGGAGTGGCTGTGTGTTCACATATCTATAAAACATTTTCATAGCATATAACTGTGAGAAAAGTTGTGTGTCTCTTCTGCACATACTTTTATTAAAGAGGAATAATTGAGTTATATACTCTGGAAGACTCTGGAAGGCTATATAATTCAGTTACTTTGGAGTCCAAATACAGATACACAAATGCAGTTAGAGTGACCAGTAACTATCACTGCCATACCAGAACATGTGTTCAGAAAGTTATGTCAAATAATGGCATTATGCTATAGCAGTATATCACCCTCAGGATAAAATATATCACTTTGTGTGAAATGTATTCACTTAATGTGAATTCCAGCAATTGATTAATTTAAATTCATTACATTCATTAAATTAACATTAAATACATTTCAGAGACATTAAATACTTTTTTCTAACAAAGCATTTAGGCACTGCCGCCGCCATATTTGTTAGGTGGGATGTTATTTCTCATTCTTCACATATTCTCAGCAAAAATTGTAAAGCAGTACAATAGCATGCTGAAACATTTCTCAAATAGTTCTGTGAGCAGTTGTGGTGATATTGTGATTTTGTTGTTAAAAGGTCAACAGGCAGCCTGCACATTGGCAAAGCACTTCTGCTGACTCTTTAGTAACACAGTCATGCTCCCCCTCTCTTGACTGTGGGAAAGCATTGCTCTTTCTTGGACGGATTTGTTGTAGTGTGTGTGTGTGTGTGTGTGTGCGCGAGTGCGTAGATGTGTCCACACTTGAATGTGTAGCTTTAAAGGAGAACTTCAGTGTAAAATGAAAATTGGCATGTTAAAACATCATACCGAGTTGGTATGTGTACTGAGGTGCAAAATTGATTTAGCCTGTTGCATTCAGAGTTTAACTATTTTTTAGCGTTTGTCCCAGAAGGCTAACAATGGAAGTGGTAGGTGCCCTCAGACGAAGCATGACGACTACGCTATTTTTAAACCATTAAAACAGCTCGAAGAAACTCCACACTCCATCGGTAGTATAACATAGGTCCTGACATTAAAAACGAGGCACTGAGAACTTTGTAAGTGTACACAACATTTATTAATAAAATAGTTTTGACAGGCAGTACCTTGCTGTAGTTTCTCGTCGCCACCATGATGAAAGTCTGCAAAACGCAAAAAAATAGTTAAACTCTGAATGCAACAGGCTAAATCAATTTTGGTCCCCAGTACACATACCAACTCGGTATGATGTTTTAACATGCCAATTTTCATTTTACACCGAAGTTCTCCTTTAACTTTTTTGTTTTTCCTCTTCCGTTTCTTTGTTTATATTACATGTAATGCATATCAAAACAATGATATGCACTGAATTGTAAATTAGTTGGTGAATAAAGATGGAGTAGACATTTCAACAGTAGCCTACAGGATGGAATTGGAATGCCAGCGGGCAGGAAGGATTTAAACTTGAATGAAATTCATAAGCAGGAGTGTCTGTGTCATTTTCGTTGTGTATCACAGCTCATGCAAGTCTTAATGTGCCTGTTGGGGGAGCTGATGAGATGAGATAAATCTCAGTACAAGGCCATAGGATAATAGCCTGGCTATCGCGACTTGTCAATGCTCTTTGAGCACTGGTCTGGTCAAGCTGTGTTGTAAACCCATTTCTCAGAAGGCGGGCTTAACCCGCCTCTTTCAAATGTCTCTGTTTGCTACTGGACGAAGCTTCAACCAATCACACCCCTGTGTCCTCTGACGTATACGCAGTGAAAGAAACTGCTTAATCCAAACAAAAAGTAGTAGTAGCCTGTAGTCATATAGAAATGGCGTTAAATGATTTTTGTCGGACTTGTGAGGTGAACATGACAGTGGCTGGTTATTCAATATTGATATTCGAAAACCGAATCAGTGCGATCAAAGGCGAAATGACCACAACAACAGCGTTCTCGCAAAACCCCATCGACTTGGCTACCAGCAGGGCTAACTGATAAACTTTTACCGTAGCCGGTTGGTAGCATTGCGAAAACGTCCTTTCCCGCAACAAATGCTTCAAGGGCTGCCCTTTGCTCTATTTTCAAAAAGAACTTTCCTTTGAATTCGTCCAAAACAGCAGCTACAGCTGCATTGAAATCTTACGGTTGCTCCACGTTCGCCATGTAGACAGTGACTCCCTGCGTCCGAAACCTTAGTAGGCACTGCGTTCTATGCAGTGCTTACCACTCAACCGTTACAGTAGTAGCTTCTACGTAGCAAACTAGCCAGTAGCAGGTACAATTCGGACGTACTACGACATCGCCATCTTGCCCGTCCTCTGACCCGGATGTTTACATTAACGTCATGATTTTGCCAGCTTGTAGTAAATGGTTAGCTGCATTTTATCAGATAACCTCAACATTTATGTGCATTTGTGACGTGAACAACTACTTACATGGCTTTTATTTACTGAAGTGCACATTTGTACACTGTCAGACAAGCGACCGGAGTTTCCGCCATCTTGGTTACCTTTAACGAGCGGGAAGTTTTTGGTTCTTCTTCTACGGTTTTCAACCTCCCCGTGACTTCTGGGATAGCGTAGTGTAGTTCGCTTGCACATTGCAAAATACTACCAGAAATAGCAAGCCATCCGGGTACTTTTGGCCCGGCTTCGCCTACTACTGAAAGCTTACTAAGGTATTCGGAGGGTCTAGGTCGTGGCTTTCTCATTTTTGGCTACTATGCAGGCGGCTAGTAAGGGTATTCGGATGCAGGGACTGAGATACATTTCCAGTCGCTAAACTACCGCGTCATTGCCTTTTGAAATGCTCGATTTTCATTGGCCCCCTATCCGAGGGCCGAGCAGAAATGGTTTAGATAGGCAGCTTGGCCAGACTGACTTGCTCGCGAAATGCAAATGCAGCGTCACAGGCAGTATGGGCACACACCCAGGCTAATGGGATAACTTAATTCAAGAGAATTACTGGATTGAGTGCTTTTCATACCTGTTTCATTTTATATATAAAGAATATATTTCATTTTTTAATTGTAAAAATGAACAGATTTAATATTAATCAGAGAACAATTCTGACATCCTGTTGGAGATTCTGCCTATTCATGTTGTGGAATTAGAATGGTATAAGGTTCTGAATGGTGTTTAAAGAATGTGCTATTTTACGCACTGTCATTCTATGTTTTTATTTCATTAGCGGGTAAGCTTGGTGGGCCTGAAATAATCTGGATGTCATATGTATTAAAGCTTTACATATAGCTTATTTGATGCTGCACCCTTCTGTTGTCAATTTAAAGTTTATTAAATTGTTATTAATTTTTAAAAACTTAAGGATCCATAGCAGTTTGTCTTTTTGTATAGGATTAGTCACAGTTCAAACTCAGAATGCTAAACCCAAAGCCATTAATAAAGCTTTGCTTGGTATAAACCAATACAACACTGCCCTCTGCAGGTAGAACATCGATAGTATCTGGCTATCCAATCAGACTTTAGAATGTAGGCCATTCAAAAAAGTCGAATGCTGCACTGTAGACATAGAAGTATCAGGTGCTCTTGAAGGAAAACGGGCAAAGACATTTGGAAAATGGTAGCCTATGGCAAAATAGACTTAGGCCCTGTCCACATTAATGCGGATACATATGCAAACGCATAATAATGTATTCGTTTGCGCCTCCCGTCCACATTAACACGGCGAATTCGAACACGGCAAACGGAGCTTTTGGAAAACGACCGCTGAAGTGGAGAGATCCGAATACGCCGGCTTGGAATGGAGGATAAAACATTGAGGTGCACTGTAGTTTGGCGGGACTGGAGTGACGTAACAATCACAACATTTCGGAATTTTTGATAGCAGACATTTCTAAAAACGACAGTGTGGACGGAGATTGTTTTTACTACGGATAAGCGAATTTGTATTTATCCGCATTAATGTGGACATAGCCTTAGACACTAGCATAGACATAACCTTTTATTTTGATGAAGTCATAAAAAGTCTAATGGAATTCTGATACTGAGGGCCCCGTCCACACGACAACGTTCCTGGATTTTTTTCTTACCGGGTTAAAAAAAAAAGTCGCGTCCACACGACATCGGAGCAGTAAATATTTCCGTCCACACGGGAACGTTTTCATTGCGTTTTCATTGCAGAAGGTGTGCTGTGTCAGCTTGAGGGGCATGATCAGAAGCCAATGATTCACTTTAAACATGTAGGCTAATGTATGTTGATTTTAGCAATGTGGGTTCTAGTTTAGATGGGTCGGATGCAGCGACAGTTGCCCTATTTAAAAAGAATAACGTGAAAAGCGTCTGTTGGGCTGAACTAGTGATGTATACAAAAACATCCTGTAGTTCAATGTCAGAAGGTAGAAACAGTTGCATTACACATAGCCTACACTGCAGACGATTTTTACCCCAAAGTATCCCACAACAACCTGTTTGTAAAAGTTTGACGCTGTTGTGAGATGTCACGTCGTCAAATTGACCCATTTAAGCGATACGGAGCAGAACATGAAAAAATAGAAGGAGCTGCAAATAAACTTGAGACAACTGCGCAATTATTCGCGTAAAACATGCAATATGTTGATTTTAGCAATGCGTGTTGTTACTGAGGGGAGCTGAAAGCAGCGACAGTTGCTCTTTAATTAATTAAGAATAATGAAAGCCTACAAGAAGTATTTGTTATAGCCTAGGCCTACTAGCCATACAGACAGTTTAATGGCAAAGGATAGAAACAATTGCACAACAGCCAGCCTACAGTACAAGCCAATTAAATCACAATTTATTCGACAGCAACCAGTTTGGAAAAGTTTGAAGTTGTTGTTATAATATGTGCAGCGCAAAGTGAATGGGCGACGACGTCATCGTTTTCAAAAGGTTGCGTTTGTTTTTTAATTGGTCACCAGGCAACTGCGCAAGCGCGGGGTGACGAACGGTCACCTCGGCCAGCGAACCCAAATAAGTGGTAGATGCTCAATCACAAATCATACAGCGTACGATAATTTTCTTAATAAGTATTCTTCTACCGTTATAGCTGCAATCACTCTTTTGACTGATATAGAAAATGGGGGTAGAAAAACATTTTGATATGCAGCATGCATATGCAACTCGGGGTGGCCTATCATATTTCAAAAGAGCAAGTAGTAAACGGTTTCTCGTGGAAGTACACCTTTAAAAAAGACTTGAAACGACAGAAGTTTAACCTTAGAAATTTTAACTGTTACTGTGAGGCATAAGCTATAGCTAGCGATATTTAACTAGTCAGTCGGTGCTACGTTATCTTAACATTTTACAAAGACCCTGAAATGGGTTGACGATAAACACTTGAATTTTAATGCTGGCCCCATGAATACATAAGGGAAAGCCGGTGCTGGGTAAAGTGATTTAAATCCGTACAGTGTATGGCAGGCTTTAGGGATGTGGGCTAGGGTTTTTGCTGTAGCTGTTGGGTCGTGAACGAGACGGACTCGGCACGTAATGCCACTTCGTTCAGCATAAGCATGAAGAAAACTGAAATCGTCAAATGATTGCTTAATTCCTATGTAAGAGCCGAGTTACTTTTCTTTACCGGTCCCATCCATCACTTGCTATGGCCGCACACTTCCGCGATAGAATGCAGCGCGACACTTGCGCACGCGCAAATGCTTTGGGTTTACTTGGTGTATTTCCTGTTTCATGTTCTTCATTCGGAAAGATGGCTGAAGTGAAAGTCAGTTTGGTTTGTGCAGGTAAGTTATTATGCGTAGTTGAAAATTCAGTTGGCGGCAGTATTTACGTTATAACCAGCATCGTTTGAATGAGTATTCCTAAACATGATGAATGAAAATTATGTACATGTATCAGTTCTGCGCTGGCTTGCTAAGGAAGCTGGTGATGCATCGTAAGCTGTTTGGGTAGCAGCAAATCAGATGTAGATATATTGGCTCTTCACGTGTAATGACAGCCATCCATCACTGTGGAATATATTGTCCTTTGTTTTCACAGCGGTTTTTCTAAGTTCGCTGGTAGGAGCGTTAGTGGAAGACCTCGATGACTCGTAAGTGATTTGTTCATCTCTAAAGATTCAATTAAAGCCGTGTTTTGATAGGTCACCACTACATGCAGACAATCGTGCAGCAATCACAGCAGAAGTACTGTATATTGTAAGTGCTGCTAATACTACTGTAAGTGTGTCTGAGAAATAGCAGCGAAATGCATGAAGTGCGCCCTGGAGTCAAGGAAGCAGATCAGCATCTCTGAACTGTTCTGATGTTGGTTTTGTGATGCTTGCTGAACATTGTAAAGGTGTTGACACGTTCAGTTAATCATGCCTATCCGTAGAAACAGTAAGGTTTAAATTCTAGTGAAAGTTACAACTGGTTTAAATCAAGTTTTGTCTCTCACCCACTTTCTCACAAGGAAACTGTCAAATGACTAAACTGTCATTCATGGTATTTACCTATGTCATTTGGCTACTTGGTCTGTTGTGTACTGACATAGAGGTCGAAGTTTAAATGCACATTTTGCTGTCATTTATAAAACACACTTAATGGGATGCTTGTATCAATTAACACGTATTGTTCCTTTCTAGGTTTAAAGACAACCGCATGAATGACGTGTGGTTGGTAGATGTGAGTATCTCTTCTACATACTGTTTCCTTGACATAACTATCAAGTTGTATTTGTCCAAACATGCTGCCCATGGGCATTCTCGGTCAGCAGCCCTCTGCAGTTCATCCCTTGCGGAAGCTGCCGGGCTGGTGGAACAGAAGGTGATGTTCTGTGCTGTGTTTTTAGCGAAAGAGAAGTCATGCATGCAGGATGAGGTGGTGGTGGTGCTGGGCGGGGGTTGCACTGGGTAGGGTTAGACATTGTACAGATGATGTGGCATTGGGGTTGGTTTAACATTGAGTTCATGTCTTGGGCCAGGGCAGATGGCTGGTACAGTGCAAAGTGGTCCAATGTTTTCCGGAGGGAATTTGGTAGTTAAGGTGGTAGTTGTCTGGGGAGGTACAGGCCAGGTAATGGTTGAGAAATATATCCCTCCAATATTAAAAATAAGTTGTTTGCATTGTATTATTGTGCATTCCAGCTGGTATGAATGGTAAGCAATTGATGAAGTGTCTATTGTTATACATATAAAATCTCATCGCCTGATTTTAAGCCCAAATCAAATTTTAGTGTGCTATTGGGACAGCTTAGTTAAGGTGGGAGTGAAGTGTTGTTAACGTGGCTGCTTTAACTATAAAGCACGGGTGGATACACTGGTGGTTGTGAAAGAGCTGGCAGGTTTCTGGAGTCCATTTAACTTTATTTACCTGGGCCTGCTATCAGTAGACTCTATGTTCAAGTCCTTAAAATGTGGTGAAAGAGGTCAAATGAAAAGTGCATTTGGTTTGGTAACGTGAACTATATAAAAAAACTGTCTGTAAAGATGCTGAAAACCCCTGAAGTCTGTTTTAACTGCATTGTGGAGTTAAGAAGTTTAACAGCTCTTTACCACTTTTTCGCAGTTGGTGTAAGTAGGGACTGCTTGTGTCATAAAGACACAATGTCAACAGTTTCACTGCATGTCCTACTACCCAGTATGTCTATGCATGTGACAAATAAAACTCCTTGTATCCTTGTATCCTTGTACAATGTTAAGCACAGTGTAACACTGCAACTGTATCTTTGGTATGAGAAACTTAAGAGACAATAGTATTTTGATATTACCCAGACTCTACAGTACATAGCCTTTAGTAATAATCATAAATGGATGGTGTGATGTTAAGACATGAATTTCCAGTTTTCCATGAAAATGGAAGACAAATCAGATACACTTCTGATGGAGGAAATAGATTTAGTGCCCAGTGAATGCGAGAGTTACACAAAAAAACATTATTGTAGGCCTAATGCTGAAAGCCATTTTAAATGCTTCAGATGGCTAAAAGATGCTGAAATTTGAATGTCAGTGTTATTGAGCTGTATTGCATCAGTTTTGATTTCTTTGGAATGAAACCTTCATTTAAGTCTTTTAAGCATGTTTTCTGTTTTTTTTTTTCTGTGTGTAATGTGTGACCATGTATACTGTGCCGTAGTTTTATGCACCTTGGTGTGGCTACTGTAAAAAGTTGGAGCCGATTTGGCATGATGTCGGTGCAGAGTTGAAGAGCTCAGGGTCTCCCGTCAGAGTGGGGAAAATGGACGCCACCGCTTACTCTGGTAAATGTGCCTTATTTATCTCAGTAGATACACAACAAGACAACATAACTTGGGAGGAAAATCTCCACAGAAGGTCAGGGATAACTTTTCTGGAGGTTTCCTTGAACACCTACAACACCTCGAAATGCTGATTGCTGATGAAGTCCAGTCTTAGACTGAAAGCAGCTTTATGGTTGTAATCCAGTCCAATCCTAAAATTACAGGCACATCTCGATGAATTACAATATCATGGAAAAATGTATGTATTTCATAGCGAAGCTAACGAAAGTGGTCATATTGGAGTTGCCGCGAAATTTTTCAATTTTTAAATTAATTAATTAATTTATTTTTTCACTGATTTTCGTCAACGATTCCCGGGACACTGAAATTCGGGGGGACATGAATGTTTGTAGACATGTAGCCCTAGAAGTTTGTGAGCGAATAACGCCTTTTGGCCCCCAAGGGCCACCCCCCCGCTGTGACAGTGTCCGTCAAAGAGGGGGAGACCAGCAAAAGTTTTTGCTGAATAACTCACTAAGTACTACAAAATACTAAATTTTGTGACATTTCATCATAGGGGGCGATGTTTATTGGCGAAGCTAGGTGTCAAAAAACAGTTTTTGTTAAAAAAACTCGTCAACAATTTTGCCCAAGACAACGATTTTGTGTTAGTATGACGGTGTTACAGAGATGTATCGACCCACCCCATAAACTCTCACTTGAAGCATAGCGCCACCTAGTGATATGGGTAAATGCAAAAATTGGGATTTTGAGTTGCCAATATCTTGGACCGAGAAGGTGGGAACTGCGCAAAATATGTCATGCACGATCAGCACAAAGACCTCTAAAACCACAGCATGTGCCATACAATTTGGTCCATAGGGGGCGCTGTAATTGTGCAAAATGTCTTTTTGCCTATTATCTAGAGAATGCTAACGTTTACAACCAATTTTTTTTTATCGTGAAATCTATTGACCCTCACACATTGAAAACACTGGTCGACGCCCACTTCCAACGAGAACAATTTCCGTGAAATTTTAACATTGCGAAAACGAATCTGAACGAACTCGTCATAGGCCGTTCATGTGAATCTTACCAAAGTTGGTATATGCCATCTACAGACAATGCTGACAAAAAGTTATCAAAGGATTTATCTTGAGATAAACCGCTTCGAAGTTACAGGTCAATGAATATTTAACACGTAGCTTAAATTCTTCAAAAGTCCATATCTTGGCTTTTAACCCTCTAGGCGCTCTAGGCGACTTAAGTCGACAAGATGCCGCACTGAATAAAACGGTCGATTTTGTCAAATAGGGTGTCAAATTTGGTTTGAACTCCCTTCCACTAGGTGGTAGACATGTCATACTACGTCCCTGACTCAGAATTACGTTATGTTTCTATACAAAATAGTCGAGCTAGAGCATGTTGAATCAGTGTGAGCAAAAGCGAAGCTAGTTTGCGTGCAAGCCATATAATTAGAGCGATATTGTCAACGTCAGCGAGTGTTTGCCTTCGTTTTTCGTCTAATGGCATCAAAGAAGTTTATTTGCAATGAAGTGTTGGGTCTTCTATTCGCAGACCCTTATTCTGAAGGCAAATATCTGCCTCCAGAAGATGACGGTGATGCTTTTAGCGACGACGCTTCAGATGCGTCCCTGCCTTGCAGCGATGCAGCTGGACAAAGTGATTATTTAGCCCTACACCAAGCACAATCTTTGGATCATTTGGCCAAAGTAGATACTCATTTGCTCAATGTCAGCGATGGGAACAGAGTTTCATGGGGTGGGAATGTTTATCAGGGAGTAAGCAGGCGTGTTAGTAGTGTGGGGAACGAGGCTGGAAGTGAAGTCGGGGTCCAGTGTTTTTACTGCGCTAGCCATGTAGCTAATTTGTTTTCCGACTGTGCCTTTCCCTAATCGCGGAGACAGTAACGTGGTGGAGACTTTGTCTAATGTCACTGGGTATGTTAGACGAGGTCAAAGTGTTTCTAGGAGAGCTAGGGGACAACGTAGAAGCAGGGTGAGGAGACGCAGTGAGAGTCCTACCCATGAAAATTCTCTCCACTCAGCACAAGAGCGCAGCAGATCTGCGCGTGCTGCTCACAGCAGGAACAGAGGCGGTGTGGCACGGGGCAGAGGAGCTAATATGCTCGTTAGTTTATCTAGGCAAGATGATGGGAATGCCGGTATATCGTCGCACCTGCTTTGAGTTGATCAATGAGGAGGGGTATCAAAATTGTCTCACGCCCTTTGATCAGCCAATTGGATATCTCCAATGCCAATTCGCCCCTAGATTTTCTGTCACTCTTTCTCTGATGATTTCTGGAATGTTCTTACAAATCTTTCAAATGTTACAAATGACACAAATCGCTTTGCCCATCAGTTTTTAGCCTTTGTCAGCTCAAAAAAAAGCCCAACCAAAAAAAAAAACAAACTTAAAAAAAAAAAAAAACTACTAACATTGTCTCTCGTCTCATCTTGTCATCTCACTCATGAGATTTTAAACTAAACAAGTCTTATGATATATATATATATATATATATATATATATATATATATATATATATATATAGAGAGAGAGAGAGAGAGAGAGAGAGAATAACATAAATGCCCCATATATTGAATCTGAGTGCCTCTGTAATAAATGGAAAATCTCTACAGCAAAAGGTCAGCCTACTGCTACATGCATTCGGTTTGGTTCTGCCATTTATTAGTAAAGATTTACACTGTTTGGTTGCTATTTACTATTTATCTGAGCATTTAGTATTGTGCAATATAGCATACACAAGGTACATACACATTTTTTGGGGGGAGGGAGTACTGCATTTTATCTTTCAAACGTGACAATTTATAAAAATTCTATAATCCAAAATGGCCGCCGCCATGTGACGTCATAATATGCAAATTAGACTGGTAAATTTAATCCCTACATAAACTTTGGATCATCCTTAATATTTCTCTAATTTACAGTAAGTCTCTATCTCTTATCATTTTTAAGTTATAGCCTTTTGAAATTAAGATGTCAAAATCGAATGTTTTAGGAAAAAACCTCTGGCGCCTAAAGGGTTAACTCATTGAGTGCCAGCCATTTTCAAAGTTGGTCACGTCCCAGTGCCAGGATTTTTTGAACATTTCAGTGTTTTTTCAAGACCCACAGAAAATTGAGTTCTATGTCTGTGTCAACAAAAAACATACCAAAAGAAACTCCAGACTTTCCTTTATCATCAGAAAAATGTTTTTGTTTGTACCTCTTTCCATTCCTTAGCAATTGTCTGGAGAACATGGGTGGGTGTAATTAAAAAACGGATTTCTGACCAAAATACTGAGAAAAATGGCTTTTTGTAACGAGCAACATTTCAAGCAGAAAATGTCTTTGATTACAATTGTTTTTGCTTCAGAGACATCTCAAACATTATGAAAAGTGATCCCATTGTATACTGCACCAAAAATAACGCTGGCAACATTATTTATAAATTAAAAAAATACAAATTTATTTATAAAACCATGTAGGCACATTTCATAGATTCTTTGAAGCACAGCTAAAAGCAACACTTCATGGGAAACACTTTGTGCGTAAACATTTCAAAGGCAAAAATTAGACTTTCTAGCAGCTATTTATGTACAGCACACTATGTTATACTGTAACTGTAGTGCTTCTAGCTCTCCCCCTGTGTGTGCGCGCGTGGGTATGCATGTGTGTGTACAGCAGAGAAGACCTATAAACACGATCTAAAATACCGGTCCATACATCTAGTATCGGAGTAAGCTATGCAATTAGACTACTGCTCCATGCTTGTAAATGTAATATTTCTGAACGTCACCAAACACGATATAAAACATTGTAACATTTTAGTGTGGGAACTTGGCTCAGAGAGGGGATAGGCAAACCGAAACCGAACTATACAACGCCTTCAGAGCAAAATAACATCGTATTCCACAGGATCCGCACACAGAACAACTAGATTAACACATGAGAATGATAGCACAGGAAATTATGATGTTGGGAGAGTGCAGTGAATCCGTGCGCTTTACCAAATGTAGAGAGCTGGGTCGTCCGTGACTTGCTGTCGGCGCAGACGGGTCAGTCAAGTGCAGGTGTAGCTATCTATGAAACAGCGCGACAGGCTGCTCATTATGCATTACCTAAAGTGAAATTAATCTATTGGTGGCTTGCAGAAGCTAAACGTGAGATGTTGCTAGGAAAACAGTAGCTTCAACATACGTGCTGACAGGATTTATTTTGATCAAGCTAGCAGTGTGCAAAACTGCGAGTAATTGAGCAAGCCAGGTCCAGTGTCTCTTCTTTGAGACAATGTTAGATGATCACATATCCACACTGATAATGGGTTCCCTTGTGATTACAACTTTGATTTTTTTACACAAGCTAGATCAGATGATTACCCCACCTCCCCTGTAAAAAAACGAAATTGACTCGATAACGCGTCATTGGCACTGGACGTTACTATCGTAAAAGACGCGTTTTCGCGTCATTGGCATCGAATGAGTTAATTGCTCAAATTTGGTCAAATTTGACATGACAGCCCTCTTTTGATGTGCACTAAATTTTGTGACATTTCATCATAGGGGGCGATGTTTTTCGCCAAAGCTAGATGTCAAAAAAACTGTTTTTGTTAAATAATTATGACCGCCGCTAGCGAAGCTAGCGAAAGCGGTCATATTGGAGTTGCTGCAAAATTTTTCCCTTTTTTTTTTTTTTTTTTTTAATTATTTTTTTTCACCGATTTTTCGTCAACGATTCCCGGGACACTGAAACTCGGGGAGACATGAATGTTTGTAGGCATGTAGCCCAAGAAGTTTGTGAGCGAATAACGCCTTTTGGTCCCCCAGGGCCACCCCCCCGCTGTGCCAGTGTCCGTTAAAGAGGGAGAGACCGGCAAAAGTTTTTGCTGAATAACTCAATGAACGTTTCACCCAACAACATGAAATTTTTGTGATATGTCGGTGTTACAGAGACGTATCGACCCAGCCCATAAACTCTCACTTGAAGCATAGCGCCACCTAGTGATAAGGGTAAATGCAAAAATTGGGATTTTGAGTTGCCAATATCTTGGACCGAGAAGGTGGGAACTGCGCAAAATACGTTATGCACGATCACCACAAAGACCTCTAACACCACAGAACATGCCATAAAATTTGGTCCATAGGGGGCGCTGTAATTGTAGAAAATGTCATTTTGCCTATTATCTAGACAATGCTTACGTTTACAACAATTTTTTTTTTATCGTGAAATCTATTGACCCTCACGCATTGAAAACACTGGTCGACGCCCACTTCCAACGAAAAAAATTTCCGTGAAATTTTAATATTGCGAAAACGAATCTGAACGAACTCGTCATAGGCCGTTCATGTGAATCTCACCAAATTTGGTATATGTCATCTACAGACAATGCTGACAAAAAGTTATCAAAGGATTTATCTTGAGATAAACCGTTCCGAAGTTACACGTCAATGAACATTTAACAAGTAGCTTAAAATTTTTCAAATGGCCGTATCTTGGCTAATAATTGCTCAAATTTGGTCAAAGTTGACATTCCATCTCTAAACAGATTTCTTTTCATGTGTACTAAATTTTGTGACATTTCGTCATAGGGGGCGATGTTTATTGGCGAAGCTAGGTGTCAAAAAACAGTTTTTGTTAAATAACTCGCCAACAATTTTGCCCAAGACAACGATTTTGCGTTAGTATGTCGGTGTTACAGAGATGTATCGACCCAGCCAATAAACGCTCAATTGAAGCGTAGCGCCACCTAGTGATATGAGTGAATGCAAAAATTGGGATTTTGAGTTGCCAATATCTTGGACCGAGAAGGTGGGAACTGCGCAAAATACGTCATGCACAATCACCACAAAGACCTCTAACACCACAGAACATGCCATAAAATTTGGTCCATAGGGGGCGCTGTAATTGTAGAAAATGTCATTTTGCCTATTATCTAGACAATGCTTATGTTTACAACAATTTTTTTTTTATCGTGAAATCTATTGACCCTCACGCATTGAAAACACTGGTCGACGCCCACTTCCAACGAAAACAATTTCCGTGAAATTTTAATATTGCGAAAACGGATTTGAACGAACTCGTCATAGGCCGTTCATGTGAATCTCACCAAATTTGGTATATGTCATCTACAGACAATGCTGACAAAAAGTTATCAAAGGATTTATCTTGAGATAAACCGTTCCGAAGTTACACGTCAATGAACATTTAACACGTAGCTTAAAAATCTTCAAATGGCCGTATCTTGGCTTTTAATTGCTCAAATTTGGTCAAAGTTGACATGCCATCTCTAAACAGCTTTCTTTTTATGTGTACTAAATTTTGTGACATTTCGTCATAGGGGGCGATGTTTATTGGCGAAGCTAGGTGTCAAAAAACAGTTTTTGTTAAATAACTCGTCAACAATTTTGCCCAAGACAACGATTTTGTGTTAGTATGTCGGTGTTACGGAGATGTATTGACCCAGCCCATAAACTCTCACTTGAAGCATAGCGCCACCTAGTGATATGGGTAAATGTAAAAATTGGGATTTTAAGTTGCCAATATCTTTGACCAAGAAGGTGGGAACTGCACAAAATACGTCATGCACGATCACAACAAAGACCTCTAACACCACAGAACATGCCATAAAATGTAGTCCATAGGGGGCGCTGTAATTGTAGAAAATGTCATTTTGCCTATTATCTAGAGAATGCTTATGTTTACAACAATTTCTTTTTTATCGTGAAATCTATTCACCCTCGCGCATTGAAAACACTGGTCGACGCCCACTTCCAACGAAAACAATTTCCGTGAAATTTTAATATTGCGGAAACGAATCTGAACGAACTCGTCATAGGCCGTTCATGTGAATCTCACCAAATTTGGTATATGTCATCTACAGACAATGCTGACAAAAAGTTATCAAAGGATTTATCTTGAGATAAACCGTTCCGAAGTTATACGTCAATGACCATTTAACACGTAGCTTAAAAATCTTTAAATGGCCGTATCTTGGCTTTTAATTGCTCAAATTTGGTCAAAGTTGACATGCCATCTCTAAACAGCTTTCTTTTTATGTGTACTAAATTTTGTGACATTTCGTCATAGGGGGCGATGTTTATTGGCGAAGCTAGGTGTCAAAAAACAGTTTTTGTTAAAAAACTTATCAACAATTTTGCCCAAGACAACGATTTTGTGTTAGTATGTTGGTGTTACAGAGATGTATCGACCCAGCCCATAAACTCTCACTTGAAGCATAGCGCCACCTAGTGATAAGGGTAAATGCAAAAATTAGGATTTTGAGTTGCTAATATCTTGGACCGAGAAGGTGGGAACTGTGCAAAATACGTCATGCACGATCACCAGAAAGACCTCTAACACCACAGAACATGCCATAAAATTTGGTCCATAGGGGGCGCTGTAATTGTAGAAAATGTCATTTTGCCTATTATCTAGAGAATGCTTACGTTTACAACTATTTTTTTTTTATCATAAAATCTGTTGACCCTCACGCATTGAAAACACTGGTCGACGCCCACTTCCAATGAGAACAATTTCCGTGAAATTTTAATATTGCGAAAACGAATCTGAACGAACTCGTCATAGGCCGTTCATGTGAATCTCACCAAATTTGGTATATGTCATCTACAGACAATGCTGACAAAAAGTTATCAAAGGATTTATCTTGAGATAAACCGTTCCGAAGTTACACGTCAATGAACATTTAACACGTAGCTTAAAATTCTTCAAATGGCCGTATCTTGGCTTTTAATTGCTCAAATTTGGTCAAAGTTGACATGCCATCTCTAAACATCTTTCTTTTCATGTGTACTAAATTTTGTGACATTTCGTCATACGGGGCGATGTTTATCGCCGAAGCTAGGTGTTGAAAAACAGTTTTTGTTAAATAACTCATCAACAATTTTGCCCAAGACAACAATTTTGTGTTAGTATGTAGGTGTTACAGAGGCATATTGACCCAGCCCATAAACTCTCACTTGAAGCATAGCGCCACCTAGTGATAAGGGTAAATGCAAAAATTGGGATTTTGAGTTGCCAATATCTTGGACCGAGAAGGTGGGAACTGCACAAAATGCATTATGCACGATCACCACAAAGACCTCTAACACCACAGAACATGCCATAAAATTTGGTCCATAGGGGGCGCTGTAATTGTACAAAATCTCATTTTGCCGATTCCTTGCCTTCACAAATCAGTCCTTCACACTACACATTCAAAAGCCACATCCATGCCCACTTACAGGAAATCATTTCCACAGAAATTCTCACCTCACAACACTGCTCTATCACACACTCATCACACCAACAGTTCCCACATTTCAATATACTGCGGCGGTCATACCATGTACCGCTATGCGGTACATCTAGTTTGTCAACAATTTTGCCCAAGACAACGATTTTGCGTTAGTATGTTGGTGTTACAGAGGCGTATCGACCCGGCCCATAAACACTCACTTGAAGCATAGCGCCACCTAGTGAGATTGGTAAATGCAAAATTTGGGATTTTGAATTGCCAATATCTTGGACTAAGAAGGTAGGAACTGCATAAAATATGTCATGCACGATCAACACAAAGACCTCTAAAAGCACAGCACATGCCATAAAATTGGGCCTATAGGGGCCGCTGTAATTGTACAAAATCTCATTTTGCCTATTCCTTTCACAAATCACTCCTACACACTATACAAACACACACAATGTCATTCATTCAAAACCCATATCCATGCCCACTTCCAGGAAATCATTTCCACACAAATTCTCACCTCACAACACTGCTCTACCACACTCATCATACCAACAGTTCCCATATTTCAATACACTGCGGCTGTCATACTATGTACCGCTATGCGGTACATCTAGTTTTAATATAAAAAGTGAAATTTGTATATTATATCGGATCTTTAAGCATTAGTGAAATATTTCAAGTATTTGTTTGCTTTTCTTGATGGTCATCTTACAGCTAATAAAAAAACAAAAATTCAGTATTTCAGAAAATTAGAAAAAGGATTTTTAATACAGAAATGCAGCCTTCTAAAAAGTATGTTTATGTTTATGCCCTCAGTACTTCGTTGGGTCTGCTTTTGCAGTTCACGTTGAAATAAATGACCTTTTCCACAGTATTAGGCTATATATTTTTTTAGATGCGCCTGTAGATAATACAAAATTGATTAATTTTGTGATAATGACTTGTAATTTATCTTACACTTTGACAGGGTCTTTAATGTTTCTTAAAGGAGAACTTCGGTGTAAAATGAAAATTGGCATGTTAAAACATCATACCGAGTTGGTATGTGTACTGAGCAAAATTAATTTAGCCTGTTGCATTCAGAGTTTAACTATTTTTTATCGTTTGTCCCAGAAGGCTAACAATGGAAGTGGTAGGTGCCCTCAGACGAAGCATGACGACTACGCTATTTTTAAACCATTAAAACAGCACGAAGAAACTCCACACTCCATCGGTAGTACAACACAGGTCCTGACATTAAAAACGAGGCACTGAGAACTTTGTAAGTGTACAAAACATTTATTAATAAAATAGTTTTGACAGGCAGTACCTTGCTGTAGTTTCTCGTCGCCGCCATGATGACAGTCCAAACAAGTTGATTGTACTACCTCCTATTCCTCCTGCTGGTTCGTGTTCCTCAATCGACTTGTGCGGACTTTCATCATGGTGGCTACGAGAAACTACAGCAAGGTACTGCCTGTCAAAACTATTTTATTAATTAATAAATGTTGTGTACACTTACAAAGTTCTCAGTGCCTCGTTTTTAATGTCAGGGCCTTTGTTGTACTACTGATGGAGTGTGGAGTTTCTTCGAGCTGTTTTAATGGTTTAAAAATAGCATAGTCGTCATGCTTCGTCTAAGGGCACCTACCACTTCTATTTTTAGCCTTCTGAGACAAACGATAAAAAATAGTGAAATTCTGAATGATACAGGCTAAATTAATTTTGCTCCTCAGTACACATAGCAACTCAGTAGGATGTTTTAACATGTCAATTTTCATTTTACACCGAAGTTCTCCTTTAAGTAGCAAAACAAAGGATTATAGGTGTAGCAGCTCTGACCAGCTTGTAGCTTATGTGACCCAGGACTTTCAATGACAGTTTATTAACTCAATTTGTTTATGTAGCACATTTAATGCACAATGAATGACCCAAAATGTTTTACACTTACAAATAATAGAATTATGATAAACAACAATAACAACAATAATTATAACAAAGCAAAGCAATTTACTATATTGTTACTGTAAAGGTGCCATACGTAATGAATTTACAGCAAGTAATCATAAAATGGTCCTGATATGTCACCAGAGATCAAGGGAACATGTTAAATTGAATTACCTATTTCTGATTAAAACTGTATTCACAGTTTGCAAATTCTGTTTAAGGTTTGCTTTTCCTTATTGTCCTAAACAGTGATCAAGATCTTCAAGTGTTTTAAACTTTGATACAGTGGTAGTTTTGGCCACAGTCCTACATATAGCTCCTCTATATATAGAGATACACCAGCAAAGGGAGACACAGACAATGGGCAAGGTCATATCACTGTACAAATGCTATCATACTACTGGCTATAATGTACTGACATTAAGCACAGAAGTTGAATGGGAATGTAGTATAATAATAGTGAAAATATAAACAGGAATCTTCTTGCTGTTGTGATGAACCACTCTTGCGTATGTTGCTTTTTAGGGCTGGTTTGTGAAAATGCAAAATTAGGTAACTTATGCACATTTTCTTTTTCTAGGTATGGCTTCTGAATTTGGTGTGCGAGGATACCCAACAATAAAACTGTGAGTATTGTGAGTGTATATATATAATATTTCTTGTCATTAGTTTGACATAAAACAGTTACAGTTGGGGACATACAATACTACAAAAACAGTAAATTATAAACAAAAGATACTCGGCTAACTTAATAACAAAAATAATTACAGGGTGTATTATATAAAAGAGGATCACCTCTGTTAGAATAATCTGAACATCTACAACAAACTGGAGTGCAATCCCTTTCTGCATTATTTATTAGCCAAGAAAAGTAAAAATCTGTTGTGGAAAATGTAACGTTTGCAGCATTTCCCCCTCTGCCCTGGTCTCTTTTGACTGCTATCTGTGACTAGGCACTTTTTCTCCCAAAGCAACGTAGAATACAAAAACAACATATTTAAAACCAAAATACTTGGCTAAAATAAAATTAAAACATAATGTAAAAATAGAGTAATGTACAAAGGCTAGTAGTCGCCAAAGCATGTTAGCCCACTCCACTACACAATAAATAACTAGAACATTGTATTTGAAAATAACTAAATAAATAAAACTGTAGTGATTCTAATGTGTTGGCTCAGTAGGGCTGTAACGATATACCAACTCACGATTCGGTTTGTATCACGATTTTTGACCCACGGTTCGATACACCCCACGATTTATTTATTTTTTTATTGAAAAGGCATTTTGTTTAAACAACATTTAACAATTGAAGAACAATTGAATAATATGATGTATAGCAATAATTAACAAATAAATAAATATTTCACTAGTTTTTGTAAAAAAAAATTACTGTTCAAAAGAAAATGGAATTCATCTCCATTGAGGAAAGGATTCATAAGACCATGTCCTAATTCCCATAATACAAAGTAGCTTCAGGACAAAAATAATGAACCAGAGTATATGCACACTGTGAACACATATATTTAAAAGTATTAAATAAATTAAATATTCTGATATTTCTTGCAACACTAGAACTAAACTGGCAAGGGTGTCAGTTATCTTTTTTTTTTTATGTTACTGTATATTATGTTTTTTGATGTGCATTTTGCTTTTTGGGGAATACTTTTTGCTATTTCAGCCAATTTGGAATCCTTGAACAATGTGTATTCGAATATATTGAGGAAGAGACCAGCAGAGATGTCATCCTTAGATTCACTACTGAGTGCGTTCAGTGCTGCCACGAAAGCTCAGTTTGTTCAGACAGAAACTGTACTACTTGCCCTATATGCTCTTGATAGCGATTGTTTTACACCTGTGTTTGTCCTAATATGAGATCTTGTCACCACCAGATTTCTCTCTACGTTTCATTTCAGCCCATCTTTTTACAGTGCTTATGGGAGTGACTAGATGCATGCTTTTGAAATCCTATGCCCTTCTCCAACGCAGCTTTCCAATTACAGTAACCTGCTTTGGTGAAGACTACGTCTCTGTCACTCATGCCTGCAAACTGACGACAGGGGAAACAAAAGCATGCGTCGAGGTTGACAGAGTACTCCAACCACGGTTGGGATTGGTACCAACTTGAGTTAAACGAACACAAAGTCTGACTAAACATTCGTTTAGGGTACACTTTTAATGTTGGCTGGGATGGTGCGCTATTATTTAGTGCACGCATATCTGAGTTAGCAGCGGGGACTACACTGCTAACACTTTGTTTGTTACTTTGGGTAGTGGGCACATTCACATTGGAACACACATTGTTCCACATTGGCACATTCACATTGGAACTGCTTACCGAAGACATACAACCATACGCTTGAGCTACCAGAGGCAGCAACGGGCTTGTTTCAAAGTGCAGTCTTTGGGACTACAAAGCTCTGCATGGTGCATACACTAATTGACCAACAGACATTCTGAAAAAGATGGTTGAAAAACTAAGCCAAGTGATAGGTAGCTAAGCTACTAGCCACCAAGCTATTGGAGCTAAAAAGTAGAAAAAGTGTGTCCCAAAAAAAACTACCAGAGATAATTATGTTAAGACTACAGCAGAAAATACAATTGTGATAACAAATGAACAACGATAACCTTTAATGGAAAAAGTTGTACTCCTCTACTACTCTCAAGACAAGTCAGGACTACCTGAACTAGCCATTGTTTGCTGCCTGTCTCAATCCGTCTCATTCACGTTGTTGTGCCAGCTAACACTGGCGTTTCACTGACGACTGAAAGGTCATCACATGAGAACGCAGTTAGAGGATCTGGGCGAGTTATGGCCTATGTGCAATTAGGATTGTTGTGTGTCTTTCCCATACTAAATCATTTATTCTGGGATGGTGTATACTATGACCTCTATACTAATGTTAATCTGCCATGGTGTTACACAAGACTGTGGGTCTTATCACTGCCCCTTGTGGCTAGGAGTAGACCTAGTAGTATGCATGGTTGGGGCAGCTGTGGCCTAGTGGTTAGGGAGTTGGTCTTGCAATTGGAAGGTTGCTGGTTTGAATCCCACCCTACCCATGGTTGAGATGCCCTTAAGCAAGGCCTCTAACCCCACACTGCTCCAGGGACTGTCACTGAAGTGCCTGGACTAAGGATCTGTTTCCTCTAGTTTTTTTTCTTGAAGATTATGCCCTCCAAGAGCACCAGTGGGTTTTGAGGGATACTAGAAGCGCTCTACCTCCTCTTCTTTTGGCAGTTAGAGGATTGTTGTATTCGTAAGTAGTAAAAGTAAATAAAGCACGGAGCAACGGTTAACATGAACTTCACTTTACTTCATCAATCTTCTTCTGCCGTATACATGTCATTGGTCAACTCATGACCTTAATGCAGCGCCCCTACAGGCTGGTAGATACACCACATATTCCCCCTTTCTTAAGAACAATATCACTCACTAAGAATTTCAGTATGGCAAACTTGAACTATAACATTACCATTTTCAAGTGTTAAGGTGGCAAAACAGCAGCACTCACTAAGAATTTCATTATGGCAAACTTGAAATGTAAAACATTACCATATTCAAGTGTTAAGGTGGCAAAATAGCAGCCAGATCAGCATAGCAAATTATACTGCACATTACTGTACCTTACACAGAACTGATCTCTAAGATAACAGTGTAACTAAATGAAGAATGTAACAGTATGGTCTCTCTCTCTTTTTTTTTTTTTTTTTTATGTTACATAATCCTTATGCCACTCCGGCGGACGGACATTTCTCTGTCAGCACAGCTGCAGGAAGTGCCTGGTCAGACTGCTGTGGGTTCAAAGTCATGGGCACAGTGTCTGGAGGAGCAAAGGCAAGGTGGCTTGCATTCCACACTTTGCCATCAGAGAGGAGAAAGGTTGCAGGACCCTTCAGAGCAGTGATCTGGAAAGGTGGCGTGAACTTGTGGGCACCTTTTCTGACCAGCACAGGCTTTTTGATGCGCACAAAGTCACCCACCTTGAAAGTGAAAGCCTGTGCACTGCGGCGGCGGTCTGTGTATTCTTTCACTTTGACTTGTTTTGCACGAACAGTGTCTCTGAGTACAGCATGGTCGAGTGTTTTTGGGATTTGTAGGTAGGCCTCTGATGTTCAGCTTAGTGTTAAGAGGACGGCCATGCAGGAGTTCAGCAGGTGACACTTGTGTGAGCGAGTGTGGTGTAGTACGGTAGGAGAACAAAAAGTCAGTGACAAACTGTTTCCATGGTTTGCCCTCAATGTCTGCAGTTTGAAGACAGTCTTTGAGTACTCTGTTCCATCTTTCAGCTTCTCCATTGCATTGTGGGTAGTAGACTGAACTGCGGAGGTGTTTGATGTCTCGGCTGGCAAGGAAGGACTCTAATTCAGAGGAGACGAACACTGAGCCGTTGTCTGTCACCAGCTCCAGTGGGTTACCCTCACGGCTGAAGACGGTGGACAGGAACTTGATGACGGAGGAGGAGGTAACGTCAGAGGTGAATGCAACCTCTGGCCATTTGCTGTAGTAATCTACGAGAGTTATGGCGTAGCGGCAGTCAGGTGGTGCATGGAGGTAAGGGCTAACAATGTCGATTGTGAGCTTCTCCCAAGCACCATCAGGTAGGCTCACAGGAGTCAGAGGAGCTGCTTTGACCACAGCTGTCTTGTCATGCTGTGCACATGTGACACATGACTTGATGGCAGCCTGCACATAAGTGTCCATTCCAGGCCACCAGTACAGTTCTCTGAGTCTCTGTTTTGTACGGACAATTCCTTGGTGAGTGTCGTGTGCGATATGGATGAGTTTAGGCTGGAGCTCTGGTGGGACCACCACACGATGAGTACCACGGATGATGCAGTCACCATGTTCAGAGAGCTCAGTATGGATTTTGTAGTATGGTTGGATGGCTGGATCAAGGCCTTTGTGTGTACGTGGCCAACCATTTTGCATGTAAGTTCTCACCTCTTGCAGTACTGGACAGTCTTTGCATGCAGCACTCAGTTCAGCAGCAGTAACAGCAGCAAAGTCGTCAGACATCAATGCCACGACTTCAGTGTCTGGTTCCACAGTCATGTCAGCATCCGGCAGCGGCAGGCGTGAGAGGCAGTCAGCAATGACGCTGTCGCAGCCTCGCTTGTACTCAATGGTGTAGTTGAAGGTAAGTAGCCTGGCAGACCACCTGGCGATTCTCATGCCTGCTCTACCAAGGCCCTTTGAGGTGAGCAGCGTTGTCAGGGGGCTGTGATCAGTCCGAAGGGTAAAGTGATTGCCCCACAGGTAAGTTCGCCAGCACTCTGTCGCCCACACGCAGGCCAGTGCTTCTTTTTCAATTGTGGAGTATTTTCTCTCACTGTCTGTCAGTGTGCGAGAGGCAAATGCAATCATTTTCTCAGTGTCACCATGTAATTGAGTAAGCACTGCACCAATGCCATAATCACAGGCATCAGTTGTCACTATGGTAGGCAGTGCTGATCGTACAATGCAAGAGCTGGGCTACTGATTATCAGTTTCTTGATCTAAGTGAAAGCATTTTGTGCATCAGTAGTCCATGCGTACTCACAGTCTTTTCTCAGCAGGGCTCTCAGTGGTTCCACTACTTTTACGTAGTTTGGAATGAATTTCTGGTAGAAGGGGGTCAGGCCCAAGAAGGAGCGGAGCGCAGGGGCATCAGGAGGAGTAGGAGCATCAGCCACGGCTTTGATGTGGTCGTTGTCAGGTCGGAGGCCTGCAGCAGGATGTGGCCCAGGAAGGGTAGCTCTCTCTTTCTGAAGTGGCACTTGGACATGTTGAGCTTGAGGCCCGTGTCGTGTAGACGCTGGAGCACTGTCTTGAGGCGCTGCTCGTGCACTTCAGGAGTTTCACCACTGATGATGATGTCATCAAGGTAACACTGGACATCTTTCACACCAGCCAGGATGTGTGACATCATTCGTTGAAAGGCGCTCGGAGCTGAGGCCAAGCCGTACGGGACTTTGGTGTAGCGAAACCTTCATGACTGATAAAAGCGGTGAGATGCTGTCAGCATGTAAGGGCAGCTGATGATAGGCACTTTGTAAGTCGATAGTTGAAACCATCTGTGCACCCCTCAGCTTATGGAACACTTCTTCGATGTGAGGTAAGGGATGGCTGTCGATCACCACTGCTTTGTTGACCTCTCGTAGGTCAGCGCATAGCCTCAGCTGTCCACTTTTCTTCTTCATGACGAGCATTGGTGATACCCATGGAGATGAATCAATTTGCTTGATGATGCCCTCCTGTTCCATTCGCATCAGCTCAGTGGCTACGTCAGCACGGATGGAGAATGGTAAACGGCGCAGCTTTTGCTGAACAGGAGGTATCTCAGGACGCAGCTTGACTTTGTGGACGTAGTTGGTAACTCCCTTGGAGACAGTGTGCGTAGTGTGTGTATGTTGCACTAGTGCTGAGGGCGGTGTAGAACTCAGGATGCTGTGCTTTGTAATGTCCAACTGCAGGGCAGTAAGCAGATCCATTCCAAGGATGGGAACTCCTGCTGGAATGACGTAGAAGTTGCATTTTGCAGATTTGTCATCGCATATCACATCCAAAGTGACACAGCCTAGCACTGGAATCGGCTCTTTAGTGTATGTCATTAGGTGCAGAGTAGGCTGTGTTAAAGCAATGTCTTTGAAATTGTCTGTGTAGAAGCCATGAGGAATGATGGAAACAGCAGATCTTGTGTCAATGAGTAAGTTTGCATTTGTGCTGGAGCCGCCAGCAGCTTTAAGTGACACCTTGCACCACAGTTTGTTTGTATTCATGTCTGCACCGTCGGCTATGTTCAGAACCGCAACACTGGAAACGTCATTGGAAACTTCATTTACCGCTGAAGTGGGAGTGCTTCTGCAAACTTTTGCAAAATGGGCAGGGCATGTAGAGCTGTTTGCTAAGTGGGCAGACGACCCACAGCGATAGCACTTCTTACTAGCAGCATGTGTAGACTCTGTGCGCGTAGTAGAGGAATGTGCGGCATGGCGTTGCTGCTGTGGAGGCTTGCGTCTCCTTCCGCTGCGAAAAGTAGTCCCTTGCACGGCCCCAGCTACGGCATCTGCGGTGACTTTTTTATTAATTGCATTTGCATCGGAAACAGCGGATTCTACTTGGCAAGCTATCGTAATTGCCTTTTTCAGTGTCAGTCCGTCTTCCAGTAGCAAGCGTTCTCATATTCTTGCACTGCTCGCCTTCTCCACTAACCGATCTCTGATCATGTCATCCGTCATTTGCTTGAAGTCACATTTAACGGCTAGTTCACGCAAGGCAGCTACGTAATGTACAACAGACTCGCCAACGTTCTGGCTTCGCAAACGAAACTTATTTCTTTCGCCAACTACGTTGACTTTCGGAACGAAGAAGGCAGTCAATGCTTTCCGTGCAGCTGCGTATGTGGTACCTGTGTCAAGTGTGTAGAAGGTCCTTTGTGCTTCCACACCAATGCAGTGAATGAAAAGGGCGCGCTTTCTCTTGTCCGACAGGTCAGTTTCTGACAATGCAAGCAGGTAAGTTTCAAACATTCTCTCCCAGGCTTCGAAGCCCATCACTGGATCCCCAGGCGTTTGTAGGAAGGGAGGAGGTGGTGTCAGACCGAGAAGCGCCATCCTTGTCGCCAATATGTTGTATTCGTAAGTAGTAAAAGTAAATAAAGCACGGAGCAACGATTAACATGAACTTCACTTTACTTCATCAATCTTCTTCTGCCGTATACATGTCATTGGTCAACTCATGACCTTAATGCAGCGCCCCTACAGGCTGGTAGATACACCACAAGGATGCTTGCAGGTAAGCGAAAAAAATATCTAAGTTTTGTGGTTTAGCCCTAGGTATTTTAAAATAGACGACTAATGTAAAATAAAAATAATAGTATTTTTAAAAGTTTGGTAGCATCAGCTTATATCATGTGGCCTTCTTCCACCGCGAGACAGGTTTGTGGCTCTGCGTATCGCGATTTCGGTTTCCATACGCATATCGTTACAGGGGTATGGCTGTAATGCAGCCTCTATGCATGGAAAAAGCCACAACACCAAATTTTCTTTTTAATTGATATCTTTTTTAATTAACATAAACCATTACAACTGTTGTTATGAGCAGATGAACTAAACTAAATAAGACATTTTTTGAATGTAACTAAATATCTGAAACTATAAACACCCATGTTCATGAAGGCCTGTTTTTCCACTAAAGTTTAGCCTAGTTTACCCGGCTGCTTCAGCTGACAGTAGTGAATTTCAGGAGCGTGAGCCCCTGGGGTATTGCAGATGCTGTATTGAGACAGGCCCTGGAGATCCCTGCTTATGCAATCCTGGGTGTTCTTGCCTCGGGAATGAGCTGTTATTGCTATTTACCCAGCGGGCAACACACTGCCCCTCTTGGGTAGAACTAATTCTGCAAATGGAAGCCTAATGAATCAAGAGAAAGTCAGTATGTGTCCATATTTCTTTAAATTTCACAGACACTCACAGAGGCACCTCTTATATTAGAAAAAATAAGTATTTGATCAATTTACTGATATAAGCAGTAGTTCCATCATTTAGCAACTATCTTGGACCTCTTTAGAACATGACGCAGACCGTGCTGATGTAAACAGCTGTAGTGTCCAGGCTTCTTTCTTTCTCTCTCTCTTTCTTTCTTGTGGAAAAACTAGACCAGAAGCTGGAATGAGAGAGGTGTTTGTTTTTCAGTCATACAACCACATGCCATTGAAACTAGTTTGACAATTCTAGAATTAATTGGTGTCATTCAGTGCTTTTGGCTTACACAAAAAACAATTGCACCAAAAGTGCATATATAATTTTCAGTGTAGCGAAACACATAAAGTGAAGTCAAACTTATCAACAATATTTGGAGGCCAATAATGTAAATAACATGTCAGAATGACAGACTGTAGAGGCAACCTCGACCCCCTTATTATATACAGTGGTCCCTCGTTATTCGTGGGAGTTACGTTCTAAAAATAACCCGCGATAGGCGAAATCCGCGAAGTAGTGTTTTAAGGCTGTAAAACTCCTCACTGCACTTATACACTTTTCTCAGACAGGCAAATTTCACACTTGCAAACATACAGCACTTCAGAGTCACACAGCTAGCGGTGGAAGATTTATGTACATTTTACAAGCTGAGCGCATTCTGTATTGTACAGGACATTGCATGCACTAAAGAAATCCGCGAAACAGCGAGGCCGCGAAAGGTAAACCGCGATATAGCGAGGGACCACTGTATCTATAATACAAGACAAGCAGCCTGCAGTAAATTGGTACCTTTTTGGTTTTGCAGTTATTCATGTCTGACCACCCAACCCCATTCAGTTAACCCCCTAATTTCCTCCTATTAATCTGCCACACATGTAAGCAGGTCCCATTCAGCCTCAAGTGATGGATGAGTGAAGGCTTAGTAGAGATTATAATTACGGAGGCCCTTTGTGACAAAAAAAACTTTTGGAGTCTGTTGTCTCCCTGTACAATTTGATAATGAATTCAGGGATCAAGCATCATGTCAGCCATTTACCATCAAAATGTAGTTGGCATCCCACTGACGTCTACTGTTTTATAGAGGGGTTTCCATGTTGTTGTGTTTAGAAGAGAAACCCTCCAAAGTGGAGATCAGAATGAGACGCTCTCAGGGGAATATTTAATTCCAAGCCCTCAGGGAAAACGTTGTGAGTGTGACTATGGGGAGGCATTAGAGTGACTGCTTGTTTTATCCCTCATTAGGGCTGATGGAGAGGGGTAGAATAGTCTTTGTTTTCACACGTCACCCTAGCAAACTCTCCTCAAGGATATCAGTAGAGTGCAGTCATCCATCACACACAGTTTAAGCCAAAGGGGGTGGTGACATTACTCTGTAAACAGTAAATACTATTGTGGGGTTATTTGTCCTGATTAAAGGCTGTGGCCGATATACATACTGTGTATCTGTCGTGTCTGGTAAAAAAATAATGATTGTCTTTCCAAATGTCGCATTTGTATGCTGTTGACCTTTTCTTTCTGAGAGTGGGAACTTTACTCATCTGCACACATGACTTTGCAGAAACATACATTGATAGGGTTACAAATGTATGGTGCACTGAAGCATATCACCCTAGGAATATGTTTAATGTTCGCATTAGCCTTTTGGTGTATCAGAAATGTATCTCATTTGTTTTTAAACCTAACTACTAAAATCTTTTTGAGAAAACTTTTTACAAATATTGCATTTTGTTTTTATGTTTAACCTTTAGTGATTGTGTATTGATTTTGATAAGTACATTTCTTGTGTCTGAGTGTTTTTTAAGAGAGTTAAAGAGGTTATTGTACCATTTGAGCATTTACTGCTATTAAGCAATCAGTTATAGCAATAAACACTGTCTTTCACAAATGTATCCTGAAGGACTAATCTACTTACGCAAGGTCACATAAGGTACTTCTTCTCAGCCTTAATATAGAAATGAACCCTCTTATTAAGTCTCCCTTTCCTCCTCCTCTAATTTCTCCATGACAACCCCCACCCACCATCACCCCACCTTTCACGTCTGTCTCCATCTCAATCTTCATTTCAGGCTCAAAGGAGATCTAGCCTATAATTACAAAGGACCCAGGACCAAAGATGACATCATAGAATTCGCTAACAGGGTCGCTGGGTAAGGCTTAACAGGCTTGTCATAATTTCAGACTCATCATATCATATTTCTCAAGTGTGATATGTAATATGTAGGCTCATATATAGACCATATTATTATATATAAGCCTACATATGTGTTATAAAATGTTCAATCTCTTCAACAATAAAAGCTTACTCCCTAGAAGACAGTTATCACTTTTTGCCATAGCTGTCCAGCAGGTGGTGCTAGAGTATTATAAGTACCTGTCCTGGCATTTTTTGGCCAGTCTGTATTGATACATAGTGCCTGCTATAACAGTGAAGTTTCCCTTACATTTCATGTATTTTCATCGGTGACGGGCTACCTGGATTCAGAAGCTACAATTTTAGTACCACATATTCCAAATCATCTCGTTCTACCTGTGTGACTTATAGAAGTGATTTCAGTAATAACCTCTCATACCTGTCTGAAATGCTGTGCTACTTAGAATCACCTGATTTAGTGTCCTGGACTGTAGCTTCTAAAGCACACTTGCACTGATTTTCATACAGTGTACAATTCTTCGGTGCAGCCAGCTATTCTTTAGTTGTTTTTGCTTCTGGTACATTTTTTTTTAATTATTATTATTATTATTATTATTATTATTATTATCTTCTTTTCTCTCTGCTATGGCAGCCCAGCCGTGCGCCCCCTGCCAAGCAAGCAGATGTTTGAGCATGTCATGAAGAGGCACGACGTCCTGTTCGTCTACGTTGGCGGGGAGTCGCCTCTAAAAGTAAGTCTGTAATACTTTGGAACAGCTGGTAAGATGTGTGAGGGAAAAACAGCCCCACCATGACACATTTCAACATTGTGTTGTGGTTGCTTGCTATATATAGGAAGCAAATATCAGGAGAAATGACGCCTTGGAGAAATGACTACCGATGGAGTGTGGAGTTTCTTCGAGCTGTTTTAATGGTTTAAAAATAGCGTAGTCGCCATGCTTTGTCTAAGGGCACCTACCACTTCCATTGTTAGCCTTCTGGGACAAACGATAAAAAATAGCTAAACTCCGAATGCAACAGGCTAAATCAATTTTGCTCCTCAGTACACATACCAACTCGGTATGATGTTTTAACATGCCAATTTTCAATTTACACCGAAGTTCTCCTTTAAATCTCATAGCCTGCCCTATATAAGTAGTAACCTGCTCTATTTCAGCACTGTAGATTTCTACCAGAATTCTGTCTATAGATGTTTGTAATACCATAGCCTACTTTACATCAGCACTCTATAGATGTTTGTAATGTCGTAGCCTGCTTTAGACCAGTGCTCTTTTCTATAGATGGTTCTAATCTAATAGCTTGCTCTACATCAGAACTATAGATTTAACTCGTCGGTACTTCACTCTTTCTAATGCCATAGCCTGCTCTCATGTCACAGAGTGGACACACTCATCCGCTCTCTCCCTCCCCCGCTGCCTTCATGAATCATGCATGATGCCAGTGTCAGTAGCTGACTGATACTTGCAGCTAATGGCAGCTCTGGCACTGGAATGTGTGTGTGTGTGTGTGTGTGTGTGGGTGTACGTGTGCATGTGTATGTGTGTTCTATCCTCCTCACGACAAACAACTCCACCTACCCTAGACTTGTGTGCGTGCATGTGTGCTTGTGTGTGCTTGTCTGTTTCGGTGTGTGTGTGCGTTTTCTCTATCTCATGACAAACAGCTCTTCCTATCATGGACGTGACCTAGGACTGTCCATCGTTATTTTTTAGTGCCGATGTCTATCCAGCACTGAATACAACATTGAGGGTCCCTGATCCTTTGTTACACCCCATTTCACCTCAGGGATGTCTAGTCATTCTCCGGTGACAATAATAACAACGGAAGCAGCCTGAATATTGAGAGGGAGATTTGGCTGTTGGCTGCAGTTTGTCATTGCTGGTGTATTGTGGGCATTGTTTTTGTGCCCCACGCTGAAAATTGCATTTATTGATTGCACCATAAAAGAGACCCAGCAGTAAGGGTTCCTCTGGTAGCTCAGGATAAAAGCGAACATGTCATTTTGCAAAAGGCTACTGTCACCAGAGCTTCCAAACAACCAGAACAGATTGGCCATAAAACGATGCTGATGGGAGAGACCGTGCCTGTAATTCAGTCACAATTATAGGAGTGCATTTAAAATCTAGCCTACCCACAAGAAGATATTACATCTTGCAAGAGTCTCATCTTGGTCTTTCAGGAATCAATAAGATCTTAGTAATGACTTCTGACTCATTTCTCCTTGAAGGTAGTAGGAGAACAAAAATATTTTGTGGCCTTTTGTACCTTTATTAAATAGGACAGGGAAGATTGAGACAGGAGGTGAGTGGGAGAGAGAGATGGGGAAGGGTTGGGTTGGGAATGACTGCAGGCCGGATTCAAACCTGGGTCTATGGGCACTTGCCCATTTATGGTATGGGTACTGTGCCCCAGCACCCCCAGTACAAGATCGTTTTAGGATCTTGAAGGTGGACTTCACTAGGACACCATTTCTTAGGAGTTTGCGCAGACCTCTGCCAGGGCAGCTCAGATCACCACCAAAATCGAATCACTTTTAAGTTAGCCAATTTTTGAAAATCCATCCATAACTTTTTGAGTTATGTTACTAACTAACAAACAAACGCTGATGATTACATAACCTCTGCTGGCGGAGGTAATCAGCTTATTATCAGATTTTTCTTTCTGAAAGGCAAAGTCAAGACAATTCTAAGAGGTGACATTTTCTTCTGGGTAGCTCAGTGATTCCTTTGGGTTGGTTGAGAGCTAGAGAGAGAGAGAAAACAAATTCACAGTTCTGTTCTCACCTCCCTTCTTTCCTGAATCCAGGAGAAGTACATCGAGGTGGCATCTGAGCTGATTGTGTACACCTACTTCTTCTCTGCCTTAGAGGAGGTCTTACCTGAGGTGAGTTACCTTATCAGTGCACTGTACTCATAATTACCTTCACACAGTTGGAAAGAATCATTTTCCTGCTGAACTCTTAATACTATGAATTTATCAGTGTTTTTTTTTTTTTTTGCAACATGACACATTTCCAACCACATACGCTCATATGCAGTCAGAGGCAGACGTCCCGAGTTCAGAAAGTCTTGCCATATATTTGGTCCAGCCAATTCACTTAACCAGCTGATCCTAATTAGCACTACTCTTTACCTAGGTAGATTAATTAGTAACATAACCTGTGTTAGGAGCACAGGCAGAAGGAATACATGGCAGTACTTCTATTTTCTGAAGGTTTTGTCCACCTCTGTGTACCATTATGCAGGAGTGATGTAATGTTTTTAACCCTCTTTCAGACTATTACTTTGCCTGAACTGCCTTCAGTTGTGGTCTTCAAAGATGGCAGCTACTTCACTTATGATCGTAAGTAAATAGCTTTGTTCCATTTTCTTTAAAGGTGACTGACAATCTTAGTGTGACACAAATAAGCATTCTGGGTTTGTATTTACAACGTATTTTATCTTACTGCTAGAACTCCAGAATTGGTCTTATTGAATTAGGAGTTCTTTGGACTACCTATAAGTTCTCCTAAACTTCGCTAGTTAGGAGCTACTTTTAGCCTTCAGATGCTTTGTGAATGCAAGCCGAGATTTCTTTCCAGGTTCATCACCCACGCAACCCAACACTACATTTGTGACGGCATAATGCTTGGCCTGTCTTTGAGAGTTTACATTACACTGTCGAACATTTGACCTGAACCAGCATAGGATGTCCTTTTGCGCTTATGTTCACAGTAAAGTAAAGTACTGTGTTTGTGTGTGTGTGTGTGTGTGTCTGTCTGTGTGTGTGTGTGTGTGTGTGTGTGTGTGTGTGTGTGTGTATGTCTGTGTCGGTGTCTGTGTGTCTGTGTCTGTTTTTTTATCCATGTTAGGCCTCCCTGTGAGTTGGCTTTAGGTAAATTACAGGCTAGTGCTAACTCTGTCCCTTGTGTCTCATGTTCACACTGGTATTTCTAAGTGTGTTATTTCCTTTGATTTTTTTCCTCATCCTCTTTTGCGCTCATCACTCATGGTTACGAGCTGCGAGTCTGTCATGAAGGACGCGTGGTTCAGCTTTTTGTTGGGCCTGTGGTCAGGCACCATAGAGTTCAAGTTGAACAGGAATGGATTCGTCTCACCTTTTTGGCAACTGAAAAATAATCTAAAATGTCTCTTTGATTTTTTATCAAAGTGATATACAGTACTAAAAAGACCACATTATAAACACAAAATACCAATTGTTATACAGTAACTACATATTATTATAACTAATACAATGTCCTAAAAACATTTTAGGAAAAAATATAAGCATAGCTGGCATAGGTTAGTAATGATCAGAAATAATTAATTAATTAATTAATTAAAACTTCACTGCACAATAAATGGCTAGACCATCATACTTGCAAATGAATACATAGGCCTAAATAAAAGAACTTGTGTGCCAAAGCTGGACTACAGAATGCCTACCAAGTCTGAAAATAGCTTAAGGAATACACTCAATTTTATATATGAGGACATACACACATACACCCACACATACACAAATGCAGATGATAAGAGAGACAGACTGCGGCATTGCAATCATGCATAGAAACTGGAAATAGAAAGCTGTCACTGGCTGAACCTCTGCAGTATAGGCTGCGATTTATTTGCCTTGTAGCCCTCTATTTTCAGTGTGTGTCTCAAGGACACAGCCAAATGATGGCCTATCTCTTTTTTTCGAAGTTCTTCAGCACTTTTGGAAATATGCTGTCTGTCCCAAGCATTAACTCTACACATGGTTTCCACACACAACTGAAACTTCTATGACATGCCTTAATTTCCTTCAGGATAAATAAAGTATCCGTCTGTTCATCTATTCATCCATTGATTCATCCATCCACGATCTGTCCTCATAAAAGAGGCTGGTTCATAGCCTGTTTTAAAAACAAATCGAAAACTCCCTCACCAGTTGTTATAATACTGCCATGATTTAAAATTAAAATAATGCATTAAACCAGGTTGAGGTAAATAACATTCACAGGATGGAATAACGACAAAGGTCAATCTCAGCAAAGGCTAAGGTTTGTATCTGAGAAAGTAACAGAAATAACAACTACATTTATGCATTAACCCCATGATTTAGATACATTACAACATTTAGGGAAAACACAAATTCATGGAGCACAATAATAATTAGCACATAATACACACATAATAATCAGCACCGGAAAAATATCCAATAAGTTAATTAGAAAGAACAAGCATACACAATAGAGATAGAATGGTATGTGTATTCATTGTATGGATATTACAATTTGGTGCATGCAGTCATATATGTAGACTACACTTTATAACAATGTACAAAACTTTGGTACGGTTTGATGAACCAAGTGCAGAACCAAAGTTCAAATGCACAAGTTCATTCAGGATGAGTTTATGCATGAGTTTAGTGTTGGGACACTTGCTCCCATGCATTTGCATGTTCATGGTAAATAGTCCAGCCATAGGAGACAACTGCTGGACCGCCTACTTGAGACTAAATTGTAATGCAGATGATTCATGGCCATTATTTTAGATTGACTCAGACACCATGATTTCTGTTTACTGTCCACCTCTAGTATACTGTACCCTTAATACAGTCACTTTCACAGCTAAACATATATCCTAAGCTACTGTACATACAGCACATAGATCATAGATCATGATCATGAACATAGATCCATAATCTTTAACCAGTGAGACAAGGTGGTAGCACATTTGTGTACACTTATTTAGCTTTTAAAAAGAAGTGTGCCAGTTTCCAGTGTGTTTACAGTATTTTGGGTAAATAAATAACTCCGCCATTTTTGCATTTAGCTAAAATATTTTCTTTAGTGTTACTATTTGTTAAGTCCAAAATTTAGTAAATAGTTTTGTTTTATTTTCTTTAAAGGTGACTGACAATCTTAATGTGACACAAATAAGCATTCTGGGTTTGTATTTACAAATCATTTTTTCTTACTGCTAGGAGAATTGGTCTCATTGAATTAGGAGTTCTTTGGACTACTTCCAAGCTCTTCCAAACTTCGTCAGTTAGGAGCTGCTTTTAGACTTAAAATGTTTTGTGAATGCGAGCCTAGTTTTCTTAGTTAGCGGTACAGCACCAGTTCTCCTCCTCTCTCACGCATCACCTTCAGCAAACCTTTCTCCATGACATCAGGTGGTAGACAGAACCTGAAGAACACAGCATCCAGGCACAGCCCCGTCACAAAGGGGCCCCAGTAGTGTGAGTTGTCCAGCCCTGGGGCTCTGTGCTGGGCCCGGAGCACAAACTCCAGCACCTGGGACGGCCAGGCCCCGATTAGTATATCCGTCTGTTTTACCTCTTGGTTCCAGAAGGGTTCCTTTCGCCACAGGAAGCCTAACAGAAAGGGGTCATCGCTTTTAACCCTCACCACCCACATCCCTCCTTGAACACTGTCCTCTACAACAGAGATACGCAGGACCTCTTGTCTCTCTACTGTTGTCATCATAAAAGGAGAGCAGACAAGAAAACTCTCACGGTATTGGTTAGAACTTGTCTTCACAGTATCAGGATTGATATGCTGGAATGGCTGGAATGTAGAAAAAAAACACAATTCTCAGTTTGTTACAGCATTATTAGGTAACACTTTACAGTTCCTTTTTAGTGTATCTACATGTCACAACATGTAATATTATGTATTTTCACAAACTATATACCTAACACTAACCCTACCCCCAACTCTATGGTGTAGTGTAAGTATAATAATGTTACATATTGTTACACACTTTGTTACACTGTGCCTAACTGATGTAACAGGGACAGTAAAATAGAGTGTAACCTCATTAATAATGTCTGTCATTCACACAGTGGTCATATCCTTAAACTTGCCACTTGAGTTTTTGTGAGAATTTGTGAATATGGCCATTTTGATCAGGTAAATCACAGTTGAAATCACATCCACAGTATTTGGCACACAAATGTATATTTCCATAATAACACAAGACTAAGTTATGCTGACTTGACAATTCGATAATTTCAAGTGAACTTTATACACATACACTTACACTAGATCATATTTTTACGCATTATTGTTTTGGTGTTAGTGTTTTTTACCTGTAGGTAAAGTAGTTGTTAGCTTGTGCTGCTGTGTCTTTCTCCCACAGTAGACCTAATGGCTTCAGGTAGACTGGTTCAGCTTTTGGTCATAGCAGAACAGAAGTGTTTGCATAGGGCCCAATACATGACAAACATTTGCATAAAGATAATTGCTCTCTATTTGAGTTTATAGCCTTTTAACAACATTTGGAGATAATCTTTGTGAATGACCTATTGCACATAACCAAATGGTGGTAATAATAAGAATATTGCAACTTATTGGTCACTACAAGAACTGCAAAAGGGATAGACAAAGATAGTTATTTTTGTGTTTTCACATACATGTGTAACACACTTCTGTGAGAAATAAAAAAAACACATGTAGACACACACTATTTTTATCCTCCCTTATGTTTGTATATCTTGAAAATGTAACAACTTGGGTTAACAGAAACTAAATTTGTATTTTTTTCATACAGAAATATATGTGTCATATTGGTAATGCCAGTAACACAGAGAAGGTCCAGGTTTGTGCAAATCTTTACTTGACACAAACCAAGACAGCCTTTGACTGTTTCTCGGTATGGGGCAAATTTGTCCTGCAGGAGCAAGTGTGGTAGTCCATTCATTTTTTAGTACTTGAGATGGCCGAATCTTAAGTGCAGAGATGTTACGGCCGAATGACATATTAGTTCAGACTAAGTAACGCAGAAGCGGAAAGGAAAATGCTGAATGATTCTTTCATTGCATTATAGAAGTCGCCTAAGCACTATGTCTCCCAAAGGATGGAATAGAAATAGGGAGAGAAAGTAATCTCATCGCCCCCTGCTGGTTGAGTT
The DNA here is from genome assembly GCA_027475355.1 of Coilia nasus. Taxonomy (NCBI): domain Eukaryota; kingdom Metazoa; phylum Chordata; class Actinopteri; order Clupeiformes; family Engraulidae; genus Coilia; species Coilia nasus. Next base: position 33,358,059 of record CM050203.1, read on the forward strand.
CCCCACCTCTATATCGAAATGAATAGAATTTTTTCTTCAAAAAATTACATTTCAGCTCACACTCCAAAGTTAAGATAGTGGCTTTCATATGATATGCATGCAGGGCAGTTCTAACGATTCAGGTGGTCATACTTTCTTTTTTTCACTAATCTGAATTGTTTTTAATGTTAATTAAAAAGCTGATAAAGGACTACACTGAACGATAGGCGCGTGTATGACGTCACCGCAAAATCTGGCGCCTGCCCAAATCTAACAGTTAGCTGCCGGCGAGAGAAGTAAGTGAAACCCAACGATTGTGTACATGAAACTCATCTGATTATAAGAATCCACAACCGTAGCTTTATGGAATCTTTATGAAATGTGAAAACTGGCATTCATTTGTTTCTCCGTGGTTGCAATCAGTCACAAATTACAGCATGGTGAACTTGTGTTTACTGACGTAACGGGAGCGACTCAAAGTTGTAGTCCGTTTATGACAAGTTAGGCACAATTTAGATTTTTAAAAATAGTACGAAATTTCACAAAATACTTTCACAGTTAGTAGATAATCCCCATATATAGCCTGAAAAATATATCTGGTGCACAAGTTCCGTGTCATACCTTTGTGGGATCCGTGGATCGCAGATCCGCGGTGGCTCCGCACTATATTCAATAGTGTAGGAGTGATTTCTGAAAGAAATAGGCAAAGAGATTTTGTACAATAACAGCGCCCTCTATGGACCACATTAACGGCCTATGACGAGTTTGTTTGGATTCGTTTTCACAGTGTTGAAATTTCATGGAAATTGTTTTCGTTGGAAGTGGACCAGTGTTTTCAATAGGTGAGGGTCATCAGATTTCACGATAAAAACAAATTGGTTGTAAACGTTAGCATTCTCTAGATCAGTGGTTCCCAAAGTAGGGGTCCTGACCCCCAGTGGGGTCGCAGGGGCGGTGGCGGGGGGTCGTGAGATGATTTTCAGAAACAATGCTTTTGCCTGTTTGCTAACCAGAGGACCATCACCCTCCCATTAGCGAGCGTTAAATGTGTGATTTGTGCCCGATTAGCATAGCTATCAGCAGACCCTCCTCTGGCAATGACCTACTGTTTAAATTTGCGTCCCAACGTCGGGTTTCCAGAGTTCGTGGATTATTACAAACACCAAGCATCCCAGCCTCACAGATAAATCCAGTGACTTTTTTCGCAGAAAAGAGAGTGTTACGGGGGCAGAAGAAAGCCCTCACTAAGCAAACAACTGTCTCTGTAAAGACGCAGAAGGCTTCATGTGAGGTGGCATATTGAATTGCGCAGACAAAAAGCCACCCACGATTGGGAAAATTTAGCAGCAATATCGATGAGTCGGATTATGCATGGGGATAAACTGGCCGCGGAGCTGGAACAAGTGCTGCTCTCTGGGACTGTCTCCCGCTGCATCTCCCGCAACCTCTCAACATTAAGCATAATTAAACAGCGCCCATCCATCACATTGTTTTTTTTCTGCATACATAACTTTATAACTGTTCAATGTTACTTGCTTGTTCGTAATATGTCTGTATATGCTCAGCATTATAAGTTATGGTGGGATGTTGCCTATTTGTTTTCGCTCTTGAGTTTGGTAATAAAATACACCAGCTGAGAGATCGTGTTCAGTTTTGTTTTTGCTCTACTACCTTGCGTGTGTTGCGTAAAACAGCCACATTATGAGAGAGGAAGGGGGGGAGCGAACGAGATAGAAAGTGAGAGCGCGCACGCGTGTGACAAAGAATGGTCGCGGGGGTCGGGGGTCGTCAGCAGCCTAAAACTGGGGGTCACGGTCTGAAAAGTTTGGGAACCCCTGCTCCAGATCAGGGGTTCTCAACCTTTTGCAAGCAGGGCCCCCCCAGAGCTGGTTCAATGCAGTTAGGGCCCCCCTCCTCCTCGCGCCCAACTCCCCCCCCTGCAACACACACACATTATGATTATTATATATGATTATTATATATTATATGATATTATATATGATTATGATTATTATATATTATTGCAATTATTATAATTATTTTTTTATTATTATTATCATCATTACGGGTAGTGGTAGGCATATTATCATTAATAGGCTATCGCTATACATATGTGAGGTACATGCTTTATCTGGAGATAACAATGCTGATGTAATACAAAGCCTAAAACACTGTAAAAACATAGCCTACTCAAGGGATCAATCAAAAGTCATGTTTAATGTTTGTGTGCAAAGGCATCAGAATTTTTTACAAAAAATTGATGTAATTTCGTGCATTCTGGTGCATTTTACAGGTTCTTAGATCTGTAGAAATAGGCTTAGCAGTTATATCTATATCTATAGAAATACTACTTGGTTGCCACTTAAAGGCATAGTGATTTGGTGGAACTAAAATGTCATACAACACCAATACAAAAACTAGATAATTTTAAACTCCTCCCGCCCCCACCATTACAGCGCTGAGAGAAATAGAACTTGGATGACGACCAATGGCAACAGTATCTACAAAAACAGTTTAGCCAGTGTTAGTTAGCAAACATAAACGCAACGTAAACTAGTCTTGCAAGTCAGTGTAACCTTATGTAGAAGCAACGTTAGCCAACCAATGCTACCCTTCTCAAACTGTCAAAAGACCCACGCATCCTACCTGCAGTCTTTCATCCAAGCGAACAACTTTTTCCTCATTCTATCTGCTACTTTCTCTTTTCCTCTTGCTTTTTAACACTGTGAGTGCACCCCAGAAAGTTCATTCATGGCTGTTTTCTCAGTCGTGACTATGTGAAACTACAGACTGTATATAAAACGATACACGTTGCTGGCAAGCCCTCCGTCTCAACATTCTAAAATAGAATGTTGAAAAGGAGCAAGATCGCTAACCATAAGAGTACAGGAAGCCGTGGATCGCTATCTAAATTTATTGTAACATACAAAGATTAACGGCATAGACATATTTAACCAATAAACACAAGGGTAATATAAACAAACAAGGATTTCTCTCTGTCTCTCTCTTTCGGCGCCCCCATTGCGCCCCTATGCATATGTTTCATACCCCCTCTTTGCGCCCTGCACTGACGTCGCGCCACGGTTCAAAATTTACTACCTTCTATTTTAACTAGATGTACCGCATAGCGGTACATGGTATGACCGCCGCAGTGTATTGAAATGTGGGAACTGTTGGTGTGATGAGTGTGTGGTAGAGCAGTGTTGTGAGGTGAGAATTTCTGTGGAAATGATTTCCTGGAAGTGGGCATGGATGTGGGTTTTGAATGTGTAGTGTGTAGGAGTGATTTGTGAAGGCAAGGAATCGGCAAAATGAGATTTTGTACAATTACAGCGCCCCCTATGGACCAAATTTTATGGCATGTTCTGTGGTGTTAGAGGTCTTTGTGGTGACCGTGCATGATGTATTTTGTGCAGTTCCCACCTTCTCGGTCCAAGATATTGGCAACTCAAAATCCCAATTTTTGCATTTACCCTTATCACTAGGTGGCGCTATGCTTCAAGTGAGAGTTTATGGGCTGGGTCAATATGCCTCTGTAACACCTACATACTAACACAAAATCGTTGTCTTGGGCAAAATTGTTGACGAGTTATTTAACAAAAACTGGTTTTCAACACCTAGCTTCGGCAATAAACATCGCCCCCTATGACGAAATGTCACAAAATTTAGTACACATGAGAAGAAACCTGTTTAGAGATGGCATGTCAACTTTGACCAAATTTGAGCAATTAAAAGCCAAGATACGGCAATTTGAAGAATTTTAAGCTACGTGTTAAATGTTCATTGACGTGTAACTTCGGAACGGTTTATCTCAAGATAAATCCTTTGATAACTTTTTGTCAGCATTGTCTGTAGATGACATATACCAAATTTGGTGAGATTCACATGAACGGCCTATGACGAGTTCGTTCAGATTCGTTTTCGCAATATTAAAATTTCACGGAAATTGTTTTCGTTGGAAGTGGGCGTCGACCAGTGTTTTCAATGCGTGAGGGTCAATAGATTTCACGATAAAAAAAAAATTGTTGTAAACATAAGCATTCTCTCGATTATAGGCAAAATGACATTTTCTACAATTACAGCGGCCCCTATGGACTACATTTTATGGCATGTTCTGTGGTGTTAGAGGTCTTCGTTGTGATCGTGCATGACGTACTTTGTGCAGTTCCCACCTTCTCGGTCTAAGATATTGGCAACTCAAAATCCCAATTTTTACATTTATCCATATCACTAGGTGGCGCTATGCTTCAAGTGAGAGTTTATGGGCTGGGTCGATACATCTCTGTAACACCGACATACTAACACAAAATCATTGTCTTGGGCAAAATTGTTGACGAGTTATTTAACAAAAACTGTTTTTTGACACCTAGCTTCGCCAATAAACAACGCCCCCTATGACGAAATATCACAAAATTTAGTACACATGAAAAGAAAGCTGTTTAGAGATGGCATGTCAACTTTGACCAAATTTGAGCAATTAAAAGCCAAGATACGGCCATTTGAAGAATTTTAAGCTACGTGTTAAATGTTCATTGACGTGTAACTTCGGAACGGTTTATCTCAAGATAAATCCTTTGATAACTTTTTGTCAACATTGTCTGTAGATGACATATACCAAATTTGGTGAGATTCACATAAACGGCCTATGACAAGTTTGTTTGGATTCGTTTTCGCAGTGTTAAAATTTCACGTAAATTGCTTTCGTTGGGCGTCGACCATTGTTTTCAATGCGTGAGGGTCAATAGATTTCACGACAAAAAAAATTGGTTGTAAACATTAGCCTTCACTAGATAATAGGCAAAATGACATTTTGTACAATTAAAGCGCCCCCTATGGACAAAATGTTATGGCATGTGCTGTGCTTTTAGAGGTCTTTGTGCTGATCGTGCATGACATATTTTGTGCAGTTCCCACCTTCTCGGTCCAAGATATTGGCAACTCAAAATCCCAATTTTTGCATTTACCCATATCACTAGGTGGCACTATGCTTCAAGTGAGTGTTTATAGGCTGGGTCGATACGCCTTTATAACACCAACATACTAACACAAAATCATTGTCTTGGGCAAAATTGTTGATGAGTTATTTAACAAAATCTGTTTTTTGACACCTAGCTTCGACGATAAACATCGCCTCCTATGACGAAATGTCACAAAATTTAGTACACATGCCCAGCTACTGGCCCCTCTGGGTTACGGCCTCGTTTGCAAAAACGTCACTGATACAGCAGGCAGGATAGACGGGCAATTCAGTAGCAGTAGTAGAATAAAGTAGAAGACGATTATATGACCAAGTATCAGACCAGCAACTACTGCCAATACCTCTGACTGCAAATACTTCTTTGGAGGATAGTAGACACCATGGAACCTCTGCTGGCGGAGATCGTCCTCCATGTTGCTGCATTTCTATATATTACTATAGGCTATAAAGCAAAAATACACTGTCCTTATGTTTTAATGGAACAAGACCGACGGCCATGGTGCGTCAAATGCTTAGGGAATGCATCTCACATTCTGATATTTCCACACAGTGCTGCCAACCAAACGTAGCCAAATGACACAATTTACTGCTACTTTAAGATATAACAATGACAGAAACAGATCATTTTAATACTAATTAGATCAATAAATTGCAATTTTTATCAGCCAAATATGCGCTAGGTCATCTATATTGCATTACTTTTGTTTACCGATGGCAACGGTTGCTAAAGGAAGAAAAGTCTTGTTTTACACCAACGGTACCACTACCTTCAGCCCAAATGGTCAGAAATAGCAAATATATATGAATTTTATAGAAAACCAAGTGATTTTGACCTATTGGCTTGACACACATGTTACAAACAGAATGTTAAAATGTAACATAAATGACACAAGTCATTGGGCTCGTGCGGTCTAGGGGATATTTATTTACAAAAGGTAAGACAAAAATAAGACAAAACGGATAAGGGTGTAACCAAGGCAAAGATGGGGAATCAAAAAGTCATAAAGGGAGAAAAATAGGAGCAAGCGGAGAGGACGCAACCCCCGGGAGAGAGAGAGATGTCAAACTGCCAGCCCGGCATAAATAGGACGGTCCAATCAACGCACCTGCAAAACAATTAAGCAGCAACAAGTATACAACAAAATAGCGACGGTGACCCCTAGGGGTAGGAGGACGTAACACCTCCCCACCAAGATGGTGACACAGTCTCCATAAACCGAACTATATACATACATACATACATACATACATACATACATACAAGTACATGCCAGCACAACGTCCACTGTGAAAGAAGCGTGCAGCACGTTATACACTACTGGCACAGAATATACAGGCACAATAATGCACTAACAGGAAAAGGAAGAAAACAAACAGTAATGAGTACACATATATACGTATATATACTGATACCATTACAAACAATAAATAAACAATGTAAACCATGACATACGGCATCCTTAACCGTAAACATTAGAAAGCACTATGGCACTCTGGACAGAGCGTCAGCCACGATGTTGTCAGTGCCCCGGATATGTTTAATTTCTAAATTAAACGGTTGCAGAATCAAACTCCACCGCATGAGCCGTTGATTAGCATTCCGCATGCGCCAGAGAAACTTTAATGGATCATGATCGGTATACACAAGTATATGCTTTGAGGCACCCAAATACACTTCAAAGTGTTGGACAGCGAGGACTAGGGCTAATGCCTCCTTCTCTATGGTGGAATACGAACGCTGTGGATGGCTGAATTTCTTGGAGAAATAACAAACAGGATGGTTAATGCCATCAGCACCAGGCTGGAGAAGGACCGCACCAGCACCATAGTCACACGCATCAACAGCCAGAAGGAAAGACTTAGAAAAATCAGGAGCACTCAACACTGGAGCAGCAATGAGAAGGGACTTAAGATTCTCAAAAGCCCTACTACACTGTTCCGACCAGACATACGGAACTTTTGGACTCAACAAATCGGTTAGTGGCGCCACCACCGCGGAAAAGTTTTTACAAAACGCGCGGTAATAGCCCGCCATGCCAAGGAACCTACGGAGCTCACGGCGATCAGCAGGGGCAGGAAAATCACAGATGGCTGAGATCTTTGCGTCTAACGGACGCACCTTACCCCCTCCCACCAAGCGGCCCAAATAGGTGACAGTGGCCTTTCCAAATTCACATTTCGCCAAATTGATGGTAAGGTTGGCAGATGACAGACGATGGAAAAGGTCTCGAATTTGGGCAAGGTGACTTAACCAGTCAGAACTGTATACCACCACGTCATCTAGAAAAGCCTCACAGTTAGACATGCCAGATAACACGGTATTAATTAGCCGCTGGAAACTAGCAGGAGCATTACGCATGCCGAAAGCCATGACGCGATACGACAAAAAGTCATCTGGTGTCACAAACGCAGAGATATCCTTGGCCCTGTTAGTTAGCGGTATTTGCCAATAACCTTTAAGCAGATCGAACTTGCTCACAAAAACAGCTGACCCCACACGGTCAATGCAGTCATCTATCCTGGGAAGAGGATAGCAATCAGGTTTCGTTACTGCATTGACACGGCGGTAGTCAGTACAAAACCTAAAAGTGTGGTCAGGCTTCGCAACCAAGAGACAGGGAGAACTCCAAGAACTTATACTATGTTCAGCAATGCCATTAGCCAACATATACTCAACCTCCCTCCTCAAAACTTCCCTTTTCGCAGGATTAACCCTATAAGGGTGCTGCTTAATGGGATCCGCAGAACCAACATCTATATCATGCTTGAGGACATGCGTTTGTTTCGGCACATCCCCAAACAACTCAGGGAACTGATTGACAAGTCCCAAAATGTCAGCCCTTTGACACTGGGAGAGGTGAGGCAGATTGTCATTAAGCACCGAGAGCATGGCAGTGTTGTTCAAACGCCCCTCAACAACCGCACGACACGGGCTACTCCCGACGTCATCGTCACCCTCCACCACAGCAGACATCAGCACCACACCATCAGTGGACAGCGCCGAATCAGCAGGCGGCGGCGGCTCAGGACAGACAGAGGGGGAGTCACGCTCATAAAAAGGCTTCAACATGTTAACATGGCACAAGCGCTTGGGTTGCCGTCGATCTGGAGTTGCGATCACATAATCCCGATCAGACACTTTTTCTAATACATCATACGGCCCAGTGAAACGAGCCTGCAAAGCAGATCCAGGTACAGGTAACAACATTAAAACTTTATCGCCTACTACAAAGTGGCGATCCACTGCCTTACGGTCATACCACGCCTTCATTTTGCATTGTGCTTGTTGAAGATGGTCACGGGCAAAATCCCAAGCACGACGCAACCGAGAACGAAAGTTAGACAGGTGTGACAAAATACTTACAGAGGGTTTGTCACCAAAGCACTCGTCTTTGATGACAGCCAACGGCCCTCGTGGAGTGTGTGCGAACACGAGATCGGCCGGGCTAAACCCCAAAGATTCCTGCACCACTTCTCTACAAGAAAACAACAACCAGGGGACAGCATCGGCCCAATCCTTACCCGTTTCCAAGCAGTACTTACGTAACATGCTCTTCAACGTCTGGTGAAACCGTTCCAGCGCTCCCTGACTTTCAGGATGAAAAGCGCTGGAGACATGGTGCCGTATGCGCAGCTGTTTTAACACGCTGGCAAACACCCGAGATGTAAAATTGGACCCGCGGTCAGTCTGAACGATGGTAGGTAAACCAAACAGGGAAAAGAATCTAAGGAGCTCTTTAAGCACAGCATTGGTGGTAATGGTCCGCAGAGGAACAGCCTCCGGGAAGCGAGTTGCTGCACACATCATTGTCAACAGATATTGGTACCCACCCCTAGAACGAACCAGTGGGCCTACAATATCAACAATGACCGTACTGAACGGCTCACCAAGCACAGGAATAGGGTACAAGGGCACAGGCGGAATCGTTTGATTAGGCTTGCCAGCTAGCTGACAAACACGACAGGTTTTACAGAACCGAACAACATCACGCCTAACCCCGGGCCAGAAAAAATGCTGGTTGATACGATGAAGCGTCTTCGCTATTCCCAAGTGCCCAGCTAAACCATCATGAGCTACACTTAGTACTTTATCCCTGTATTCAACAGGCAACACAACTTGAATGTAACTAGTCCCCTGATTTGGGACATGACATGGCCTCCACTTCCTCATCAAAACCCCGTCTCGGAAAAATAAACACTGCGGCTCTTTATCAAGGTCAATATCTGACGCAGCCAACTGCAACAGAGGAGCAAGCGTCACATCAGTCTTCTGAGCAGAGATCAACTTTTCACGAGACAGACATAGAGAGTCTTCAACTTTCGATACATTTTTAACAGGTACAGAACAAGTGGTAGACGAACAAGGCATACTACCTGGATCAACATTAACGAGAAAAGAGTCCGACAAATCAACAGGCGCATCAACAACAGTGTGTGAGAGTGAATGCTTATCAGTAGCTGAGCGCCTTGCCATAGCGCGAGTTACCGCACAGGCTGGAAACACGTCTGGGTATTTCTGTACACACTCGTGGACAGAAGAGTCAGGGGCAGATACTTGGGGCAGCACATTAGAATTTTCTTTGGCCCAGACATTACCAAAGGCAATGTCGTTACCCAAGATAAATGTTACGCCAGGAATTGGCAGTGAACTACGAACACCGACAGCAACGCTACCAGTGACAAGATCAGATGACAGTTCAATTCGGTGGAGTGGAACACTAACTGAACCCATCTCAAACCCACGTACAAGAACACTAGTTCCCGTCCTCGAATCATCAGACAAAGGTAAGACACCCCCTAAAAGAAATGACAGTGCAGCTCCAGTATCCCGTAAAATACGCACTGGTACAAGGTTTTTATCACCAGGCAGAGAAACAAAGCCATCGCTAAGAAAAGGTTCATACCCCGTATTAGATTCACACACGACAGGATAAACAGAAGGAGCACACGTTTTAATTAACCCAATCGGCTTGGTGTCCAGCTTTCCGTGCCTTTTCTTTAACACAGCACAGTCAGCCACCACATGACCAGGCCTCTTACAGTAATGACAGGTTTGCTCAGCGGTCAAAGACTTAAACTGAGCAGGCAACAGATATTCAGAACGACTTTTTGGATCTTTAAATGAAAAGCGATGAGTCAACACAAATTCATCAGCAAGTACAGCAGCCTGATGCAAAGTTATAACTTGACGTTCGTTAAGATAGGTGGTAACTGCAGCAGGAAGGCAGTTTTTAAACTCTTCCAGCAACACCAGCTCACGCAATTGCGCTTTGCTGTGCACTTCACTGGCAGAACACCAGCGGTCAAACAGTAACTCCTTATCCCTTGCGAACTCTACATAGGTCTGGCGCTCTAATTTCTTAGAGCGCCTGAACCGCTGCCGATAGGCTTCAGGCACCAGCTGATAACCGCGCAGAATAGCCGATTTGACTTCATCATAATCTGAACTCCGAGCGTGTGGCAACGAAACAAAGATCTGCTGCGCATGCCCTGTCAACACAGACTGTATAAGAAGTGGCCAGACATCCCTAGGCCAACGTAGAGTTAAAGCAACTTTCTCAAAGTGTAAAAAAAAGTTTTCGACATCCTTCTCTACAAAGGGCGGAACAAGTTTAATGTGTTTTGTAACGTCAAAAGATGACGCAGGATCACTGTTCCCCTCGTTTTCTAGTGTGCGTAACTTCAACTGATTTTCAGCCACTTTTAGCCTCAACTCCTCACGCTGATTGTCTAACTCCTTTTCCTTAATGGAAAGCTCTTTTAGACGGATGGTTTCAGTTAGATCAACAGGAGGCAAAACATGTTTGTCAATCAAAACAGGATAAACAACAGATTTAATAGATGTTTTTAGACGTTTATCAGAAGCGCTCAACTCAATCTCAAAAAGACGAGCGACTTCTATAAGTTGATCTTTCGTTAAAGCATGAAACGCATCCTCGGTTGGATCGTCGGCAAAAGCTTGCGCTCCCGACGTCATGGTTTTATCTTTAACAAATACAAACAAACAAAACAGAAACCGCACTGGCTGCTACAGTACGAGATAAGCTGCAAAACTCAACGTAGTCACAAAAAATCCCCTACAAAAGTGACTACAGCTCTCCCCCACACAAAAGGGCGGTCCACACCACGCAAAACTGAACAGGAAGGCCGAAGGGCAGACACACAAAAGGCTATCGCCCAACAAAACAGCAGCACTAAAGTCCAACCCCACACTAAAGACCAACCTGTAGCATTGAAAAGACAATGCAAGACACAAAAAGCGAGCACCAACTGAAGTAGTGCGCGAAGCACTGCAACCCCTTCACTTACCTGAAAAAGCAAAACTTACCTAAACTGAACCTGACAACTAGTCTTCAGTGGTTCCCCTAAGAGGCGTACTTTAACCGCTGAACTCGTGAAGCGAACAGCAAACCAACAACGCAGTAAGCCGAACACCCCCGAAGCGGGCCAACTAAAGGCTACCACCAAAAATAACAAACTAAAATAATGAAGTGGTGGACTCTGTGTCCACCCGGCGGCTAACTAATTGCAGTGCAAAGCAACACACGTACAGCCAACAACGTACTCACCACAAAAGGCCCCACAACAGACCAGGAACTCCCAACAGACACAAAAATGGAAAAAACGGACGAGCGCCCAAATGTTACAAACAGAATGTTAAAATGTAACATAAATGACACAAGTCATTGGGCTCGTACGGTCTAGGGCAGGGGTGCTCACTAATTTTTGGCTGGCGAGCTACTTTTAAAACGGCCATGTTGCCGCGATCTACTGAGGATGATGATGACGAAGATGACGATGGTGATGATGAAGATGATGATGATAAATCACTCAGTATGCGTTTCATATGTACCTTTATGCTGTTTATTGATATGTTTGTTTATTGATATACATGTTGCATTACACATGCAACATAGTTAAAATGCATCCATGCATAAACCTTCACAGCACAACTTTAATGCAATTGTATTATGATATAATGGACGTTTACAGCACAACTCTAATACATTTGTAATTATCTATTGCCAGGACTTAATTAATCTGATGATGACCTGCACTGGAGGGAGTCAGACAGGGTTGCATAGAGCTGCTGTGTGTAGCGCGCACACTGACAATTTGCGAACACGCCCTCCCTGCTTTCTCCAGCTCCGATGCGAGGTTTCGGAAGTTTCCCAAATCATAGCGCTGCAACTTTGAGGACAGCGATTTTATTTTTCGTTTGAATGCATTAGCTGAGGTGATCATGTCTCATGTCGACCACGCTTTTGTCTTTTCCTTGCAGCTCCGAATTAAGTTCGTTCAACATGTTAGTAAGATCAGTTACAAACGCCAAGTCTAGCAGCCACCGATTGTCATTAAGTTGCTTGTGTTCCGCATGTTTAGTGACAGGAAGAAACTCCTTAATCAACGGACAGAGCTGTCGAAATCTCTGCAAGAATTTCCCCCTACTAAGCCATCTCACGTCGGTGTGTAGCAAGAGGTCAGAATAGTTCCAACTTCTAACTGTGCACGGAACAGACGTCTTTGAAGATACCTCGTTCGAATACAGCAGGCTTTTTGACACCAACGATCTCTTTCGTGCATTTTCCGCATAATGAAGTGACTGCTGCCCTGTAAAGGGCATTTTTACTTTCCTTCACATTTCTTAGTTCGTTTTTCACAGGGAAGTCACAGTTTTATGAACAGTATGAGCTAGATACAAGTTAGCGAACTAGCTAGGACTCCTTCTTTGCTGCAGTTTTCCAGTAGCCGTTCTAGTTATGATAACCAACCTAACAAAAAAATTTGGACAACAGGCGATCTACCAGCACTGCCTTCGCGATCGACTGGTAGATCGCGATCGACGTAGTGAGCACCCCTGGTCTAGGGGATATTTATTTACAAAAGGTAAGACAAAAATAAGACAAAACGGATAAGGGTGTAACCAAGGCAAAGATGGGGAATCAAAAAGTCATAAAGGGAGAAAAATAGGAGCAAGCGGAGAGGACGCAACCCCCGGGAGAGAGAGAGATGTCAAACTGCCAGCCCGGCATAAATAGGACGGTCCAATCAACGCACCTGCAAAACAATTAAGCAGCAACAAGTATACAACAAAATAGCGACGGTGACCCCTAGGGGTAGGAGGACGTAACACACACGTTTAGAACAGTTAACTGCGAAGTCATCGCAGAGAACCACGATACGATGCACAAGGCATGTAAAGGAGAGACACTGGAAAGTTGTGATTTTATGTCGGCAGCTGCACACTTCAGCACTGCGAAACTGCATAAAAAGTAGCCTAAAATGACACAAGACAACGTTATAGGCCTAGTCATTTGTTTGTTCCAATTAATTTGACAAGGAGTCAATTTAATCCACAGCATCACGGTGGGCAATTGTTACCAGCCAAACACGAGACATACAGAGAATGTAGAATTAAGCTTGTGTAAGTAAAAGCAATTCAGATTTATTTTATGTGGGGAAGGGTGATTGGTTTGTTATACCATGTCTTTTTAGCCGTAGTTTTTTTTTATGCTTCTCGCAAATTTGCGGGGTTGTTGTTCGCTGAATGTCTAACTTGCTGTGCCGCTTCATGACTTCCTTGTTTCTGCAAACCTCGTCATTTTTTTTTTTTTTTTTTTTTTTTTTTTGATTCACGTCGTCTTCTGCACAGACCACGGGGAGAGCACGGATATCTTCAGCTGACCAGAACTGGCGATCCATCTTTTTCATATTCTTCATTAACGACGGTAATACAGGCACAGATAATACTATGTATTCGCTATAATTCACTTTATTTTGCTTATAAACATGTTGACGTCGCCCCGACCTTGACACCGCCTCTAGACCCACTGTAGCCCCTGTAGGACCATTGTTTAGGTTGGGCCAGAAATCGCGGGCTAGTAGCCCTAGGACAGCCCCTGTAGGCCCGTGTTAGCATCTGGCCCTGAACGTGTGAAGCCACTTAGCACCTAGGTGTAAAGACTTGGTTAGTAGTAAAGAGTAGAAAGTTCACCATGCTTCCTCCCCCTTCTCGTTCCGTGAGATAAGACTGTTTTTTTACTGTTCCTGTGGTGTTGAGCCACTACAATTCCTGCAATGCCAATGAATCCTCAGACTCAATTTTATATATCATTTATTTAAAGTGCATAAATTATAATGGAAAATAAATAAAATGAAATAGCTTAAGTAAATAGTTAGTGGAAGTGCATCTGTCAATTCATTGAATGGTCAAAATATTATGAATCTTTATTTAGAAAAAATACACATTGGGTGGTAAAAGTAAATAAATTAGTGTTAGGTGGATTTGGAGACTCAGTTAGCCTAGTGGTTTAAAATCAGGAACAAGGTTTATTCTTAAAAGACATAACTAAGACATATTTTCTGAAACCTTAAATGTCTTAGTGCTGAAAATAGGTGTAACCAGTGCTGCCCACCTTACATGAATATGCAATAGTCTTTTGTTACAATTTCGGTGTAGTCTCTTCCTAATCAGATCACAGAAGTCGCCAACCTTGTCTATATGTTAATCAACAGACGGACAGTTCTTCAAATGCCCACCAAATGGTTGAGGAAACCAGCTGTTCACACCTCCTATCTCACAGACACACATACACATAGCTTTGATCCTAATAAGAAGATTTTTGAAAACAACCAGGGATTTGAAAATAATAATAAAAATGTTTTAACATTAAAATGTTATGTACAACATTATTATTATTACTCAAATACCATCAGTCCCCCTTTTCAAGTCTAACTGACTTGACACTAAATTATAAAAACAAAACAAATCTCAGCACCATGAAATTGACAGTAAAGTTGGTTCCATGCAAAGATTACAGATAGAGGTTTGGTTACATTAAGACATTAAACATCATAAACAGCTTGACATGTTGACTATAGGATGCTTGAAATAAGTCGTATGAATTTTTGACACAACAGAATGGCAGACCAGTTTATTAAGCTTTGTGATGTTGCATCTCTACTTCGTGTGGGGCACAGTGTTAAAAATGTGTGCAAACAAAATGCTCTCCTCTTCTTCTGGTTCTGGTATGTCCTCTTCAAATGATGTGTATTATGCTATACCTAGGCTAAATGTAAAAGTAATTCTGAAGAACCAATTGGTGTCCACTATTAACTTACGCCATTAGTTTAAATAACTTTGACGGGGAAGCACCGCTGATTTCCACTATTATCGTACGCCATGAATTAAACTTTTCACTAAATATGCAAAGGAGAGATGACATAATCCCAGGAGTGTGCCAAAGGCAAAGTGATGTACTATGAGAGCTAACCTCTGCCCTCTTGCCCTTCCACAAGACCTCAGCTTACTCAATTACAACAATAATCACTTTAGCCCAATCAGTCCCTTTTACAGCAGCTTCACACATATATCAGTTTAGGGACATAGGATCTGGGGCTTTTTTTGTGACCTGTGAGATTCCACTCACCAACACCTGGGCTGCATGCTTGTCCAAAAAGCATCTTTGCCTGGCCCATGGGTAAAAGACCAGCTTAAATCAGATCAGGTCTGTAGCATGGGTAGCAGAGTCCGTGCTTCTCAATGTTGTCTTCTTCCTTTGTTTCGCTTTGCTTCGATCATAGCACACAACTGTTTATGAAAAACTTAAAACTGTTTAGATAACACAGGCAGGATCTTGGTGAACACACTAAATATCACACAACTACAGGGTGGTAGCGGAGGTTGAGAGCTGACTGTACTTTAGCCATTAAATCTAAATGTTAAACCTGGGCTTGCATTGTAAACGTACTACAGAGTAACACAGAGAAACCCTTCTAGTTTCTCTTATCAATTTCAACATATAGACATGGAGATAAAACTGCTAAAGGCAGAATGACCATCCAATCTCATTAGTGGATTAAACAAAAACAAATAATGGGATAAACTCCAAACCAAAATAAATAAATAAATCACTGCATTGAGTATATAAAGCAGAATGAACCACATAAGAAGCAACATGACTTAAAAATATATATATCTTTCCAGGTTTTCCTTATTTGCCCAAACACCTTGTCTGGCAAACAAATGGCAACTGATTTGCATATCAACCAAGCAGGACACCTCCGTGAGTCGCTTTGTGAGGTATCCCAAATTTACTCTGCCAGAAAGGAAAATGGAACACAGGCTCATCTATTCTGGAAGAACACAAACATGTTATAGAGGGGCAAAACTTTTGAACAAATATACTCAGGGTCATTCATCAGTGACACAGAAAAAAAAAATCGACATCTTTATCATCTGGCAACATTAAATCAAATCAAATTCTCATTCCTCTGATGAGACCAAAACAAAAGAAATGGGTGAAAAGGTTGAAAATGTCATGACAAAAATCCATACAGTGTTCCAACTCTAATTTGAACATTTTGTGCACAAATGAAAGTGGTAGATAGTTTCTCTGGGGTTTCTAGCTGGCCAGCATTTCACAACTTCACTCACTCACTCAGGGCATACATTTACATAACAAAAAGGACAGGGACAGGATGCTAGCTCATGTTAGTTCACACCTCTATGACAAAATAGTTTTTAGTTCTCAATTAAAATGTTAAGTCTATTCCATTCTGGGGCATCGACTGCTCAGTGATCAATTAGCATGGATATTTTTGAAATAGGCATCCCTGCCTCTTTCCTATATGGCCATAGCTAATGCTGTTTGATCATGTTCAGCTGCCACAGATAGACACATTTATCATTATCCATCATAATTTGTTAGTTCTCATGAGTCACAACAGAGCACAAGACATGAAATGTAAGTAAAAGACACACATATAACCATGGTTTAGACATTAAAACAAAGATGCACATGCAGACACTTGAGATCAAGACAAGACACATGAACTTGATTAACCACTGTGCTGACCAAGTCTTGAAAATCAATTCATTTAAAAAAAAAATGTTATCCAATTACTTAGCACAGACTTTAGGAGCTAAAGTTTGATCTCATACACATGTTTTGTTGACAGACAGTACCTCTTTCTAGATAGGCAAACTACTCAAGACAAATTTCCGAAACTGGTGCGGGCCCACACCATTATATTCGGCCAGGACATTTTTTTGGACATTTTTTACAGTTCCAATGGCGAAAACCCCCATTGTCCGCATCGCAGATTCCTCCGGTCCGCACCCAGAAAAAAACTTGCCTGCCATCCCCCGTCGGGGATTAACAGTGTTCAGACCAACAGAGTCTGGGTAGAACAGAGAGAAAGTAAAATAGAATAGGGGAAGGTAGAGGACTCTGCTTACTAACTCACACTACTAGGAACAAAATCCGCAGTTCTGATGGTCATCAAAGCCAATCAGTTTGTGGTCAGAGAAGGAGTGGAGAGTTGGTGAAGCCTCCTGGTGAGTTTCTATCATTTAGCAACGCAGCAATGAATGCTGGACCTAGTGTACGACCAGCAGTGCATACAATAAAATGTTTTACTGATTAACAAGTTGTCTTTATATCTAGTGACAGTGGTTATGTTGTTAGTTCAGATAATTGCCGGTATACTCTATTTGGAAGATTTGATTATTTATCTCACTTTGCAGTGACAGCCTACTAGCTCCAACATCTTTATCTAGTAGAGTTTAGCTAAATGCTTTGCCGCCACCGAATAGGCTGTTGATATCTTCACAATGTTTCTTCAGTATGATTAATTTTGTAAGGCAAGACAAGTTTATTTATATAGCACGTTTCATACACTCCTCATCACTATCATCAACACCACTTACCGACAACGAGAGAATAAGCGTCCGTGTTGCTCTGTTTCACGTTTGTGTGGGCGGTGCTGGTGGTCCATGGAAGCTGTTGTAGGAAAGTGAGGGTGTTTTGATCGCTGGTCGAGAGTCATGGACCCTGTGCCCTGTTAGAATTGTGTTTTTACAGCCAGAATAAACTCAATAATTGACCATTTTATATGAATCCTACCAACCCACCTATAAAAATGTGTATCTAGCTATCTGGCGAACTATCTATGCTGTGCTATCTAGCGGTCTCCTATCGCCCTCCCTCTCACTATATAAATATGTATCAGTCTGTCTAGGCTATCTGTCTATCTGTATATCTATCTACACATATATAGGGATTTATCTATGTATCTATCTACTGCTGCTAAACACGCTGGCTGGTCTCTTGCTCTCGTCTGTCTTTATGGCTTTTGGTCTGTCATCTACAGGTTGTCTCCCCCAACGTGACGTCACGAAATGTTTTGAGGGGCTGCGAATTGCAACACTTTTTCGTATTATATTCTGTTTTGTGATGCCCATCAAAATCAAATACAATGGATAACAGTTTAAATGTGTATTATCAACAAGAAAGTGGTGTAAATTTGTTATTTATTGAACCCTGCAACACGCCCTTTAATATTCATCTAAAAAATGTTCTGTCAACAAAAGGGTGATGCAAATCTTACCACAAACTCAGGAATCCAATGGTATCTCTCGGTCCGGAACCTCCATTTTAAAAGTAAATAAATTCATTTTAGGTGAATTTGGAGATTCAGTCAGCCTCGTGGTTGAAAATCAGAAACAAGGTTTATTCTTAACAATAAGGACAGACAGACACAGACGACACTACATGAAAGGACGATGACAAAAAATTGGATAACATTTTTTAAAAGACTTAAAAAACTAACTAAGACATATTTTCTGAAACCTTAAATGCCCTAGTGCTGAAAATGGATTTTTATTGGATTATTATTATTACTCAAATACCATCAGTGGCCTATTCATGAGTATACATCAGCAAGTACACATGTTTAGCAGAATAGGGCATTATCACATGTAAGGTGGTATGTACTAGAAATGGGTAAACCAGTGAGTCTGCCCGCCTGCCTGTAAACCAGTGGGTCTGCCCGTCTTGGCTTTAGACGTTACAATCCCATAACCACTACTTGTTTCAGCCATTCAATAAATTAGTTAATTAGCGAAATCACCTTTTATTGTCATTAACAATAAAGTATCCTCAGTTGATCCCCTCTGAATATGGAAATTGGCATCTTTGGTAGATTTCAGTTTCTAGCTTGTTGGAAGCATCACAAGTGGTTAAGACACATCTTTGTGTTTGTGTTAGACATGCCTAGAAACTCTGTATGAAGCTACCTTTACTAAGAGACTGGACACTTCTTTTGTCCATGTCAGTTTTGGGCTTAATCCATCAAAGGAGTCATGTCTTCACTGTTAGTCCTGCCTGTGTGTGTGTGTGTGTGTGTGTGTGTGTGTGTGTGTGTGTGTGTGTGTGTGTGTGTGTGTGTGTGTGTGTGTATGTATGTATGTATGTATGTATGTATGTATGTGCATGTGTGCACACTTGTCTCACTATTCACTGTGTGTGTGTGTGTGTGTGTGTGTGGAGAAGATGTGCGCCAATCTGTCAGTATTCCCACTTTGTGTGTGGGTGTGTGTGTACGCATTTGCACGTATTTGCACGCATGCGCATTCATGTGTGTATGTGTCTGTGCTTGTGTGGTTGTGCGTTTGGAGAAGATATGTGCATGCATTGTTGCCGTTTTAGTGTTGTGACTGTGTTGAAGCTAGAGGCAGCAGAACTAATTTTGTTTCAAGTTGAAAGTGATTCTGTCTGGAAGTGTATGTGTGTGCGCGCGCGTGTTCTTGTGCGTGTGCGTGTGCGTGTGTCCTGCTGTAGCTGTCCTTCCAACTGACATTGAAGACTGACTAATGATGGGATGGAAAGAAAAATCAGTAGACACAGTGAGACAAAGAACTTCTCAGTCAAACCTACTTTCAAAATATTTGCCATTTGCTGTTTTTCCACTGATATCATTTCAGCTGCATTTATAATAACATTTGGGACATCGGCCCCATTAGGTATGAGCAGTTCCTGTAATATGTAAAGGCTTGGCAGGATGATGAAGACTGGAAAGGCACCTTGTGCATTTCTGTCGTCTTCAGTGATTCATGGTATTTTAAGTGGCTAAGGCCTAGGAAAATATTGACTCCTCATTTCTGTAATGCTCTTCTATGGAGAGCATACACTCAAGCAAATTTCTTGTCAAATCTAATGTTTTATTGTCACTTAGGGCAAGGCAAGTTTATTTATGTAGCACATTTCATACACTGTGGCAGTTCAATGAACAAACAAAAATAAAACTAAGAATGACAGATTCACCTCGGTCATTTGATTTTCAGTTTCATTTCTGCTACAACAAGCTTAGACACCTACACTTTACAGCTGAAAACAGTCACAATTTGTTGCTTTGGTGATGGCATGCATTCATCACAACATTGTTTCACTAAGAGTAGGCAATGTAACATTTATTTCTGGCCAGATTTGTATTCTTTTTACACAGCTAATTAATTACATTTCTCTAACATCTTGTAGGAGAGCTGAACCATTGTGTAGTTTTCTGTAGCACACCCTAAAGACTCTCAGAGAAGGGTCAGGTCAGGACTGTTGTGTCAGAGTCCTTACATAAAAATGATTTCTCACAGTCTCCGAATTGCTCTTTCACAAATTGAGTCCAATAAATCTGGGCATTGTCATCCTAGAAGAGCGCCATAATGTCAGGGAAGAAAAAACCATCCATTGATCATTCAGTACAATCAGCCAGTCATCCTGCCTCATTTTATTACCACATGGCGTACATGCATCATCGCAGTAGTTATCTAATCAAAGCCTTTCCTATTTGTGTATTTAAATCCTGACTGTAGTTTTTTTGGCCTGACAGTGTACTTTTGTAGGCTAGATGCTGTTGTACATTGCTGGCCTTTTGTGCCTTTATTAGATAGGACAGTGAAGTTTCAGGAAGTGAGTGGAAGAGAGATGGAGTAGGGTTGGAAAGTGACGCAGGCCAGATTCAAACCTGGGCCTCCATGGCCACTTGCATGTTCATGGTATAGGTGCTCTAGCCACTGTGCCACAGCAACCCCCGAGTCAAGTGAACTTTATTGTCGTTTCCAACAAATACAACTAGATGAGGTTATATGAAATGGCAAAGCCCTGGGGTTTGGGTACAGATGTAGTATTTAATAGGACAGTACATTACATTCAATACATTAACATGCAGAAACAGCAACATCTACAGATAATACAAATATTCATTGTAAAAATGTTAAGAACAAACAGTGCAAAAAACATGTATTAAAGTTAGACCCTGTCTATATTATTTATTTTATTTATTCCACTTCTAATAGCAGCCTAAATAGTATTTTAGCTTTTTATTTGCACTGGAGTTAGCTTTTCAACCAGAACTATTTAATGATGCTCGACACTTTGTGTTGCATTGGGTTTGCAGGAACACTAGAGTGATTCTCCAAAGCCACATTTCCCTGTGCACTCTGGTTTATGGGTGCATGTCAAATAACCTGAGTCACCGTGTTTGGCATCTGTTGTGCAAATATACAACATGGCTGTCATGACACTGAATCTGAATGTCCTACATAACACCATGTGTTTTTACTGCACAGTCTGCAGAACTACTTATATTAAGTTGATGTGTTTTGACCAGAACATGGTGAAGCAACCTGATGAAGGTCTATGACCGAAACGTTGAAATAAATCTTGCTTGCGGAATGAACAGTGTGAGTTCTTTTTTTTCTAAGTTAGACCATGTGTGTTAATTTTCTTTTTAAAGTTTGACCAAAACATCAGCCATAATGTCATTTTAATTTTAACCTGAAGTTATTATTGCTGTTACATACAAAAAATATGTCTGTTAACAATATATACAACAGTTACCCATACTTTACATAGAGAACACAAATTGTGTTACTCAGAAAAGTAAACATTTTAGATTGGAGTACTTTTAGTGCCTGAACATCGTCTCATGAACATTTTTATGGGATATTAAGTCAAGAGTCACCTATGAGCAAAGGTTACTGTTTAACTTATTTATCATGACTCAAGTGTGCCCTTCACACAGATACTCATTCATTACCTAGCCTGGTTATAAGCCTGCTTACGCACTTACGCTCAAATATTTTATACCTACAGTGGTAGTCGGGTTTTGCTTCCATTGATATGGTTGACTCCGGTACAATCTTTACCGGGCCAGTCAGCGAACAGAGGGAGTGTTCATGAGTGATGACATCGACTTTGTGCGGTACATTTGAATTGTAGTGCATAGGCAGGCTTATAGCCAGGCTAATTGCATACACGGCCAGACGTTAATAGATCGGTAAAGGCAGATCCAATCGTTTTAAACTTTTGCAGAGTCTACACCTCGAGGAAGTAATTGTTTCTCAGTGCAGCACAGCCAGACCCTCTGTACAAATGAGGGGCTGGTTTACCAGGCTATTCATTACCCACATGTATCATCCGTCTCACCCAAAGGCAGACAATTTGTTGGAACACTTTGTGAGAGTTGGCTTGTGAAGGTTTTCCAAATGTTGTGTATGGCCATATTTGCCCTTTTTTCCCCCTCAGCAACAAATCAGTGCTGCACAAGCTTTCTTCATACACACACAGACTGTACACTATTGATTTGAATGCAGATTTGACTTAGTTTTTTAGCTTGTTTGTATTTATGAATGATCAATAAAGTTTAAAATACTGTTGTCTGCAGTATTTCGTGGATATTGCAGACATGTTCTTGTTTATGGCAGTAGCACCTGAGTTTTCTTACTGCCAGTATGAATTACACAAAAATGTTAAAGATTCTCCTTACACATCTTATGTTGTTTGATCTCACTACTGAATCACTCCTGAATTATTGATTGAGTACCACTTTCAACCATTCTGTGTCGTATTTATGTATCCGATGCTGTCTGTGTCTTCCTTCTCATAGAATATGAAGATGGCAGTCTGTCTTCGTGGGTGAACAGAGAGCGTTTCCAGGGTTACCTCCAGATTGATGGTTTTACACTCTACGAACTCGGAGAGACAGGTGCGATACTCTTCATGGCTACGTACTGTAGTTCCTTCAAAGAGTACGTGGAAACAATCAGGCATATGTGCCATATGTAGGATTGTGCTCTGCAATCAAGTTAAAAAAACACTGTAAAGCATTGTTCCATCTGTAAAGGCGAGAGGCAAAACAGAATCAAAACATAAGTTTTGATTACAGAAGTTGCAGGCTGTAAATTATATTTTACAATGTAAATATTCTGCCTGAACTATTGTTGCCAGTGAGGCAGTATTTAAATTTTACATGCTCTTGTAATCTCTGGTAACGTATCAAGACCATTTCATGATTGGCTGCCATAAGTAAGAGTACCCTGAATGGGGGTGGGGACCGAAACCGAAATGTTATTTTGCCTATTATCTAGAGAATGCTAACGTTTACAACCAATTTGTTTTTATCGTGAAATCTATTGACCCTCACCCATTAAAAACACTGGTCGACGCCCACTTCCAATGAAAACAATTTCCGTGAAATTTCAACACTGCGAAAACGAATCCAAACGAACTCGTCATAGGCCGTTAATGTGACAGTCACCAAATTTGGTACATGTCATCTACTGACAATGCTGACAAAAAGTTATCAAAGGATTTTTCTTGAGATAAACCGTTTCGAAGTTACATGTCAATGAATATTTACCACGTAGCTTAAAATTCTTCAAAAGTCCATATCTTGGCTTGTAATTGCTCAAATTTGGTCAAAGTTGACATGCCAACTCTAAACAGCTTTCTTTTCATGTGTACTAAATTTTGTGACATTTCGTCATAGGGGGCGATGTTTATCGCCGAAGCTAGGTGTCAAAAAACTCGTTAAATAACTTGTCAACAATTTTGCCCAAGACAACGATTTTGTGTTAGCATGTCAGTGTTACAGAGGCATATCGACCCAGCCCGTAAACACTCACTTGAAGCATAGCCCCACCTAGTGATATGGGTAAATGCAAAAATTGGGATTTTGAGTTGCTAATATCTTGGACTGAGAAGGTGGGAACTGCACAAAATATTGTCATGCACGATCAGTACAAAGACCTCTAAAAGCACAGCACATGCCATAAAATGTGGTCCATAGGGGGCGCTGTAATTGTACAAAATGTTATTTTGCCTATTTCTTTCACAAATCACTCCTACACACTACACAAACACACACAATGTCATTCATTCAAAACCCACATCCATGCCCCTTCCAAGAAATCATTTCCACACAAATTCTCACCTCACAACACTGCTCTACCACATACTCATCATACCAACAGTTCCCACATTTCAATACACTGCGGCGGTCATACCATGTACCGCTATGCGGTACATCTAGTTACTTTTAGTATTAGTTTTTTTATACTTTGGGTTATTTGTGGGTGCAGGATTCAAGAAGATTAGTAAGCATTGTTAAGATTTTACCGGCACTACTACTATGGTACTGTTTATCGAGCCGGTAGTTTAACTGTATTTTTATCTGTACTTTTTTTAAGGAAAAGATATTTATTATTACATTTGTCATTATTTAACTTAATTTAAGATAGTGAAATTTAGTGAAGATAGTAAAGATGGTGAAAATCTAAAACAAACCTAATCATTTTAATGCAAAGGAACATAAACAGAACACTGGTTGGGTGCACAGTTAGACCTATACCATATACACAGTACATAGTGAGACGAGACAGCGTTTCACCGGGAACAATTGGTGATACACGCAACTGTTAAAACACAGTATGGGCAAGACGGACACTTAATAGTGCCTACATACACTATTGAGGGACTACACAGATTCACTCACACACACAACTAGCACTTATTATTTTCAAGTGAATGAAACGATTTTGTTCATTAATATTACATCAACAGAAAGTAAACATGTGAACTAAAGAAAAAGACAACTCATAGACTTACAGATATTGATGTCGAGGGCATAAGAAAAAAATAGATGAGACTCAGAAGGGACACTGAAAAACGACGTTACGTGGCTCTCTGGGATCGTGCGGTGTATTGGGATACAGAGTGGCCAAGTTTCCCGGGGTTTTGCGGTGTATGGAACACGGGATAGCTGAGCATTAGACACCATTAGATTCAAGAGGTGGATAAATCGAATGGTAAGTCAATGGGCAGAATCGTCTTTAGAACTAGCATTGGCAGTGTCGTTTGTGTAATGGCGTATGCGTTAATGACTGCAAAGTGATAGTATCTGTGGTAAAATGGTGGTAAAGTGTAAATATTCGATAACAAGTCCTAATTAGTAAGTAAGCAGGTCATTTTGGAAGTAAATTGTGGTTGTGGTTAATTTTGTAAGTAGAACTTCGGGAGTCGGGCGGGGGCGGTGTAGGAGATGAGATTTTTTTAT
The DNA here is from genome assembly GCA_027475355.1 of Coilia nasus. Classification (NCBI taxonomy): domain Eukaryota; kingdom Metazoa; phylum Chordata; class Actinopteri; order Clupeiformes; family Engraulidae; genus Coilia; species Coilia nasus. The sequence goes on from CM050203.1 coordinate 33,383,188, forward strand.
TATTTATTTATTTATTTATTTATTTTATTAATTTATTTATTTTTATGTGTTGGTGCAAATAGTTGATAATGAGCAGGAAGTAGTACATTTTGGAAGTAAACGGTGGTGTAAGTGAATTGCGGAAGTACATTTTGGAAATTTGGGTAGCAGGTAGCTAAACTGTGGACACACGCTAAAGGATTGATCACCTTTAGTGGGGCCGCCTCAGGGGAGGGTGTACAGTGAATAAAGGCCCGAAACACCCGTGGATCTTGAGGTACACTGCTGAGGATGTGTCCCATATAGTGTATGGATAATTGTAATGGCTGTAGTTAGGAAAGCCTGAAGTGTGGTACAATGGGTGCTCTCCCCACATGTGCAAGTGTCTTGTATTTTTATGTATTTATCTAGTTATTTTAATTGTTAAGGAAATGTTGGAAGAAACTGCAAAGGCTTGCCAGTGGTCCTGGATGAGATGCATGTTGTTGGCATGGTGAAAGCCAGGGGGGAAAGCGATAGGTAGGTGCTGCTGAGTGGATCATGTAAACAGCCCCAGCAGCCCCAGTCACTGTAACGGTAGCCGGCTGGTTCAGGTTAACCCTTGTTGAGCATCTGTCTGTACGGCTCCAGTTGGCCATCCCCTCAGCTGCTCTGTCCTGTACAGCTCACATGAGGTTGCGTGAATAGCTGTAGTCAGCAGCCAGTTGTGCATGTTACACCTGGGAGTAGGGACTAACAGCCTGAACTATTAACTTGATTATAGATAGTGTTGTTGGCATGGTGAAAGCCATGGGGGAAAGCGATAGGTAGGTGCTGCTGAGTGGATCATGTAAACGGCCCCAGCAGCCCCAGTCACTGTAACGGTAGCCGGCTGGTTCAGGTTAACCCTTGTTGAGCATCTGTCTGTACGGCTCCAGTTGGCCATCCCCTCAGCTGCTCTGTCCTGTACAGCTCACATGAGGTTGCGTGAATAGCTGTAGTCAGCGGCCAGTTGTGCGTGTTACACCTGGGAGTAGGGACTAACAGCCTGAACTATTTACTTGATTATAGATAGTGTTGTTGGCATGGTGAAAGCCATGGGGGAAAGCGATAGGTAGGTGCTGCTGAGTGGATCATGTAAACGGCCCCAGCAGCCCCAGTCACTGTAACGGTAGCCGGCTGGTTCAGGTTAACCCTTGTTGAGCATCTGTCTGTACGGCTCCAGTTGGCCATCCCCTCAGCTGCTCTGTCCTGTACAGCTCACATGAGGTTGCGTGAATAGCTGTAGTCAGCGGCCAGTTGTGCGTGTTACACCTGGGAGTAGGGACTAACAGCCTGAACTATTTACTTGATTATAGATAGCGTAGGGGTAGGTGTAATAGCTATAGTTTCTCCCTAAGATGCTCTTCCTACATGCACAAGTACTTTGTGTTCTTTGTAAACTGTGGTCTAGCATAGCTAGTGACTGCTGTGAACAGGGCAGCTGACAACAAGGGAAAGACTTTGTGACAGACTGGAAAGACAGCTGACAGGAGGGAATAGACCCCACTGGAGCTTATATGGGTTAGTTCCCCAGATAAGCAGTGGCAAGTTCATTGAACTGAGCCATGTCCACATTTTGCTACGTCTAATACAAGAGATATACCACTAGAGTCAGCGAGAGTAGGGGTGGAAGATGACTCACAGGCAGGATTCACGGCTTTAGACACTGGAACGGAAATGACTATGAGAAGGTCGAGCGACTTAAGGGAGGATGGGGAGGTGGGGTTATCCGGTAGAATTGAAAGGGAAGAAGAAAGTAGTGAAAGAGTAATGAGAGAACAATTAGAAAAGAAAGTACAGGTTTGTTCCTGTGGCTGGCAGAAGATTACAACAGTGAGAGGCCTTAAAATCCATCAGGGGAAGAAGGGGTGTGGAGGAAAAATGGGACAGGGGAACAGCATTGAACAGTACTTTCTAAGAAGTCTGCGGAGTAAGTCGGCTGAAGTCCAGCGGCAGGTAGAAAACCACAGTTCGCAGGATATCAGAAACCCAGTCTTGGAAGAGAGGGAGGAGGTCAGAGGGACTGAGGGAGAAGGAGAGCCTAGCCAGTCAAAAAGGGAGAAAGCCTGGGAGCAGAAAGCTAGGGTTAGTTGGCCACAGGCGAAAGATAAGATGACTTGGGAGTCCGTAGACAGAGACTTGGCAATGGTGTTAGAAGGATTAAAAGGGACAGCCATGGCAAAGTTGGAACGGATGGGGGAAGTGATCTATAGTTATGGCTTAGATAGGTTTGGAAGTAGTGATAGAAGGAAAAGGGAGCCAGCACAACATTGTCAGTCGAGACGCCAGAAAGACATTCGTGAATTGGTGTTAAGAAGGAGGCAGCTAAGAAAACAGTGGAAAAGGGCCACAATTGAGGAGAAAGAAGGTATAGATGCCCTGCAGGAAGAGTTACGATGTAGGTTAGCAACTCTTAGGAGAGCTGAGAATCTTAGAAGGAAGAGAAAAGAGAAGGAGCGGGTAAGAACACGGTTTTATAAGGACCCCTTTAAGTTTACGAAAGGGTTGTTTAACCAGGAAAAGGGAGGGATATTGAGAACCTCAAAAGAGGAAGTAGAGGAGTACTTGAGGAAAACTCATTCAGATCCAGGGAGGGAGGGAGGATTAGGTTTTCCGCCTGACATGCCACCTTTGGGGGAGATAGAAAGTCAGATGGATGTTGTGCCACCTAGGTGGAAAGAGGTAGAGGCGGTGGTGAGAAAAGCTAAGGCGTCATCAGCTCCAGGGCCTAATGGGGTGCCATATCGGGTATATAAGAATGCCCCAGGGGTTCTTAGGTTTCTGTGGAAGTTGTTTAAGGTTGTGTGGCATAAGCAGAGCATTCCAACAGCATGGTGCAGGGCAGGGGGTGTGTTGATTCCAAAAGAAAAAGAGTCTGTTAGAATAGACCAGTTTAGAATGATCTCCTTGCTTAATGTGGAGGGGAAAATCTTCTTCAGTATAGTGGCTAAGAGACTTGTGCAGTATTTGGAAAAGAATGGGTTAATTGACACAACAGTGCAGAAGGCAGGAATCCCAGGTTTTGCTGGATGCATTGAGCACACTAGTGTAATTTGGCACCAAATTCAGACAGCAAAGCAAGAGGGTAGGGAGCTTCATGTAGTTTTTTTGGACCTAGCAAATGCCTTTGGCTCGGTGCAGCATAGTCTGATTTGGAGTGCTTGTGAATACTTTAGAATGCCAGTTGAGATTGTGAATATAATGAAGGAATACTTTAAAGATATTAGATTGTGTATAGGTACAGGGGAGTTTGTATCAGACTGGCAGAAGCTAGAAGTAGGCATTATGGCGGGGTGTACGATCTCACCACTTGCTTTTACAATGGCAATGGAAATGGTAATAAGAGCTTCTAAGTGGGTGGTGGGAGGGGAAAGGCGTCGGGAGGGACTGCGTCTCCCGCCAATTAGAGCTTTCATGGATGACATGACTCTGTTAACAACAACAGTGCCATGTACAAAAAGGGTGTTAGAAAGGATAAATACAAATCTCAGGTGGGCGAGGATGAGGATAAAGCCTAGTAAGTCAAGGAGTATCTCAGTCACCAAGGGAAAAGTGGTAGAGCAGAAGTTCACGGTGGAAGGTGAGGAAATCCCATCCATCAGGGTGAGACCAGTGAAAAGCCTGGGGAGGTGGTATAATGCAGACCTGAGTGATCGAGAGCAGGTAGAGCAGCAAAGCAGGGCCAGTGGTTGAATTGGGAGGGAGTAGAGAGAAAACAGGTTACTTGGAGGGATTTGTGGAGTATGGAGTCTAACAGGCTAAAGTTTTTATTGGGAGCGACGTACGACGTGCTCCCATCGCCAGATAACCTGAGAATCTGGACAGATGGGGATCCGTCATGCACACTCTGTTTAGGTGTAGCCACATTGAGACATATACTATCTGGCTGTAAAGTTAGCTTGGCACAGGGTCACTATACGTGGCGTCACAACCAAGTATTAAAATGCTTAGCAGCAGGAATTGAGATGAGGAGGCAGCAGGTAAATGCAGAAGGTAGTCATAAAAAAGGTATCCAGTTTGTGCGGGAGGGTGAGATAAGTAAGAGAGCCGTAAAGTCAAGGAGTACTACACAGGAAGCAAAGGACTGGCAGATGCTGGTAGATGTGGGTGGAAAGTTGGTGGTCCCTCAAGAAATAGTTACCACTAACTTGAGGCCAGACATAGTCTATTGGTCGACCAGCCAACAGGTAGTGTATTTTATTGAACTCACTGTCCCATGGGAAAGCTCCCTAGAGGAAGCATATGAGAGGAAAAAGCTTAAGTATGAAGAGTTGAGATTGGAAGCAGAGCAGAAAGGATGGAAGGCAAGAGTATTTCCAGTAGAAGTGGGTTGTAGAGGGTTTGTAGGGAGGTCAGTCATTTCATTGCTAGGGGAGCTTGGGGTTGGTGGTAAGAATCTACGTAAAACTGTTAGGGAGATGTCAGAGGAAGCAGCTAGGACTAGTAATTGGATCTGGATGAGAAGGGCGGTCTCTGCCTGGGGTAAGCAGTAGGGCTGCCATGTTTGAATGGGGCGGTGGAGGGATTCGAACCCCGGCCCTCCAGGTGTGGGTTGAGTGCCTTAGCCAGTGTGCTACCGAGGAGGTGGAGATTAGTGCAACCTAGGGCTGTTTGTGCAGATAAGGATGGGCACCCCAGACCAGCAGATGGCAGTAGTGCGTTTAGTGGGTCAATAGAAACACAGAAGAAGAAAGAGGCTTATAAATGGCAGCCATCACACACATGGACAGCTTAGAAGCAGGCTCTCTGGGATCGTGCGGTGTATTGGGATACAGAGTGGCCAAGTTTCCCGGGGTTTTGCGGTGTATGGAACACGGGATAGCTGAGCATTAGACACCATTAGATTCAAGAGGTGGATAAATCGAATGGTAAGTCAATGGGTAGAATCGTCTTTAGAACTAGCATTGGCAGTGTCGTTTGTGTAATGGCGTATGCGTTAATGACTGCAAAGTGATAGTATCTGTGGTAAAATGGTGGTAAAGTGCAAATATTCGATAACAAGTCCTAATTAGTAAGTAAGCAGGTCATTTTGGAAGTAAATTGTGGTTGTGGTTAATTTTGTAAGTAGAACTTCGGGAGTCGGGCGGGGGCGGTGTAGGAGATGAGATTTTTTTATTATTTATTTATTTTTATTTTTTTTATTAATTAATTTATTTTTATGCGTTGGTGCAAATAGTTGATAATGAGCAGGAAGTAGTACATTTTGGAAGTAAACGGTGGTGTAAGTGAATTGTGGAAGTACATTTTGGAAATTTGGGTAGCAGGTAGCTAAACTGTGGACACACGCTAAAGGATTGATCACCTTTAGTGGGGCCGCCTCAGGGGAGGGTGTACAGTGAACAAAGGCCCGAAACACCCGTTGATCCTGAGGTACACTGCTGAGGATGTGTCCCATATAGTGTATGGATAATTGTAATGGCTGTAGTTAGGAAAGCCTGAAGTGTGGTACAATGGGTGCTCTCCCCACATGTGCAAGTGTCTTGTATTTTTATGTATTTATCTAGTTATTTTAATTGTTAAGGAAATGTTGGAAGAAACTGCAAAGGCTTGCCAGTGGTCCTGGATGAGATGCATGTTGTTGGCATGGTGAAAGCCAGGGGGTAAAGCGATAGGTAGGTGCTGCTGAGTGGATCATGTAAACGGCCCCAGCAGCCCCAGTCACTGTAACGGTAGCCGGCTGGTTCAGGTTAACCCTTGTTGAGCATCTGTCTGTACGGCTCCAGTTGGCCATCCCCTCAGCTGCTCTGTCCTGTACAGCTCACATGAGGTTGCGTGAATAGCTGTAGTCAGCGGCCAGTTGTGCGTGTTACACCTGGGAGTAGGGACTAACAGCCTGAACTATTAACTTGATTATAGATAGTGTTGTTGGCATGGTGAAAGCCATGGGGGAAAGCGATAGGTAGGTGCTGCTGAGTGGATCATGTAAACGGCCCCAGCAGCCCCAGTCACTGTAACGGTAGCCGGCTGGTTCAGGTTAACCCTTGTTGAGCATCTGTCTGTACGGCTCCAGTTGGCCATCCCCTCAGCTGCTCTGTCCTGTACAGCTCACATGAGGTTGCGTGAATAGCTGTAGTCAGCGGCCAGTTGTGCGTGTTACACCTGGGAGTAGGGACTAACAGCCTGAACTATTTACTTGATTATAGATAGCGTAGGGGTAGGTGTAATAGCTATAGTTTCTCCCTAAGGTGCTCTTCCTACATGCACAAGTACTTTGTGTTCTTTGTAAACATTCCACAATGCAGGTTAACCATAGAGATGCCGCGTGGGTTTTCAAAATGTACGAGTAAACATACATGCATGTCAAAATAAAGGTTCACCCTTTCTTTACAAAATAACTGTCTGCTGTTCTATTCCACTGAATATTAGCAGGAATTAATTTTCACAAAACAATTTACAAACATTTTCTTTTTAAATTCCCGTACTAAACCTTGTAACCTACTAATGACAATAGTCATAATAGGAAAATGGCATAAGAATAATAAAAAATGTTGGCTACCCCTACATACAAGGGTTGGGGGGGGGGGTTGAGGTGTAGTTGCCCAGTCATCTGTGTCATCTCAGTCATTTGTGACGTGTATGTGTGTGTGTGTTTTTTTTGTGTACCAGAACACTGTCTATAAGTGGACCTGCATGTTTGCTTGCACTTGGTGACAGAATGAGATTCGACGTGAAATATTACAGATATTTCTATGTAGAGTAGAGCTGTCTGCTTTAGCCAATGGCAAGAGACCTACAGTGCCACACACTGTTAAAAGTGGATAAAAATAGATGTTAAGAATATGATACAGTGGTTATAGACAATGTATTTTTGCTAGCAAGCTGGTTTGTATATTATTTTTGTTTATATGATACGTTTACAGCAAACAGATTTTTTTTCTGCTTTTTATATAACCTGTGCATTTTGTGTCAGGTAAATTGGTGGCTGTCGCCGTTATTGACGAGAAGGACCACACAGAAGACAGCCACAGGTGAGAAGCAGCGAGAGCATTTTTAGCGCCTGTTCATCCTCTGACAGATGACAAACACCTTGGCTGGCATGGAAACCAAGAGTTGGCTCTTAGACGTGAACATCTCTGTGTTAGTCTGACTCTTCTCTGAGTGGATTCTGGCCAAATTGAAGCATATTGCTTGTTTAGAGGCATACATGTGGGTTATGATGTTTGTCAGTCTTTTTATTTCTTTCTTTTCTCTTCTCCTCCCCCACACCTCTCTCTGTACACCTTTCCGCCAGGCTGAAGAGTCTCATTCAGAGAGTGTCAACAGAATATAGAGATCACTTCAACAGGTAAACCACTGTTGCATTACATTTAGCTGACACTTTTATCCAGAATAACTTACAGTGAATTAGGTACAGGGACATTCCCCCTGTAGCAATCGATGAGAGTGCAATAGAGTGCTAGTTATTCACGCACATTTTTCCTAGTAGTACAGAAATCCTTGCGACTTTCCGATCCTAACATGAACTCCCTAACCATTACGCCACACCTACCCCAGTGTATACTGTTGTAGAGTGAAAGCACTAATGATGATCAGGGAGGTTAGGACTGGCACATTACAGGTGCTGTATGTAGGATTGTAGCCAAAAAATGTCACTGCAATGAAATTTTATATACCATAAAGCATGTGTAAAGTATGTGTGTGTGTGCGCACGCTATAAACTGGGCCTGCCAACCAAGGATATTAGATGTCAAGTAAATTTGGCAGTGGTTGGAACTGGGTAATAGCTGGGGCAGTATGCATCTTAGCATTCTGCATTCAATTAGTCTGCAGCCTATGCTGGCCTAAGATACCCAGTCCCAACCACTGCCAAATTTACTTGACATCTAATAGCCTTGGTTGGCAGGCCCAGTTTATAGCATACACACACACACACACACACACACACACACACACACACACACACACACACACACACACACACACACACACACACAGCATTCTGCATTCAATTAGTCATAGTCTGCAGCCTATGCTGGACTCTGTGTGTGTGTGTATGTGGGCCTGGGCCTGCCAACCAAGGTTATTAGATGTCAAGGAAATTTGGCAGTGGTTGGGACTGGGTAATACCTGGGGCAGTATGCATCTTAGTCCAGCATAGGCCACAGACTAATTGAATGCAGAATGCTGTGTGTGTGTGTGTTTGTGTTCGTGTTCGTTTGTGTATGTGTTTGTCTGAGAGATGTGTGTGTGTGTTTGTGCTCAGTTGCTCTGATGCCCAGCGGGGAATGGTGGAGTGGGAGGGAAATGAATATGGTGAAGAGATATGGAGGTTTAATACATGCATACTCAAAATAATACAGCTAATATTGCCTCAGACTGTAGGCTGTAGTTGCTCGATGCAACCAAACACAGTGTAACAGAGCACAGTGATGGCTGGGTAAAAGGATACCACGGGACACAAACGCAATTCTGAAGCACGTTTCATTCATAAGTTAATCAAGTGCAATTAAGTCCTAAGTATAGATGTCTGAATGCAGAACGGAGGCTGTGTAAAAGGCATTCATGGGACACAAACACAACTTGTAAGTTAATCAACTACAATTAAATCCTAAATGTAGACGTCTGCATGTATTTGTGGCGACACGTGTAATGTATGTAGAGTGTATTGAATTGAATACAGACACAAAGTAGTGCGTAGGTTTATGTGTAGGTTATGGAAATTGTGTGCCACTTTCACATATATATTCTCTAGGTGAAGTCTCCTGAGACAAGTCTCTGCCCATGAACAGTCTCTCCTAATAATAGAGCCTTCAGATGTCTCTCTGTCCTTATGTTTCTCCCACTGCAAATGCATAAATATATACAGTTGCAAACCCCGGTGAATCAGCATGATGTATTTGGATGAGACTAAACATGACAGCTATATACATACTAAGCTTTAGTAATCCATCTTGCAGTTGTAGAGAAACACAACAACAAAACAAAAAACAATATATACAGCAAACTTTCTAATGCACAATTCCTCGAGATACGAGATACAATTCAGCCTAAATTACCTTGCAGAAAGTCAGACAGAGAACATTGTGGTGGTCGTTTTGAATAAAGGTGTCAAAAAAGAACTGGCAAATCCCTTTATATGGTGCTTTGACGTTTTAACTACAGAGGGGTTTTCTGTCAGTGTCAGATCCTAACGACCAGTGTCTTGCCAGTGTTTATTGTTCAGCAATAATGCTAAACAAGGTGGTGTGTTAAATCAACACTGCTTTGCATTTTATTTGATGAATTGAAGCATTAGTCATGAAATTCCAGACCAGAGAAACCAGATTAGCATTTGTCACTGTTTTTGCAGGGATTTCCAATTTGGCCACATGGATGGGAATGACTACATCAACGGACTCATCATGGGGTGAGTACATCTTCTTCTCCAGTTCTTTCAGTCACCACTTCTGTTCACTTACTTTCCCTACAAAAACAGACTGTACACTGTACAACTAGTGCTAACAACCAACTTAAAAATAGACAGTATGCTGCATGGATCTTTTTATGTTGGTTTAACTTGCGTTATTTAACTAACATGTTCATGACACTTGAAAACTAGTTCATGTTTAACAAACATAGAAAGATCCATGCAGCATATTGCCATATTTTGTTAAGTTGCTTTTGTGCAGTACTCTTTACAGTGTAACAGAGAGAGAGGCATTCATGGTCTGAGTTGGAAATTATGACCCACGGACTTAAAGGACAACTTGTTCTGTTGTGGTTGTAAGCAGGTAATTATGTCGTCTACATAGGGAGGTAGAGACATGTCTTTTCTCCAGCTACCCATGAAAGTTATATACTTATTGTGGTATTTAGAAGTTGTGGAGGAGTATGTTGGCATTCAGTATGAGGCACAGCCTACTGTTTAAGGTAAAGTGAAGGGCATAGGGTTCATACAACTACATGTCTTGTAGGCCAGGCAAACTTTTTTTTTCTAGTTGTGTCAATGTGTGTCAGGACTGTTGGTGAGAGGCTTGCTGTTTTTTGGTTTATTCTCAACAAAGCATAGCTCATAGTTACAAATTACGGAAGTATGCAAGTCCCTTTAGAGTATGGTCTGCTTTAAAGGAGAAATTCAGTGTAAAATAAACTTTGGGTATGAACAGCTCCTGTTATGCTGCATTTGTCAATGGACTTAGTTACAACATGACGGCCACCGGAAATAACCGCAAGGGGCATCTTGTATAAACAGTCTTTGTAATATACGATCTGTACACTTACAAAGTTCTTAATGCCTTGTTTCGAATATCAGGGCCCTTATTATGCTACCAAGGAAGTGTGGAGCTACTTTAACCTTTTTAATGGTTTAAAAATAGTGAGCTACCGTCAATCGAACTCCATGCTCATAGCTTTTCTGATATAATAAAAATAGTAAAGTACGAACTGCAACAGGCAAGCATAGTTTTGCTCCTTAGCAAACATACCTACTTATTATCATGTTTTAACATACACAAAGTTCATTTTACATAGAATCTCTCTTCTAAGATGGTGGAAAGCTATTGAGCATATAATGAAGGTAAACACAGGAAGGAGCCCCGGGCACTAAAGGTTATGTTGGCACACAGTATGAGACACAGCATACTGCTTTAAGTGAAGTGAAGGGCATATAGGGTAAGAGTTTTGGTCTGCTGTCGAATGGTGGGGGGCTATGTACCATATAATCAAGGTAAACATAGGAAGGAGTCTCTAGTAATAATGGATGTGTCACTCTGTAAAGTGGAACCACACTAGGCTAGCCATGACAGTGTTTATAGGTGCCACTGTAATGAACGTCCTTAAAATGACGGTTACAATGAAAGGCCCCATACTCTGAAGTGGTCACTGTGTGGGGACTGACTGTAGATTAGGTAGGTGGGGTGTTGTTGTGACTATGACTCTTTGCATGGGTGATGTTGTATGCTCGGTAGGTGGGGTGTCTAACTACAGCTCTTTGGGTGGTGTGGTGGGTAGTGTTGTGGGGAACTCACAGCATGGGACCTGGTACTGGCAGGGCATGGAAGCTTTGAAACTGTTATGTATTTGGGACTCTCCCACTTTTAATTAGAGTTTGACCACAGAGAGGAGCCAGACACTGAGCCTTACACTGCCAGGCTTCTTTGGGGGATGCCATTGTAAATTAACTTGTGTGTGTTTGTGTGCATGAGTGCGTGCGTGTGTGTGTGTCTGACTCTAAGCCTAACACTGGCAGGCTTCTTTAGGAGATACCATTGTAAAAAAGAACTTGGCCTATATTGGTATCTTATTGATGTGTGTGTGTGTGGCTCTGAGCCTTATTCTGCCAGGCTCTTTTAGGGGCCGCCATTATAAACGAGCTTAGCCTATGCATCTAATTTGTGTATGTGCATTGTGTGTGTGTGTGAGTTTGCGTGTGTGTCTAAACATTCCACGGGATGCCATTATGGGAAAAAAACATAGCCTGTGTATTTATATGCATCTCATTTGTGTATGCGTAATGTGTGTATTTGTGAATATTATAAATGCTCTATAATTGAACTATCAAAGTAAATGAGCACATTAAAAATGAAATAGCTGCTGAATATGCAAGCATGCATATTCCTTTGAACTTGAAATGGAACACAAAACAATCAAGCCTCACGCCCCGCAGCAGTGTGGTATAGCTGTGCTTTTTTTTTTTTTTGCGTGGCAGAGTGATGGATGGTGCAACTGGCTAAAGCTTCTTTTATTACCATAAAGTCACTGAAGCAAATAAGGGGTATTTAATGTCTGAAGATATGACTGTTCCAATCCACGGTAAAGTTTGTACGGTTAACAGAGAGGTGTGGTGTAGCCTACTGTATTGGGGAGCGGTTTGGGGTGGGTGAGGTGGGGGTGTTAAGTGACTAACCCGGCTAAGTTAGTTTAATTAGTAAATCTCCTAGTACAAGAGCCTCATATAGCCTCATATGTTATATGAGGCTCATCCTGTTATAGCCTCATCCTGTTATCAAATGAAAGCCACGGGGTTCTTATATTGAAAGGTTTACCACTTTTACTTAGTTAACATACCCAGGTAAGTTACTAACCCTGCTTTCTGGACTATGCTATAATCCTGTATGCACGGTAATGCCTTGATGAAGGTCAGCGGACCAGAAGCTTGGTGTATCACATAAAATCAGATATGCATGGATCTTAGTGTGCTGAAAATCCTTTATTTCACTGCTTTGGTTTCTCTGGATCTTAGTGACTGTAAATGCAGAGTACTGCTTGAAAGCCCTTACACATAGCTTAGAAATGTTTAAAAAAAAGCATTAAAAAAGAAAACTTTGGAAATTCGGCCATCGATTTTCATTAATATTGCTACTCCATTTTGTCATGGATCCATTTCCTGTGATGTTCTTCACTGGCAGATGTGTTTCTCAATTAGCTTGCACTGTTCCACTTGACTCTTTGACTGCATTCAGTCTTTATTTGTATGAGCGAGCATCACTTTTATCAGGGCAGCTGTGCTCTTTCACTCAATGCAGAAATGCTCCGGAGCTTCAGGATTAATTGCCCTCCTTTGACGAATCAAATCCCCCCAGTCTGTCAATGGCCACTAATCCGTTCCCCTTAGGGGAATTGGGTCTGAGTCGAATCTGATGCGGTTTACATTCAGTGATTGCCACCTCACTCACTGCCAGCTTGAGTGCACACACAGGCAGCTGCATGCATGCACACACACACACACACACACTTATTCCATTTATATGCAAGCCAAGCATGCTCACTCAGACAGATTTACACATTTTTACAATCAGACATGTACACACAATCCACTAGCATGTGTTGCATGCATGTTGCGTGCTACTCAATCCAACCACATCATATGCGCTTCATTCCATCTCGCTGCTGGTCTGTTTGAACATGAGATTACCATCAACGCTTCTCTCACACTGCATATGGCATGCAATCAGGGTTTCTGTGAGAAAAAAAAACACATGAGGGAGAACTGCAGTTGCTCGGGGAACCCAGAATAACTACGGCTGCTTTTAGATTTTTCATAGGAAAACATCCTTCCATCCATCTATTTGTCTATCTGTTCATCCATCCATCCATGCATGGATTCACTAGCAACATTCTGGCAACCACCTCAAGTACCTTAGCAACATCTAAGCAACCACATATACATTTATAAGGTCAAAGGTCACAACCAAAACAAAATAAACTCTACCGGTATACACTATTACCATAAACACTATGGTAAACACTAGACCCGGGGTAAATGTGGCACCTTTCTGATTTTTGACAGGAAGACATTGCTGCATGCCAAGGAAGAATATCTCTATAACTCCCCTCCCTCGTGTCTATTCATTGGGACACGCTATGCGTTTGTGCTGAACCAGTAAGCACCTCTGTGAATTATTCAGGGACATGCTGAGTCGCACGTACATGCTCACACTCAGACACCACTTTGTCACTGAAGAGGCGAAGGCCCAGCGAATAAGGGGGAGAAAAAAGGTTTTCCTTCTTTTTGGCCAGAAGCAGTGTTTTTCACCATGCCGAAGCGTCTTTAGTCACTTGTTGTGAAGTGTACTTCATGCCCAGCTGCAAGTCCTCAGTGGAAAAAATGTCTATAAAAGCTTTTTTTTATGCTCTCGTTTCCTGTCACTAAAACAACGATTACCCATCATGCCTTGCTTTTTTTTTTGCTGTAATGGGTCCAGAGGGCCATACAGAGTGTCTTCAGTGGCAGAAAAACTGACAGGAATTATGGTAATTCTTCATTCTGTGTGTAGGTCTTACTCACTTTTAAGATGTGCATCTGTTTAGAGGAGATACCTATGGGAAATAATTCTGGTTTGTATGTGTGTGGTATGTGTGAAGTCATGTAATCCACTACCACCATGTTATTCATTTTTAGTGTATAGTATGTAGTCTCATTTGCAGTAATTGTACTTGCATATAACATTTTTTTGTTTTTTTAATTCTTGCTTTTTTTCAGCTTGATTACACTGAGTAAATTGTTAGTGACAACATTAACTACAAGGTTTAATGTACAATGTCTGTTACTTGTCCATGGAAACAGTCAGCAAAGTATTAATTGAATCTGCAATTAGTTTTAGTAAAACATCATTTTGGTTAGTGTAAATTCTATAGTAACACATACGTTTCTAAAGTAGTTTAATTCAGGGCATATGTCACCATTATGGCCTTGGTGTCATTTGCTATTTAATTTCACTGTGGTAGACCCCCCCCAAAAAATGAACTTCTTACAAAGGACAGGAGAGGAAAGTTTCAAGTACTTCAAGCTTCACTCTATTTTGTCTAGTGATTTAATGTAGCTGTAACAGACAAACATGTACGATGGTATTTTGTGATTTGTTTATGTCTCTGGATGTCATACACACAAGTACAGTGTTTGAAGAAATGAACATGTTTCCTGCAGCCATATGTAAGTTTAGCATCACTAGTGGTGTTCTTACAGCCACTTGACAGGCTATGGGTAGGCTGAAAAAATAAATAGGGTGTAGGCTTAGGTTGCAGGGACTATGTGTGTGCGTCAGAGGCGGAAAGTCAAAGTCCTGCCACATATTTGTTCCAACCAGTTAATTGGTGCTAATTCGCACAGCTCTTTAGACAGGGAGATGAGCTAATTAGTAAAATCACCTGTGTTGAAACCACAGGTAGAAGAAATACATGGCAGGATGTTTACTTTCTTAAGCTTTTTTGCATTTTGCAATTGCATTATTAGGCCACGCAAGAGCCCGCATAAACGGGGCATTGCGTCATTATGCCGTTTTGTTATTGTGTTCGTCTGCTCCGGCGCCACCGGACTGCAAGAAAGGTTGTCTTGTGTTGTTCTTGCCAAACTGTAAAGCACTTTGAGCTGCATCTTGTATGAACTGTGCTATACAAGTAAAGATTATTATTATTATTATTATTGTATTATTATTATTAAGCTTTTTTGACCACTTCTGGTGTTTGTATTACAATGTTTAAGATTTGAACAAGAGTCACGTTAACTAGGTTTCGATCCAACTTGTAAATGTGCATAGAAGTTATTACAATAAAAAATTCATTTGAAAACACTCAAGTATGCGTTCAACTTTGAGGTCTTCTAAGTCAAATTACTATGAATGCGTACAATTGATGTGAATAAGTTGGAGGGAAAAAACAATAGTCATTGGTTTAATTTTTTACTTGCTTTAATTTTAACGACTCAGAAATAACATGTGTCTTGACCGTCCTCTCTGTGTGTCTTAGGGAAGTGTCAGTGCCCAGTGTCATCATCCTTAACACGTCTAACGAGCAGTACTTCCTGCCTAGCGAAACTGTGGACACCATGGAGAAACTGGTGAACTTCATTAACAGTGTGCTGGACGGCACTTCGCCAGTAAGATATACAGAAGGCACACACATACACATACACACACACACGACACCCTCACACATGCGCACACACCACACACACTTCCTTTTATTAATATGGCATATTTAATGGTTGCACTTTACTTAGATGGTATAATATAGACTGTGTCTACATACAAATGGTCTGATTAAAGTAAAACCTGTTATCTGTTGAAAATCTGTGAATTTACACTGTATGGCTAATGTTAGGGTGAAGAGCCTGGCTTTACTGAAGGTGATGTTCAGCGCACCATTAGAAAGACTTAAGTCGAATATCGTTAAACCACCTGTCAAGTCTTTGGAGGCGGGCAATGCACGGAATGTGTTACTCATTTAATTGATGAAAACCATACTGATACTAATCCTAACAATGAAAATATATACCTTTCATTTGGACTCTCATTACTGGTCCTAATAATAGTGACAAAAAAACCTTACTGTTTTTTTTCCCCAATTCACCGCCCCCTCAAAGCTTACTGGAAAGTCACATTTTGTGTACAAAACCACATATTCTACAATAAAAAAGGTTCATCTGTTCCGGATCTTTCCCAAGGTTATTTTTACATGCCCAAGCAAAGCTGGGCTGCCAGCTGAGCTGACAACTGACCATTTTCCTGCAGCCACGCCAGGCCGTTCACCTCAGTGCCATGTTTGGGTCTGGGCAGCGTCCATGCAGCACTGCTCTGGGCAGAGATTTTGGATTTTAAAAAACAACATAACCAGTCTCTCCTTTTCTTTCTACTTTGTTGTCCCCATAACCCCTGCAAAATCTCTGTGACTATCTCTCTCTCTTTGTCTCTCTTTGTCTCTCTTTCTGTATTTCTCTCTCTCTCTCTTGCTCTGTTTCCATCTTTTTATCGCTTTCTCTCCCTCTCTTTCTCCCTTCTGCAGGCTTATGGAGGAGATGGAATATTCCAGAGGGTCAAGAGAGTGGCGTATGATGCCAAGTCTACAGTGATGGTCAGTGAGACACGGCAGTAAAACATTGGCAGTAACAGCCTTCTGGTCCTCATGATAAGCTAACATAAGAACACACACTAGGAGCTGTGCTTTTTAGGCGGTGTTATGTGGTGTTTATTGTTTATGTAGATTTAAGCTCAGTATTTTCACAGAGGAGCTATATTTACAGACTTACCGTTATAAAAGTGAATTTACTTAATTCAAATAAGATGTCACAGTAAGCCTAAACTGCCTATCTATCTATAACTGTTTATCCTTAAATAGCATTTCCTATCAATCCAAACCTATTAAGATTTCTAAAACTAAATATATTTACCATTTTTCTTTGTTACTCTTGCAATATAGTTATGGGCAAATGTTTAGTCTAGTTTTGACAAATGTGTGCATACATGTATGTGTCTGTTTTGGCAAGTCCTTGCGCACACCTGCCTTGACATACACATGCACACACAAACAACAACCAATTCCTTCACTGCATACCTGTCTTAACATCCAGTATTACTACAAAACAGTGTATGTCAGTCTGCCTGTCTGTATGTCTGTCCACCCACCCGTCCGTCCACATTGTTCTGTCTTATTTAATTTGTTATTATGTTCTTTTCAAGATATTATCTGTTCATATTAGAGCCATCATATTTTTATGGATGTATGACTGTAGGCAAACACATTTATGACCTGATCTGGCAAAATGATGCAGATTGTTATTTTAAGATGCACACCGATTTTGGTTAACAACTGTCTGCCCAACTGTCATGGTCATTTAAATATTACAAAAAAATCTAAAATGAATGTGATTTTAAAGATGGTGGGACACCATTATTCAAATGGCTTTATCTTGACAACTGTTTTAAGGTATGACCTAAGGTAAATAATTTTAAAGTGAACTGTCTTGTCTTGTTACTGGTACCAAGTTCTCAGTTTTTAAATTTTGGGACACTGTGACTCATTTCACCAGATCTAGTTACATTTTGTCTTGCACTGTTTCATTGTTCACTGTATCACTGAGTGCTTTCAGTCCGGTGCCATTTACATTATGTGTTTTCCTATAAGAATACCTCATTTTCAAAATGTTTTGGGTCGTCAGCCATTGCTGACCTAATTTCCTTAGTGTGAGCACCTGTCCTGGTGGGAGTGGCCTATAAAACTCTGTCCTTTGTTGAGACCAGACACAGTGACACTGTTTGGCGCTAATTTACCTGGAAATGAGAGAGAGGGACACACAAGATGCCACCCCTCTATTGTCCTCACCTTATTTACCCTTCCACACCTCAACCTAATAGCAGCTTTGTCACCCAAATTGAGATAAACAGACAAAGAGGATTAGGACTGTTTGAAAAAAGAAGCTGATTGATGATCTGAAAAAAGCAAAAGTATTTTTGTGTTCTGGAAAGTCTGTGAGAGAGGTGCAATTCAGAAGCCCAAGAGTGGAGTTTTTGCCATTACGATGGCTCAGGTTCCCCTAAGCATAGAAGCCCACCTGGACCAGACGACAGAGCATTCAAGGGAAAGTGAATGTGATTACTCTTTAAGATAGAAATTTTGCTTGCTCAGTACATCGCTGCTGATTCACAAAAACTCTTGAATACCTCAAGGACAGAGAGTTGTTTTTGTTTTTTATTCCTATCTATCCATCTCTCTCAGTTTCTCTCACTTTTCAGTTTCTTTTTTCACAATAGCCATTTTTTTAACTAGAATGCCTCCCTCCCCTCACTTAAGCAATGATAGCAGGGGCATTTGCTGACCGTACTGCCATTGATATGAGTGTGTGAGGGTACTGCATCACTTGAATGGTGCAGTGGGCAGTAGTGAGGCAGTTTGCCACACTTCCGTAGGCTCCCAATGAGTCACATCACCGTGTTTGCATAACGCTCGTTTCTGCCTCATCGCAACTCGAGCTTGGGTGACAGGACAATCATTCAGCCTTGCCTTCCGCCCTACTGTCCCTAAAGTAAATCTCACAATTCTCATTTCCTCCATCAACACCTCCACTGCCCACCTACCACCCCCTACACACACACACACACACACACGGAAACACATCAAAGCAAGTGAGCACACACACTCAGACTCACACACCCACTCACAGACACACACACACAGACACACACACACACACACACATAACCACCCCACCCCAGATAACCCCCTCCCATACACACACACACACACACACACAAACACATCAGAACAAGTCAGCACACACACATCTTATAGAGACACACACACACACACACATACAGAAACACATCACAGCGAGTCAGCACACACACATCTTATAAACAGACACACACACACAGCACACCGCACCACCCCGGCTCTTTGCTAACTGCTGTAGAGGGCAGGCGGCCGTGCACGGTGATGAATTCACTGAACTGCGCTTGCCGTCGCTACATTAAGTCCGGGCGTTTGTTTCGCCATTTCTGGAACACGAAGCCGCATATTTCAGGGCGACGCCTCGAATGACTCATACAAATGGACTTCCTGTCTGAAATGAAAGACTGATTTACAAGTCAGGAGGATACAAATTAGTGCGAAGCAAGTAGAGAGGTACAGGAGTTGGAGTGATCCATTGGGTTTGAGACCTTGTTGGAAACATCTTTGCCCGTGTCAGGCCGAAGGGTTTTAATCTATTGCGGGGAAATATGTTTTTATGCTGTTCCCCTGGCCCATTATTCTCTAGTGTTGTTTTTATTTCTCCTTTCCCACCCCCCTTTTCCCTACAGTACCCACACTGTGTCCTCCTGTCCTCTTTTGTTTGTGTCAGCACTACAGTGCTTTTCTCTCTCTCTTTCTCTCTTTTGTTACTCTTACTTCATGCAGGTGCGTAACTTGGAGCATCTGTCTCTTCTATCACTTCCTTCACCCCAGCTTACCTTATACAGAGTATACCCCCACCCCAATTAGTATATAGAACGTGTCTCTCACTGAAAAAAACATATCTTATTTACCTGAGAGATTAATGAAGTATCTATTCTACTCTATTCCATTCTCTCTCTCCTTCTCCAGTCTGTCTTCCGTAGCTCCCCCCTGCTGGGTTGTTTCCTGTTTGGCCTGCCGCTGGGCGTCATCAGCCTCATGTGCTACGGCATGTGCACGGCCGAGTCGGATGACGGTGCTGACGACATGGAGCTGATGAAGAGGGAGGGCCTCACCGACGAAGATGAGGAGGAGGAGGAGGAGGAGGAGCGGCGCCGGCAGGCAGCCAAGCTGGAGGAGGACGAGGAAGAGGAAGAGGGGGAAGAAGATGATGAAGAGCTACGACAACAAGGGGAGGAGAAGAGCCCCAAGTCCAAGAAGGCCGATTAACTCAGAGGATGGGCGTGGCAGGATGAGGGCAAGGGAGGAGAAAGAAGAAGGGGGAGGAAGATCCAGCCAGACAGGAAGAGAGCAGAGGAGGGAGAGATTTTTACAAGAGGGCAAAAGAAAGTATAAAGCCTGAGATGGGGTAACAGGGAAGTCTCCAGAGACCCATCAACTTTTTTGTTTCACTTTTGTTTCATTCTGATCTGATATCTCTGCAGTGAGACAGTCCCTGCTGACCAGTTCTCCATAATGTTTTTTTTTGGGGGGAATCAGGTAGAAGATTTTACTGTAATTTTAAGTGGTCTTAATGATGGTTCACCACCTCCAGTTGGGGAAAAATGTTACAGTAAGGAATGGGATGCCACAAATATAGCATAACTTACATGAATAAAAATTGTTGGCTTGTTATTGCCAGTGGAGAGAAGCCATACCAAACTGTATTTTTATTTAAAAACATCACCTTACCCAAGGCAACCATTCACAGACATATTTAGGTTTTGATAGTGACATTAACCACCCAAGAGGCAGCCTTACTAGGTCAGAGAAGCCTACTTGTGTCCTTAATGGTCCACTCTTTAACTCTTGTCACTTGGAAATAGGGTCCTGATGTAGTACAGTATGTGTATGTGAAGGGATGGATAGTGAATGACCACTTTTTGTTAGGGTTTTTCTTCCATTGTAATTTTTTTTGCCTGTTTTGCTAAAATGAATTTAAAAAAGTGCCGAATCATTTTTGTTCTATGTGAGCCATATTCCAATAACAGGAGGCAAAGGTTTAAGAAATCTTAGTGGATTAAATATTGAAAAACAAAATAGTTTCATCATCTTATTGTTGACAATAACTGAAGGTTGTAAAGTTGTGATGGGAGTTGTGTAGCGCTAGAGCATAAATACATGGTTTGTTTTCAGTTGGTGGTGATTTGACATTTGTACCTTTAATTCTACTGCAAAGCTTCACTCCAAGGGAATGCTCACACATCTGCCGCTAGGCCTCCAGACAGAAAGGCCCACCATCCCCTTTATCTGATTTGTGAAGAGCTTCAATAAGAGCTGAAGAGGGAAATGGACCTTGTCGGTTATGTTTACCTAATGCACTGAAAATCATAATGTGAATAATGTGAAGGCAAACTAGGTCAAAAAGGCTCATAGCAGGCGGCTAGTTAGCAGTGGTAGTTTAGTATGTGTAAAGGACTAACATAGGGCCTTTTTTGGATTGTACGATATCTAATGTAAACATTCCCTTAACAAGGACAAGACCCCCCCCCTCCCTCTTATGTAAGTGTACTGAGTGACAGTTGGCTTCACAGTCAGATGTCATAATGTGTGCTTTATCCAGTTGGTTAACAAGGAAATATGCTTACATAGCTGAAACCTTTTTTTTAAATGTATTTATTCAGGTATTTCAGGTTTGCTATTAGTCACCTCAACCTAAGCACACTTCATATATACAGCAGTTCCTGTATTCTTTTTCCTGATACTACTACCATTGTTTGGAAACACTTTATTTGAAGGTGTCTACATAAGAGTAACATGAGCATGTTATAAACATGACATCACCCATATCATTAATGCTAGGGTTATATTTGTAGTCATGAAGACATTGCAAAAACTGAATTAATACTTCACTTGACAACCGTCATAAACATGCATTAAGTGTCATTAATGTCCTGTCACTCATGTAGACACCTCAAAGTGTTGCCCATTGTTTTTATAAGCTATGGATAAAAGCCCTCAGAGGATCTAATGTGTGAATAACTTTCTTTTATTTCCTGTGAAGGTCAAAACCCAATCAGTTTTTTTGCCCACATTTAGCTGTGTAGCCCCTGAAAGTAAAAAATATAGCTTATAAATATGCTCTTCCATCTTTATGTTGGAGCCCCTGTATAGGCTAAGTATGGTGTTAGCATTGACCTTCAGACAGAGCCACCACCAACAGTGCTAACCTGGACCTCCCTTTGCCCCTCTGGTCAATATGGTTGCCTACCGTAATCATTTCTGCCAAATATTGTTCGCTTTGCGATTGTCCCTCTTTATTACTAATTTCAGAAATAAAGATTGTCCTCTTTTTTTTCCTTGTGACTGATGTAGTCCTACTTCATTTGTTATTTGTAGCTCTTGTGTTTTTCATTCTAAGCTCTGGTCTCTCTTTCTCTGGTTGTCCTTGTGTTACACTCCCAAAGTCAGGGGGAGTTACTGTCTCAATATTTTTAGTTTACAAAGAACACAAAGTACTTGTGCATGTAGGAAGAGCACCTTAGGGAGAAACTATAGCTATTACACCTACCCCTACACTATCTATAATCAAGTAAATAGTTCAGGCTTAGTCCCTACTCCCAGGTGTAACACGCACAACTGGCCGCTGACTACAGCTATTCACGCAACCTCATGTGTACAGGACAGAGCAGCTGAGGGGATGGCCAACTGGAGCCGTACAGACAGATGCTCAACAAAGGTTAACCTGAACCAACAAAGGTTAACCAGCAGCACCTACCTATCGCTTTCCCCCATGGCTTTCACCATGCCAACAACATGCATCTCATCCAGGACCACTGGCAGCCTTTGCAGTTTCCTCCAACATTTCCTTAACAATTAAAATAACTAACTAAATAAATAAAATACAAGACACTTGCACATGTGGGGAGAGCACCCATTGTACCACACTTCAGGCTTTCCTAACTACAGCCATTACAATTATCCATACACTATGTGGGACACATCCTCAGCAGTGTACCTCAGGATCAACGGGTGTTTCGGGCCTTTGTTCACTGTACACCCTCCCCTGAGGCGGCCCCACTAAAGGTGATCAATCCTTTAGTGTGTGTCCACAGTTTAGCTACCTGCTACCCAAATTTCCAAAATGTACTTCCACAATTCACTTACAACCTCAGTTTACTTCCAAAATTTACTACCTACTGTTCATTACCAACTGTTTGCACGACTTCCAAAGTTTTACTTACAAAATTAACTACAACCACAATTTACTTCCAAAATGACCTGCTTACTTACTAATTAGGACTTGTTATCGAATATTTGCACTTTACCACCATTTTACCACAAATACTATCACTTTGCAGTCACTAATGCATATGGCATTACACAAACGACCCTGCCCATGCTTGTTCTAAAGACGATTCTATCCACTGATTTAACATTAAATGTATACACCTCTTGAATCTAATGGTGACTACTGCTCAGTTATAGTAATACAGTAATAATCACATATTGATCCTTTTATGGGTGACTGTTATATAATAATAATAATAATAATAAACTGGCTGTTGCCACTTACCAATAGGAGAGAACCTCAGAGAACTGACCCGTATCTCTGGCTTAAAGTGGCGAGAGCTCACGATTCTACCCACTGACTTAACATTAAGTGTATACACCTCTTGAATCTAATGGTGTCTAATGCTCACTTATCCCGTGTTCCATACACCGCAAAACCCCGGGAAACTTGGCCACTCTGTATCCCAATACACCGCACGATCCCAGAGAGCCTGATTCTAAGCTGTCCATGTGTGTAATGGCTGCCATTTATAGGCCTCTTCTTCTATGTTTCTTCTATGTTTCTATTGACCCACTAAACGCACTACTGCCATCTGCTGGTCTGCGGTGCCCATCCTTATCTGCACAAACAGCCCTAGGTTGCACTAATCTCCACCACCTTACTAATGTCCTGTGCTGAACAAGTACCCACGCTAACCACTCCCAGCCTCCACTGCTACATTAATAAAATTTAATAATAATAATAATAATAATAATTATAATTATAATAATAATTGTAATAATGACGTAATGCCCCGTCATGCGGGCAACCCTACTGCTTACCCCAGGCAGAGACCGCCCTTCTTATCCAGATCCAATTACTAGTCCTAGCTGCTTCCTCTGACATCTCCCTAACAGTTTTACGTAGATTCTTACCACCAACCCCAATCTCCCCTAGCAATGAAATGACAGACCTCCCTACAAACCCTCTACAACCCACTTCTACTGGAAATACTCTTGCCCTCCATCCTTTCTGCTCTGCTTCCAATCTCAATAAAATATAACTGACAGACAGATCAGGTTGAAGAGATATTGACAGCATAACACAAATATTTTGTTAATTTATTTTCCAGAGGGAGTAATAATGAAAGGGTCTGAAAGAGCAGCTAGGCAGTCCGGTAAGCATTCTGATTGAATTTGAGTCCAGGTTGATATTGATTTGATGAATGAGATATGAAATACTATACAGCAAGTTCTAAATGGAATGCAAATTTACGAAAGCACAACTGGAACAACTTCTTAAAATCACCTAAAAGGGCTCAAAAAACAGCCACTTTCTTAAGCCTAGAGACAAGTTTAGCTAAAAGTACTTAAGGCCGATATATCATTTGCTTTGCCCATGCACTGGGTGGAGACATTAAGTTTTCTCTCTGTGTATCTTTCTTCATTGTGCTGATGTTGTAATGCAATATCTCAATATCACCTCAATACACATACATTTTACTGCTTGACTATCATATCCTATCAATCTTTCTATTATTTTAAACTTTATTATTATTTTAAAGTATGTCTGTGGTTTTAAGGTTACACAATGCCTAAGGGTCATTACTGATAGCAGCTATTCACTCACCATGTTGCGTCCATCTCTGCCTAATCTACCTGGCCTGCCTGCTTGCTTGTTGGACAGAATGGACTATGAGTTAAAGCACAGTCTAACAATCTTCCGGTCAAAAAAGCAGGGGTGGAAGCTTTTGAAACAGTAACATCCTTTTCTGCTCCCACATCGTTCTTCTCTACCTGTCCTCCCTGGCCTTACTTAGTTTGTTTAGTACCTTCTGTTTGATTTCCAATGGTTCTGTAGCTTGAGTGTTGTTCCTTACTTGCAAGTGTATGTATGTACTTATATCACCCAGACTTGGATGTTCAAATCACGATCTGGCCCTGACAGGTAGCCTAACCTATAAAAACAGTAGAACAAGACAAAAAGAAACAGTTGAGTGTTTTTCTTTTTCTATGTTGAAACTAGTTGACATTTATACTGCTGGTGGAGACTGGGAGGCACACAATGCAGTGAATCGGTGTGTTTTGTCCATATTTTCATAGTTCATAGTTTCGTCGATATTATCTGTTATTCTGCACTACTGTTCAAAATGTACTGTTGTCTGAAGAGTCTTTCTAGGCATGCCAATGCGATGTGCATTGAAGTAATCCAGCCAGGAGGAGACAAAGGTTCTACTGTAGGCTAGATTTTTAGAATCTGATAAGGTGAAAAGTGAGTTTGACAATGTCTGAGAAGGTTAAAAGAGACCTTACAGGGGTGTTTAATATTGATTTAAGACGTGATTTAAGGGTAAAATAGTGATCTACGGTTGGTGACTTATGAAGAGATGGGAATGTTATACAGAATGTAGTACTTTGAGTGCGGGATTACTGAATCAAGTTGTGTTTAATCCAGCCCTCTTTGCCCTAGGCAGGCAGTGACTACTGATAGAGAGGATGATGATGATGACAACAACGCTGCAGACTGTGTGTATCACTGTGTAGTAAAAAACTGTTATTCCTTAGTGACTACCCTCTTGGCCAACAACTACAGAGTGAAAAGGATGAAGCCAAGGACTCACCCCTGCAGGAACCTGATGATATTGATCCAAGATCTTGGATTACCAGAGGTATGTAACTTGACTGTCAAAAGGTAAGACTGAAACCAGTTACCCCCTGAGACACTTTATGTCCTGCCCGTCTGCTCAAGGAAAGCTTGCTATAAAGATTTTTGCATGATTGTTGCTGCATAAGCAAAATGTGAACGCATATTATATAGTACATACATTTGGATCGTACTGGGGATAAACTAAATTTAAGATCTTTTCCCACATCGTCTGTATCTGAACTTTATCTTAATACTGGACAGAGCTGACCCATGCTCAGACTTATTTAGTATACCCCCATAGACTTTATCCAAGTACCCCCAGGGGGAGCAGTGGTGGGCTGGCGGTTAAGGTAACGGAGTCGCAGGTTGAAATCCACCCAGAATTGCCACTGTAGTACCCCGAGTATGGTACCATCCCCACACTGCTCCCTGGGTACTGTTGTCATGGCTGCGCCCTGCTAACATGTGTGATGGATTAAATGCAGAATCCTAACTTCCCTGAAGGGACCTCTCAAAGGGATTAATAAAAGTGTTAAAAAAGAAATCCTATTTCTTTTGCAGGACCAAGGGTTCCCATTTCTTTTGGGGTCGAGATGTGGTGATGTTTTCTCTAAATACCTTTCTAAACACTGTTTGCGGATGCAGACTTGGAATAAGGAGGTAGATGCAACCGAGACCTGGCCACAGAGGTTTGTGTTCTATATTCTGGGCAGCATTTGACCTCAGTGTTTTTCCTTGCCCATCCATGTCATTAAGAAATGAAGGAAAAGATGTTTAGCTCTTAGGTTTACAATTCCCACCTTACCACTTAGGCTGTGTGCCTAACCCTATGACTTGCAGGCTACTAAAGCAGGTCACAGTCACGTAAGCAACTGGGACATTTATCAGTCAACTGTTTGAAGTTCTCTGTCTGGTGTCTGTCTTGTCTCTGTTTTGTTCTCTCGACAAGGAACATCAATGCTAGAAGAGTCCTTGTG
Organism: Coilia nasus; assembly: GCA_027475355.1. Taxonomy (NCBI): domain Eukaryota; kingdom Metazoa; phylum Chordata; class Actinopteri; order Clupeiformes; family Engraulidae; genus Coilia; species Coilia nasus. Next base: position 33,409,366 of record CM050203.1, read on the forward strand.
GTTAGGTTGCAGTTTGTCTTTTTTCTGTTCTACTGCTCAAATATTCTCCTGAACCTTCTGCGTGACTTTTAATTTATTGCCCTTTGATAGTCTCTTTGGCTGTTTCATGTCAGCTTGTCATAGCGGTGCTCAATTACAGCTTGTCAGCTGAAAAGGCAGACGCTTTTCTTTTTAATTCTCCGTCTGGCATGTTAGAACCCATCGTTTCTTGTCAAGGAAATGTATATGACCAGAAGTATTGTCCTTCTTTTTAGGTTTTTTTAGGTTCAAGGATGTCCTGCTGTATGCAGCAGGTGGTAGTACAACATGCTTAAAACAGTTTTAGGAAATAAGAGATAACGGGATGTCATTAACAATTGGGTATCAATATTAGTTTTCAAAAGAAAGCATTCTGATAGAACAGTATGTCATATCACCACATTTCTTGTGTACAATTAAAAAAAAAAAAATGCAGCCCCTGCTTAACCCCCTGACTGAAAAAAAGCTTTTTCGCTCAAGGCAGGTCCACTGTGTTTCCTCCTGTGTGTGTGTGTGTGTGCGTGTGCGTGCGTGAGTGTGAGTATGTGAATTTAAGTGTGTTTCTCGCTCCTGTGTTTTAATCATGATTCCTCTCAGTCTCTCAGCCCCTATTGCACAGATTATCCGTGACTGCTGTGTCAAGGTTTTAATTTCTCTTCTGCAGGGAATGCCTCTGGGAGTTGAACTCTTACCAGCACAAACACAGTGGGCCTGAGTGCCGGGGCTAAACACCTTTTAGCATTAGCTCTCTGAGGTAGATTAAGGAATTAAAGCTATGAACAAGGTGTGAGCACAGCTGAACATGCCGTGTTTGTGAGAAGATTCAAGATTGACGTTATAATGTTTCATATTTGTGCATGAGAAGTGTTTTGGCTCTTTCATAAATAAATACAGGTGTACATGTATGTACATACATACATACCCATACATACATACATACATACATACATACGTGCGTGCGTGCGTGCGTGTGCGTGTGTGTGTCTGCAGGTATAACTACCAGGTTAGACAACTTCCAATAAATATATAAATGTGGAGCAGGAGGTACCCAGAGGCATTGCTCTGTTTCGCTCCTGTGTCCACTAACTCACTCACTCTATCCTACAAACACAAGCTTTACTAATGTTTGTGACAATAACTTAATGTACACATCTAGTGCTCCTATAGGCTACAAGTGTCATAGAAGGCAGCTTGAAATATTGTAGATGTGTTTAGATCATGAACCCCCTCAACTGGTGACAAAGATTAGCCTGGTAAACCAGCCCCTTTCATTTTGTATCTTTCATTCATTAACATTGCTGTATTAGGGAGAAATTTTACCTAGCTAATCAGTGAACAGAGGGAGTGTTTGTGAGTGATGACGTTGACTTTGTGTGCTACATTTGAATTGTAGTGCGTAGGCAGGCTAAGGCTGAATCCCATTACACCCCTTGGCCCTACCCCTTTCCCCTACCCCTCCAGTTTGTACGTGCACGTGTAGGGGTAGGGGTGTTCCATTTCTCCTGAGGGCAGAGGGGTAGGGGGAAGTGGTAGGGCTATATACCCCTCCAAACGAAGATTTTTCAGAGGCACACTCCAGACAGAGGGGTATGAGCATTTTATCAGAATGCCTTGCAAATCACCAGCAAGATGGCTGCAACAACAAGTACAGAGACCAAACTAGTTCACAAAAGTATTTTCTCCATTATTTACGGTTGAAAAATTGTGTTAACGGCTGTATTGTCTTAAGTTTAACATTGTTCCAATGCGTAATGGTCATTTTCTTTATAAAATACAGACAAAAAAATCGCTAGTACTGTATTAAGTAGTGTAACGTTATTGACCTTGAGTGATCGGTTGATGCATGGAATTGCATGGAAGTTGTGAACGAATTGCGAGCGTCGGTGCAACACAGTTATTTCGATATTGTAACCCAAGTAATTGCAAGCAATATCATTGGTTTAGCCTTGGAAAATCTGGGGTTGTGTTCGTTCAAATGGTATGCGTGTCATTCTGCTGTAACGGTGTTACTTTTTTCTTTTGGGAACCGCGAATGCTGGCTAGCTCATTGCGTTTGTAACAGTTTACAAGCAACTGACGGGTTCCCTCGTACTTGCTGCCCCGAAGACTAGCATTGTAAGCCCATTCTGCAGAAACGGTAAAAATTGTTTAGTTCAGAATGCAACCGTAAAAAGCCCACGCAACAGAGACCACCACAGCTGCAGTCGGCATGTTGGATTTCTGGCAAAAGCTTGTCGCGTCTGCTTACGTAAAAACTGGCAGAGACTACTGAATGACGTATGTCATTGTTGAAGTGGTGTCCCAATTCATAGGGGTTGACTTCCAACCCCTACCCATTGTTGCTCAGTTTCAGGGGGCAAGGGGCAAGGGATAGGGGTAGGGGAAGGAGTATAAATTAGAAATGGGATTCAGCCTAATATATACCTGATGACCAGACGTTAGCGATTGGGTAAGGCAGAGCCACTTGTTTTAATCTTCAGCAGAGTCCACACCTCCAGGAAGAAATAATTTGTCAATACAGCACTGTCAGACCCTCTGTACAAAATGAAATGAAGTACGAGGGGCTGGTTTACCAGGCTAGGTAAAGTACGAGAGGTTGGTTTACAAGGCTAGGTAAAGATGGCATGCCTGCCTGGAAGAGGGTTTGGGTTTTGTAAACATCTTGTAAACTTCTTTACTATGAGAGTAGAGAGCATGAACTCGGTTGAACATGCTGCAGCCTCCCTGTTTTCCCCATAGTTAATTGCTTAGTGACCTTACCGCCTTCCCTTTTTAATAACCTCAATATTTCAACATTTGCCTTTTACCGTGGTGCCACTAATATAGCATAATTGTAACTGCGCAAAACATAATTTCTAACCTTTCTTTCCTGGAAAGAGACCAGAGCTATTAGCCTTCACACACAAATGATTCTGCCTGTGATTCTGCTTTCTGGTTGAGTAAACCAACCATGTCAGAGGACGAAGTATTTGTAGCATCTACGGTCAGCCCAAAGTGTGCCCCTGGGTTCGTGCATGATAATTGGAGATGACTGTGGCAATTATATTCCAACAGTGCACAGACAGTGTGCCCAGTAAGGAGCATGTTAAAGTCGATGTTTTCAAGCTACTTTGAGAATCCAGACCCAGCATAACCCTGTAAAACTTTTGAAGCCTTAGTAAATCATGTTGAACTCCATTAGTGCTCTTTGGTGCTCTGAGTTGTTTTTGCATAGCTGCATAGCTGACTGTCAGTACAAACATTATTTACATTCACCCAACCAAAGGAAGCGCTGCTTATGAAATATGTTACTGTGGCTGGACTGTGAAATGGATTACAAATATGTTTTTTGAGTGGAATAATCTGAGGCCACAAACAGAATCATTTGAACACACGCACGCACGCACACACGCACGCACGCACATTTCCTAAAATACCACTGAAAGTGCAAACCTGTCTTGTGCCTACATGGACCACCCACAGTGTTTAGGGACATACATGAATACACACTCACACACAAACACATTCAAGTACACAGACAGACAGACACACACACACACACATTTAATTACACAAACACGCACACACACACACACAGATGTGAGTGTCATTCCCATCACACACCCTTCTTCTTTGTCTCCTTCTTGTGTGGCACCTCACAGCTGGCCGCCAGGCAACTAATTGAGGCTGGTTTTCTTGTGCGGTAGGCTCCTGTTTTGACGGAGGGCAGAGTAAAAAACCAAAACCTCCCACACCCATCCTGCTTGCCCTCCTCCTACTCTATCGCGGTGTTGGCCTTTTACTCTGTGTGTGTGTGTGTGTGTGCTTGAATGTATGTGTGTGTGTGTTTTAATGTGTGTGTGTGTGTGTGTGTGTGTGTGTGTGTGTGTGTATGTGTGCTTGAATGTGTGTGTGTGTGTGAGTGTGTATGTGTCTCTCACCCTCTGCACATGCACATACACACACACAGACACACACACAGATATGAATTTGAGTACACCCATACATTCTGACAAACACACACACACACACACACACACATAGTGAGCATCACTCTGCCTCTGCCTACCTCTCTCTCTCTCTCTCTCTCTCTCTCTCTCTCAGTTGGTCACATGGGGATTCTGGGTCGAGGACGAAATGGGCAACACACCTGGAGTTAATCTTGAAATCCAGCTTCCGTATTTGACGTGAGGAGGTCCTGCAGGATCAGAGCCTGTCACAGACACTTAGAACTTACATTCATCAATGGGGACTGAGAGGAGGAGGGGGATGGTGGGGGGGTCAGGTGGAGTTTGTACACACAGGCCTCTCTGCTAGCTTCACCCACCGTCACCGCTGCAATATTTCTGTCAGTCAGATGAGGAGTGACAGGAGCAGAAACTGGGAAGAAGGTACACTGGAGCCTCCTACCAGGTACAGGGAGGACGGATTAAGAGAGGGGGCAGAGTGGATAAGGGTACAGGGAAAATGCATAGAGGGAACATAAAGGCAGAAGGTTATGATGCTGGGTGTGTCTGTTTCTCTCTCTCTCTCTCTCTCTCTCTCTCTCTCTCTCTCTCTCTCTCTCTCTCTATCTCCCCCTCCCCTGTATGGATTAAAAGAAAGATACAGAGTAGATAAGGTAAAGTGAGAATACAGTAGTGGAGTGTAGAGGACAGATAAAGGGTTATGATGCCTTGTATGTTTCTGTGTGTGTATGTGTGTTTCTCTGTGTGTGTTGTCTTGGTTAGGGGAAGCTGATCCAGGTTTCCTTATTGGTAGAGCAAATCACAGAAAAAGGAAAAAGCATTATTTCTCATTATTTGTCTGTGACCCTGAGGTGGAAGTATTGATTATCAGCTAGGTGCTGAAGGTAGAGAGAGGAGGGGGAGTTGCTGTTGCATTGGGGATGTGTGAATGCGGGAAAATAAAGCGTGGTTAGGCCTCCCAAGGCTCCCATTGCACCTTGCGTTCAATGTTGATACAGGGAACTAAAAATACACCCTACAACCCACACCAGGAGAAATCTAGCTCTGGGCTGCATAGCTAAAATAAAACGTGTTATATGTTAGAAATATAAGGTAAGTATTCATACAGTCGCCCTGATATGTGACCTGAGATTGAGGGAACTTTAAATTGAAATATTGATTTTCCTGACTTAATTTTCAGTCCACAATTTATGTTTTGCTTTTGTGTTTTGCCTCTGGAAAGGAAACAACACATTACAGTCTCAAGTACAGTGGTCCCTCGCTATATCGCGGTTTACCTTTCGCGGCCTCGCTGTTTCGCGGATTTTTTTAGTGCATGCAATCTGTACAGTACAGAATGCGCTCAGCTTGTAAAATTTACATAAATCTTCCACCGCTAGCTGTGTGACTCTGAAGTTCTGTATGTGTATTGCCTGTCTGAGAAAAGTGTATAAGTGTAGTGAGGGGTTTTACAGCCTTAAAACATCTATAATAATTGTAAAAAATAAAGCTGACTACTTCGCGGATTTCGCCTATCGCGGGTTATTTTTAGAACGTAACTCCCGCGAATAACGAGGGACCACTGTACTTTAAAAATTCTTTGCAGTACCAGGTTTGACCACAATCCTACATATAGCACCTTTAGGTGATGCTGTCAGGATTCCAAGTGATTAATCTGAATTTGCAAGAATCCACAGAGGACCCCCAGCTACCGATGAACTCTAATTGGCTCTCTGAGGCCGTTCACACCTACAACGATAACTATAAAAATAATTATAACTATAACTTTGTAAAAATTGTTTTAACTTTAGTGAATGGTGCCATTCATATATGAACTATAACGACAAAGACAGGCTGAACAATATCATTGGGATCACTTTCAGAACAATTTTATGAACTATAAAAGCACTGTCACCCAATCAAAATTCACAGGATGTTATGTTCTATTAGATGTTTGAATCACGACTATAATGTTGCAGTTAAAATGTCGTTCTTCAGTGTGGACACCTATATCGTTGGAGTTATAGTTGTTGTTACCATTATAGTTCTTGGTATAAACGGACCTTATGAGTATTGTACTATTAGAATGTTCCACAGAGAGAACAAACAAAGCTATTAAACCTCATAACATTACCTCTTGGAACATTGTTTTAGAAGACCTCTCTAAAAAACTGCAAGTGTCTGTTTTTTTATTTGATTTTGACAACTGTACATCTTCAAAGTTTGTTTCTGATTTTATGAACCCTCTTCCCCTCTTGTATATAGCTTTCTTTTGATTTTTTTACATTTTTGGCTCAATAAAAATTGTTGTTCACAAAAAAAAAAGAATCGACAGAGATAGAGATCCCAGCTTCAGAGCCATGCCATGTTTTCCTTCTGCCTATGCACTCAACTAAAGGTGATTTCACTAGCTGATCTACATGATTTGTATGCTCATTAGGATTAGCTGGTTCAGAAAGTGGCTATGACTCAAATATGTGACGGGGTTGTTACCTACTGGAGCTGTGATTTCCACCTTTGGAAATACTACTACACCCCAAATAAAGCAAATAACTGCACTGTAATCATTAAAGTCATAGTATTGTTGTATAGAAAATTACATTTTACAATAGGCAGTAATTGTAAAAGAGCCACAGCCATATCTCGCATTATGTAGTGATATATTCAGACATCATTCTAAAGCCTTTTTCCCTATGGTTGTGTCAATGTGTATGTGCTCGCATGGTATTAGATCATCAATACGATTTGTAAGTAAAAGAGAATTTGATTAGAAGAAATGACAAAATGCCCAATCAGTGCCTGATTTACTCTCTCCACCCTCACAATCCCTACAACCACCCATCCTTTCCTCTAGGCTCAAGCCATTTGTCTTACTTTGTGCAATTAGACCAGCTATTATTGAGCTCATCCTGATTCCTCAATACAAATACACACACACAGAAAGAAAGAAAGAAGCAAACAAACAAACAAAGAGGGAGAGAAACAAAGAGAGAGACAACACTAGTGCTGTCTTGACTTTCCAAATGCAGTGTGGTCTAACTCATTACTCACAAGCTTACATTGCTAAATCAACCCTTCGCCAGAGAGGGAGAAAAAAACTGAGACGAATTGGATCCAACCATTAATTCAACATTAGCATAACTAATGATTCCTTAACTTGGAAACAATGCTTGCTCTTGCTGTAACATTGTCTGCTACTTGAACATTTCAGAGCTGAACCAAACTTGGAGCCACTTATTCATGTCACGGAGGAGAAAGGCTAGTATTTCAGCTCATTAGTGGGAGCCAGAGCACAATAAGCTGATGTGAAATATAATTCCTCCTGCAGATGAAGACAGCTCTCTCATATCATCCCCCTATCACAGTGGTAAGAGCTGCAACGTTACCAGTTATTCAAAAATTGGCAGTGACTGTGTGAGTACTGAATTACTGGGGGTAATGCAATATTGTAAATATTCTGTTCTACTGGAGCTATATGGGTCCTAATGCTGTATCCTCAGATGGACCTTTCTTTCTTTCTTTCTTTCTTTCTTTCTTTCTTTCTTTCTTTCTTTCTTTCTTTCTTTCTTTCTTTCTTTCTTTCTTTCTTTCTTTCTTTCTTTCTTTCTTTCTTTCGCCTCAGTAACACTTAACATTCTAGTAAATATTTTAGTTTAATTATAATGGTGACAAATCAGGCCTCAGATGTGCAGCTAAATCTGACTTTTACTTCAGGTCGATAGTTTGTCTGTAGTTACTGACACAAATCACAAATAAATAATTACTACAAGCTCTGGCTAATGTTGTATACTTTCAAAGTTCCAAATACTGCACATTTGAGGGTATGCGATAGGACACAAGCAGAGTAGGCCTCCACACACTAGCTACGACAAAGTGTGGTGCACTGCATATCCGACATTCTATTAGTTTAGATTTTATTGCAACCCCATACACCAGTGGTGAACTACTGCCAACACTGTGTCAATTATGATTGGGTCTGTTTTTGTCAAACGCTGCTCGTTGATATTGCTAGTTTATCATAATGGGTGTAGATGGAATACTATGACGTTAGCTGTGCAGCCAGTGTGTGGGGGCAACCGACATTGTCGAATTCGATAGTGTGTAGCACTTTGTCGAAGCCGGTGTGTGGAGCCCTTTTATCTCAAAACTAATTTTCTTGTTTAAACCTCCTGACACATCCAATGGTTATTAGCCTTGTGTAATCATGAACCTATCTCTGTCTTTTTGCTCCACTTTTATAAATTTCTCTGTTCATGATGACTCAATATCACGCCACATACATAAAAGACAGACTGCTGCCATACAGAGAAAAAAAAAGTAAAAATGTCTTTTACCCAGTAAAACATATTTTGAGCATACGTCGCCACCTAGACTACATCTCAGTGACAGGCCACACCAGCAAAATAGGCTATAAGCACACACATGAGAGACAGAGAGAGAGAGAGATAGAGAGGGGAGGAGAGGCAGTAACAAGCAGGCTTTTTATATGCAGTACACTAAAGCACACACACATGAGAGAGAGAGAGAAAGAGAGAGTCATGGGTAGGTTTTTCAGTATAGCACACACACTTGAGAGAGAGTGAGAGAGTCATAGGCAAGTTTTTCATATGCCAGAGGCACAATGTGCTGAGACAACCTTATCTCCTGAGTCATCTCCAACTTTCAGCAGTGCTTATGCAAAAAATTGATTCAAATTAAACTATGCCCCTGTGCTGCTGTAGACAGACTGTGACAGAATGAGCCGCTCAGCGGTACACGCAGACCAAAGTCTGCTTTCCTCTGTCACACTGCTCTGAGCGGTTTGCAGCTGTTCCAGTACCGTATCAGTATCCGACCATATCCTAATACAATGATGTCACAGTGTTAGTCTTCTACAAAGTCCTCTTTGTCCATACCCTGATGTACCCTGATGGCAGATATATTGTATTGTAGTACATGATGTAGTTGCTCCTAATCTTGATTCTGGTGCTATCTGACTTATATACCATATAATTTTCTTTTGCTTTATCCTATAAACATGTAGTATATAGTAAATCTCAGTGATTTACAGTTGTGCTATTAATATATTATAAGTATCAGCTGATTTAGGTAATGGCTGGAGCAAATATGTGGCTCTGGATTGTAGCTTCTAAAGCTAGGTTGCCCATCACTGCCTAAATATGTGGTTCTGTGAATCCATTTATGTATGATGGCCGCGATCATTGAAGATGCAATGAGCCAAGTCTGTAATCTGTAATTAAGGGGAAACTAAGAATAGTTTCTATAAATAAGCTTTAAATAGAGTATGCATGTACTGTTGGAGCATTGTTCCAGAGCCTGTTATCACATTTTTGATTGGCAGACCAATAGCTCCCCTGCAGTCTTTCCAAAGGCAGGAGAATGCACAATGTGTCACAATGTCTCCTGCCGCTCTTCACCCCTCCCCCAACAATCTAGATACCTCAGGGCCTCTGGGTTTTCTTCTTCTATGACTTTAGTGGGTTCTGTCCTCCACTCCCAATTACAGACTATACGTCTGAGACCCTGAGAACTCCACTTCATGGCTGGTCCTCGAGCATATGCCTTTATTTTTATATCAATGTTTATGGTTATTCTTCAGACATGTATTATAAAGTGACATACAATATAAAAACACATTACACATAAAATAATACTTGGCTGAAAACTTTACAATATCACAAAAACTTTAGGAAAAATATAAGGATAACATGCAAAGGGTAGTAATACTCAGAAACAAAGTTAATCAACTCAACTACACAATGAATGGCTAGTCATACTTCAAAAATAAATAGAAAGGCCTAAAAATCAGGCTGTAAAATGCTACAAAACTCTTTGGGTATTTATGTGGGGGTTGAGAAGAAAGTGTGTTTCTATAGACTGAAATTAACTCAGTATCAAGCTGTTGTTTAAAAAAAAATGTTATGTGTTTTGTACGCTGTAGACTACCCATTTAATTTATGCTAGCACTTTCTCACTGATTGATTGAATTACAGTCATCACCGTTAAGATCTGTAGTGTGTGGTACACGCTGAACCCCTTGAGGTTTGTGGTGGTTCAGTATTGACACATGTATGAGCGCACAGCTGCTAAGACATCATAAGACTGAATAATATTAGTCTCTGTAGATGAAATTGTCATTATTGTTTTGTTCTGTTTTCTGTGTATAATACAACAGAGAATAAATGTGCTTATTGATTTCTACATAATTGAGATTGACACATTTATTAAAAATAGATAGATAGATAGATAGATAGATAGATAGATAGATAGATAGATAGAGAGAGAGAGAGAGAGAGAGAGAGAGAGAGAGAGAGAGAGAGAGAGAGAGAGACATAAAGACATAAAGACAGAGACTAGCTGTAGCTGTCTCTCTGTATTGTATCTTTATGTCTATGTCTTGCTTTTGTATGTTGTGTCTATGTTTCCATTGCTTTGTTGCTTTGGCAATACAAATGTCAAACTATTTGTCATGCCAATAAAGTATTTTTAAAACTGAAATTGAGAGAGAGAGAGAGAGAGAGAGGGAGAGAGAGAGAGAGAGAGAGAGAGAAGCACTTATAATCCAAACAAGTACACAAGCTGCAAGCTAAAGTAATCATTGTGTCATGGCAAACAACAAGGAAGGGGCTATGCCTGTGTTGACATAACCACATCACCCTATCAGCCCTTTCCAAATGGGGTTGGTACCATGGGAACCCAAAGACAAGAGCCATCTGCTAAAGGCTCCACATAATGAGACCTGCACTATGAAAATTCATAGGAGATCATTTGCATGTTCTTATCAAGAGCAGCTTTCAGGGGATACAGAGGCACAAAGCTGTCCAGGCAGAGAGACAGAGATGTAAAATATGGCTGCAGGACATAGAAAGACAAACAGACAGACATCTAAAACACTTCTTCAAAAGACACTAATAGTCACTAATAGACACTAATATGCTGATTTGGAAAAAAGCATCTGTTAAATACCATAACCACAGCCAAAAATAAAACTTAGTCCAACATAAGAGACAACAAAAAATAGCATCAGGACTCAAGTTCTCAAGTTGTACAGCACTGAGCATTTACTGTACATACTGTATGCACATAATAGCAAAGTTCTCTAGATCTGTGTGTGTGTGTGTGTATTTTTAGGGCCAGTTGATCGATGGGAGGCCTTTATCTTGCTTTCTTGGCCTTCTGTGTGGTGCTGTGGATGCCTCCCTGTGGATCACATGTAGGTCAGAACACTGCACCTGGAAAGGTTGCAAAATTGATGGGAATCAATGGGCGGGAAATGTCAGCAGCAAACACTATTTGCCCACACAAGAAGGGCTTTTTTTATACAGTCAAACACATTTCAGGTCTACACCACCACTACGAAAGGCTACAGTGGCTGTCCTAGACTTTTTTGACAGGGGTGGCCCTGGAGATAGGGGTAGGGCAGCGTGGTAAGAATGATTCAAAGGGCCCAGCTTCATAGGGCCAAATCTTCTAGCAGCGCCCCTGGCAAGAGTGGTAGAAATGTCGTAGTTATTTTATTAGACTACTTTAGAACAGCATTATCTTTAAAAAACACATAACTATCATAGATAATAGATGCTTAAACTTAAACTAGCCAACTTTTCTAAAACTAAAGCTAACTATTCAAAAAAGATCTCACCTTCCAAAGTGGTAATGGCCAATCATATAGAAAACCAACAAATGACACCACACTAAGCAAAATAAGAAACAAGCGTAACTGATATCAACAAATGATAAGCCAAAACACTAATTATAAGCAGCACAATTAAAAACAACCTCCTGCCAGTGGTGATAAAATAAAAACACAAATACAAAAATGAAATAATTTTAATAATAATAATAATAATAATAATAATAATAAATAATAAAGGGCTGACACTGGTAATCAGCAGTTCTGGAAAGAAATGGCCTTCTAGCTGCAGTAAAAATAAAGAAAAAATAATTAAATTAGACAACATAATTCCAGGGAATTACACGGTGCATGAAAATGCTGATGCTAATGTGCTTCTCTTTCAATGAAGTGAATTACAAACTGGCCTATTGTGCAACACATTGTACTGCCAGGCAATTAATCCATTACAATTCTAAAAGGACAAAAAGCAAGTTAATTGTTCTTACCGTATGCTATGGTATGCTTCTGTGTGTGTGATGGGTAAATGCAGAGCTTGAATTTCGTTGTGTGCACTGTGTGTTGTGATGTACTGTGTGATCACAATCACCAATGGGACTGATTTTCACTTTCACTTTTTTACTTATGCTTAAACCAACCGTATTACTAACTTTAGCCCAAGTGGTTGGAAATAGCAAATTTGATAGAAAGCCAAGTGATTTCTATGGGCTTGATGCACAGGTTTTAAAACAGTTTTCTATTTTCATTTTCATGCACTGTAATGACCATGACCATAAATAGAGCAAAACAGTAAAGAGAATCCCTATCACACAAGATAATCAGACCCTGAATGAGCACAGCTGGGGCTAAATCACAATGACTGCACTCTCAACACCCATTTACACCAGCTCCACACAAAAACTGGAAATATTAAAACACAAGATATAACGAAATGGCAGCTGGGCCAAAGGCTTGCAAGCAGGTTAGCGAGCAGACACACACTGTAAATGGTAATGCTGTCATGAGTCTGCTCGCGGCTTCCCCAGTCTGGGTATTTTTCCGCCTCACCTGTTTGCTATCACCAGCCACGCCCTCTGGTTCTCTCACTGCCTGCCAGCGCACCTGCGGCTTGTTAGCCGCTGATTAACTCTCCCTATTTTAGCTCCTGGTTTTCAAGCATTCAGTGTCAGACCGTCAGCGAACCTCAGACTTTTCTAGGCAAGCATTTTTGACTCTGGCTCTTTCTCTGTACCCTGCCTGTGTTTTTGCTCCCTGATCTCCCTGCTCCTTGTCGTGGTTTTTGCCTGTGAGTTTTGTACCTGTCTACTCCCTGCCTGTTCGTCTCCTGTGTTTCCTGCCTGCTCGTTTGTCTCTCCCACTGCCCTCAGTCGTCCCTGTGTCTGGCTCCTCGCTACCCTGCTGCTGCTCTCTGGTTACGGACTCGGACTGAACCGACCCACGCTCTGCTCCGCTGCCCTCGGTTATGACTCCTGCCTGCCCCACGACTCTGCTCTGCTCCTCTGCCCTGGTTACGACTCCTGCCTGCCCCACGACTCTGCTCTGCTCCTCTGCCCTGGTTACGACTCCTGCCTGTCCCACGACTCTGCTCTGCTCTTCTGCCCCGGCTACTCGACCCACTTGCCTGTGACTACGCTCTGCTCCCCAGCCCTGGTTCTCCGACCTGCCGCCTACTGCCGACCCCGAGAACTCCGCTCGCCAGCGGCACCAGAAGCCTCTGTCCACTGGCTTGTGGGCATCGAGTTATTCCCCACTCCCCAATCCCTTAATAAAACACGCTTGTTGTACGTTACGCTTTTGGGTCTCTCCGCTCTGTTCAGGTTCATGACAGAACGGTCTGACCAAGCTATGGACCCAGCGAACGTACCTAGTGGCCTGGGCCAGGAGTCGACGGAAGCCCCTTCCGCTCTGCGACGTCTCGAGATGGCCGAGGGAGATGTTCGTCGAATGTCGAGTGATGTCGCGTCCCTCCTGGCTATAGCCCAGCAGCAGCAGCTACAAATCCAGCAGCAACAACAACAGCTCGCTGAGCTAACGCAGCTGTTAGCCCGGCAGGTGCTTCCTGCTATTCCGCCCGCTGACGAGGCAGCCTCCGCTCCCCTGGTTGGTTCTGCTCTCCCCCTGCCTTTTCAGTCTGCGGAGCCCCGCGTCGGCGCTCCAGAAAAGTTCGATGGAGATCCTGCTCAGGTCCGGGCATTCCTCACAAACTGCCGTCTTATTTTCAACCTGCAGCCAAGAAATTTCTCCACCGAGGCTGCGAGAGTAGCCTTCGCGATAAACCACCTGTCCGGAAGGGCTCGGCTTTGGGGAACGGCCGAGTTCGAACGACAATCGCCTGCCTGCGCCTCCTTCAGCCGATTCGCCGAAGAGATGATAAAGGTGTTCGACACTGGGTCGTCCTCCGCCGAGGCCTCCAGGGCTCTGATGACGCTGCGCCAGGGGAGACGATCTATTGCGGACTACTCGGTTGAATTCCGCACTCTGGCCAGTCGCAGTCGCTGGAACCTGGAGGCTCTCGTGGACGCTTACCTCCATAGCCTGGCTGATTACCTGAAGGACGAGCTGGTTTCCCACACACCTCCGTCCAACCTCGACGACGCCATTGCCCTGACGGTCCGCATAGACCGACGGATCCAGGCTCGTCGTCGGGAAAAAAGCCGCCTGAACCAGTCGCTTACCAGCTCGCCCGGAGGCGGCAGCGCAACACCTCCTCGTCTGATGTCTCCTGTTGGCAGGCAAGATTCCCCAGAGCCCATGGAGGTCGGTCGGACCTCTCTGTCTGCAACGGAACGGCAGCGCCGCCTTACGTCCAATCTGTGCCTGTACTGTGGAGGTGAGGGTCACCGTGTCGCCTCGTGTCCGTTAAAAGGACGAGCTCACCGGACGTAGGAGGAGTCCGGTTGAGCTCGACAGTCACCCAGTCCTCCAGAGACGGAAAACCCCTGCTCCAAGCCCACCTTCATCTCTGCAGTCGCACACACGCGCTGACCGCCCTCATTGACTCTGGCGCAGAGGCGAACATCATGGACTCATCCCTCGCCCGGCAGATGGGGCTAAAGTTCCATCGACTGCCTACCCCTGTCCCTGCCCGAGCTCTGGACGGCCATCTGCTGGGAACGGTCACTCATATCACGGAACCGGTAAAGATGCAGCTCTCCGGGAACCATCAGGAGATGATACGGTTCCATCTCCTCTGCTCTCTTGGTCAGCTCCTCATCTTGGGCTACCCCTGGCTGCGCCAGCACAACCCCCACATCGACTGTCGGTCTGGGGCAGTTTTGGAGTGGGGGGTTGACTGCCATCAAACCTGCCTGCTCTCTGCTTCTCCCCCTGCCCGTTCTGGATCCACCTTCTCGCCGCCAGACCTGTCTGGTGTTCCCGAGTGCTACCACTCGCTACAAGCTGTGTTCAGCAAGGCCAAAGCCACGTCTCTACCCCCGCACCGTCCTTACGACTGCGCCATCGACCTTCTCCCCGGTTCCACTCCTCCCCGGGGCCGCCTCTACTCCCTCTCGGCCCCTGAGAGACGGGCCATGGAAGAATACATCTCCGACTCCTTGGCCGCTGGCATCATTCGTCCCTCCTCCTCTCCTGCCGGTGCTGGTTTCTTCTTCGTGGGGAAGAAGGATGGTTCGCTCCGACCATGCATCGACTGCAGAGGCTTAAACGACGTCACTGTAAAGAACCGCTACCCTCTGCCACTGCTCAACTCCGCCTTCGAACTGCTCCAGGGAGCCACGGTATTTACTAAGCTCGACCTTCGCAACGCCTACTATCTCGTACGGATCCGGGAGGGCGACGAGTGGAAGACGGCGTTCAATACACCCTCGGGCCATTACGAGTATCTCGTTATGCCTTTTGGACTCACCAACGCACCGGCCGTCTTCCAGGGGCTGGTCAACGACGTGCTGCGTGATATGCTGAACAGATTTGTGTTTGTTTACCTAGACGACATTTTAATATTCTCCAAAAACCTGGCGGAACACAAGCAGCACGTCCAACTGGTCCTTCGCCGCCTCCTGGAGAATTCCCTGTTTGTGAAAGCTGAGAAGTGCGAGTTTCATGCTAAAACCATGGCCTTCCTAGGATATGTCGTGGCGGAGGGCAGCATTAGCATGGATCCTGCCAAGGTGTCAGCGGTCGCCTCCTGGCCCGTACCCAGCGACCGCAAGAAATTACAGCAGTTCCTTGGGTTCGCTAACTTCTACAGGCGATTCATACGGAACTACAGTGCTGTCGCTGCTCCCCTGACAGCTCTTACCAGCGTGAAGAGGGCGTTCCAATGGACCTCGGCCGCCGACGACGCCTTCACCGCTCTCAAGACACGCTTCACCTCCGCTCCCATCCTCCAGGTTCCGGACCCTGACCGTCAACTCATAGTGGAGGTGGACGCCTCGGATGTGGGTGTTGGGGCCGTCTTGTCCCAGAGATCAGCCGGAGACAACAAGCTCCACCCCTGCGCCTTCTTCTCACGCCGGCTCTCTACCGCAGAATGCAACTACGACATCGGGGACCGGGAGCTATTGGCGGTCAAGCTCGCCTTAGAGGAGTGGCGTCACTGGCTGGAGGGGGCATCGGTTCCCTTCTTGGTGTGGACAGATCATAAGAACCTTGAATATATCCGCTCTGCTAAACGGCTTAACCCCCGACAGTCTCGCTGGTCTCTGTTCTTCGCCCGCTTTAACTTCACCCTTTCCTATCGACCAGGTTCCCGTAACGCCAAGCCAGACGCCCTCTCCCGCCGGTTCCAGAAGGAGGACGACAACTCCCAGGGGCCAGCCTCCATCCTCCCCGGTTCCCGTGTCGTGGGAGCTTTGACCTGGGACATAGAGCGCCGCGTACAGAGGGCTCTTCGGGAGCAGCCTGGTCCCAGCGCCTGCCCTGACGGCCGATTGTTTGTCCCGGAGCTCCTCCGCTCGCAGGTCCTCCAGTGGGGCCACGATTCTCTCCTGGCATGCCATCCGGGGGCAACCCGCACCAGACATCAGATCGCCCAACGTTTCTGGTGGCCGACAATGGAGAAAGATGTCCGGGAGTATGTTCGAGCCTGTCTTACCTGTAACCAGAACAAAGCCTCCAACCAGCCACCAGCCGGCCTTCTCCAGCCCCTTCCTGTGCCCTCTCGTCCGTGGTCCCACATCGCCATGGATTTCGTCACTGGACTGCCTGCTTCGGACGGAATGACGGTCATACTCACCATAGTGGATCGCTTCAGTAAAATGGCCCACTTCGTTCCGCTCCCCAAGCTCCCGACGGCCAAGGAGACCGCGCAGGCAGTTCAAAACCACGTATTCCGCATACATGGTATCCCCAAGGACATCGTCACCGACCGTGGCCCCCAATTCACCTCTTCATTCTGGAAGGAGTTCTGCCGTCTGTTGGGGGCCACGGTCAGTCTTACATCCGGGTTCCATCCCCAATCCAATGGCCAGTCCGAGCGAATGAATCAGGAGCTGGAGAAGGCGCTCCGCTGCGTGTCCTCCCGGAACCCTCTCTCCTGGGCTCGGCAGCTAGTGTGGGTGGAGTACGCTCACAACTCGCTCATCTGCTCGGCTACCAGAATGTCTCCCTTCGAGTGTGTCTATGGCTAACAACCACCGCTGTTCCCCAGCCAGGAGGGAGAGGTTACCTGTCCTTCAGCCCTCGCTAACGCTCGCCGTTGTCGGCGCACCTGGGCACGAGCTCGCGTCGCCCTGCTCCGGGCTGTCACCGCCTACTCCGTCGGAGCCAACCGCCGTAGGACCCCTGCCCCTGTTTACCGTGCAGGCCAGAAAGTTTGGTTGTCGACCAAGGACCTCCCCATCCGGGTGGAGTCCCGCAAACTGGCTGCTCGATTCCTGGGACCGTTTACGGTGGAACGAGTGATCAGTCCGACGGCGGTTCGGCTCCGACTTCCCACTACCATGAGGGTCCACCCCACATTTCATGTCTCCCGGATCAAACCGGTCCGCCAGAGCCCGTTGGCGCCGGCTGTACCTCCTCCTCCTGCTCTCTTGGATGGGGACCCCATCTACACTGTACGACGTCTGCTCCGATCCCGGCGGAGGGGGCGCGGCATCCAGTACTTGGTAGACTGGGAGGGTTACGGCCCGGAAGAAAGGTCCTGGGTACCGGCCAGGATTCTGGACCGTACCCTTATCGTGGACTTCCACCGTCAACACCCAGACCAGCCATCCATCGCCCAGGGTCGTCCTAGGGGTCCTCGCCGCCCACCTGCCCGGGTGAGTCAACGTGTGTCTGTGTCTGTGTTTAACCCTGTGTCTGTGTCTAACCCCGACCCAGAATCGGAGCCTGAGGTGGCGGCGCCATCTGCTGACGAGAGTGAGGCAGGGCGAGCGGCATCCAGTGATGAAGCCATGGACACGGACCGGTCCGAGGAATACTAGCCCCCCTCCGGTGGCCCCCTCCTCCCGCCCGACTCGGTGTTACCGGGTATTGGACGTCAGGGGCCGTCCCTTGAGGGGGGGGTTCTGTCATGAGTCTGCTCGCGGCTTCCCCAGTCTGGGTATTTTTCCGCCTCACCTGTTTGCTATCACCAGCCACGCCCTCTGGTTCTCTCACTGCCTGCCAGCGCACCTGCGGCTTGTTAGCCGCTGATTAACTCTCCCTATTTTAGCTCCTGGTTTTCAAGCATTCAGTGTCAGACCGTCAGCGAACCTCAGACTTTTCTAGGCAAGCATTTTTGACTCTGGCTCTTTCTCTGTACCCTGCCTGTGTTTTTGCTCCCTGATCTCCCTGCTCCTTGTTGTGGTTTTTGCCTGTGAGTTTTGTACCTGTCTACTCCCTGCCTGTTCGTCTCCTGTGTTTCCTGCCTGCTCGTTTGTCTCTCCCACTGCCCTCAGTCGTCCCTGTGTCTGGCTCCTCGCTACCCTGCTGCTGCTCTCTGGTTACGGACTCGGACTGAACCGACCCACGCTCTGCTCCGCTGCCCTCGGTTACGACTCCTGCCTGCCCCACGACTCTGCTCTGCTCCTCTGCCCTGGTTACGACTCCTGCCTGCCCCACGACTCTGCTCTGCTCCTCTGCCCTGGTTACGACTCCTGCCTGTCCCACGACTCTGCTCTGCTCTTCTGCCCCGGCTACTCGACCCACTTGCCTGTGACTACGCTCTGCTCCCCAGCCCTGGTTCTCCGACCTGCCGCCTACTGCCGACCCCGAGAACTCCGCTCGCCAGCGGCACCAGAAGCCTCTGTCCACTGGCTTGTGGGCATCGAGTTATTCCCCACTCCCCAATCCCTTAATAAAACACGCTTGTTGTACGTTACGCTTTTGGGTCAGTGGGCAGTCATGGGCTACAGGTTAAGGAGTTGGACCCGTATCGTGAAGGTTACCGGTTCAAATTCCACTCACCGACAGGTCAGCCGGAGGAGTGAATTACCAGCGTTCTGTACCCCCTGAGACTGAGGTGCCCTTGACCAAGGGGGGATCAAGATCAGATTACCTGTAAAATATGTAAAGAAACACCTTTTACATTAAAAGCTAGATGCTTGAGGTGCAGTGGTGCAGTGGTTAGAGCACCCAACCATGAACGGGCATTTGCCCATGGGGACCCAGGTTTGAATCTGACCTGTGGTCATTTCCCAACCCTACCCCATCTCTCTCTCCCACTCACTTCCTGTCACCATCTCCACTGTCCTTTCTCAATAAAGCCATAAAAATACTTTTTAAAAAAGCTAGACGCTAATGGTTAGGCCAACAAACCTCAGGTGGTGTTAAAATGAACAACAGCAGCAGTGTTCCACCACTATCATAATGGTAAGCACTGGCTCATGCGACCAAGCCAGGACAGCAATAACGCATTAAGTACTCAGTTAAAACTGAAATTGCATCAAAGACGACTAATGCCTTTCTGATACCTGTGACAAATGCCTTTCAATCTGTGACAAGGAAGGGGATAACCTGAGTGTCAAGCAGGAAAGGTTATCAGGGCTTATATCAGAACACTCCCACTTTACTGTACTTTGCTGTCTTCCGTTTAGTGATTTTTCAGTGATTCCCATTTTGGCATTGTGAACACACAGCACACCACAGCACACAGTGCTCACACAACAAAATTCAATTCTGTATTTAACCCATCACGTGTGAGCAGGAGAGCAGCCTGACAGGCCCCCCAGGGAGCGGTGTGTGGGGACAATACTGTGCTCAGGGCGGGAGGATCGATGAGAGCGCTGGTCAGTCACTCCCCTCACCCACCTGTCGGCTGACCGAACCTGTGGCCAAGTCATGCTAGCCCTTTACTGCCCCTGAGAGTAAGACACACAGACGTGTAATCCCGAATGAAAACAAGGCATGCATACAGTAAAATATTACTGTATGTGCAACTTGCAACTTAATGCTGCAACATTTTTAAGATTACCTCTCCTCCATGTCTTGTAGTCATTATGCAGTTTCAGCATATCGGATTTGTTTTAGTCATAATGCAGTTTTACCAGCAATGTCTGGATAAAAAAGCTATTTTCTACTGCTAACAGCATTATACTAATACTGTTTTTCACAATGCTTGTAACCATTTCTTTTCAATAATGGATGGCAAAAATTAGGCCTAATTTTTACTACTAAACAAGTAGTAAACTACTAAACAAGGCTGACAGTAAATTACACTTTGATTGGATACAGGGAACCACCTGCTGCTGCTCACGACAGGCTGCATCTCATTCTGTTACCTCAGTACCTCAGTTTCACTTTCATATTTGTGCACCAGAAACGATTCAAAGCTTCACAACATCAAAGAGGAGGTCCAAAGAACAAAGGAGCACAGGTGCATCCTTTGCCGAAGTTTTATGTTTTTTTCCTTGTGAAGTAGGTGTTCTGTGGTAACGAGGCTAACGGGTCCTTGGGAGACCTTTTCAAAACACCATGCTTACATGACGCCTAATTTTTAACATGGAGCTTATGCGATCTCGTTTGTCATGTGAGATTGCTCTTGATTCCTCTATCTTCTAGTTGTTCCTTCTTTGTTTCTTTCCAGGAGGAGTCACTGGGAACCAAAAAATTGATGGAAGGAAGAGGAAGAAAGGAAGAAAATAATGAAAAAATTAGAAATAAGATTGAGCCTGAGTGATGCAACAACCACTGCTTCCTGTTTGTGGAGGACTTTAGATGATTGGAATGTAGAGCTTCTCTCCACCTGTTTCTCTCTCCCTCCACCCTCATGCTGCAAGAGCCTGCCTGGTAATTTCAATGAGTCCTAAGACCTGCTGGTAGATACGGTGTGTGTGTCTGTGAAAGAGATGGAGAGAGAGAGAGAAATTATGAATGCATAAAGCTGTGATTTTAGAGGTAAACATCACTCTTGCAATGGCATAATTATATATACCAGTACTAAACAATTAATGATAAGGCTGCTGTCAAGGATCCAAACTGCAGTGCAGTGATGCAGTGACAATTGGGCCTTGGGAAATGAAGTAGCATCTCCATAAAATTATGCTTACACTGTTTTCCGAAAAAACTACATCACTGAAAAGTGTACACATTGAAAGACTGGGGATTTGCCTCATGTGCCCCTTTGCAGCAAGTCAGCCACATCAAGTGCAGTGGGACAACCTCTCTGGAGAGAGCCCAATGTGAGATTGAAGCTGACACACGAGACCAGAACAGCAGATGGCCAAAATGATGATAGACAGGCTGTCATCCACTGTCAGGCACTGTAAGGCATCCTGGGCACTGACTGACACAGCATACCCCTGCACTGTGGGCCTACATGTTTTAAAGGAAG
Source organism: Coilia nasus (assembly GCA_027475355.1). Taxonomy (NCBI): domain Eukaryota; kingdom Metazoa; phylum Chordata; class Actinopteri; order Clupeiformes; family Engraulidae; genus Coilia; species Coilia nasus. Next base: position 33,430,652 of record CM050203.1, read on the forward strand.
AGGCACAGTAACTAGCAAGCAAGCATATAGAAAACCAATTAAGTGCAAGTGCTTGGAAGGATTTTCCGCACAGTTACATTAACATGCCACCATCTGCATCAGCAACAGGGGTTCAGACCTGTGGATGGCTGAGATTAGCCTGGTAAACCAGCCCCTGGTACTTAATTTCATTTTGTACAGACTGCCATTGACATTGCTGTATTAGGTACCAGCCAATCCTAGCCAGTCAGCGAACAGAGGCAGAAGCTACATTTGAATTGCAGTGTGTAGGCAGGGTAATTGCATATGTGATGACCAGATGTTAGGCAGAGCCACTTGTTTCAAACGTCAGCACAGTCCACACTCCAGGAAGAAATAATTTCTCAGTACAGCACTGCCAGACCCTCTGTACAAAATGAAATAAAGTATGAGGGGCTGGTTTACCAGACTAGGCTGAGATAGTGGCCATTTAAATTCTCTTCTCCTCTGTGAAGGCACCACTGTTGGGTGAAGAGGAGGGAAGGAGAAGGAATCCCTTTTACACCAGTGAAGACTACTGCATCCCATTTGGTAATTACTGTTTTTGTTTTAACTATCCTCAACCATATTCTTCCCTATTTTCAGATATGACCAGTAGATGAGGAATAAAATGATATGGAGTAATTGCCATTTTTTAAATTCCCATACTTCCTTGCCATGTCTATTTTCTCAAACCATGACACTAGACAGGCATGTAGACAAGCAATCCAACATGGCTGTGGGTACCTTATATCTACTACATATATTCCCAACTGCTTTACATTACATTTGGTAGAACACAAAAGGAGATAGGTGTGCCTTGAGTAAGTTTCTTGGAGCAGGGGACACTTCAGACATACACACCCACACACATGCAAGGAGATACTGTAGATGTACTTTAAGGAAGTTTCCCAGAGTAGGGACACTTCAGACGCACACACCCCACACACACAGACACACACACAAAGGCAACCAGGTAAAGTGTATGTTAGTGGAGGTGAAGCACACCTGGGGGTATTCCAAGTACCTGGTTTACAAACTGACCCAGATAAGTTTAAGTGGTAAAAACCCCTAATAGAAGAGCCATATGGCTTTGTTTTACTAAAAGAATGAAGCCATAAGACAACTCTATTAGAAGGTTTACCGCTTTCTCTGAGTTAACTTACCCAGGTAAGTGACTAAACCTACTTTCTGGAATATCTCACTGGACTGTCAAGTGTCATGATCCAATGTTATCTGGTTGCTCCTTGGTGTACCATAAACATGCTGTTTGTAGCTTTTCCCACCAGTTTGAAAAGGCTCCTTGTAATGGCACACCTTTTCTCTTCTCTTCTTTTCTGCCTACTGAATAATTTAAAGGCACTCAGTCCTTGGTGATGACTGTCTACCGTTTCCTCCAATACTCTTTTACAAGACATGACTAAGTGTCAGCTGTGGTCCTGCATGTTTTTTGTTCTGTTTCAGTTCTGTGAGTAGATTTTCCACACAGAATGTTCCCTTCCTTGAAACATAGCCAGAAATGTAAACCGCACAACACACACAGGCAATCACTAAGGTAAAACAATGTCAGTAATCTCACTGTGTCTGAAGGGGTAAAAAGAATGTAAACTTCTTTATTTACAGTTATTTCAAAACATATGTCTAAAAAAGATCAATACTCTATACTCTATAAATAATGCAATACTAAAAGCATTTAGATTTTTTGTGTATTCATTCACCTATGCTTTTTGTTGCCTTACATGGTATTTGTGTTGTTTTGAAACAGTTTATGATTTATTCTCTACAATGTCATTAAGATGTAAGATATCATGGCCCCTAACACTATCATAGACTCCTAACACTTGTCTAAAGTGAAGAAACATAGTTTGTGCTATATGAATGTTTAGTACACTAAACAAAATCTCAGCATCCTCATTAAAATGACATTTTTAAAGCATTACATCATATCCGCAGTCACATACGCTGATTTTAGTGGGGATGCTGGCAAAAATATATATTAACTCGCTATGTGTGTCTGTGATGTATGCACATAATGACACTTTTTGAAACCCATGCAGCTTCTACCCACACAATTTTGAGAGCACGAACTTTATTCACGAATTCATATTATGCACACAAACCCATGCTGAGGCACATATACACAATCCTACAACATAATATGCATGTATGCACACAAACCCATGCTCACACACACACACAATCAAATATACAATCCTCTCATCAAAACGGAAATGCAGTTTTTTTAAGCATATCAACCATCCCCAAGTTGCTTTTTATCGTTGCTTGGCCATGGAGCAGTGACACTGTTGTTCTGAAGGGAGCAATCAGCGGGAGGCCAGCTTTAAAAGAGTGCACAACCCTGTGTTCTCCCAGTTTCATCAGACACACCGAGACACAGAGCAACAGATGGTAAGTGGTATATATCATGGTTACACTTTATTTTACGGTACCTGTTACAGCATATAAACACCAGAAAGTACAGTGGTACAGTGTAACAAAGTGGGTAACAATATGTAACATTATGTAATGACTATGTACTATGCAATGATTATGTGTGTGTGTGTGTGTGTGTGTGTCTGTGTCAAGCTTCACAGTACAGCGGGGGCAATGCAGTTTCCAATGAACGTTTTTTTGATGCGGCCCAAGTGGAGTCTAGAACAACTGGCTTGTAAACATGTCCATTGAGCCTGAGGTTCCTATGACAACCTGTGATTTAAAACCTTTAAATATTTTTGGCTTGGTTGAGTGGGCTGTGTGTGCTGGTGGGTTCTCAGAGTGGCACAGTCATTTGGAACCTCGAAGTTGTAAGAATGGAATGCCGCGGGTAGAGAATTGCAGGATTTTTGACATGTGAGTCAGACTTCAATGCTTGAATGCTGATATAGCAGTAAAGCTGAGGTTTTCCAACAGCAGCCAAATGAACATAAAACATCATGGCGTAAAACATCTTGAGTAGCAGGGAAATATAGCTGTATGGTTTTTTAATCTTAATTTGGATGAACAAAAAGGGCTGCTTATTTTTGTATGTGAAACTAAAAGGCTGTGTTTTTCCTATCCCTTGTCTCAAATTAAGCTTTTTATACTTTTTATCTGTATCGTGATTTGATGCTTTGTTGCTGGAATTCTAATTTCCCTTAAGAGACCTCCCAAAGGGATTTCCAGGATAGGCACACACACAAACCATTTCGTCGTCTCTTCTCGTTGTGTCTTCAAAGCAGTTTGAAGAAAAATCTCTGTTGTAGGTGCAGGTTGTGTAGGCTACTACACATATCCAGGTATCTCTTGACTCATCACCTTCCTGAGAGAAACAACTTATAATTGTGTAGTTAGGTAATGTGTTGTTTGTGGCTCTTTATTCCCTTGTAGACAGATGTCACCAACAGAAATCCATGCATTTGCACGTAATTTGTACTACTGTATCTCTCCTCCAATTCTGCCCATTGGTTCGTCTTTGTCAATCGACTTAGGGACCTACTGTGAACATAGCACGAAACTACCGCAAGATAGGCTACTTGTAAAAACAGACTTTTAATAAATGATCTGTACACATACAAAGTTCTCAATGCCTTTGAATGTGAGGGCCGTAGTTATAGCCTACTACCAAGGAAGTAGCTAGTTTGACATTTTTTAATGGTTTAAAAATAGCAGTGTCTTCAAGCTACCTCCATGCCCTGATTACTAGCATGGTGACCCTTTTCAAAAAAAAAAAAAACACTAAAATAATCAAGTTCAGAATACCACAGCAGGCTAGCGTAATTATGTTTCTCAGCAAACACACCAACTCGTTATGTAGGGGATAATGAACGACACGGTGGTCGTACATCAGAAAGTGCACATTCGAGGTGTTAGTGGCCACGACACGAAGCGGAGTTACACCTCGAAGTGCATTAACTTTCTGATATACGCTGTGATGTCCTTTATCCCACTTTCAGGTATTAATTTCCACGTTTTAATCGCTAAAACAAACTTATTCGTAGAACTACTTCCATCTGCCATAATAAAGTGTCATTTCATAACTTACTCCTACAAACTGCAGTTGCTAATTCCAAACGGGAGGTTGCTATGGCCAAGACCCAATCGTTAGTTCCATGCCTTTGGTTGTCAAGATAACTATTCCAAAGTTCTGTTAAGCCTTGCTTAGTAAAATCACGTTATTATAGAGTCCAAATGCAGCGTGACAGCATTAAAAGATGATCTCAGATGCATATAACATGTTGCAACTCTGTGTTCTTCCATCTGCTTGTCATTTGCTAAAGCTGTCACATCTTTACTATTTACAGTTCACCACGAACTTGGTGCATTGATACATAAATGTAATATGGTCAGAAAGCAGGGACTAGGCCTACTTCATAGGTGTATAGAAAATTAATAACTGTTCTAAAGAACGTATCACAATGTGAAATTGAAGGAAGCCGTGATGTAACATGTTTTAACATACCTAAAGTTCATTTTACAGCACAAGTCATAGGTCACTGGCCTTCTTTTTCTGCCCAACAACATTCTTCGAAGTGAAGGAGCCTTCCGGATGATCAGTGAAACATCTTAACCCAGGAGTCTCAAACTCCAGGGCCGGTGGCCCTTCATCCAGCGTGACATTATGTCAAAGATTAATTGATTTTATTTACTTTTTTCATATTTCTATTGTAAAAAAACATTGTAGTTGGTCATCAATTTAAACTAAAATTTACTGCACATTTCTTGTAAAAACCCACATTTTTATTTAAAATGGTTAAAAGTTAAGAACTAAATGGATGCTGGTCATGTGCACACGCACACAGGTGTCAGGGCTGAGCCCATTATTAGCATTGGTTACCGTTTATGACCTGGTATCTACTGGCATACATTTATAGATCAAGTTGTTTTACAGCCCATAAAAATGTCCAGAACCAGTCATAACTAAACTTTTAAGTTCTTGGCAAATGTGGATGCGAGATTATGAAAAGCAAACTATCTGGATTGAATTGCTATACATGTAGGTAGCTTATTTGTCCCTTACGTGCCCAAATGTTTTGACTCGTGTACACACAGAGGGGCGGGTGTGTTTCGAGAGAGACAGGGTCTGCTGTCAAAATGGACCACAAAATCTTGATCTGGACATAATTAGGTGGTTTAGGGACTATCCTAGATAGGTTAAACTCAGGGTAAGGGGTAAACCAGGTAATAGGAGAATCATACATTCTTCTTCATTGTCCTAACAAAATAAAGCCATAAGATCTGCTTTACTAGGTTTACCACTTGCTCTGACTGAACATCCCCAGGTAAGCTACTAAACCTGCCCTTAGGAATACCACCCTGCTTGGGGGGTATAGGCAAGAAAAACAAATTGGCCCAACCCCAACTTTTGACATTTACAGTGGACAAAATTAACATATATTAATGAGAAAGAGCCATAGAATGACTAAGGATCAGATTTAATTTGTCCCATTGATTTCTCTCCACATAATCTCTGACCCTGTAATCATTAGTCATTCATATCAATGTCAGCCTATCTCTCTATCTTTCAACTTCAAATAAGGTGGGTGTGATAAGCGTAATCTTCATATGAATTATAATAACCATACTACCCATTGTGCTGCTTTTGTACTGTATCTGCAGATAAATCACAAAAGTGCTCTGTCTCTTTTTGTCTCAGTATTCGTATTATTTGATATGTGTACACACACACACACACACACAGACACACAGAAAAAAATGGAATTACTGACACCCAGATTGAGGAGACTCAATGAAGGAATTACCTCATTATCACTATGGCAACATGGCCTTACAAAGTGTGAGCTGCCAGTTAGACATGGAGGCACTGGGGTTTTTGTGGGGTTAAAGCCATTGTGTTTCTCATGACACAAAGGATAGAGAAAGGGAGTGACTCCTTTATGTCCCCCCGTCTGTCTCCTTCTCCGACATTTGTGTGAAAAAAGGCATTCTTAAATACATGTTCTGACAACCTGAGACCACCGCTCATATCATCCCAACTCTCACAGAGATGATATGGAGGCTTTTTGTGCATTTACTACAGAAAAAGGGCCTTGAAACAGATTTGCCACAGGAAAAAAGGGAAAGAAAAGAAAGACAGAAACAACTGCTCTCATTGGGGTCTCAGCACAGCAGTGCTGATTCCAACTCCTCTTCACTATAGTCTTCTGTCAGAACGTGACAACCAGCACACCACTTGACATGACTGAGCCCACTGCACCACTCAGCACTGTCTCAGACAGTGGAAAATATTCAGTGTTCATTTAAGTTAATTTCAGCAAAAGTATTTCAGTGCTAGGTTTAATTGTCAGGTTTTTATGAATACTGACTTTGGCAATGCCCAAAATTAAACACTCTGTTTTAGATTGGGAGTCCATAGAGGGAGAATGGCTTTTGTTGCTGAACCACAATAGTAATGCCTGGTTGGCTGTCTGCCATGCTAAGAAGTGGGTGGTTGATGAAGTGCATGCTCTGTTGTCCTTGGAAATGTATGGCCCGTTTTTGCTGTACACTATAAATTGCCCAAAAAAGTAACAACCTCATTTCTCAATTCCTAGACCTTGGCACTAGAGGGGAACAATAGAAGAATGGCAGAGTTACTACGTATGGGTCAATGTCAACAGCAATAACTATTGGACCACATAGAAAATGTCAAAAGTGTGACAAAGACAAGACCTTGTAGGGTAAAAGAGTTAGCTAACATTTTTTTAAAAGTAAGCAGAAGCAGGTGCAAAGTGCAACACTGCTAACTAGATGGACAACCCCCTTCAATTTTGTTCAGTCAGACCTTCATCAGTGCATTATAGCGATATAGCAACATCTGCAGTATACTCCATTAAGATGTGCAGGCCCTTTGTAGCCTAAAAATAAAGAAATAAAAGAGGGAATAGCTGCCTCAGAAAAGTCTTGTAGCCAGCAAGGTGAACTCCCAGTGACCCATTTAAAAAAGGCCACTTGCCTCCCCATCCTAATCATGTGCTTCCTTGGCAATGATGAAATGCCAATGTCATAGGCATGTTTGGCCACCTCAACCGCAGCTGACTGGACCCCACAGGACAGCTATTAACCTTTCCTCTCCATGGGGTCAGGAGACAGGGCCGAGATAATAGAGAGGACTGGCCCGCTCTCTGTGTACTCATTACTTTTGCTCTGTGTTCTTAGTGGAGGCACCAAGGGTCAAACAAACAACTCAGGAGAGTCTGACTGCAGGGGTCACGTTGAAGGTAGCAAGCACCATCAACAGGGACCTGCAGGGGAGAGAGAGAGAGAGAGAGAAAGTGGGAGCGCAAGGATGTGCATTATCTAGTGTTCTGTCAAGCAATGCATTATCGACTTCTCAAGGTAAAATGCATCCTAATTCTAAAAATAGGATGTGATTGTGTAAGCCAAATTGTTTTAAATTATATATCTTCTTTCATTTTAAATTGGGTAAGGTAATATCATTCCAATGTAACTACAGGGAGAGGACAAAAAGGGTATGTGCGGAAATTTAAACATGGTTTAGTAGTGTGACTGTAAAACAAATAATCGGAGCCAACAGTAATTACACGGCAGACAGTATTATGGACTGCTTTGATTACAACTCAGACTTGGAGTGGACTTCTTCGTTTGCTAAATGCATGTTAAGACATCATTCCCTCTATTATTTATGCCAGTGGCCTCTGAAACACTATGTGTTCTCTGAAACCCAGAGGAGAACAAAATCCTCTCGCTGTAACCGGAGGGAGTCGTGATGTTTTTCACATACACTCATTGTGCTATTTTACTTGTGGTGGCTTCTCTTATGTGGACAAGCCAGAATTAGAAAAGTTGGACATTTGCTGAACAACTTCAAGAGCTGTCATTACAACCATCTGTAGCTGTCATTACACTGTCTATATAACTGTCATAGCTGCATTTGTGGAACGGCTCTGCGATCGATTGCACCGCAGCAAGTTGTGCTGCTGTCATGCATGCAGCATATTCTGTTACTTATCAGCTGTACAGACTTACAACCAGTTTCACATTCAATTCATACCCCTAAAAGATGGCATCATTACTTAAGCTATATGAACGTCAGCACTGAACCAACCACTCTGAGGTTTCTTAAATAATTTAAGGCATTCGCCTTTCTTTTTTCTCTCAAAGTGTTTTCACCAAGAATAGCAAGTGTCCATTTAAGCCCACGCATTCCACCATTGCCTATTTAAGATGGCCACGCTTTACAACGATGACTGTTTGGTCCATCCACTTGTCTTTTTTTGTATCCTAAGTATCAATTTCGCCTCTCCACCCACACAACCAGGAAACACCCTTCATGAACACAGGGGCATTTTTTTTAAACAGCAAGCACAAGTTGTAGCCCTTCAGAAACAAGACCTCCAGGATGTGTCAAGCTCATTGTGGTCCGTATGGCTTTGGCCTAGCTCCCAACACAAGCTCAACTAAGGATGATGAGAGACACAAAAAATCTCAGTCAGGAGTCTTGCTGAGAGTGTTAGACAAAGGAGATCTCACACAGCATACGGCATTACAACAAAAAGTACATCTAAAAGTACAACTTTCAAGTAATGGAAAGCAAACGAAAAAGTGCATAATTAGAATGGTGAACGTGTTCAGTTATAGTCAGACAATCATGCATCCAGCAGGCCATAAGTTGTTGGTGCATTAACCTTCCTCCCTTACTCTTACTTACAAGACTGTCATTCATTTTAGCTGTTTCGGCAGAATTCCATAAGCTTTCCTATTCTATGCCAGCTGCTATAAGTAGCCATGGAAGAACAGGTCTGGCAAAAGGGCTGATTTGGTCTGGCTGGTGCTGATGTTTGCTTGATGAATACAACATGTTGGGGTATCTATTCAACCAAAAAATGGGTTAAAATTACAACCCACATTCTGGGTCAAAACCTGGGTTAACCAAAATTACTTTAACTCTTTTTGTTGTAGCATCCATCGGTGCTGGAGAAAAAGCTAAAAAATGTTTTGTTATTTTATTTTATGTGTAATTAAGTGGTGTTTATTATTATTAATCAGTTCACCTGTTTCTTTGGCCATCTACTAGTCCTAGGGCTTTCGAGATAGAGACGCCATTGAAACTCTGAAATGTCCAGCCTGATCTGCAGATACGTCGGTGTCTCGAATAGTAATACACTACCCCTTGTCGTTCATTCATCAGTCCCATTTTCACCAATATTTTGTCCCATTGAAATGAATGGTACAACATAATGCTCTGCTCCACTATAAGTGAGTGAGAAAGTGTGCGTGCGTGTGTGAGAAAGGGAGGCAGAGAATGCTGAATTAAGTTGCCAACCAAGTAAGAACAAAGACAAGAGATTGCAGGAACCCTTTGAGAGGTGAGAGGTGTAAAGAAAAACCATGTTTTCAATGAATTCGAATTTTGAAAACTATGTAAAAAAACAAAAGGAAAGTTTTAAGGGCACAGAGTTCCCTGAAATTAAAAATGTTAACCATGTTAAAGACATTCCAGCCCAAGAGAAAGACTGAGTGAGACAAAGACAATTAGAAGGTGGGCGCACACCTGCAAGAGAGAGGCAGAGGAAGACAGATAATACTGTGGCAGCTGTGGCAGTTACAGATGGACCAACTGTCATTTTTGTAGTTTTGAATTTGAATTTTACATTCAACTCGTCATAATTCCCCTGCCATGGCCTGCATAATTGTCTGGCAGCCAATAGAAGCAATTGGTAAAAACAATTGAAATTTGGCACATTGATTTATGACAGTGCCATGATTCTTTTTACTAAATTTCTTCTCGGCACTTCAACCTTTCTAGCACCACAATCTGCTCAAACGTAGAGGTACGTTTAGGCATGTCATTTTTTAATCATACATCCAACGTTCAAAAACTTGTTGTTACTGGAATCCAGTAGCGGCTCCTGAGCATAAATATGGGTGGGGCAGACACTGACTCCTGCCTAAATCACTACCCTGACCAAATGTTATAGAATAATGTATACTGATAGGCCTATTAAAAACCTAATTAATGTAGTAATTTGGCTAAGCAGGTCTATAATAAATCTGTCTGCAAGCAGCACCATAAAAGCATGCGTTTCAGAGTTCTTTTTTTTTAAAATATTAACATTAATGTAGCGCTATGATTAACAAAGACCAATGAAATGCCCACTGCACTAAAAGCAAACAATGCAACAGCCTCATATAATAAGCACAACGACACATTTTGCCTCTCCAATGCTTACATGATAGCCCTCATCGAGGTGTGCTGCGATATTAACTTGACCTAGCATGGGTAGTTTTATAGCACAATGTAAATGTGCTTTGCTTGAGAGTGTGCTTTTTTGCTACTTCGAAAAAGTATTTCACGTCGCTAACTCCTGTAATTCCTATGTCCCCTTGTCCTAAGCATTATCTGAACAGTAGACATGGAAAGCAAAATACTGTATTCCTTACGGAGCAACCACACAGCCATTTCATTTTCATCATACCATGTTCGCAATGTTCGGTTGTATATATCTTCCCTTTGTCCTTAGTTTTCTGTGTTATACTGACGTCTAGTCTGTCGTATCTTCTAATTTCAGTCCATCAAATGCATTTTTAACAGAAAGTCCACGCTGTTTGACATGGCAGGTTCTGTGCTGCAGGCAATCACTGCATTTGACAGGATTGGGTTAGGTCTAACTTTACTAGAGGAGTAGTGATCTGTGAGCTGCTAGAAGGTAAAAAAAAAGCCAGTTGGGGCAGACTTGCTCCTGCCCATATTGGACTCTATTAGCGCTGCTTGCAATTCCGACAACTGACGCCAGGCGAATAGGATAAATCAACAGATGAATGTGGGCAGTGACCGGTCCTGCCCCATAACTGCAATCAATAAAAGTATTTGAGATTTAATTCCACAGTGCTAAATAAATAGCTATAAAAAACACATACACAAACCACATACGACAGAGTAGTTAAATAGGTAGCAAGCAGAGCAGTTACGTAGGTAACATTATTTATTAGGAGGAACTATGTTTTGGGGTGGATGTTTTTTGGGAGGGCGCTGCCCCACCTGCCCATATTGACGAACCACGCCTGCTGGAATCCTTGGTCATGCCAGGTTAGCTAATTAGGTACGTTTGCGAACAGTCCTACTCAGCTAACTTAGCTAATGTCTGTAAGCAGTTATGCTAACAATGCAAAAATGTCAAGTAAGTGAGTTAACAGTGTTACTTAGCTAATCTTTATTAACAGTTATACTAACAGTTCTAATTATGTTTGTGGTGGTATATTGTGGTATATTGTATATTGTGGTATATTGATCCGATAGAACCACCGTAGTTCATATTAATGTGTGTCTGAGCATGTGTAGAGATGCTAGTATAGTAGTAGACATCGAGCCAGCATGATGACATGTGCGTGTGTTATGTGAGTTATGAAGACCACAGTAAACGTTGTTAAATGCTTGCAACCGTCTCCTCATTAATACACCACATAATTGGCGACGAGGTAAATTAAAACTGTAGTGAACAGTGAAGATGGCTGATAACTTTGCCAGACCGGACGAATTCAAGCCCGGAACTGAGCAGTGGACATCCTACCTACGTTGAGCGAATAGAACTTTTTTTTGAAGCATGCAATGTCGAGGAAGAAAAACAGGTAGCTACCCTGCTAAGCTCTGTTGGTGCGTCTATATGTGGTCTGCTATAAAATTTAGTGCAGCCAGACAAACCTAAAGATAAGATAAAACTTCTGATGAGATCGTGGAAATTCTGACAGATTACTGTGGTCACTGGTCATAGCCGGCTATTACCACTGGTCATAGCCGAGCGATTCAGATTCCGACGGTGTGTTCAGAAGAACGGCGCAACGATTGCCCAGTTTACTGCTGAACTGAAACAGCTAGCTTCAAGATGTGATTTCGGGGATAAACTGGATGAGGCTCTACAAGACGGTTTTGTTAGTGGAATTCACAACGAAGCGTGCCAACGCAAGTTGCTATCGACAGATGGTCTCACATTTGCAAGAGCCCAGGAGATCGCTCTCAACGTGGAGGCAGCCCACCGAGACACACAACAGCTACGGCACAACGAGCCTTCTGCGTCTTCTGTTCACAAAGTAAATGAGAAACAAAAGTCTCAGTCAGACGGCATGCTATAGATGCAAAGGAAAGAATCACAGCGCAAGTGACTGCTACTTTAAAACAGCAAAATGTAATAAATGTGACAAAGTTCATGTCAAACGTCATATCCAGAGAGCATGCAGAGGTAGCCAGCCTGCCACGAGGGAGAAGAGAGGGAAGCAAAACAAAAATCAAAAAAGGGTCACGAGTTATGTGCAAGCAGAAGAAGGGGAGGAAGTGTTCTGTGTAAATGAAACAGACAAACAGGCATTCAAAGCGAACTTTGCCATAAACCAGAGAAACATTAAGATGGAAATAGACACCGGAGCTGCCGTTAGCATAATGTCAGAGGGTCAAAGAGTCGTTCGCGGATGTGCCATTAGAGGGCAGCAGTCACGCTGAAGACCTACACTGGCCGGAACATTCCAGTAAGAGGACAATTCATGGCAAAAGTTGCTTATGGAGGGCAGACTGCTAACTTACCATCAATTGTAGTGAAAGGTAATGGACCTGCACTTTGTGGTAGGAACTGGCTTGAAAGCATCAAGTTGGACTGGGGAGCAATTAAAATGGTCTCTAAAAATACAAAGCAGCCCTCTCCACCCAAGTTAAATCCTGAGGTGCTAGAAAAATACAGCCAAGTCTTTAAAGAGGAGCTAGGAACCTTAAAGAAAATTAAAGCAACAATTTCTGTCAAACCAGATGCCACACCCAAATTCCATAACAGCCGCCCCTTGGCATTTGCAATGAAGGCACGAGTGGAAAGGCTGGAAAAAGAAAACATCATCAGTCCAGTGAAGCACAGTGAGTGGGCCGCTCCTGTCGTTCCTGTGGTCAAGTGGGATGGCATGATTCGTTTGTGCAGCGACTACAAGTCGACAGTGAACCAGGCTACCAACACTGACATATATCCTCTACCGCGTATTGAAGAAGTGCTGCCGACACTGAGTGGTGGAAAGTTGTTTTTAAAAATAGATCTAGCCTCAGCTTACCAACAAGTGCTCCTTGACGAAGATTCAAAGAAATACACAACAATCAACACTAATAAAGGCTTGTTTGTGTATAATCGTCTTTGCTTTGGCATTAACTCTGCTGTTAGCATTTTTCAGAGAGTGATGGAGAGTCTGATGAAGGAGCTCAATGTGGTCGTTTATCTCAACGACTTTCTGGTCATGGGCAGGAATGAGGCAGAACATCTGAAGAACCTTGACAGAGTCCTGCAATGGACTGAGAGTAAAACATCAAAATGTGAGTTCGGAAAGACCCAAATTGAATACCTGGGCCATGTCCTGGATGAAAGAGGGGTGTACCCATCTAAAGACACGGTCATAGCAATACACGATGCACCTACACCTGAAAATGTCAAAGAGCTCAGGGCTTTTCTAGGCCTAGTGAACTACTATGGGTGTTTTGTGCCACAGCAAAGTACAGTGTTAGCGCCACTTTATAGACTGCTGAAAGATCAAGTCACATGGGAATGGAAGAAAGCAAAGCAAGATGCATTCAACAAATGTAAAGAACTCCTGACAAGTGACAAAGTGTTAGTGCATACGATCAGAGCCTGTCGTTGACCCTTGCATGTGACGCTTCAGCCTATGGCATTGGAGCAGTAATCCAACACACAACACCAGATGGAGAAGAGCGCCCAATAGCTTACGCTTCTCGAACGCTCTCTCCAGCAGAGAGGAAAGATTCCCAAATTGAGAAGGAGGCCTTAAGCCTTGTGTATGGCGTTAAGAAGTTTCACCAGTACCTCTGGGGATGTCAATTCAACCTGGTCACAGACCATAGGCCATTACTGACTTTGTTTGGGGAACACAAAGGCCTTCCCACAATGGCAGCAGCGCAGATCCAGAGGTGAGCCATCATACTGTCGGCATACAACTATCAGTCCGAGAAGTGTCACGTGTTCCACTGCCAGAGACTAAGGATGCAGGAACGGAGACCATCTCCGCCTATATCGATGCACTGATATGTGAACACCTAGAGGGCGTGCCGTTGACTGCAAAACAGATTGCCAGGGCAACTAGGACTGACACAGCACTGTCAAAGCTGCACAGATTCATCATGGAAGAATGGCCAAAAGAAATTCCTGAAAAACTGAGAGGATGCTACAAAAAGCGTGATAAACTCTCTGTGGATCAAGGGTGTGTGCTGTGGGGCACAAGAGTGATTGCACCAACTAAGCTCAGAGCTGCAGTGCTTAAAGAAATCCACAGTGGGCACCCTGGCATAGTGAAAATGAAGGCAATCGCAATACAACATGTCTGGTGGCCACATATTGATATGGACATTGAAAAAGTCTGCAAACAGTGTGAGATGTGCCAGCTAGAGCAAAGCATGCCACGCCAAGTACCTCTCCAACCTTGGGAATTCCCAGGAACTGTTTGGAAGAGACTTCACATTGACTTTGCCGGGCCATTCATGGGCCACATGTTCATGATTGTAGTTGACGCTTTCTGAAAATGGCTGGAAGTGTATAAAATGACACAAATAATCTCATCTGCAACCATTACCAGACTAAAGAGAGTTTTTGCATCATATGGAGTCCCTGAACAGGTTGTCAAAGACAATGCAACAACCTTTATGTCTGATGAGTTCCAGCAGTTCACAAAGAGAAATGGAATCCTCCACACAACCGGTGCTGCGAGGCACCCAGTCACAAACGGGCTAGCCGAGAGATATGTATCCACGTTCAAGACTGGCATTAAAAAAGTTGGCAAGAGAAGATTTGGACATTGAAGACAAAATCTCTCACTTTCTCCTACGGTACCGCACCACTCCCAACAGCACAACAGGCAAGACACCTGCTGATGTGTTTTTGAAAAGGCACGTCAGAACAAGATTGGATTTTTTTAAACCAAGCATCCAAGAAACGGTGAGGAGGAAGCAGTATCTGCAGAAGGATGGTCATGACAGTCAGGCGTTGGACAGACAGTTCGATGTGGATGAGCAGGTCTATCTAAGAAACACTGCTGAAGAAACCCCAAGGTGGATCCCTGGAGTAGTCATACAGCAGTCAGGACCTGTATCATACAAACGAGAATACAGACGCCATGGAGACCAGCTGAGACCCCGGCGTTCTGCAGACCTTCCAGATCCACAACCTGAGGATGTAGATGAGGAGAACGGGACAGTGGAGAGCAGTTTCACAGCAACTCCAGCAACTGAACTTCCAGAGCCAACCGAGCCGTCAGATCCTGTTGCGGTGACCCTAAGGCGCTCCCAGCGTACCCCAAAAGTGCCTCAACATTACCTGAACTGAGTGTTGTGATAAAAGACTTGAGGTTCAAGTTTAAAGTTAAAGAATTTAGTGAAGCATTCAGTTGATGTTATTATATAGTATAGGTAGTGTTGACATTTGCAATCGTAACGTATAGTAATGATACACCATGTTTTATGTTAAAGTGTTTGACTAGAATGTTTTGAGTTAACCGTAAAGTGAAAAAGGAAGATATATTTTATATGGTATATAATATTTTTTGGGGGGAACCTTAAGGTAAAGGGGGAGGTGATGTGGTATATTGATCCGATAGAACCACCGTAGTTCATTAATGTGTGTCTGCGCATGCGTAGAGGTGCTAGTATAGTAGTAGACATCGAGACAGCATGATGACGTGTGTGTGTTATGTGAGTTATGAAGACCACAGTAAATGGTGTTAAATGCGTGCAACCGTCTCGTCATTAATACACCACAGATACCATGCGAAAAATGTTAAGTAATTATTTGTGATAAGTGTTACTTAGCTAACTTGGCTAATGTTTGTTAGTAGTTATGCTAACAATGTGAACTGGGCTAAAAATTTAATTAACGGTGATAACAGTTACGTAGCTAACTTAACTAATTGTGTTAACATTTATGCTACTTATGCTAACTGTGCTAAAAATGTTAAATAATTAACTGCTATTAGTGTTATGTAGCTAACTTGGTTGAAGCTATTTAGTACTTATGCTAACAAGGTTAATTATGCTAAAGATGCTAATTATGCTAAAATAGCTACTTCACTGATTTAGCTAATGATTGTCAGCAGGTATATTGAGAATGCTAACAATATTAACAATGTTAAACACTGGTCAAGTTGTCAACATTAGGAGGTACATACAGTACACATGTTACTTTTGAACCATACGTCCAGTAACATGCTATCACTGGAATCCTTGGCAAAGTCAAAGTTCAAACAACCCTATTATCAATTTCTGCACATATTTTCTCCAGTGATCACAAACCTTGGCACATGCAAGCACACTTTTTGCATTTTCTGTGGGAATGCAGTCTAGTTATTTTATGTCATCCATGTAATCATATCTGACAGTTATTTCATGTAAATACATTTATGAAACAGACACAGGTTTTAACTATTGTTTCTGGTGATTTTGTATTATATTTAAGACACACAAACATGGACTAATACAAACATTGGCCATGGTATACTACAGAAAATTAGAAAACACACTCACACGCATACCGCTAAGTTAAAATAAAGACCTATTGTCCATTATTATGACCGCCGCTAGCGAAGCTAACGAAAGCAATCATATTGGTGTTGCCGTGACTTTTTTCCCTTTTTTTTTTATTCACAGATTTTTCGTCAATGATTGCGACACTGGAACTCATTACATTTTCTTGTCTGAATAACTCAATATTTGTACCTTTCACCAACAACATGATATTTTTGTGATTTTTGCCAGCCCATAAACACTCACTTGAAGCATAGCGCCACCTAGTGATATGGGTGAAATAGTGTGAAATTTTAACATTGCAAAAGCGAAATGAAAATGGAAACACAAAATGTAATCATTATGACATTTCATTTTATGTGTATATTCTTATATACAAATATAAATATGTGAAAAACTCAAAATTTCCATCCCCTTGTCATGAACGACAGGGAAAAGGGGGAAAACGCGATCAGGAGAAATGGGCGTACTGCATTAATATTTCCTTGCTTAGTGTCACATTGCTTTACCTGCCTGAGGGAGTGCTGTTTTCACTGTTTTGTCGCTAAGAAGGGTGTTAAGAACACTCCAGACCCTTCTTAGAGATCCTTCTTAACGGCAGGCCTTCTTAGGCTAAGAAGCATTTTGGGAAATGTGGTTGCTTCTTATGGGAGCCTTAAGAAGGGTCTAAAGAAGTTCTTACTGCTGGTAGTAAGACATCTCCCGGAACTGAGTTTGTGGAGGTTGGGATGTCTGTGGATAGTGGTGTAACTTTTCTGAATCCTGCTTTGTAAAACTCCCTTGCCATCCTTCACTGCAGTGTTGTCGTGTTACAGAGACCTTTATCTGTCCATCAACATTAGATTTTCAATTGTCCACCTGAATGACTCTGCACTGGGCTAGCTAGCAATCTCACCAGATGTTGAGTGTAATTAAGCCCTGGGATATTTTAGCAATGTCATTAATCACAAACCTCTCACTGGTAATTACTTCACTCCTCTCTTGTCCATCTCAGCTATGAAATGTTAATGAGGGTCACGTTTATGTGACACCGCTAAGTCCCATAATAACACCATATAACAAGGGTATCACTAACCTGGGCAGCGGGTAATCACAGCACTTGGGTCATATTATGGGATGTACTGGGTCTCATTTAATTCAATATAATTTAAGCCTCTGACCTTGGTGTAAGACCTGGCCTGACAATGACAATGGTTTTAATATACTAATGTCCTTCATTAGGAAAGAGAGAGGGAGAGGGATTTTATCATATGTATATGTTTTTAAGTTAAAGTATGTGTATTGTACGCAGTTAATTTTCAAAGTTATGCTTTGGCATGCCAATAAAAGGTTGGTTGATTGATTAATTGATTGGGTGATTGATTGTCCAAAAATAAAATTAATTAAAAACACTAGGAAGCACACTTTCCTGTCACAGACAGTTATAGCTAAGCCTCTTGAAGCAAAACTACCACATTTTACTCAGAACAATCTTATGAATAAGTAAACAGGATGCTCTGAATATTTTTTGAAGAATTGTGGGGATGAAGTGAAAGTGAAAAGGTGCCTGCACTTACCCTGTGGCAAGCCCATAAGAGGGTTTTACTTCCACAACTTCCACAAGAGTGTCAGCTACCACCCACAGTGCACAAGGCCACAGCACTCGTTTGATCCAGCCTGTCATTTCCTGATTACACGCTTACACGCTATCAGGAACAAGCAAGGTGTGTGTTGACAACACTGTGCTCTGCCACGACAGAGGAGCACTGCACTGAGATAGCACTCTGCATGCTGATTTGTTTGACTTATACAAAGACTTCGGGAAGGCCTCAGGAAAAGAAAAAAAACTGCCCTCATGTGACTTTTTCATTTACCATAATGTACACGGCTGAATATGGTCCCCACTTGAAATGTCATTTAACCACATAATAAAGGCAGGTCTACGGACTGCGTGGTGACGGTGTTTCGTGGTGTTCCTCTGTACCTGCAGGATGAGAAGGGGCCTCATTGGAAACCCTGCACCTGGCAGGAGAAGATAAGGAAAAAAAGCTAACAGAATTTAGATACCACCATTTACCACCATGTTCCTAAATAGTCAACACCGCTATTATAGTGGTATATGCTGGCACTTTCACATTCATTTACATGCAAAAAAAATCCACAAAAGGATTGCATATTTATTGCTGAATGCAGCTGAAATAAACAAAAGAAGTCCTTCCTCTCTTCGTCATCAAGAATTTTAAATCCATTTTCCAATTTCCTCTCTTTTATTTTAAAAACAAAAGCCACTGCATGAATTTTTAATTAGCCTAAAAAATGCTTGCAGCTGGACTGGCACAAAATCATCATCATCATCAATAAATGGTGACAATTAACTAGATTTTCAGGCAGCCCTCTTCATTAATGCAGGAAAATCTTGACACCCCTGTTAATACCATTCTCCAATTAACATCCACTGAACCAGGACTACAATGGACAGGCTGTGGAATAATAGCCAATGGTTAGGGAGGTGTTTTGTTCACCCTCCCTGTTCTGTGCTTTCCCACACAGCCTGTAACAAATTACACTGTGAGTCTCTGGCTGAAAGGCAATAACTACCTGTGTGGAAAGTGTTTTGTCAGATGGTGGTAAACATGTGGCAGCTTTGAAATGGTTAAAAGGTGCTATAGATAAACGGAGAATACTCTTTAGAATGACAGCAGTGGTTGTAATACCTTAAGTGGCTATGAGGTGTTGATCCTCATAAATTCCAATCACCTAACTGATTGATGCTGGGATATGTACATTGGCGGCCAAATGTTGCAGACTAACTCCAAGTTGCTAACATGCAACTTGGCTCCGGTTAGCTTCCTATCAGGCAAAATGGGAATTTCAGTGTAAAACAGCTTACTCGCCGGCCTTATTTGTTTAAAATAAGCTCGTATGAACATTTAGGAGTGTGAAAGTTGTCATGTGGGTAAATTCTGATGTAACCACTGGCCTTCTTAGGTGGCGTTTTCGAGGTAGCATGCTGCCAAGGGATCAATTCAGTCAGTGGGATGGACGTATAGTCATTCATGTGTCTATGGATGGATGTTGGTGTGTGGAAGTTGTCATGTGGGTTAATTCTGATGTAACCGATAGTCTGCCTAGGTGGCTTTTTTTTTTTGAGGGTCAACCAGCTACAAACCATCCAAACTCCATAGTTTTAATAATGCAGTTAATTCCAGGACATGCACATTCAATATTAAAGCTCTGCAAATTTCTTTGCTGATAGAAACCAATTATTTACTCCCCGGTTATTCGGTGTAGCATTTATCAAACACTCTCAATCACAGTTGCTTAATATGGTGTTTATGGAGGTCTTGCAGTAATTTCATCTTTCACCGCAAATTTCACACCGGATGCCATTTATTAGCCCTTATTGAATAGGTTGATGGGTTATTTATTGATCATTTCAGTACATCACAAACCACATTGATGTGGCTGCATGCAGTGTTGTTATCTAACTGACTATTTTTGTCTCTGCAAGCTAACTGTCCCAGATGCAGTAGTTTAATAGTGGTTTGGCCATTATGGTTATGTTATTCTTTGTAATCTTAACAGTGGTGTAGCGTGTCCATTCTTGGCTGTCCAACCATAGACAGTAGAAGAGAATGGACCGTGGGATGGCGTCGTTTTCAATGGGAGCCGTTGAAGCACGATTTTGAGATTTTTAATTGGTCACCAGGCAACTGCGCAAGCGCGGGGTGACGTACGGTCACGTCGGCCAGCGAACCCAAATACTATAAATTGAGTGGTAGATGCTCAATCACAAATCATACAGCGTACAATAATTTTCTTAATAAGTATTCTTCTACCGTTATAGCTGCAATCACTTAGTGGAATGGGAGGCTAATATTGTACGTAGGGACTTGATTCTTCGTCAACTAACTTTGGTTCCAGGCAGTGTTGCAAGCCAGCATGTCAAGGGAGCTAGCTAGTTAGCATGTAAACTACAAGCTATAGCGTGTAGCTTAGCTTAGCCATCTTTCTCAATTCACTTGCATCGAGTAGTAAAATCCATAAAGTTAGCGATTCTGCTTACAAACAAATACCAAGTTCTAAATTTATTTTTCGGGAAATAGTGATGTAAATGTTTCCCCAACATGAATAGAAAAGTAAACGAGCATGACTGTGGCTACAACTTGTTATCCCACCAGTAGGCCTACGGTAAATTTTCTCCTGTGTGACAGAAACTCACTAGCCGTCGCATGATTTATGGCGTCATTTTTAGCATAATTTCAGATAAACGTTTCTTACAAGGCAATAACATGACAGATTTCCGATCGAAGCAAATATGTTTTGCTGTGTCCTCTCCGGTTTACAACAATGCCAATATCAAGGTACGGATGGCTTCTCATGTAAAGTTGTTAGATTTCAAAGTGACGCTAAAATGAATGGAAGTCAACGGAATGCTATTGGGCCCTTTCCTGGTTGAGATTTCCCCATGGGTGCTTCAACTTCCGGATATATTCCTACCCCCTTGTGTCCAACCCTGAGTAGCCATTTCGAAATGGTGCTGGTAAAGGAATTTTTTCACAGACTTCCCAATGTTTTGGCAAGAGAGTGTTGTTTTCTTTGGGTAACATGGGTTTTTGCCTTTCCCTGAGAGTGTGACTGATAAATAAATAACCATGTATTTATGTTCTGCAGGAATCATTTCCACTGCCTGCGCTGCCTTGGTTCAATTTTGAATCTTGTCATTTAAATATTTCCTCTCTACATACAATTTTGTGTTCTGTGTCATGATCCTGTTTTCCCCAGTCTATTTTGTCATACGTCTATACGCCTTCTCTTTAAGGCTATTGCAAATTCTCTCCATCAGCGTTTAAGGTGTCTTGTACGCATCTCGTTTAAGTGTTAAGCTCTCTGTGAGTCTGTCCCTTCTCGAAACATTATATGCTCACGTTTGGGGGTTTTTTGCGAGTTAGGAGTCGCTATCTGTGCGTTGCTCTCAGCAAGCCGACCTCTCTGCGTCGTATGTTGCATTTAGTAGGAGCCTGATCTGTTCATCTTACATGTCTGTCATGTGTGTTGCCCTTAGAGATAGCCATTCTCTTGGGCAGTACTGTGTGTCTCCAGCTTATATGCTCTCTGTGAGAGCCGCTGTAAGACTTCTATGTAGCTCTCTACGAGGGCTGATCTGTTCGTCTTATGTGTCTGTCACGTGTGTTGCCCTCAGAGATAGCCGTTCTCTGGGGCAGTTCTGTGTGTCTCTGTCTTATATGCTCTCTGTGAGAGCTGCTGTAAGACTTCTATGTAGCTCTCTACGAGGGCTGATCTGTTCGTCTTATGTCTGTCACGTGTGTTGCCTTCAGAGATAGCCGTTCTCTGGGGCAAATATGTGTGTCTCTCGCCTACGCTTCGAGATAGCTGTTCTCTGGGGCAAATCTGTGTGTCTCTCGTCTAAGCTCCGAGATAGCCGTTCTCTGGGACAAATCGGTGTGTCTCTCGTCTACGCTCCGAGATAGCCGCTCTCTGGGGCAAATCTGTGTGAGGGTTCATTTATGTGTCTTACGTGTTTGTCATATGTGCGAGTGCTGATTAGTTTGATGTGTTCTCCGGTGCTACACACAGAGGGTACTAAAACCTATAAAAGCTATATCTTGTTTTTTGTTTGTGGGGGGGGGGGTTAATTCTGGTTTCTGCTAAACGGCAACGGCTGGATCTGCCCGATCCAATGTTGCAAGACCCTGGCTGATGACCGGATCTACACCAAAGAAGATCTACTTCCTACTTAATGTTTAGTTGTTAATTCTGACCATATTAAATTGCTTAAATTGAAACTCTTCTTCTCTGTGTCTTTCTGGCCGAAATGTAAGCCTGCGAAAGTTCTGCCAGGAAGACGACAATGTCTGGGACGGCCGCTGTCTCCGACCAATCAGCGGCCGCCACCTGCTTTATAATGACTTGACTAACTTACCTTTTCCGCTGCTTCAGGTGCCGACGTTTCGACGCATCCTCCTCCCTCCCCACCACCACCAGTTTGGTCCCTATCTATCTGCCTGGGGGTAATTCTGGTTTCTGCTAAACGGCAACAGCTAGATCTGCCGGATCCAACATTGGAAGACCCTGGCTGATGACCGGACCTACGCCAAAGAAGATCTACTTCCTACTTAATGTTCAGTTGTTAATTCTGATCATATTAAATTGCTTAAATTGAAACTCTTCTTCTCTGTGTCTTTCTGGCCGAAATTGTATTCTTTTTTCTGTGGCGTAATGGTATTCCTTTTCTGGTTCCTGTTATTAAAAAAATAGTTCTCTCATTACAGGTTGACCACTCTGTTTTTTGGCCTAAACTGGTCTGAATGAAATGCCTCAGTTGCTGCTGTCATTCTAAACGGGGCCGTTGAAAGTGTTACCTTCATTTGTCTTGTTACTGTGAAATGATGATCGACTTTAAAAGTAAAAGGCCACTTGTTGGTTTGTCAGTCTCCTATGTCATCTGTACGACTGCAGGGTAACAACGGCTGGCGTCATTACATCCTGTCCTACAAAAGCACCTTGTCATTGCTGACTGAGGTGTCAACCTGACAGCAGCCCTCTAAATCACATATAAATCACTACTCTGCTCCCCGACAGTTCTGTTGTCTGTCCCATCACTTTCCGCCCCCCCCTCCCCTCTTCCTCCTTCTCTCTGTATACATTCATCCACTCACCACAGACGATTACCTGCTCCACTGCTACATGGCCTCAGGCCTATGTGCCCAGTGTGCTTCTCTCTCACTCATGTAGCTGACACAGTGTGCAGACAATATATATTCTGCTGGGTGTCACTTCCAACAAGTAGACCTCTCTCTGTCTGTCTCCATCTCTCTCTCTCTCTCTCCCTCTCTTTCAATTCAATTCGCTTTGTTGGCATGACTGTTCAAATAGAAACAGTGTTGCCAAAAGCACCTATAGTGTATAAACATAGATTATATACTGTAGCACCCTCCACAATTATTGGCACCCCTGGTTAAGTTGTGTTCTTAGGTTTCTAATAAATATTTTTAATAATACAGGACAACAATGCAAAAGAGAGAAAAATCCAACCTTTAATTCAAGTGCATTTATTCAGTGTTGAAAAAAATCCCATTAAGAAATAATTCAGTTACATGAAATCATGTGTGCCACAATTATTGGCATCGATGCACTTGCGAACACTTAATCTTTTCCTATAACCCACAAGATGGGAGAATACAGAGAGAGATCTTCAACCATTCCTCTTTGTACAAGCTCTCTGAATCCTCCAGAGTTCTGGGTCCTCTCCTATGCACTCTCCTCTTCAGCTCACCCCACAGGTTAGAATTAGGTTGAGGTCTGGGGACTGAGCTTGATTCTGTGTTTGGTGAACCATTTTTGCGTAGATTTAGATTTAAATGTCCTTGTATTTCAAAGGCTTCATGATGCCATGCACCCTAACAAGGTTCACCTACTCATCTTTTGTGCTACGCCAGACCCACTTAGTGTTTGTTGCCAAAAAGCTCTACCTTGATCTCACCTGACCAAAGCACACTGTCCCAGTTGATGTCTCAGTACTGCTTACCGAACTCCACGTTTGTGTTTACAGTAAGTGAGAAAAGGCTTTTTCCATGCATGCCTCCCAAACAGCTTGTCAGCATGTAGATAGCACCTGATGGTTGTTATGGAGACTTCGTGACCCCAAGATGCTACTCTTTGATACAGTCCTCTAACAGTGAGCTTCGGAGAACTTTCTACTTCTCTTACCATTCTCCCCTCCATGTGTGGTGGCAAGATAAACTTGCTTCCTCGTCCAGGATTTTTTACCACTGTTCCAGTTGTTTTAAACTTCTTTATGATTCCTCTGACTGTAGATATGGGCAGGTATAGGTGAGTGGTTATTATGACCGCCGCTAGCAAAGCTAGCGATAGCGGTCATTATAGTGTTGCCGCGACTTTTTTCCCCCTTTTTTTTTTTTTTTTCAGCAATTTTCCGTCAACGGTTTCTGGGACACTGGAAGTCGGGGGGACATGAATCTTTGTAGGCACGTAGCCCTAGAACTTCTTCAGCGACTAGAAGCTTTTGGCCCCCAAGGGCCACCGCCCCGCTGTGCCAGTGTCCGTCAAAGAGGGGGAGACCGGCAAAAGTTTTTGCTAAATAACTCGATGAACGTTTCACCCAACGTCATGAAATTTTTGTCATATGTCGGTGTTACAGAGACATATTGACCCAGCCCATAAACACTCACTTGAAACATAGCGCCACCTAGTGATATGGGTAAATGCAAAAATTGGGATTTTGAGTTGCCAATATCTTGGACCGAGAAGGAGGAAACTGCAAAATACGTCTTGCACGATCACCACAAAGACCTCTAACACCACAGCACATGCCATAAAATTTGGTCAATAGGGGGCGCTGTAATTGTACAAAATGTCATTTTGCCTATTATCTAGAGAAGGCTAACGTTTACAACAAATTTTTTTTATCGTGAAATCTATTGACCCTCACGCATTGATCGCACTGGTCGACGTCCACTTCCAACGAGAACAATTTCCGTGAAATTTTAACATTGCGAAAACTAATCTGAACGAACTCGTCATAGGCTGTTCATGTGAATCTCACCAAATTTGGTATATGTCATCTACAGACAATGCTGACAAAAAGTTATCAAAGGATTTATCTTGAGATAAACCGTTCCGAAGTTACACGTCAATGAACAAATAACACGTAGCTTAAAATTTTTCAAATGTCCATATCTTGGCTTTTAATTGCTCAAATGTGGTCAAAGTTGACATGCCATCTCTAAACATCTTTCTTTTCATGTGCACTAAACTTTTTGACATTTCGTCATAGGGGGCGATGTTTATTGGCGAAGCTAGGTGTCAAAAAACAGTTTTTGTTAAATAACTCGTCAACAATTTTGCCCAAGAAAACGATTTTGTGTTAGTATGTCGGTGTTACAGAGGCGTATCGACACAGCCCATAAGCACTCACTTGAAACATAGCGCCACCTAGTGATAAGGGTATATGCAAAAATTGGGATTTTGAGTTGCCAATATCTTGGACAGAGAAGATGGGAACTGCGCAAAATACGTCATGCACGATCACCACAAAGACCTCTAACACCACAGCACATGCCATAAAATTTGGTCAATAGGGGGCGCTGTAATTGTACAAAATGTCATTTTGCCTATTATCTAGAGAATGCTAACGTTTCCAACAATTTTTTTTTTTATCGTGAAATCTATTGACCCTCTCGCATTGAAAGCACTGGTCGACGCCCACTTCCAATGAGAACAATTTCCGTGAAATTTTAACATTGCGAAAACGAATCTAAACGAACTTGTCATAGGCTGTTCATGTGAATCTCACCAAATTTGGTATATGTCATCTACAGACAATGCTGACAAAAAGTTATCAAAGGATTTATCTTGAGATAAACCGTTCCGAAGTTACACGTCAATGAACAAATAACACGTAGCTTAAAATTCTTCAAATGTCCATATCTTGGCTTTTAATTGCTCAAATTTGGTCAATGTTGACATGCCATCTCTAAACAGTTTTCTTTTCATGTGTACTAAATTTTGTGATATTTCGTCATAGGGGGCGATGTTTATCGCCGAAGCTAGGTGTTGAAAAGCAGTTTTTGTTAAATAACTCCGCAACAATTTTGCCCAAGACAACGATTTTGTGTTAGTATGCTGGTGTTACAGAGGCGTATCAACCCAGCCCAAAGGCACTCACTTGAAGCATAGCGCCACCTAGTGATATTGGTAAATGCAAAAATTGGGATTTTGAACTGCCAATATCTTGGACCAAGAAAGTGGGAACTGCACAAAATACATCATGCACGGTCAGCACAAAGACCTCTAAAACCACAGCACATGCCATACAATTTGGTCCATAGGGGGCGCTGTAATTGTACAAAATCTGATTTTGCCTATTCCTTGCCTTCACAAATCACTCCTACACACTATACAAACACACACAATGTCATTCATTCAAAACCCACATCCATGCCCACTTTCAGAAAATCATTTTCACAGAAATTTTCACCTCACAACATTGCTCTACCACACACTTATCATGCCAACAGTTCCCACATTTCAATATACTGCGGCGGTCATACCATTTACCGCTATGCGGTACATCTAGTTTTCTTGTAACCATTGCCTGATTTATTAAGGGCAACACATCTGCCTTACTTGAATACTGTGTTCTGTGTGTGTGTGTGTGTGGGTGTGTTTATGTGAGTGTACATATCTTCTATGTACATATGTTCTATGTTCTATTGTGTGAGTTTTAAGGGAGTGATGGCTATCTGTGGGAATAAACACCCTTTCCTTCAATGTTTTAAAGTAACTCCAACTGAACATGTGTTATATGACAGAATGCTCATCTACCCCATCCAAAGTAGTTGAAATGTTAACATGATAAATTAATTTGAAATTATTTGAAGTTTTCTGTGCTCATTTATTTAAAAAAATATGGGATTACAAAAAAGGCAGTTATTTTGTAATAAAAAATAATTAAAAAAAACTTTTGCTGCTGTCACCTATGAAAAGAAAAACATTCCCTTCCCTTGTTATGGCCATACTGATATGTAAATGCTATTAGCAGAGAGAAGTTAGTATATGATATGATAAACTCATCTTCTCTGCAGTGTTTTTTCTCTCCTCTTCCTCTTTCAAGGCAAAAAAAGGAAATACTTTTTTTTCTCTCAGTTGTTCTCTAGGTAACAGCTTCCCATCTGCTGCCGAGCACCCGGCAGGTCAGCTCTCCCCCCACCTCAACAATCTGCAGCGGTCAAATTAGGCTAATGGGCTTGAAAATGCACACATCCCAAAAGAATTTGAGTGATTAATATAGTTGATAATAACGGTGTAAAACTCTCTCTCTCTGTCTCTTCCTCTCTCCATTTCTCTCTATGTCTCCGTCATGAACAAATCGCTATCGTGCTTACCCTTGACATGTGTTACAAATGCAAAGCACCCAAATTATACCAAGCACAACAGGTACTGTGTGTAAACAACAGCTTCTGACTCTGACTTCCTATGTCTGCAACAAAGATACATGGCAAATAAAGTAGACTATTTACTGCCATCATCAGGGTGGTTAAATGCTAGAAATGCTAATGTTGCATATCTTAGCCATAGCTATCTTTTCCACCCTGAAAACGATTAATCCTCCTTATTTCTTGTCTACTTGTAACCTTACTAGAGGAAATATATCATGGGCCCAGGTACGACTGCACATGTCGAACTTGCTATAGTTACGCCCCTGGCTGCTGTGATGATTTCGCTTTATTGTGTAAACATATTGTCTATAGCTACAGGTGATGATGATAGCTACTAATGAACTCTTCTAGGTTCCTAAAGAGCTGTGATAATTAGAATCAGGTGATTTAGGGAACAATTATGTGGTACTGGATCGTAGCTTCTGACATCACTGGCTATTCTATCTACTGTATCTACCTACTCATCTACCTACCTAGGCTGTCTATTTGTGGAGGAGGATGACTTGAACTAGACATAGGGTGGGTGGTGGTATATTCAAGACACAGTGAGTCAACCACATAATTTGCAAAGGTGCTGTTATGACTGGTTTATTCTAGTCAATTTTATGTCTCAATTATATCTAAGATAATTATTGACAATTCAGTTATCTATGTATCTATGTATCTATGTATCTATCTATCTATCTATCTATCTATCTATCTATGTATCTATCTATCTATCTATCTATCTATCTTTATTTATTTATTTATTTATTTATTTATTTATTTATTTATTTATTTATGACAATGTTAAATTGTAGTTAGATGTACAAAAAGATTTGGGTTCTAGGAAAGAATTCCAGTACAAATATTCAAAAAATAACACAATCACAAGAAAACTGGAATAGATTGCAAAAACTAAATGGAAAGTTAACATATAGATAGCGATCTGGGATGATTACAGTATTTCATCTCACAGTGACATGGGTAGCATCTCAGACCTTATTGAGAACTCATCTGGAGGAGCAGTGAGCTGTGAATGTCTTCTTGATTGGTCGGGGGATCCTGAGGAGAAGTCCAAGCCCAAAAGTATTCAACTCCATTTCAAGATTCAAGATTCAAAAAGCTTTATTGTCTAATATGTTGCCATATTAGAAAATCTTCTTTTGATTGAAGGCTTGGATATGTATATGTGTGTGTGTGTGTGTGTGTGTGTGTGTGTGTGTGTGTGTGTGTGTGTGTGTGTGTGTGTTATTTGTGTGAATCATTTGAGGAATGAGTGTTCTGTGTGTGTTCTGAACCTTCTGCCAGAAGGAAGTAGACAAACAAGGATGGAGTGGATGGGAGGGATCTAAGAGGGTTGAGTTGGTCTTTCTTTCCACTGTCTGGATATATAGATTGTTCAGCTCTTTCTGGCAAATTCCTATTAGCTTGCTTGCTTGCTTAGTTATTCTATTACGTTTGCTTTTGCTTGTGTTTGAGAGGAAGCCATACCAGGACGTAATGTTGCAGGTGATGATGGATTCCACCAGAGATTGATAGGCAGTTGACAAAATGTGTTTACTGACATTGAAGGTGTTAAGTTTCCTCAGGAGACACATGCGTTGTTGTCCTTTCTTGTAAACCCCATCTGCATGCTGGCTAAAGGACAGGCGTTGGTCGATCTCTGTGCCAAGGTATTTGAACTTCTCCACCTGTTCAACTACTTGCCCTTCCAGGATCAAAGGTGAGGAAAGTGGATGAGGGGTGTCAGGTGCCCTCCTCCTATGGCAACACAGTTCTTTAGTTTTGCTGATGTTCAACTGCAGTGAGCTTTCTTTGAACCAAAGGGGCATTTCATTTATGTATTGTGTGTACTTGGAGAGGGTGCTTTGTTCCGTCAGTTTAATTTGCTTTGCATTATTTAGAGAGGATGCTACCATACCACACATTCTATCAGATATCTGGCTTACTGATTGGTATGTGTGAGGTGCATATAATTAAGAGACTTGTTCTGTCTCCTCCATAAACTGGCAGTGTAAATGTGTGAATAAGATTACATTTTTCTTTGTATACTTTGTATACAGGCTGTTGGGCTTTGTATACTCTTTTGTGTACAGGGTACCAAGCTATCAATATTCCACTTAATCACATCTGTTATGTGATAGTAATTTGGCTTAACAAGATGCCAATCAGCTGCCATTTTAGACTTCATAGATTAATGTGCTTTCCAGGTGTTTCCAAGTGAGGACTTCTTATGATTTAATAGCATTAACAAGGATGGGTGGGAGGTAAAATGAAAGACATTGGCTCCAGATACATACATAAGATTTGTAATGTGGTGCTACAACACGACATCATTTAAGACCTACCTTTTAAAACTTTTAAGTAACCTGTGCTCCTGAACTGTGCTCCTGAACTGAGGATACTGCAACTTACCAGGTACTTGGACTCTTTTAGCCAACTCACCCTGATACCTGTCTAGTCTCAAGCAGACAACTTCTGAAGGTTTCTTCCTGAAAAAAAAATGCCTGTGGTGAGTCCTTTTCCTTGGCCCACTGCTACAGAGCTGAGCTTCTAACTGCAATACAATTTGTTCAACAATGTGGTTTACTGTATGCAGTATAATTCAGTGAAGAGTGCCCAGATCTGTATATTAGAGAAATCTAGCAACCACTTCGCAAACGCATGGCTCAACACAAAAGGGCAACCACATTAGGACAGGATTCAACAGTACATTTGGATCTGAATGAGAAGGGACACTCCTTTAAAGACACTGACGTGCACATCTTGGACAAGGAGGACAGGTAGTTTGAATGAGGAGTGAAGGAGGCCATCTATGTCCACTTGGAACAACCAGCTTTGAACAAAGGTGGTTTGCACCATCAGCTATCTGCTACATACCATTCTGCCTTGATATCTCGTTCCAGGAGGTTTACCTGCTCTTCACCATCAGAGCAACTTCTGTCATTCTCTGGATCATGTGATCACAACGACTCTCACTCCAATTCACACCTTGACGGGTGACTCATGTGACCCTTTGTCATGGAATGAGGGGTGTGGTCTACAGCCAGGGGCGTTGCCAGACATATTTTACTGGAGCACGTGCCCCAGTATTAGTCTGTAGTGCCCCAGTAAAATATGTCTGGCGATGCCCCTGGCTGTAGACCACACCCCTCATTCCATGACAAACCAGTAAAAACAAAAATCATTTCAGAGTTATACACTATAAAAAACAACCTATAGAATTTACCCAATAAAAGTGAGGTAACAATTTGCACTCACCCCATTTGGGTACAGTTAACCCAATATTTTGAGTAAAGATAAGCCAATAGGCTCGTTCGAGATTCCAGTCCGCCCGTCTGCAACTGGCTGCATACGTCAACGAGAATTGCTGGTCACAGCAGGGGTGGGCATTAAATGAGGAAAATAAAGTCGAACACAAATCATAACGAGACTGAGCTCGTGCCTCCCCGATCATCGTAGCAGATGACACACAAGTCATGTGTGGAGAGGGAGGGCAGGGGTTGTAGTCCTCTACAGTCTATGGTTGTAGTGGGGTGCACTGAGAGTTTAATTCAAGTCCAGTCTTTCTTATTGTTTAGATTAACATTGGAACAAAACGAGTTGCCCCAAAGTGCTCCACAACACAAACATGAAAACTAAGACAGCAAAACCATAAAACAAAGACCATAAGTAGGTATATAACACGGACAATGAAATAGAAATGGGATTAATATTTAAATAAATAATGGGCCGGGCTTGACAGCGTCACATAAACCATCAGAACAAGGTAAAAATAAAGAGAAGAGTAATTGGAGTACAATAACGTACACTTTAGATGACAAGTCCAGTCGGGGAGCACCGGACAATGCACCTGCACAGACGTCAGTGAATTTTTAACCAACCATGGCAAAGTAGCGTCACCGAGGAGGCGTTAGCTAGCCACTTGCAGTTGTGTGGAGGGAACTGCAAAGGTCTGTACGATTTGTCTGTAAGCGTCATGCTCCCGCGAGTTTTCGGGTCATGTGTCATGGTCGCATTGTTGTGACAACTCGTGACAACCTCACACATTTCGGGCATGTCGGACACAATTTCTAACCACAATGCAACATTTTCAGCGTCAGGCTGCAAAACGGATGCAAACGTCTAGGTCAAGTCAAATGCGCCCAATTTCAGCAGCTATGACACACTTAAAGGAATCACATGGTCTTACTCAGTATCTCAAAGAATACTAGAATACTAGAAGAATACTTACAAAATTGGGTAAAATAAACCCTTTTCATATAATCTTCTAGTATTACTTTTTATTTATTAATGAATAATAATAAATAACTGACCAGACACAGAAGAGACATTAAATGTAAGTTTGTTTTTAATTAAGCAACCAGAGATGATGAGGTGAAAAAAATCCTCAGAGGTTCATCAACGCCCGTAGCCCAGTTAGAGGATACCAGCACCTGTAGTCTAGGGTGACCAGACGTCCCGGTTTGACCGGGACAGTCCCGATTTTTAGTCGCGTGTCCCGAGTCCCGACAAAAGCCCGTCGGGACGCAAAAATGTCCCGGTTTTCACCCAACACCACATCAAGCTGACCAAATTACAGCGATCGCATATACAAAACTGTTAAATTGAAGCCTAATGAAGTTTCCAGTAATTCAGAGTCAATGTGTGTGTGTGTGTGTGTGTGTGAGTGACAATGGTAGGTGCGCTCTGCGAAATCTTCGCAGTCAATGTTACAATGTATCTTGCAGTATACAGCGGTCGTGTTTTAACGGTTTTCTTCGATAGCAGACTAGACTACTACACGACAATGCCTAAGAGAATGTGCACGCGCATGACGTCACACATAGTGTCCCGGTTTTAGACTCTGGAAATCTGGTCACCCTACTGTAGTCAGATGCACAAAATGTAAAGTTTTTCCAAATTCGTAACAGTGAAAGGTCAAAAGTAAATCGGAAAATTAACTAGGTTTAACTATGAAAGCAATAGGCATTCAACGGCTGAGAACTACGTGCAGGCGCATTCACAACAGGCATCACTGAGCCTTCAAAACATAAGTTGGGTGCTATCTTTAGGACGTTGGCATTTTAATTGAGCTACCTTCTGCATCATCCTCGAATTTATTTTGATAGTACATGGTCATAAAGAACAGCTATACCTGTTGTTGTGGATTAACAGTTAACGTTAACCATGGAGGACAGCCCACTAAAACTAACCAGTTAGCATTTGACAAGCTAGGCAAACCGGACTGCAATACAAACGTCTTTGGTTGATGGCGGTTCCCGCAAAGATTCTACATTGTGAGAACGGTATTGGTAAAATAGCTAACCCTGGACTCAAGGCATGGTTGTTGTGGTGGTTTTCGTGAAGTTTCAAGATTGTGAGAAGGGTGGTAAAATAGCTAACCTCGAACTCACTGCATTAGCTATCAATGTCTACATATTGTGAAATCTGAATTATAATGGTTTTATTCAGACCACGGCAACTACAACTCGAATGGGATAGATTTCCTCTTGAACAAGTTATGTTTTTTTGCATTCAAGGTTAAATACACAATAGGGTCAACTTACCTTCACAATTGGTCACGACCAATTTAATTTGTAAAGTGGGAGGTCCCGGAGCACAGAGGATGAGGTGCGCTTGCTAACAACACTGTGCGCACTGCGCACACACCAAAACTAAACTGCATTGTAATAACACTAGTTACATCAAATCAGGACAAATTCAGTTCAAATTCATATATTTAATGCCGTGTTTAGTCAACAAAGCAAGACAATATAACTAATGCCAGTGTCAGGTCACCGGATCCAGTAGGGTGAGATCAGGTAAATTGGGACACTTTTTGGTTGATCGCAAATAAAACCATTTACAATACTAAAGATGGTAAAGATGATAAACTGTATAGCTTCATATGGGTCTCTTAAGCATTTATGTGCAGACAATAAGAATATTTTTTTAAGATTTTAACCTTTAAAGACCACAAGTCACCATTGTTAGGTCTGGGTAAACGTTCAGGTAAAGTGTATAACATGTATAAAGTCAGTGGTATAAACAATTAGCAAAAAACTCAATAATAATAATTTAATATATTTTCAATTTTATTTTCTAATCAGATTCATTAGTTCATGACGTCAATAAAACAAACTACTTTGTGTGTGTGTGTGTGTGTGTCTACACAACAGCAAGAGAGTGTGGGTGCCCACGTGCATGCATATATGTGGGCATTTGTATGTGTTTAGATAGAGGGATACATGTTAAAAGCTCAGGCTAATGGCTAATGCTAATAACTACTGTATTATAAACAGTATAAAAACTGTTAATTTTTTATAAAACTGTTAATTGTTCATTTTTAGCTGTTAAACAATTTACAGTTTCTGATAGTTCTACATGATTTCTACATGATTTCTGATCCTAATGCCCAAAAAATACCTAGGATTTATATTAGACAGAAATGTCCCACTTTAGCTGATTTTTTTTGTCCCAATTTAGCTGAAGCACCACTTAGTAACTAAACTGTCTTTTCATTAAAAAAACTAAAGAAGAAACTAAATTATTTTGATGTTAAGTAAAATCTAACATATTATCATACACATTTCAATCAAGTTTTGAGTTATATTCTTATCGCTTTAGCTACAATATTCTTATAATCATGAAGACAGAATTTTTTACCTGATGTCCCATTTTACCTGATCTCACCCTATAAATAGCTGCCAGAGCCAACGTCGGAGGTTCCGGAGCGCGCTCCGGCTTGCTCCCCCTCAAATTAAGCCCTGGTCACGACTGGTCGACAACTTGTCTCTCTCTTCCTTCATGCAGCACTGACTTCACACACGAGCACGCTATGCAAATTCACTCCCTGGAAATATTGCGAGTATATACAAATCGAGTAGGCCTATATTTTACTAATTTTTCATTATTTGGAGTTAATACTGTAATGAGGCTATACTCTACCCATTGTGTTACATGTTCTGCTCACTAATATTCTTGAGAAATATTTAAACAATTTTCAGCAATTGAATGGACTACCCCACAAAATCATTTTTTACAGTGTAGGTGTACATGGCATAATCTACAGAATGCGCACACAGCTACTTAATATGGCAACACATTGCTACTTCATTCACTCAGCACACAATGTGCACATGGCTACTTAACATGGTAATTTATTCACGCGACTTCCGCTGTGTACAACTTCGGAATATATCCAGAAGTTGAAGCACCCATGGGGAAATCTCAACCCGGAAAGGGCCCAATAGCATTTAGCATTCCGTTGACTTCCATTCATTTTAGCATCACTTTGAAATCAAACAACTTTACATGAGAAGCCATCCGTACCTTGATATTGGCATTGTTGTAAACCGGAGAGGACATAGCAAAACATATTTGCTTCGATCGGAAATCTGCCATGTTATTGCCTTGTAAGAAACGTTTATCTGAAATTATGCTAAAAATGACGCCATAAATCATGTGACGGCTAGAAAATTTACCGTACTGGTTGGATAACAAGCTGTAGCCACAGTCGTACCCGTTTACTTTTCTATTCATGTTGGGGAAACATTTACATCACTATTTCTCGAAAAATAAGCTTAGAACTTGGTATTTGTTTGTAAGCAGAATCGCTATCTTTATGGATTTTACTATTCGATGCAAGTGAATTGAGAAAGATGGCTAAGCTATGCTACACGCTATAGCTTGTAGTATAGGCTACATACTACAGCTATACTATATACAACTATAGCTCCCTTGACATGCTGGCTTGCAAGACTGCCTGGAACCAAAGTTAGTTGACGAAGAATCCAGTCCCCACGTACAATATTAGCCTCCTATTCCACTAAGAGATTGCAGCTATAACGGTAGAAGAATAATTATTAAGAAAATTATCGTACGATGTATGATTTGTGATTGAGCATCTACCACTCAATTTATAGTATTAGGGTTCGCTGGCTGACGTCACCGTACGTCACCCCGTGCTTGCGCAGTTGCCTGGTGACCAATTAAAAATCTCAAAATCGTGCTTCAACGGCTCCCATTGAAAATGACACCATCCCACGGTCCATTCTCTTCTACTGTATATGGTTCCACCTGTCTTACAGGTTAGTGCCGGGTAAACTGCCCATCATTGTTGTTTGTTTTCACCTCTGTGTCACCATTTCCATGTGGATTTAAATGTTACAACTTTATTTTTTACGTTTAATGTATGAGGCAGCTGTCATGCAAGCTAGTTCTGGCTGTAAATGGAAGTAGCCTACAGGAGACATTAGCTGCTGTCTTTTAGCTAACTGGCAAATGCCTATTGTCATTGTTGATTCATGTAACGGTTAGCCTAGCACTGTCAGTTGCCACACTCGGTTTCTGGAGATTGCTATGTTACATCTACGATGTTTGATTAGCATATCAACATAATCTGATATGATTGTATAGTTTGAAGCACTGTTAATGTTTTTTATGAGAAAAAACGCACGCTCGCATTAATTGTCTGTACCCCAGCTGTGCCCCAGTACAGTAATAGGTCTAGTGAAGCTCCACCTCCAGTGATCCAGAGATATAGCTCTTGGTTTCCCAATATCAGGCCAGAACCGAAGAAGCCTTTTGGATGAAAAGTGAAATGTCTTCATGCTCCAAGAAGTGCAGTTGCTTAAACTTAGCTCCTTTGACTACCATGATCTGGATAAATAAGGACCTACAATGACATGACGCTTTATAAAATAATAATAATAATAATAATAAATGTAATAAATTATTATGATTATGATGATGATGATGATCATCATCTGGATAAATAAGATGATCTGGATAAATAAGGACCTACAATGACATGATGCTTTATAAAATAATAATAATAATAAATTATTATGATTACATTACACTTAGCTGACGCTCTTATCCAGAGCGACTTACAGATATTTACAGGATTTTTAGTTCCAGTCCCTGGAGCATTGTGGAGTTAGATGCCTTGCTCAAGGGCATCTCAACCATGGGTAGGGTGGGATTCAAACCGGCAACCTTCCGAATGCAAGACCAACTCACTAACCACACAGCTGCCCCCACAATGATGATGATTATTATTATTATTGTTATTATTGTTGTTGTTGTTATATCATCTCAGCCTTGGTGTTCTCTTATCCCTGTGCTTTCAAACCTACCTGCAATGATGATGTCTTAGCAACTTAAACTGAGTTACTATCCAGTAACAGAAAAGCATTTAGTAATTGTATTGAGTCTTTAAATTGTTATCTGACAGTAGCGCTTCACAAGATCACCCCCCACCCCACCCCCCACCCCCGAGAAAAAATATATTAAGTAGTTCATAGTTCATGATTAACGGTGCTGATGGATGTTCAGGTTAATAATAGAAGAAATTAATCTGAGCATCCAGGAAGTGTGATGCTTATGGATCAGTAACTAAATCCAGTGTCTCAGATCTCACTATATCCGCCTGGTCTTCCTGTCTCTCCCATTGGCTGACACAGATGTACTTCTGTCAGCTCATAGCCTATCAGTGGTAAACCCGCCCCTCATACTTCATTTCATTTTGGACAGAGGGTCTGGACCGGAATCTCTTGAGGGTCATGTAAGCGGTCCAAGAAACACCGATCCAATCAGCGAACAGAGGGTGTGTTCGTGAGCCATGATGTTGACCTTTTGTGTTATGTTTGAATTGAATGCGTAGGTAGGCTAATTGCATATGTGACGACCAAGCGTTAGTGATTGGGAAAAGGCAGAGGCACTTGTTTTAAATTTCAGCAGAGTCCATTCCTCCAGGAAGAAATCGTTTCTCACAGCCTTCGCTCTAGACCCTCTGTACAAAATGAAATGAAGTCGAGGGGCTGGTTTACCACGCTATATCAGTGGTTGTCAATGAGCCTAAATTCAAGTGTGCTTTAAAAGAAAAAAGTTTGAGATTGCTTGCGAATTAGCTACACTGGAGTATTGAACAGGAAGTCATTAGTCCACATGTTTTTTAGGCTAAAAGTGAAATGACAGTTGTCTGGCCATGATGGATAGGCAGTATGGCCAGATTTGGGAGAAAAACTACTGAGCTTCAATGGCTGAACTGTACACAGGATAGAAAGTTCAGTTGCTACCACTTAGGGTACGTCTAGATTTCTAGGCTAAAATGACAGTTGATCATGAAGTAAATGTGTATAGGAGCAAATAGTCATTCACATTGCCCTGGTATTTGCAAAACTATTTTGCATGACTGCAGATGCCTGAATGTTGCCCCAAGAAAACACCAATATACAATCTTAGATTGAGTGGAATTCAATTCAGAACAGACAAATTAGTTTCATTTTAAAGTAACAACAAATATCACCCCATATGTCCGTTAACACCTTTTACTAATATGTTTTACATGCCACACTTTCAACAATGAATTCATTTAGGTCTTACCATTTAAATATTTTATCATATATTGTATTTTAACAAATGTCCATTCACAGTGCCCCATGTGACCACTGTCAATTTTCCTGAACAATTATCCTTTTGACTAACTAATATTATATATAGTAACGTAACTCTCTGATTCTGATGCATTCACTCACCTGCCTGCCAGCTGGTGGATAAGTAAATAGGCCAGTGGTGTGGAGGCATTGTTGCCTCCCCTCCCCCTTTCTGCTCTCTGGTGGGAGTGAGTATGAACTATGCAGAGTATACATTTACAATTCACTTCATCAGTCATCAAGTCCATACATAAAAGGTGTGTCACAAACCCACATAAAGTCTGTTTGAAGGCCACTGTCTGTCTGTCTGTTGAGAGTAAGTATGACCCACATTTTCGAACCGGTAATCACCTGTAATCCTTAAAAATGTGAGGTCATAGTCATACCACTACTTCTGTCATTCACAATTTGTTCACTAAAGCAGCAGTAGGGGATTACTGTAAAAGCACACATTATGAATCTCTTTCTGCCAAAGCTATGTTGCTGTCCTGGATTTCCCAAAGACCAGAGATGGCTGAAGATAAGATACCTGTATCATGCAGCACTGGATCCAGTGGGAACAGACTTCCTGCAGCACATGTGGCACACTCATACATGCACAACAGAGAGAGAGAGAGAGAGATAGACAGACAGACAGACAAACCCAGACAGACAGACAGACAGTAAATAAATGCCATTAGTCCGTTGTAGACAAATACATGCACTGGAGGTGACATGAGTTTTTAATCCCCCAGGAGTGCCCCTGATACTGTACGTTACAGTGTCAAATGTATATTCATGGCAGGTGCATAATCCCACTTTGTGAATAAACTGAAAGGCAAATCACAGTTTAAAAATGATCTGTAGGTCGAAAAAGAATTCTGCCTAGCTTGTGTAAAGCACATGTAATCTTTAATCTATTTTAATTCCACGTCCTTGATTTGTACCATTTAACACAAATGATTTAGAAATAGATTTCCATGTACAATTTAACTTTTTCTGATCCACTTTTAGTGTAACCATGAATGACAGACTGTTTGCTAGTTTAACTTACCTATTTTCATGCTGTGGAGTGTACTACTCTCACTGCCTTAGGCAGAGGACTGCTTGGACAGCTACCAAGTTATAAAGCTAGAATGATCAAGCTAATTTATAAGGACTTTTTCTACAAACACTACATATGTAAATCAAGAATTTCAACTACAGTCATTATTACAAGCAGCGCTGGTAAAGCACTCTGTTGAGTATACAGAGACGGCCAGTGCTCAACCCTGTCTGCCTTGGCTCAAGGGCATAACTGACAAAGATATTAAGCTCTGATTGATTAATCATTTCATTTTTTTCTTCTAGCATATACTGAAATGCTGAGAGCTGCAAAGAAAGGAGAAATCCTTCTGAGCCGAACAAGTTCTGATGATAACATTCCAAGTAACATTCATGGGTGATGGGGAATGTTGGGATGATAAAAGTTTTAGGAGTCCATAAATATAATGTGGAATTTTAGGTTCCACATTCTTCCATAGAACATTTGAAAAATTCCATCAACTTTAGGAACAGTTTAAACAAATTGATTGCAATCATGATGGAGCAAAATGGCCTCATGTGCTTTGAAGTACCCACAATACCTGTTAGTTGCATGCAACAATCAGTAAAAAGTGTGGTTGCTAAAATGAGATGTGAATTGTGGATATCTGTTGCCCTGCATCCTTTGATGTAACCTTTGAAATTGACTTCAAAGCGTCTCTTAAGGACCAATGAAAGGGCCTGTATTGGAAACCTCTGCCCTGGATGAAGAGTGACATAGCAGAAGCAATGAGGGGCAGCTTTTCAAAGGGGGTGTGGAAGAAAGGCATTTGTAAATAGGCTCTTGAACCCTGGGTGGCAAAGGGTATGTGTACTATGCTCCTAGCTTGTGGAACGATGTTTATAATCTGAATTTAGTAAAACA
The DNA here is from genome assembly GCA_027475355.1 of Coilia nasus. NCBI lineage: Eukaryota > Metazoa > Chordata > Actinopteri > Clupeiformes > Engraulidae > Coilia > Coilia nasus. The sequence continues at coordinate 33,470,426 of CM050203.1, forward strand.
ATTATTAAAAATGTCAAGTGATTATTTCTACAGCACATTTAAAAACAACAGAGTTGGCCAAAGTGCTTCAAAGACAAGCATGATTTAAAATTATGTCATCATTCTGTTTATTCTTTACTGAGGGCTGCATATGTGGAGAGACGTTTTATCTTCTCCACCTTCTTTGCCAATTTCATTATTGATACAGTACACTGATTGTATTGCTTTATGGTGTATTATATTTCACACCATTATGACCCTAAGTTATAGTTAAACCAGAAGGACACAAGCAATAAATAATGACTGCACAACTAGAATGTCATGGTCTTGTTTGCAAACTGGTATTAAAAATCTCAGCGGCTCCATTTTAAATCATTCGAAGCCTACAGGAGATTCTGGGCTGGCGTTAACCTGAAAAGCACATTAGGGTGGTCTAACTGTGAGAAGATAAAAGAAGAAGATGCCTTTGTGCCTGACTGGCTTAAAATATGGAGAAGTTTTGTCAACAAGTACCCTGTGTGCTATATATCATAATATACAATATGTTCTAGTTATTTATTATTGAAGTGGAGTAGAATAATTATGTTTCTGACTATTACTAAAGTTGTGCTTATATGTATAAATATATAATATATAAAATGTTTGTTATATTTAAAAAAAAAACTTTGCCATGTGTTTTTGTTTAGAATGTCTGCACGTTGTTAGGAAAAAAGCCTCTGAATAAACAGAAACATAAACATATTGGTGGCAGCTCTCTCTAGAGTTCTGCTGCTGATAAGCTGTGTTCTTTGATTAAGTTGTTTTGAATTTTAGGAGGGTGTGGATTCTTACAGTTCCACTTACATAGGTTTCAGGTGTTTTTATTGATTGCCTGATGAAAATTGCATTTTTGTGGCTCCCTGCTGTCTTTGTTTTTGGGGTTGTGGTTGTTGGCTGTCTTGTTACATCCATTTCATGGCCTCCTCCTTTTTTTTAAATTATCAGGAAAAGTGGAATTGTTCCATAGTGCAAATGCTAGGGAATGCTCATGTCAACTTCACTTTCTTCAAAGGAAACGGTAATGTCAATCCAACACTTTTTGACAACAGGATAATTTGCTGGAGTAAAAGCAGTATTAATGAAATCTTTAAAAACACTTTCACTTTCATTTGCTAAAATTTAAGCAATATAGCATCACCTACTGCCAGAGTTGGACAAACTGGCTTAAGAAAGTAAAAGTCCTGCCATGCATTCCTTCTGCCTGTGCTTTTAACAAAGATGATACAGGTAACACAGGTCCAGTTAATTGGTGTGGATATCCACTTCTGCTTGCCTATTCATTGTACAAACAGTGACTGCTACAACAAAAGCAATAGTATAATACAAATGTGGTACTGATGACACAGGGTCCCAGTGGCAGTACAGGCTTCACCAAGCCAGATGCATGGGAAATATGGAGAGGAAGGGGGAGCCACAGATACTGCTTGTATAGGGCCCAGAGTGAAGCGCTATGGCCCTGCTGACAGTCCCAACATTAAACAACTTGAGGCCATGTCTATGCTAGCACTGTAATTGATTTGTAAATGAATGAATTATGCAGTATGGTGGTCTACCTTGTGGTGCTATATCTCTTATTTGACCTATATTTCCATCCCACAGCACAACACTCAGCTGTGTAGGTGAGCCGTACAGCAAAATCTGAATAGGAAAAAAACACCTAAGGCTGATGACATTAAACTGTAATCACACCCTAGGGGATTACCTGCAACAAAATATTTTCTACAAATTAGATTGTGCAGGAAAACAAGCTAATCTTGGTGTCTTCATTTGTTTGCACACAGAATTCCATCAGTAACTAAAACTCCTGTACGCAGTGGAAAGGGGCCATCGATATATCTTGATAGCTCATTTGTCGACTTGGAGAGGATTTTCTCAACATGTAACCATGAGCAGAGCAATGAGAGGTATTAGCAGTAAGCATGGCAATAAATCTTTGTAACAGCTGCTGTGTCGGGCCTAAAATTAATGCTATCCCTTTTGTTTCCCATAAAGTTGCCAAACAAAACAAAAAAAATCCACTCTCAAGCATTAAATAACTAAAATTGATTGGAGATCCAATAGATCTGTCAGGGACATATTACATAATTTATCACTGTGGAAGTATAATTTGTGGGGAGTAACCCTTAGACTGCAGTAGTGCAAAGGAAGGTGTTGTTCATGTGGGAGAGTGTAATGCAGACATCAGGGATGTAGTGGAGGTTGGACATAGCCTGGTAAAGCCAGCTCCTCGTACATTTCATTTTGTACTGATGGTCTGGCAGTGCTGTATTGAAAAACTATTTCTTCCTGGAGGTGTGGACTCTGCTGATGTTTAAAACACGTATCTCTGCCTTTACCCAATCGCTAACGTCTGGTCATCACATATGCAATTACCCTGCCTATCCACTACAAATATAGCACACAAAGTCAACGTCATTGCTCATGAACACTACCTCTGTTCGCTGATTGGCTATAGAGCAAAATTCTACCTAATACAGCAATGTCAATGAAAGCGCTGCCAGACCCTCTGTACAAAATGGAATTAAGGGGCCAGGTTGGATGTGGAAGTATGCAATCGATCTTCTTTTTCTTCCCACATCTGATCAAATAATAATTGCCATGTGGCTTAAGCAAGCTGTCTAGACCCCCAAAATAGTACTTCCCTACTTATATGTGTAGCCAAGGCAAAATATGACTTTTAGTCTGAACCTTTACTTTAAAATATAATTGTTTACACAAAAGCACTTGTTCACATCTAAGGTCCATTTATTGGTTACCAGAATAAAAATGGATTGGTATTGCTCCAGGGGGCATAGTTTTACTACAGAAGCTTTTAACCAAATGGCTTGTCGTGAGATATTTAATTCTCCGACACAGGCACTGTCATTCACTCACTCACTCATATATTCACTGAAGTCCCTTCACCATCATGAAAAATAAAAGACACTACCCCTCGCCCCAAAAAGCACCCATTACACTTACCCTACAATGCATGGCTGAGTTGCTTTCCAGCCACAACACAGTTGACACGTCAATATTTTATGGCCATCATACTTTTTTGTTTTTTTGGAAGATTAGTTTGGAAATAGGACAGATGTGCAGAACAGAGATGGGAGATCTCAGCTTCAGAAAGTAAAAATCTGACATATTTTTGGTCCAACCATTTCCTGAACCAGCTGATCCAAATGTGCACTGAAATCAGACTGGTAGATGAGCTACTTAGTGCAATTGTCACCTAGTGGCCAGGTGGTTCTCAAGGTCCAGGTCCCAGCAGCAGAAAACCAACAGACAGCCAAATATCTGCAAAAATACCTTATTATTGAAAATGTACAAAAAATGGAATACTACTATGTAAAAAAGCTAAAATTTGTCCACCAATAAAAAGTCCAAAACCAGTCATTGCCATGGGCATGGCTGAGTGGTTTCAGAGTTCCTCGGTCGGTCAGTCGGTCCTCTCTGAGCAGAGAAGCAATCATGTCAAGGGAGGATTGCGGCAGTTGTCACACCAACAAGGCGTAGAAGACAGGCAATGTGGAAGAAAGGCACAATGTACAGGTGTATATGCTGCATGTTTAAAATGTGTTGCCAATGGGCAGGTAGGCTCCGTAGCAGAATCAGGCTGTGAGATAAGGGGTTGGGAAAGGGAAAACATCCACATTTTACAGTCAGTCTTCTTTTGTTATGACCGCTGTGGTCAGAAAGGTTTCATCAATGTCCCATTTCCATTCACCCACTCACTCACACACTGCTGTTGGAAGGCTGCCATGCAAGGTGCCAACCATCACACTGGGAACAGTATGGGGTTCAGTGCCTTGCTGAAAGACATTTTGACCTAGCCATTAGGAGCTGGAATCGAACCAGCAACCCTATAACTGCTGATCGACTCTTTAATGCCCACCCTGTAATCATTTCTGTTGTCACAATGTCCTTTTATCATTGTTTGATAGATGTGATCAACACATCATTTATATAGCCATACTTGCCAATAGGAGATGGAATCGAACCAGCAACCCTATAATTGCTGATCGACTCTTTAATGCCCACCCTGTAATCATTTCTGTTGTCACAATGTGCTTTTATCATTGTTTGATAGATGTGATCAACACATAATTTATATAGCCATACTTGCCAGAGCTGGGTGACAGGCAGCTCAGTTGAATCTGCTAATCAATGGATTTCCCAGTAAAAGTTTAAATTATATTGCTAAACAAATGTGTTCACTTATTTATTTATTTATTTATTTATTTATTTACTTATTTATTTAGACTGAGAGTTTGCCCAAACTGTTGTCCAAATGAGATAGATCAGGGAAAGGGATTAGAGAGAGCAATCAATGGCACTTAGCAGATTCTTCCAGCAGATTTCCAGTGTTTTGTAGGGTCACAAAAAGCTATGTTCAGACTGATAATTCGCTTTCAATCACATCTGAACACTGTGCATTAGGGACGCACAGATCAGATTTGATCACTTGCGATACTTGATTAGATATGGGGGAGAAATCAGACTTAGACTTCAGTCTAAACACAGGCAAAATTACCTTGTTGTTACCGTTGTGCACAGGACTGAAACAAGTTACCATCTAAGTCAGGTATTAATGTATGTATGCAGAACTGAGAAGGGGTATTTAAATACAGAATTTGAGTTGAAAAAGCAAATAGAATGATAAGTAGATTCATGTTTGTGGCAACATTAGCATATCCCTGTTTCAGTTTGAATTGGCCCCAACAGCACATCATGACATGTTATTTAGCTGATGCTTGTCCAGACTGACCAACCTCATCTATTATGAAAAGACAGTTGCAAAATTCATGCAAATTTCATTTGTGTTTTGGCTGAGAATTGCTACCAACAATGCAATGCATGTACGTATGTTAACTGGTTGCTACAAAAACTTTAGCAAGCATTTTGATTGATAAATACATACATATGGCCCTTATTCCAGATTACTTGTCTCTACTTGCAGAGTCACCAACCCAAAAAAAACTTCATATAATTTTGAAATTTTTGCTTAGAATAATTAATTATTTTGAATTTTCAGCTGAAGTTTGCAGATGAAAAAAAAACGCATGAAGGAAGGATCTGTGACCAATGAATTACATATTATGCTTGACACAGAGTTGCAGAGTTGATTTATGGCCATATTTTCATACACAGTCTTAGTAGCCCAACCCTGTACATATGCTCTATGATGGTAAATAGCTTACATGTATATATTGCGCTATACTATGCAACAGAGTAGCAAAACACTTTACAGTGTAAAGTCTCACAATGACTCATTCACACTCTCACACCCATAGTGGAAAGCTGCCATACAAGGCACTAACCAGCACATTGCGAGCAGTATGTGGTTCAGTGTCTTGCTCAAGGACAATTTGAGTCAGCCAGAACTGAAATTGAAGCAGTGACCACATCCTGAATGATGTCTCTGTGTAGAGTTTTAGTATAAAATCACGCGATTGCAATGTTGAAATGTCGACAAGGACAGTGGAAAGCTGTGTTTAATATCAAACTGTTTTCCCACCATGCTCATAGTGATTGTTCCAGTTTCTCAGGGTAGTCATTGCTGACATGGCATCCCACACCATCTGCCCTCTGAACACTGGGACTCAGGCACAGTAAGGTTTGGAGCCAAAACTGTTTTGGAGCTGATGCTTTAATGTGCTAAATCTACCTAACAGAACATGGCAGATAATCAAACCTTCATTGACCTGTATTGATTAAACAGCAAGGAATAGAAGTGACTGCACAACATTGTAAGATTATTTCATATCAGCTAACAGTAACTGTTACTTCTAAGCTTCCATTTAGATTATTCCTATTTTGTAATACTTTCAATACTTGAAAATAAGTCTCAAAGTCTCAAAGTAGAAATCAAATGCAAGTTTGAGGTAAAATTGAGCACACCTGTGATTTTCAGGTAGTTTAACTGTTCAAACATAGCCCTATATGCTCTGTCACAATCTGTCTTGATATACCTCCATCAAAGTTTTACATGGATAGAATCACCAGGGGGATGTATACATCTGGTTGTGGGGAAACAAAGCAAGGGATTATGAAGTTTCATGACCAACAAAAAATGAGTTGAAAAAGTTTTGGCAGTAATCAGTCAGGAGGTGTGGAAGGAACCTATTAGGATGATCCCATAGACAGTGCATGCAACAGCAGGAGATGCACTATGTGTTTTTATGCCCTGTAACACTGCCCTGAATCTTCATTTCTCACTTGGTGTACATCTCATCTGATACATTCTAAAAAATGGGGATTGTTCAGTAGTTTGGCCATCCAACTCCACCACTAATTAGGTTCAGCTTGTTTAAGCTACATTATTTAACTTCTCCCCCGGCCATTAATAAAGTATTCTGATTGTCATTAGAACCTTTGACCACAACTTCACATCTCTGTCAGATGCATATCTTCGTTGTAAAGCAGTGTGACTGTAGTGTTATTTCTACCAGCCATTTTATTCACAATCTCTGGCCCCTCCAAATCACTTCATAATTCTTAAAATGTATCTCGGTCAGTTTTCCCAGACAAAGGCTGACAATGTAGTTCATGATTATGATAATCATGTAATTATCTGTTCCAGAAAGGGTAGGACAAATAACATCTATATTTACATGTTAAAAAGAACAGAGTGTGCCAGCGAACCAAAGAAGCAATCAGTAGCAAAGCAAGGTAAACTTTTATTTCTTGGTGTAAGGAATTGTTATGGAAGTGCCTGACCCATGTATTAATTCAAATACAGTTCTCCTTTTTGTTTTTTAAAGCCATAAATGAGCAGGGTCTAAGTTATATTAATACATTACTTTACCTGCACTATCATCCCAGGACACTAAGGTCCTCAGACAAACGGATTGCTCTCCATCCCTTACAGTCATCTGAAATGCAAACATGGCTGCATTTTCTGTGGCAGGCCCCAAGTTATGGAACATCATAGCACCCCACATTAGACCAGGCCCCAAGTTTTGGTTGATTTAAATCTACGCTAAAAGTCAAATGAGATGTGTTTTAGTTGTTTATTTATATTATGACTATGTAAATACATTTTACTGGTTTATTACTACTACATTTTTTATTTTCTTGGTTGATTCCTTGGTTCCTTGATTATTTTTTCCATTGTTATTAGGCCTATTTAATACTGTGCTATATACTATATCTGATATATGACTATTAATCTCATCTTGTGAAAGTGTATGCAGCACAGCAATCTCTTTCGCCACTGTAATATACATATCCTTTTTCATTTGGCTGGCACAGTATGATGGCATAAGTAATTCAGAATGAAAAGACTGTGATTGATTAACAGCACACTTAATGCTCCGGAGAAGTTTGTACCCTGTGAAATCAGAACTGATGTCAGTGAGAAGGAGAAAGGACAAAAGAGAAAGGTATACCCCTTCGAGGCATTCATATCTGCTTCATGCCTATCTAGTGCCTTCCATCTGTTTGCTCCCCTGTCAATAACATCCTCCGCAAATTAAAATGCACTGCACTGTGCCCCATTATGAATGAGATGGGGAAATGCATTGTCTCCGGTGGGGGTTACAGTGAAAGAGCAATGTGACTCATCTGACTTTCTCTCCCGAGGATAACACGAAACACCTTAAACAAGAGACAAAAGGTTGATGGTCGCTGTGAGAGGCCTCTCTGTGGTCTGTTCTGTTCTGAGAGCAGACAGCCCTGATTGCGTCGCATTGTTCTAAGTTATTTCCGATAAAGATTCAATAAAATGAGGGCACATCCCCAGATGGGTTCCTTCTGCGTGTATTACAGTTTTTTTTATTATTATAAGCATATTCCATATCTAATATATTCAGTGAACGAAAGAAGCAAATGCCAAAACTGAATAGTCAGTCAGAATGGGAACTGTGTCATTTAATCATGTCCTTCCTCTTTTGTTGCTGTAATTTGTAAGCCTTCATGGTCCTCTTAGGAATACTGTAATCTATTCTTTCCAGACAAATCATGACATCTGACAAAGCTTTTTAGTCTGCTTAAGCTGCATGTAGATGAAGTCTCTGCAATGATGGATGGTGAAATCACACACACAACACAGACACAAATGCATACCTCTTAACATCATATTTAGGACTGTGTGATGAAGAAATATATGTTGTGTTTGAAATGTGTTAACAGAGAGCAGAATATGGCAAACAATTTGGTGCATTTTGCTGAATTAATTTGAATGAAGAGTGTCATTAATCAGCTGGGAACATGGGAGCTGTTTTCGGTTACACTTTATTTTACGGTGCCTGCTACAGTATATCCACATCGTAAAATTTAGTGTAACAATGTGTAACATTATGTACTTACACTGTACCTTAGGATTAGTGTTAGTGTTAGGTATGTACAGTGTAAGTACACCATTTTACATCAACGTTACATGTAGTACACTGTAAAATAGAAAGTTGAAATTAAGTGTTACCTTGTCTTCATCTTGTCACTGCAAAATGGTGCATTTCGCTGAGTAAAGTGTTAATGTGTGCCATAAATAGGCTGGAAGCATGAGAGCTGTTTTTTATAATTAAATTTGGTAACAGTTTATTTTACGGTTCCATTTTAGTGTATGTACATGTAACAACATGTAATATTATGTATTTATACTGTACATAACTAACACTAACCCTATGGTATGATGTAAGTACATAATGTTGCATATTGGTACACATGTTACTCTGTACCTAATTGATGTAACAGGGACAGTAAAATAAGGTGTAAGCTTAAATTCATTTGCATTAATCTGACTAAGCTTTTCACAGTCTGCATTGCAGCAAGCAAATGCAGAAGTGCAAAGTGTGTGAGCTCTGGGTATTTGACTCACTGCCTTGATCTTGCTGTCACTATATTTTCTACAAACTACACTTCATAAAATTGTAATAGCTCTGCAGCATGCTTGGTCCCAAAGGCCATCCAACCTCCTGACCTCTTCTGCTCCTCCAACTGAGAACTGACAATAGACTCAGCTGTTTCTGTATTATCATGTCATACTGTTAAAAATGTGCAAAATCGCATAAGAGCATATTTTAAATGCGGCTACAGTAAAACAGACCTTCACTTGTGTATCCCCAAAAATAGCCATTAGTGTCTATTAATTCATTAATGTCTCTGATTTACAAGGAAATTGTAAGGGTCTTTGTTTTTTGTTTTAATGGTAGGATGACACATTCTGTGCTGATTCCCTATTGTGGAATCAGCACAGGGATATGATTCTCAATTTGGTTATTTATATCCCGGCTGAGCCCCCATTTGTTATGACCCATCTTACCATGTTTGTGTTATTTGTAATTTAGTTAATAAACATATTTTGTTATAAATTCAACCTCTCGCCTTCTTTTTGTTGTGACCTTGGCACAGGATTGTAAAACCTATGATTGTTCATCTTCTTTGGCCAGATGCTATTAAGCGCCAATTTCTCTGAAGTGGTTCACTTTCTGCTTCACAGAGTTTGATGGTATCACGGAGACTCTCTGCACAGGGCCAGTGGAGAAATGAATGATTAATTGTTTTGGAAAGGCAGGCTTTGTTTAGCCACAGAATGCGCAAGGCAGTCATGAATCAAAGATTGCGTACAACCTGTAAGGAATTGGGCAGCTGTGATCTTCACACTCTGGGATCCAGGTGAAAGAGCCTCCCTCTCTAATATTGATCCAGAGGCACTGACAATCAAGGAATTGTGTTGATGCTACCTTTTACAACTTTGAGTTACACATTGAGAGTTCGGCAGGTGAGGTCTTTCTGTTTATTGCTACTTGGGAGACCTTTTGCAACATACAACACATCAACAATGCACTGCAATTACACATCACATATGATTTAAGAGACTGTGGAGACTTTATTCACTGATGAATGTAACAGAACTGATTTAGCTATTTATGAAAATACCACTAAGACACAGTAAAATGTAATAGGCCTGCTTTTTTTTATTAAAACATAAAAGGAATGTTGTATTGAATGTGTTTCCCAATAATATATCTCTTCACAGTCTTCTTTGCTACATCACTCTTAAGTATATCTTAAGATGATAAATCCATGTTTCTGGTATTGATTTTTGTAATTTATGTAGCTGTAAGCATGCATGGGATTTGGCATGGCCGTGCGTGATCATTATCAACAACAAATAAGCATATGCACATCAAAATGTAACAAGCCATAAAATATGGTGTGTGTTGACAACTGTTACTGTTGTCATAGGTTTTCATTTTAAAGGGAGTTAATAAATAAAGCAAATTATATCTGATATTTTTTATCTTTTTATCTTTTATCTAACACGAAACTATCTTCCTTGGCAGTAAGTGCACACATAGTGTCACCAACATGACATTTCCAGGCAGTGCTTCCAGTACAGCACAGGCTAAAACACTGTGTTAGAATACAGCAAAAGAGTGCTTCCACTCCTATGACGTATGAAGCACATTTTTAACTTAAGATCATTTCAGGAATTGTACCCTCACCTCAAGACAGAGGTTAAGGTACAATTTAAGAACGACGTAGCATTAAGAAGGCTTTGGGAGACCGGGGCCTGATTTTTTGTTTACTACTGAAATAGCACTATAACAGTAAATTAAAAACAATCCTATAACATCCATCAGTTCTATAACATTAAACAGCAATTTATTAATAGTCATATCTTAGTCATAATCTGGTCATCCTCAAAAGTTCAGAAAGAGAGAGAGAGTAGAGAGAGGGTCAGCACTTACAAATCATGGTGCAATTTTGTTCTGTAGCACAGTATAGGAAGGAGAAAAGCATTTCTCTAAACTCTGGAAGGACCCATCTGTTCTTTAATACAAATGAGGGGAGGGAATACGGAGCCGGTTCTTCCAGAGGTCACACATGACTCACGGTTGGGTGGGTGAAGGGTGGGGTGCTGCAAACACCTGAATTCTCTGACAGAACAAGATGGAGCTGTTCAATAACAGATGCTGTGTAGGGTGGATCTGTAAAATGCAGTTCTGACCCTTCCCTGACTCCAGGTTCACTGTTGGACAAAGCAAAGAAAGGATGAGCTTTTAGTGACAGCCTCACAATTACACTCACACATTCTCCCTCCCCTTTCTCGTTATTTTCTCGAAACAAGACCACTTCACACACCTGAGTCTGCACATCCCTATATTACCTTCGAAACCACAACAGTGCTGCATGAATATTAAAAAACTGATTTATTTATGAATCGATGTGCTTATTGCCAACAAAAATGGCAAATGGTAAATGGACTGCATTTGTATAGCATTTTTCCACTCAGCGGAGTACCCAAACCACTTTAAAGAGACCGCCTCATAGTCACCCCCCCACCCCCCCACACACACAGCTATGTCCTTTTTCAAAGCAAAACCAAACAGCAGAATGATTTGGTACAGCAGAGTTGAATGAAGCATCTTTGCCACCATCTATAAAACGCCATGTGCCATGGCTGGATGTCAAATCTTGTCATTTTCAGTATTGAATGTTGAGTCACACAGACTATGAACATGTGCAGGGGCTTGCATATACTGTGGCAACTAAAGCGTTATTTTGCACAAGGCAACATGGGGCATGGCTTTCATATCATATCACCCATAATATCTCACTCGGTGTATTGGAGCACAGATTGCACTTCATTGTGTGGCTGTGGAGGTGTATTGCTTTGGCTTTTTGCAATGGTCTGGTGGTGTCATAGAAATCATTATCAATCCTGTCTTTCACCTCACCTTTCCCCTGCTACTAAATATATTGTATATTTATATAAATATGTAAATACATCGATATTTTGTTATTTTTTACTTACTTATTTGAGCAAAGACTGCATTTCACTGTGTCAATATGGAGGTGCATCCTTTTGTTGCCACTGTAGCAATCGTTAGTAACCCTGGTATCGTTCATGACACTTGAAAAATAGTGCAAGTTAAACATATAATGTAGAATGCAGAAAGATGAATGCAGTATATCACCTTATTTATTTTACGATGTATTTCACTGTGTGAATATAGAGGTACATCCCTTGGTTCATAGCAATGGTGTAGTGAAATAGCAATCATTATCAATCGTCATCAATGATTATCAGTCATTATCTTGCTTCACCTTTTCCTCTCTACTGAAGATAGAGTAGAGTAGAAGTCTTTATTGTCACTATACAAAGTATAGTGAGAAGGGGTTCAAACAGCCCACAGATGCACAAGAAGAAGTAGTATATAAGAATACAAATAGAAATAGATAACAATAGCTAGGTAGAATTAAAATATAGGTTTAGATCTACAACAATATATACAAGCAAGACTATAACACACTATAGAAACAATATGTACATTTTACAATAACACGCTATGGATAAATAAATACATTAAAATACAAATACATCTTTGTTTCATACAATTATCTAACTATTTAGAATTGACATATTTTATCTTACTCATTTGCACAAAGACTGCTTCATTCTGTGATATCGGAAGTGCATCCCTTCGCACATTGCAATAGTAGTGTCTTATTAACAATTATCAATCATTATCAATCAATATCAATCATTGTTCATAAAATTTGAAAAATAGTGCAAAATGAAACCAGCTTAAAAACATTCATGCACTACATTGCCTTATTTATTTAATTTTTATTTCAGTGCATGGATATGAAGGTACATCCCTTTGCTCGCTGCAGTGGTGTGGTGTCATAGCAATCATTATCAATCCTGTCTCTTCCTCTGTGTCGCTCTTGCCTCACCTTTTCCTATCTACTAAAGATATTTTGTCTTGCTCTGCTGAACCAGGGCTCTGAGGACACACACAGATCTCTGGACCCAAAGAGCCTCCCTTGCGTAGAGCATATCCACTAAGCTTGTGGAAAATTACAGACACACACAAGGTCACAGTGGAGACTGGCCAACCTCCCGCAGAGAGCATCTGATCCTTTCTGAATCGCAGCAATTACCACCCTGGGTGTGCTGCCACTGCCTGTGTGCATTAGTATTGGTGTGGGTGGGTGTGTAATTGTTGGGGGGGGGGGGGGGGGGGGGTACTACCTGTGTGTGTGTGTGTGTGTGTGTGTGTGTCTATGTCTATGTGTATGTGTGTTTGTGTGTGTGTGTGTGAGTGTGTGAGTATTTGTGTTTGTTTGTGTGTGTGCGTGTGTGGATATGCTGCCTGTTTGTGTATTGGTATGTGCCTTGTGTAAGGGTGTGTGCCTGAGTTTGTGTGTTTGTTGAGGGATGTTTGTGTGTGTGGATATGCTGCCTGTTTGTGTGTATTTGTGTGTGTGTGTGTGTGTTTGTTAAGGGATGTTTGTGTGTGTCTCGCTCTCTCTGTTTTGGCCACCACACTGATGTCTTTTTTATTATTTATTTCAACAAATGGGATTACAGTGTGTACTGACCTGATTGTGATTAGTAGAAACTCAGCAGTAGAGATAAAACTGATAAGAGAAGAGAAAGAGAAATAATCTGACCGACATCTGTAGGGATTGAGTCAGGCTGGCTAGGATGTCAACTGCAGATTTTTTATTTTGTCTCTGTCTGGCATGGTGATTCTGCCTATTCTGTCCACTACCTACCCATTCATTTGCAGCTGGAGCGGTGCTGTTTTTAACACATGCCAGGCATTTGTGAGTCGCATGGGCGCAAGATAATTTGCAGCACTGTGTGATCTATAAATACAGGTTTTGAAAGAGTAAGATGTGCAATTTGAAAAAAAGGATTATTGCTGGCTGTTGAGATCATATGCAAATACCCAGTAAATAAATGAAGCATATAAATACATTTTCAAAATGATATCACATTTTGATATCAGGCATAAATGTCATATTCATGTCAGCCATTTTTGTTAATTAGTTAACCAGTGAGAGACAAAATGTGCTCGTTAGTTAACTAGTGTGCATTTTGGCTCTCACTAATTAACTAATGAGAGACAGAAATGTCTACTATTTAACCAGTAAAGTCCAAAATGCATACTAGGCAGCTAGTTGAAGGCTTTTGGGCTCCACAAGTTCACTAGTGACAGCCGAAAATGTGCACAAGTTAAGGCAAAACTACTCACTAGTTAACTAGGTGGAGTATAGTGCAATGTCATCAGCTAACTAGTGGATCATAAATTATGCTTTGTCCAAACTAGTGAACTAGTGAGGTTATAACTAGTAAACTATCTCAAGCAAAAATTCACATTAGTCAGCTAGTTGCACAGAATTGTAATTAGGAGACGGAGAAAACTGCACTGAGGCTTTTTATTGGCTCCTAAGTTCCAAATAGAACATGCCAACCAATCACAGCATAGACTTTTACAAATATCCCACCCACCACATTTCTACAGTATGTTGCACACTAATTACCATACTGGCCAATAGAACTTTAGCTGGTAAACTAGTGGCTTCAGTGCAACATTTCCATGTGGACTAGTGAAGGCGAAACTGCTTACTAGTTAAGTAGTGAAGACACAAATGTTCACTAACTAGTGAGGTGCAAAAAGTGTCACTAGTTTAGTAATGTTCACCAAAATGCCCACTAGTGAACAAGTGAGGGCAATTTCCATTTGACTAGTGAACTATTGAGATGTGAAAGGGGTCACTTGTTATCACGTAAAGACCTAAATTCTCCCTAGCTTACTACTGAAAGTGTTTTGGGCCTTACTCCTATTAGTTCAAATACATAATGAATGACTACATGCAAAAATGCATGCATGGCACTCATAACTTTTGGTTCATGGGATTTAGTTGTGGATGTTTATGAATTAAAGGAATTGTTTAGGAATTGAAACCATTTATTAAACAGTGACACTACTTTGCTTTGCGTTTCATATTTTCTACTAAACACCTAAAATTCTAACATCCTTTACCTAAACAGTTTTATAGCAGCTGTAATTCATATCGCAGTGTATTTCATTTTCAGTGGCACAACTTCATTTCGGCAATAGAACTAGAAATTAAATGGTGTTGCAATGGGAAAGGCACCAGGACAGGGGATTTGCCGCCCACAGCATCAGCCAGGAGCTTTAAAAATGGCAATAGGGCCTACTATGGACAACAACATTAGGGAGACCTCAGCCCCAGCTAAAGCATGTTGAAGCCTCTGTCCTTTACACTGAGGAACTGGCCTTGCATCCAACTCCCCCTCGAGCATACACTTGATTGAATCTGAGTTGTATACCAAAAATATTGTGGAAGGAGCGGCAGACATAGTGAGAGTTTTGGAGTTTATTCCAGCATGGAGGACACTCTTCAGGCATGGTTGCCCAGAGAACACTTGACCTAAATTACGAGTACTCAGCAGTACTACGAGTACTGGCTTTTATGGGAACATGGGAATTAAATAACATTTTAAGGGTGGTTTTAAATTCATGGTGGGGAAGCTAGAAAAAAAAACTAAGTTTGGGCTCTATGAAATTTTAATATTTTGCTCCCTGTTATTGTTAACAGTACTATACATAGTGTCCTCAAATGGCACCCTGCTAATTCTAACCCCCTGCCCTCCCTGCAGACAGAACCCTTCCAGAAATGGGGGAGGGATAAGTGGAAACCCAGTGTTGGCCAGGCCGCAGTCAATATATGCTGATTTAGTTAGCCTTGGACACTTTTGCAGAGACTAAAGATCAATGACTAAGGGTTACAGAGAAGCACAGTATAAAATGTATGGCAATTGTAAAACAAATATTCAACTCTGTCACACTCCTGGTACCCTCTGGCCATCTTATGTCATGCTGGGGCCTTGCAGACTATAGTGCTGATAAGTGTACTTATCAGCATGTGCTGGCGAATCTGCTGCTGAAAAAGCAACTTTTCAACTGATTCACAAAATTTGCTGTTCCACTTAAGGGATTTCATTGATGTAATTTTGGGCTAAATACTTCTGCACAAATGTGTTGGTCAATCCCATATTCACAGGAATGGGAAAGCAGCCCCTTCTGAATGTATGCTTAAACTGAGAGTCTCAAGCCCACACTTTCCTTCAAACAATTAATGTGAATCTGAATTTTGTTCTCCTAAAATTCTGTGGTGTTTGTAGTTGCACAATACTATTGGCTTAATTAATTATACTGCAAGTAAACGATATCGTGATATGGGTGTAGGTCACTACTTATAAAAACAAATTTATTTCTTGTGCTAATTGTGTCTATCCAAACTAGGAATGATTCCCCTGACACTTGGTCCTGTGGCCTCCCCAATCCCTCCACACTCTCTGAGGGGCAGCATGGGAATGTGCTCCGCTTCTGTTAGAGGCTTAGAAGGGGAGAGACCAAGAGACCCCCCCTCCTGTCTCGCTCTCTGCTCCCTGCGACTGTGGAACAACTTTTGTTTCATTGTTGGCTGGCAACCTCTGTTTCTCCCATACCTGCTGAGATGGTCATGTGATGGGATTGGGCTGATTAGGAGCACCTGGCCAGCTCATCAAGGACTTTAAAACCACATGGTTCCTGCTGCCAAGGAGAGGCTTTTGGTGTGGGACTGCTGGCTGTTGCCTCTTAGCCTGGGATTGTGTCATTATGATTTGGACTTTGTGTTATGTCTTTGTCTTATGTGTTCATGTAATAAATCCCACTGGTTGGGTTACATTTTAAAGGTGTTTTGGTTTGGGTCACTAAAGTTACTTGGTTTAGTTACTTGGGTCACTAAAGATCAATGACTAAGGGTTACAGAGAAGCACAGTATAAAATGTATGGCAATTGTAAAACAAATATACATGCTCTTTGTTGTTCGCCCCAGTAGGGCCATCTAATAGTGGGGCGTAACATCAGCGAAAATGCTGTGACATTTCTGTACTAAAACAAGGAACATATCAGTATAATATTACATGATATAATGATAAAATATGCATAACTTATTCAAGTTCATATGTATGGACCAGTAAATATGAACTGTGATGTGTACCTCAGGGACACCTAAATAACTATATAGTAAAATATAATAATAACAACAACAATAATAATAATAATAATACATTTTATTTAAAAAGCGCCTTTCGAGCCACCCAAGGTCACTATCACAAATAAAACAAATAGCTACATGTTTCATTTAATACAAAGACAAAGACGACAGATACACAAAACACACAAAGACGACAGATACACAAAACATTTATCAACAATCTAATCAAAGTCTATGGGTAACTCAGTGTCAGAGTCTCTCAGGTGATGTAAAATCTTGATGATGTAAAATGCTCTTACATATGGTATGCTGAGTAGATAAGTGGGCTTAATTAATTATACTGCAAGTAAACGGTATCGTGATATGGGTGTAGGTCACTACTTATAAAAACAAATTTATTTCTTGTGCTAATTGTGTCTATCCAAACTAGGAATGATTCCCCTGACACTTGGTCCTGTGGCCTCCCCAATCCCTCCACACTCTCTGAGGGGCAGCATGGGAATGTGCTCCGCTTCTGTTAGAGGCTTAGAAGGGGAGAGACCAAGAGACCCCCCTCCTGTCTCGCTCTCTGCTCCCTGCGACTGTGGAACAACTTTTGTTTCATTGTTGGCTGGCAACCTGGATTCAGAAGCTACAACACAGTACCACATGTTCCCTTCACATAGTTCTACCTGCACGTTAATGTAGGTGATTTCACTAATTACAATAGCTCTTCTCATCTGATTTTGTGAATACCTGGAACAAATAAGTGGTACTGGATTAAAGCTTATAAAGCCAGGTGGTCTATCACTATCAGGTGGTAACGTCGTATGTTGAAAATATGTCAGAAATCTGTGATAATGCTATTGTTTGCAAAATTCGGTTGATTGGCTTCAATCAAACCTTTTAGTAATTAATTTTGGACTTTTTCCTCTTAGTGCCTTTGGTCACGCTTTACCGTTTGTTCCACCACACAAGGCACATGATGTGCTTGAGTTTTCTTTGCCAGTAAGTTATCACTTGATTTATAGCGCAGCAAGTTGTTTTATGCACAGACCTCTTACACCCCGTCTAGGTCAACACTTTTCTACAAGGGTAATTAGAAGAGACAGTATCATTTCACAGATGTCTTTAAACTGATTTCATTAACTTTGATTCTGAACTCAATGCTCCTCATCTAAACGAGATGAACCCTTACACTAGACTTACTATTAGGCCATGGCAAGTGAGCTTAATTTGGTTTAGTGACTCTGCCTCGTGGGTTTAGAAACATGCTGCCTGAGATCTGGTGTACATTAGAGAACTCTCACCTGTGGCTGACATGCACATCTGTTGTACAGCTAAATCATCATAAATCATCATATATAGGCAACAGTTTGAGTTGAGCCGACTGAATTATTAATGACTTGTTGTATTACTTCCAGAAATAGAATGAGCTAAATCAGCTTTGTTTATGTTTATGATCCTTGGCAGATTCCTTTTTTTTTTTTTAAATGATGTACAATACTAAAACATCAGAATATAAATAAGAATACTTGGGTAAAATTTCAGAATATTCACATTATAGGAAAAAAAACAAGCATAGCTTACATAGCTATAGTCAGACTCAATTAATCATACATTAACATCATACACAAAATTATAGGTTCTGAATTATAAGTATTAAAATGGAGCAGAGAGGAAGTTGACATTTGGGAATATGACAAAGTTGTTGAGTATCTATGAGAAGTCTCCAAAGGTCTTGCTTTTTAATACACACTATAATTAAAGTGGTTAAATTGCTAATATCATAGTGATTGTTTGCTGGTGAAAGGCAAATTAATACATGGGGTAAATAGCACAGTGTGAGTGCACTAAAGGAATGTGTTCTCTCCTGGGTGTAACCAAATGGAATGATTAGCTGTTGAATTAGGAAAGTGTGTTTGTATGTGTCTGTGTGTGAGGGAAAGACAAAGACAGAGGGAAGGAGAGAAAGAGAGAGAGAGAGAGAGAGAGAGAGAGAGAGAGAGAGAGAGAGAGAGAGAGAGAGAGAGAGAGAGAGAGAGAGAGAGAGAGAGACAGGAAATAATAATAATTTCAGAGAAATTAATCATTAGATGTAAAAATGAAATTATGACTTAGAGTGGGCATCCCACAATTTAATAGATGAGATAGATGATATAATATAAACTTATATTATATATAGATGATATTATATAAATGTTTTAACTGGCTTAACATTCTAATTTTTGTCAAACAACAACAAAGTACTGTACATAATGGTTTTTATTTTAAAAAAGTATGAAAATCTGTTTTTTTAGAGATAGAGATAGAGAGAGAGAGAGAGAGAGAGAGAGAGAGAGAGAGAGAGACAGACAGACAGACAGACCCAGAAGAAGCAGAAGAAGAAGAAGAAGAAGATGAAACAGAAGATCTTCTATTTATCTTGTATTTTACATTTTACAAAATCTCAAAGTGCTTACAGGATTAGAAAGAAAAAAGACAGATGTGGCCTTACCAAGCTTAAAATAACATAAGAAAAAGAAGCAAACAAAACATTCTTTTTAAAAAATCACCTGTCCTAAAAACATACTGTCACATACTGTATACAACACATTCACTGTGCCTCTCGGGAAAGACACCACGTCTGCAATATAAAGGCATCTATTTTTGGTATGACAACCATGCCTTTGAGATTTTACAACATGAGTTCAGAGAGATACATTGTATTTTCAAATATGACACGAGCCTTAGAACTGAAACATTACAGTCTGTTCTTGTTCCCAATATCCCTCCCTTCAGTCGACTGCACCCACCCCCCCACCCCCACCCCTCACTTTGTATGACCATGTGTTTATTTTTACTCCTGGATGCATAAACAAGGTTACTGTGTCTGCCTCTCGCCCATCTTACTGTAAAGGTACAGGCCTGTGCAAAGCTGGGTAGAAATAGACTTGAGTGTGAATTCTCTGACCTCTTACTGCCTAAATATTTTAGTTATGTCTCCTGTACATTCCGTGTAATATAGTACAGTACAGTATAGTATAGTGGACTATAGTATAGTACAGTGTGTAGTGTGCAGTGTAGTATAGTATAGGTTATCTTTGTCATAATTTATGTTTTGTATACCTATTTATTGACTTCTGTGAAATTATTTATTTTGTGTCTTCTTAACACCACTTATGACTAATGAGTATAAGTGTGAGAGAGTTTTTAAGTTAGGCTACTAGACAGTTGAATTTCCCATGCCCCCGCCCCTCTTTCATAGCCAGAAAGGGGGGGTGGGCTGATTGACAAGTGAGTGAGACGGCACACATCAGTCCACCCCAGCCCACCCATGGCTACGCTTATGCCTCTGCCTCTCTCTCTCGCTCTCTCTATAGTATAGTATAGTATAGTATAGTGTAGTGTAGGGTAGTATAGTATAGTATAGTGTAGTGTATTGTAGTGTAGTGTAGTATAGTACAGTATAGTGTAGTATAGTATACTGTAGTGTAGTAGATAGTATAATGTAGTATAGTATAGTATAGTATAGTATAGTATAGTATAGTACAGTGTAGTGTAGTGTAGTATAGTATAGTATAGTGTAGTGTAGTGTAGTGTAGTATAGTATAATACTATTCGGTATAGTTACTTCTGTTATGTTGCCTTACTTAGGACTTCCTTCATCTATGACTCATTTTTCCATCTCTTTATTAATCTCAAATTTACCTCTGTATATGAATAAAATAGCAACATGCCATTTCATTTAGAAACACTTTAGTCAGCTCTCCAAATGGCCTTCAAAGTCATGCCAGACCCAGGGATCAAAAGGATATTTCATCACACAAAAAAGTTTCTTCTTTCTACACCAGACATTCTGAATTAATTAAAAATCACATCAGGAAATGTCAAGGGATTTACTTCAAGGCTCGGGATGACAACTCCCCCTTCTCCACCGAGGCATCATCCTTCAGTGAGAGAGGACAAGCCTATGCTCATAATTCCATTTCTCATCAAAGGCGGGTTTTTAATCTCAGCAGTTCACAGTAGGCTATGTTCACATCTACACAGGGAATTCATAGTCCTTATTCCCCCCCCCCCCCCCCCCCCCCCCCACCATGATCCCCTATGTGCTCATTGGCCGAGCAGAGGTAATTTTATCTGTGTGCGGAGAAAAATTAGACTTCATTTTTGTGTCTTCAAATGCGACATGAGAATTTTAATGGTTAGCAACAAGGCACTGCTGTGTGGTGAAACACAGCTTCAGTGATGGGAGGACTAAGAGGCCAGTGTTATTGTCTTTCTTTGATAATAGTGGTAATAGGCTAGCTGGGAATGTAGGCTAATGTCAGGGATAATAACTTTGGCTTCTGACAAAGCTGAGGCTGATTTTCGCTAGTCCTGAATGACAGAATTAATTAATCTGGGGAGACGACACACTGCACATGTAATCTCTGTAATCTTTGGTCTTCAGCGAAAATGCTGTGACATTTCTGTACTAAAACAAGGAACATATCAGTATAATATTACATGATATAATGATAAAATATGCATAACTTATTCAAGTTCATATATATGGACCAGTAAATATGAACTGTGATGTGTACCTCAGGGACACCTAAATAACCATATAGTAAAATATAATAATAATAACAACAACAACAACAACAATAATAATAATAATAATAATAATACATTTTATTTAAAAAGCACCTTTCGAGCCACCTAAGGTCACTATCACAAATAAAACAAATAGCTACATGTTTCATTTAATACAAAGACAAAGACGACAGATACACAAAACACACAAAGACGACAGATACACAAAACATTTATCAACAATCTAATCAAAGTCTATGGGTAACTCAGTGTCAGAGTCTCTCAGGTGATGTAAAATCTTGATGATGTAAAATGCTCTTACATATGGTATGCTGAGTAGATAAGTAAGTCAATGGAAAACCTCATTTTACAGGTTTTAAGGTAAACATGTCAAAAATGCATGTCCTTTTGTATGGCTGCAGTGATTTTGTGACCAGACAGTCAATTTATCCTTAGTTGAATTTGGTTTTGGTGTGGTTTTGGCAATATTGTGCTGTAGTGGTATTTTTGTGTGAACGTTTGCTTGTTACTTTGTATTAGATGTGGTTTGCTGTGGGTTTTCTTTGGAATTTAGGACTGTCAGTACAAAATTGCAGTCAGACCTTGACTGAATGGTGACACCACCTTCCTGATTGGTGTGACCACAGGTGATACCAGGCTGAGTGCTCTCACTGTGGTTGTGGGTTACTTAATTTTGTGCAGGTAGTGGCAGATGAGCAGGCAGCACAAGGGGAGACAAAGTGAGAGTGGCAGTCAGAGGAGACCTGCGCTGGCTACTGGAAGGATGGGAGAATGAGGGCTAAAGGCAACCAATGGCTTCCTGGCGGCTTACATGGAGAGTTTGTGGGCCCAGCAGTGTGGCAATTCAGAAATAGGGCTTTAGGAACATACACTCCGTTGAACTGTTGAAGCTATACGTACCTGGAACCAAGGGAAGCCGTCTGCCCGGCATTTACTGAGCATCCTGAATTAGCAGCGTTGCATTTCTTTTGGTTGGTCCTGATGGTATTTGAGTAATAATAATAATCTTGTAAATAGCATTTTAATGTTGAAACATTTTATTATTATTTCAAATCCCTTGGTTGGTTTTCGAACTCTTGTATTAGGATCAAAAGCTTTGTATGTGTCTCTGGCTGAGCTAGGAGGTGTGAACAACTGGCTTCCTTTACCATTCTGAATAACCGTCCCTGTCTGGTGGATTAACATACAGACAATTTGGCACCTTTTCTTATCTGATTAGGAAGACACTGTATACTAGACTAGAGTACTTAACAAAAGACCATTGCATATGCATTTTGGGGTGTAACTTGGGTGCAGCCATTGGCTGTCTACAGACATTTAAGGTCAGAAAAACCACTGTTAGTTAGTCTTGTCGTGTCTGTCATCGTCCTGTGTGTGTGTGTGTGTGTGTGTGTGTGTGTGTGTGTGTGTGTGTGTGTGTGTGTGTGTGTGTGTGTGTGTGTGTGTGTGAGTGTGTGTGTGTGTGTGTCTGTCTGTGATGCCCTTATTGTTAAGAATAAACCTTGTACTTGATGTTCAACCACTAGTCTGACTGAGTCTCCAAATTCAACTTAAAAGTAATTTTATTACTTTTAGTCCCCTATTCCACTCTGAACCTCCAAGCCAGGTGGGACCGAACTGTTTTATCTATGTTTTTTTCCCATTGCTGGAGCCCTGAGCCTGGACTTTTTTGACAACAGAGACTGAGCTGGAAGCTTTTTTAAAAATCATTTTATTGCCAGATCTGTATCCTCCATTCCTTAACAGTGGAAATCTTAAATACTGGTAAATTTGAAGTTGTCACTGTCTTTGGCAGTGTCTTTTAGTGGCATAGTCGGGTTAACAGTTTCACTGTTGGGAAATGGATACAGCACAGAGGGGTGAAAACTCATCAGTGCAAGGCAGTGGTACTCCAGCCATTATGGCACAGTTCGTAGTGCCATGGTTTATGGGGACTGCTTGGATTCCAAAATTTGATGGTGATAAAGCCAAATTCGAAGAATGGAGGGGCCAGGTAGAGGCCAGGTTGAAGAATGGAGGGGCCAGGTAGAGGCCAGGTTGAGAGCTCAAGGAGCAAAATAGTATTTTAACATAAGTTGCCATTGACATCTTGTGCACAGTCCACGAATCACCATATGGCCCCTATGCAAGCCCCTCACATGAGGCAATGACCAACCAGGGTGCCATCTTACCAGTGGGATGCTCAAGGCCGCCCCATCTGTCAGAACTGTGGCGAGACTGGTCATGTGCAACACCAGTACACCAAGCGACAATCAGCACAGCCCCTACAGCTGAGGGCCAAGTAGTGGGGGCAGCCAGCCAGGATAAAGAGCCTGAAGTACAGCACAAGTCTGCCTTGATTGGTGAGTGCCCTGATGTTTTAATAAAAATGTATGGCAAATTGGCTATACCATTTGTGTTTCATACTGGATCCCAGGTCACTTTACTTAGCCAAAGCCTGTTAAAGAAAAACCTTGAAGGCATCCACTTGACTGACATTAAGGATGCCCCCTGGTTGACACTACATGCGGCCAATGGACTGAACATTCCGTATGTGGGCTGTGCCCTAGTTGACTGAGGGGTAGGTATTGTCCAGGTGCCAGGAAAAGGGGTAATCGTTGGGGACCAGACAAGGGTATATTGGGCATGAATATTATTAAACCTGTTTGGTCTACTCTTGCTCAAAGAAACCAGCCAGGAATGTTGGCTTTTAAAACCACCGTGCCAATAGTGGAGGGGCAGGCGTGGACCCGAGCTTTTGCAGAGTGCCATCGGATTACCAGCGGATATACCCCACCTTCCCCTCTATCAAGGCATAGCTAAATTGCCACGACAACCCCCCATTGTTATTCCACCTCAATCAGAGATGATTGTTTGGACCCAGGTAGCTAACAGTGTGTCTAACCAGGCTTTTACTGTGATTAAGAACCCCCAGCTGACAGTGGCACAGACTGACGCACAAGTACCCTGTCGGCTGTGTAATTTCAACCCATATGTAGTGGAGGTTCCCCAGTGCCAACCACTGGTTCAGGTGACTGAGGTAGCCACAACAGATGTCCAAGGGGAACGGGAGCTCGTCCTCAATAGCATGGCGGCCGATGTCGTAGAAGTTGAGGTGAGGCAAATCAAGTCCATGTGGGGAAATGTCACCACACAGCATCCTGTGTTGTCTTTGCACGGAGATGGGCCCAGCAGGGGGAGATGACAGACCTGCTGCGGAAGTCGACAAAGGTGTCTGCCAGCCTGGTTTTGTGAAGCACCAGATGCCAGCTGAATCCACACCCCCAAGCCGGGAGAGGTATCGACCAGTCCCCCCAAGTCTGTATACAGAGTTGAGGACCCTACTGCAGAACATGCTGGACACTGAAGTGAGGGAGAACGCCAGTCCCTGGCCCAATTGTGCTTGTTAACGAGAAAGACGGAAGCTTGCGATTCTGTGTAGATTACAGAAAGTTAAACTCTCTCACACATAAAGATGCGGCCAAATGATATTCTACACTACACTTGGCAAGTGGCTATTGACAAGCGGAGATGTACCCCTTAGACAGGGAAAAGACAGCTTAGACTTATTTACCTAGATGATGTGATTCTGTTCTCCCCTGAGTTAAGTAGCCATCTGTGTCATTTGGAAGAGGTATTTCAATGCCTCCATCACTATAAGCTAAAACTGCAGCCTAGGAAGTGCAGTCTGTTCCAGCACCAGGTGACTTACCTTGGATATGTCATCAGTGAGCAAGGTGTGGCTATAGACCCGGCTAAGGTCGCCTCTGTATGAGACTGGCCCATCCTCCAGACTGTAAGACAGGTAAAATCCTTCTTTTGCTTTGCCGGTTACTATCGCAGTTTTATACCTTGGTTTTCTAAAATTGCAACACCTTTGAATGCCTTGACACGAGGTACTGCCACACATGGGAAAATGGCTTTCATTAACTGGTCTCCTGGCTGCCAACAAGCTTTTGATTGACTAAAAGAAACCCTACTTAGTACACCTATATTGGCCTTTGCATTTTTTTCCCAGCCATTTAGGCTGTACATTGATGGCAGTTTGGAAGGACTAGAGGCAGCACTTGCACAAGTACAAGATGGCAAGGAGAAGGTGATTGCATATGCTCATTCAAATTGGAATTGTTGGCACTCATGGGCAGTCACTGAGAAATTTAAAGACTATCTCTATGGGACTGAGTTTACTTTGTTTACAGATAATAACTGGCTAGTGCATATGAAAACAGCTTGTCCAGTGCAGTGGAGCAATGGTGGGCAGCACAGCTGGCAATTTTCAAGTAGGCCAGGTGTGCAAAATAAGAATGCTGATGCCTTGTCTAGACTGCCTGCCCCTGAAGAATCCCATGAAGGACACAATCAGCCAGCGCAACTGCCCAAGCACTATACAACCATCTAATCCAGATGTTTGGATGCCAAGAACGAATCTTATCAGACCGGGGGGCGGCTTTTGATTCCTCCTTAAAGGTGTACTTCCACGAGAAACCGTTTAGTACTTGCTCTTTTGAAATATGATAGGTCACCCCGAGTTGCATATGCATGCTGCATATCAAAATGTTTTTCTATCTCCGTTTTCTATATCAGTCAAAAGAAGACAATACATGGAAAAACGACCCAATGCGAAAAGGGCCTTCGGCGTGACGTAGACGTGGAAATACATATAAGAGAAACTGACCGAATGGGCTTTAAATAATGTTAGCCTGTTTGACTGACTCGCATAAGATTAGCAGGCTAGTTGAATGAACTGCATTTAGCCGGGCACTTGCACTGTTTTGTCATGCAAATATTACCATTCTGAAACGTTCATTGAAGCCATTGACGTCAGGAAGCGACTGTGCTTGTGCCATCTCTCCTTCCTCTTCGGATTCAGGATCAAACACATAAGGCTGTATCTCCGTAGACATTCTGTGTGCAGTTTTAGCGCTGTCAAGTTGACTTTTCCCCTTTACCTTACTCTGCTATCAAGTTGACTGTGGGGCAAAGGAAGCTGCAGGGAGCGTGCCTCTGGTGAAATCGTGTCGTTCTCCCGGCCCCACCCCCTCTACCAAACTAAAACAGCCTGAAACAGAAGCACTAGAACATTTTTTTCATTAAAACCAGCGCACAGGGTAATTATTAATACTAGAGAACACTGCAAAATTAATGAAAACACGATGGAAGTACACCTTTAATAATGGAACTTTGTCATCTGTATGGTGTCAGAAAAGTCACACCACCATTTACCACCCCCAAGGGAATGGGGCATGTGAGCGATTTAACCAGACCCTGCTGGGGTTGCTAAGCAAACAAACCCTGTGCCCGAATCAGCTCCCAGCCCTTGTCCAAGCATATAATAACACCACTCATAGCACCACTGGAATGACTCCTCATTATGTGGTATTTGGTAGACATGCCAGGTTGCCTGTGGATTGGGCGACTGGACTGGGGGCTGTATTAGACTCCCATACCTTCTCAGGATGAGTGAAGAGGCACCAGAAGGCTCTGAACCATGCCTACCAGACAGTGAAGACACAAACCCAACATAGGCAGGAACAGGCCCAAGCCAGGTACAACTGCCGAGCCAAACTTGCACCCATACTCCCAGCGAAACCAGTCTTTTTCTGTAATTTCCACAGGAGGGCTAAAGGAAAGCTTGGCTTGAGGTGGGTACCAGAACCATTTGTGGTGGTCAGACAGCTGCGAGAAGGCCATCCCGTCTACGTACTTTGCCCAGAAGGTAAATAGTCCCCAACCCATACAGTGCATCGTAATAACTTGCGACCATGCCCTTTGAATGTGTTACAGGACGGCCAGGAGCCAGACAGACCAGGACCCTCAGCCAACGGGACCCGAGTTCATTGCCCCCTCCAAACTGGTGGCTCCCTGGACTGCTGTTAAACTCTGACCCACGGCCAGTTGTGAATGCAGGAGATCAATCTGAGGCCCAGCTATCTGACCCTCCGATAGTACCAGTTGGCCAACAAAGCGAGGTGAACCAACCCAGCATACGGTGCTCCCAGCGAGCAAACTTGGGGGTGCCCGTAGTCAGGTAACACTCTGAGTAGACGGTCAGGACGACCTGTATTAAAGTGGGGGGATGTCAAACATGCATATCCTTTGGTATGGCTGCAGTGACCTTTGTTGCTACTTTAATTGCAGTGATTTTGTGACCAGACAGTTGAATTTGGTTTAGTGTGGTTTTGGCAATATTGTGCTGTAGTGGTATTTTGTGTGAACTTTTGTTTGTTACTTTGTATTAGGTGTGGTGTCAGAGGGATGCATGGTTTGTTGCATGTGTTTTTTTTTGTTTGTTCTTTTGCTCTGCCTATTTTGCATACTTATTTTTTTCTATATTGTTTGTGTTGCATGCATTTATACGTGTCATTGTATCTGTCTTGCTGTGCCTCCTAAGTTGCTGCACTGCTTACTTGGTCAGTGTTCTTGCGGTCATCTTGATTACCTGCTAGATTGGCTTGTTGGACAGAGCCCTCCCCCACCTGCTCCCATTGCAGAGCTGATCAGCTGATGCACAGGTGCTGCTGATCAGAGGTGAACTCTTGAAAAACCCTGAACTCTGGCCTTTGGGGTGTGCTGTCTGCCCAGCTTGGATGCTGTTTGTTACTCTCTGTGCCTGGACTCTTGTACTTTGCCGCCTGAACTTGTGATTGCAGTGATTGCACTTATGCTTGGTGCTGCCCCCCCGCCTTGTCTTCAGTGGTCCATTAGCGCACTGGCAATCTGAGGCTTATTCACCTGGTTGTTCTCCTCCTCACCTACGCTACTTGACATCAGCTTGGTTGCGCCTGGCAGCAGAGCTTCTGCCCTCCACATTTAGTTTCTCAACAAGACTGGGAGCTAGATACGTCTGCTCCCAGTTTGATGGTGAGTGCTGCATCTGCTCCTTCAGGGTCACTACCCATGTGCACATCAAGTGGAATACTTTACCTTTTGCCACAGTGGACTTGTTAAATATATTTAGTGTTTATTTGTGTTTGATTTTGGGGTGTTTGTGCTGTTATTTTTCTTTCTTTTTGGACTGGGGAAGCTGCTGAGTGCTACAGCTTGGATTGGGAGTAC
Organism: Coilia nasus; assembly: GCA_027475355.1. NCBI lineage: Eukaryota > Metazoa > Chordata > Actinopteri > Clupeiformes > Engraulidae > Coilia > Coilia nasus. Next base: position 33,498,833 of record CM050203.1, read on the forward strand.
ATGGACTCTAGTGCGCACACGGACCGTGCTTTTATCCATGGGCTTTTTTAAAACTTGTGTTTAATAAATATACTTATTTTTAGGATCATTGTTGTTTGGGGTGTTTCTGCTCTGTGGCTCCCACCAAATTTCACGAACCTGCTGTGTCTAACTGAGAGTTCCCAGCTCTTTAATTGGGTGGCGTAGTCTGACATCTGCACTGCATGTTATAGTGGCTTTAGGTGTGATTTGTTGTGGGTTGCTGTTTTTTCTTTGGAATTTAGCACTGTCGGTGCACAATTGCAGTCAGACCTTGATTGAATGATGACACCACCTTCCTGATTGGTGTGACCACAGGTGATACCAGGCTGAGTGCTCTCACTGTGGTTGTGGATTACTTAATTATCTGCAGGTGGTGGCAGAGGAGCAGGCAGCACACAGGGAGACAAAGTGAGAGTGGCACTCAGAGGAGACCTGCGCTGGCTACTGGAAGGATGGGGGAATGAGGGCTAAAGACAACCGAGGACTTCCTGGCAGCTTCCATGGAGAGTTTGTGGGCCCAGCAGTGAGGCAATTCAGAAATAGGAACGTACGCTCCGTTGAACTGTTGAAACTTTACGTACCTGGAGCAAAGGGAAGCCGTCTGCCCGGCATTCAGTTAATACCCTGAATTAGCAGCATTGCATGTCTTTTGGTTGGTCCCCTATTCCACTCTGAACCTCCAAGCCAGGTGGGACAGAACTGTTTTATCTGTGTTTTTTCCCATTGCTGGAGCCCTGAGCCTGGACTTTTTTTGACAACAGGGACTGAGCTGGAAGCTTTTTTAAAACCATTGTATTGCTTTTTATTGTTGGACTATGTTTGATTTGTGTGATACGTGCCAGATCTGTGTCCTCCATTTCTTAACAGTTGAAATCCTAAATACTGGTAAATTTGAAGTTGTCACCACAGATTGTATGCAACATTTTATGTAATGTGTTACAAATTATATGATCATTTCACCTTTTTCACAGCATTAATGCTCATAGGAGCCAGGCTTGTTGGAATGACAGTCAGAGCACATCCTAAACTGTAGTGATGGCATGTTTTGGTGTGAACAACTGCAACCGCATTGGCAGAAGCTGAAGACTGTAAAATTAAAGTATCAGGATAGTAGAACACCTGGCAAAGACAGAGAATAAAAAATGAAAGGTCATGATACAAGGGCAACATTTTTAACAATGTTGCTGGGCAACAACATGACATTTTTGATGGGATGATACTAAGAAAAGTTGCCTGCTTCTGGTGCTAAGTGCTCCGGATTAAAATGCGCTGCCTAATGTCAGTGGAAATGTGGCCAAACATCTGAGAGCACAGTTGCCTGGCAACATTGTTCAAAAAGTTGCTAGTCTATATATCATCACCATAAAAGGATGCCAAAGCAGACAACACATTCCTCACATCACCACATCAAGAGGTCCTGCACTGAAACAACAACAATCACACTGGCAGAAGCTAAAGGCTGTAAAAATGAAAGTATCAAGATCAGAGGTGGAGACCCCAATTTTAGAAAGTAAAAATCCATTCACATATTCTTCTTTCTGTGCACTTGACTAGCTGATCTACCTGTCTGGTTTGTGTGCTCATTAGAATATTAGAATCAGCTGGTCTAGAGAATGGTTGGATTGAAAATGTGGCAGGTTCTATGTTCTGAAGCTCGGATCTCTACTTCTGAGACGGATTGTAGAACACCAAAGACAAAAAAGAAAACCCTAGTGACATGCAAAATATTTCAAGAATTCTTTAGAAAGTTCGCAACTGATTGCACTATATCAGGCTAAAAATAGCCAGTGTTCACTTCTATTATTCATAATTTCAAAACCTAATCTTTTTTTTCTTTATATAGATGGCCTACAGGGAGTAGAATCCTGAAATATTCATTTGTGGTTTAAAAGCTTTGTTTTACCTACATAACTCCATGAAGAATAACAGCCACAGCAATGTTCGCAATAAATGTTTTATGATCTTATTCGTGGGTTACGCCTCTTTGGACACAACAACTTTTTTTTAGTCTAAGCACTTTTCCTCTACATAACATTTCCTTTCGTGCTTTGCTTGAAGGCAAAACAAATTCAATGGTTTAAACAAATCTTGTGAAATGTCAGATTCAATATTCAGCAAATTCTTATTAAATATCAGATTAAATAAGTACAACTATGTGAACATAACCCTTTCTCAATTATACACATTGGCAAACATTATGTTAACACTAAATGAAAACATCTTAGGTAGGAGGTTTTTAGGAATGAGCTGTATTTTTCATAAAGGACATATTGTTAACACTCAGCAAAGATGACTGAGAAGAAAAAAGTGTGACCTCACTTAACATACAGTATAAAAAATTAGTCACAGTGGCGCAGTTAGCTAACATATTCGAGTATGACCTCAGGTCATTTCCCAATCCTACCCTACCAATTCATTTTGCTTTACTGTCCAATTAGAGGTAGAAAAAGCCTGGGAATATGTCTTCATAAAATTTCATTTACAGATGAAATAGGGCTAACCATTACAGTTCTGACATCTGTGAGGTAGCCTAGTTTGAATACTGAGTAGTTAAGAGGTTGACAGATGATACTTTCTGTGGAGGGTTTTTTTCATTCTTCTCTTCTTTTAGGCATAGAGTATCTTTCTTTTAAGTGACAGGAAGAGTTTTCAGCAAATGTTAAAATTAATACTATATGACTGTACCTATGGTCTGCCATTTCTAATAATGTTAAATAGAAAAACTCTCCCTAACAAAGTTAAAATGAAAAGAGAGACAGTGATACAGTATGCTATACAGGTGCAGCACTTGATCTTACGAAAGAATAAAATATTGCCCATCCCATTAATAGTAATATAATTAGTGTGGGGCCCCCTGGCAATCCTGGGCCCCCTGCAATCCTCCTACTCCCCTCCACCCCACCCTTGGCATTGCCCCTGACAACTATACGGTACTGTATATTCAAACATCTTACTTCTTTGTATGTTAAGGAACATAACGAGTGGGAGTGAGGTTGTTAATCAGATCAGTATGTAATTGTGTTGGCAATGGACCTGTTGTATAACAGCAATATAACACTCGTGTTTGTGAGGTTGTTTATGGATGTCCTCATGGGTGTGGTTTGGCTGCAGACATGAAGATGAAGACTGTGTGCTGTAGGTGACCACACTTTAAAAACTGGTTTACAGCAGGTTCCTGTTCTGTAGAACACGAAAACATAAGCATACAAAACTTACGCAGGACATTAACATAAACCTGACGCCGATAACTTAGGCAGCAATAGACATTACATAGGTTACACAAATACATAGATACATATAACAATCCATGTGTGCAGGTATAATTGTTAGCTTTTTGAAGGCTGTGATAGAATGCAAAGCTCTGATGTGGAGAGGGATGTCATTCCAAATTTTTGTGAAGGTATGAAAAAAGGACCTCTGACCAACTATTTCTAAAGGCAGGGACTGGTAATAAGTGCTTGTGAAATTGATATGGTAAGATGCACTTGTCTCACATTGTCAATTTTTTTAATTTTTTTTATTAGGACCATTTCATGATTGCTTGTTTAAAACACAAAGCTCAACATGATTTGTAATATCTCTCCTATAAGAATTTGGTTCATTTATCAAGATCTCTCTTAGTTTTCATGTGTACATCAATTGCATGTGAGCACTCATGCACACTTTCACATCGACCTTTTCCCCTCCTATGTTGAATGTTTGTTACCTGTCTACCCGTCAAATGTAGGCTATACTAGAAGCCAAATTCCTTCTGTATGTAAATACTTAGGAAATAAACCTTCTGATTCTGATGATAAAACTCTATTGTAAAAAACATAACCTGACTTCACGTTTTAGCCTTACTGCTTTAGCTTATTCCTTGTCACTAGATATTTGTAAGCCTACAATGTGCTGCACTTTTAGTTCCAGATATTCTGTGCCTGACCTTCATTCATTTCCCCCTCTGGATCTAAGGATAGAGTGAGCTCCAATCTTATTTCATCCTTCATGTCTGTCTCTCCTTGGAGACTGTGTGAAAATCCCCCAGGCCAGTGGCTCTGCACAATGTTGGCTTTGTCCATAAGTCTAGTATTAAAGTGTAATAGAAGATCCAGTTATGAAACTTGCTATGTTACAGCAAATAACATAACCAAGACAAATATATGATTTTTAAATATTTCCTCAAATTTTGAGGAAAATAGCAAATTTATGTGCACATAGATCAGCTTCATGAACTATGTTTTTCTATGCATTCCATTTGGCATAATCTGATAGTCTTGACATTTAGTTTACCTGAAGGTGTGTGTGTGCGCGCGCGCGCGTGTCTGTGCGTGTTTGAGGGAGAGAGAGAGAGAGAGAGAGAGAGAGAGAGAGAGAGAGAGAGAGAGAGAGAGAGAGAGAGAGACCTCTGTAGGCTATGTGCTGTACTCTTCCGACCAATTACAGAAAACAACCACACCACGGTTCATCAGAGCCTTCGTGGAACAACCTAAAACGGAGGGATAACCACAAGTTCCAGAGCACGCTCTGGAAAATACGCTTCTCCGCTCATGGAGAAAAAATGCTTAGATGATTAGAGCAGACTGGCGATAAGCGTCAGGTGCTACACAGCGTCTTCTTTTGTATTATTGTTTGACAATTTAGGACCTGGCTTGTCGAACTTCGCTTCAACTTGTCCGGTAACGGATTCTCACAAGACTTCGGAATGGATGGATATCCAAAGGTGAGACAACGTTAACTCCACTAAAACGAGCAGAACGTTGTTCAACGCAGACATTACAAACAAGACTGGCTGCAGTGTCAGGTGCGGAAATGCTCCCGTTAGTTTGGTGTGTGCAGATTGCCGCTGGGGCGAGGAAAATAAAAAGCCCTTGGTTAGCTGCCATTGGACCGGACACTGACTGGGGCTGGCTGATGTTTGTCCGCGGGAGTATGTTTTGGCGAAGGGAGATCGATATTACTTTGACGCTGGTCACAAGAGAAGGTGCCAGCCTCCATATTCTCTCTCCAACCGTCAAGGACCTGTCTGCCGACTCTAATGGACATACTAACACCCAATCGCATTTCATGTAAAATGTTATCTTCTTTTTGCATCTGTGACCTGTCGAACTGGACCTTTATGGATTATTTTGGAAGGACTTTAAAAATTTTATTTACATAATCGCGTCAATTGATTCATAACCGACCGTATCTAATTTTTATATCAGATCGGAGATGAACGACACAGGATGCCGTTTCCAGATGCAAGTCTGACAGATGCGATTGATGTTGCTTGCCTCGGTCAGACTTTTGCGACCTGAAATACTTCACTCTTCTGTTTGCTGTCATTTCTTTACATTCACGACAGATAGACACAGACTTGCCGAATCTTCCACTTCAATCTCTACTAGTGGCGAAACAGAGAACACGATGTAAAATGAATCATTCTCATGTGTATCGCCTACCTTGTATGGGAATGGTAAAAGCTGCACAGATCACTGACAGTACATGCATTTCATCTGTGACCAATGCGAGTATATACTGTATATGTTTTAAATGGATGAAAATACTTGAACTGGATATAATCTTTCAAGTACTTGGATTTATGTCTCTTTTATGGGATTAGAAGACTGGACTTTGACATTGTCATGGCTGAAAAGTATGTTAACTGCTTAATATTTTTTCTTTACTTCATTATCACCGGAGATGCTTTTTCTGGTGTTTTCAATGCGTCTGACAAAGATCTTTTCAGAGACTATGGACAGTCAAAACTCACACAGGGGGACAGAGTGCCAGACCTCCGAAAGCTTCAGGCCACCAACCCCCACCCCAACCTTTATTTTAACCAGGCAGACATTCAAGTTATGAGGCAGAGGTCTACTACCACACACAGCCACATCTTCAAAGTCATCAGGACGGCCGTTTTGACGATGCTCTCCAGTCCTCCGCTCTACATGCCTCCAGCAAGGCACGAGGAGTTCACCAGCAAGTGGAACGAGATTTATGGGAACAACCTACCACCTCTGGCACTGTATTGTTTACTGTCTCCAGAGGACTCGGCCGCCCTGCAGTTTCTGTTTAAATTTATGGACCACATGGCAGAGTATCCGGACTGGAAAGTCACCAGTGCACCAAATGACGAGGTACCCATGGCTCACTCACTTACTGGCTTTGCCACTGCCTTTGATTTTATTTATTCTTATCTGGACCAACAGAGGCGTGATCTGTATTTGAAGAAAATACACACAGAAACCAAGGAGTTGTATGAGACGTCGAAATACAGAGGCTGGGGAAAGCAGTTTCTCCAAAATCACCAGACCACAAATATTCTTGCTATTCTGACTGGTGCTATTGTGGTAGGCACACACGATGATCCAGAGAGTATGGTTTGGAAACAAGTTTCAGTTAACTATATGGAAAAGACTATGTTTTTACTTAATCATGTAGTAGACGGCTCTTTAGATGAAGGTGTGGCATATGGAAGTTACACAGCTAAGTCAGTCACTCAGTATGTCTTTCTTGCCCAGCGCCACTTTAATATTGACAACACACAAAACAACTGGCTGCGCAATCACTTTTGGTTTTATTATGCTACTTTGCTGCCAGGCTTCCAAAGAACAATTGGCATCGCTGACTCTAATTACAACTGGTTCTATGGACCAGAGAGCCAGCTAGTTTTCCTGGACACCTTCGTAATGAAAAACGGCACAGGCAACTGGCTCGCACAACAGATAAGGAAACACAGACCTAAAGACGGGCCAATGGGACAGTCCTCTGCGCAGAGATGGACTACCCTTCATACTGAGTTTATCTGGTATAGTGCTCAGCTGACATCTCAGCCTCCTTATGGCTATGGCACACCTAAAATGCATATTTTCTCAAACTGGGGGGTTGTAACCTATGGAGCAGGCTTACCCAACAATCAGGGCAACACATTTGTCTCTTTTAAATCTGGAAAGCTGGGTGGCAGGGCTGTTTATGACATCGTCCACGCCAGTCCTTACGCATGGGTCGATGGCTGGAACAGTTTCAATCCAGGTCACGAACACCCAGACCAAAACTCATTCACTTTCGCCCCCAACGGACAGGTGTTTGTATCTGAAGCCCTCTATGGGCCCAAATACAGCTACCTGAACAATGTAGTTGTGTTCAGTCCATCACCCACCAGCCAGTGCAATGCCCCCTGGGAAGGCCAGCTTGGCGAGTGTGGCAAGTGGTTGCGGTGGACGGATGAGGGGGTGGGAGAAAGCGCCGGCGAAGTGGTGGCGGCCTCGTCTCACCACGACACAATGTTTGTTAGTGGGGAGTCCGCTCCATCATACTCCACCGCCATGAGACTCAAGAGTGTTTACAGGGCTCTTGTGTTGCTTAACTCCCAGACTCTGTTAGTGGTCGACCATGTGGAAAAGTGGGAAGACTCTCCAGTCAACACACTCAGCGCATTTTTTCACAATCTGGACATTGACTTTAAATATGTCCCCCATAGGTTTATGGACAGGTACAGTGGGGCGTTGATGGATGTTTGGGATGCCCATTATAAAATATTCTGGTTTGACAGTCAGGGTTATAGCCCAGAGACCAGAATCCAGGAGGCAGAGCAGGCAGCAGAGTTTAAAAAAAGGTGGACGCAGTTTATCAATGTCACCTTCCCAATGCAGAGAACAATAAGCAGAATGGCCTACGTGATGCATGGGCCATATGTCAAAGTGTCTGGCTGCAGATTTATAGATGTCAGCAAAAATGGTGTGCGCCTCTCAGTTATAATTAACAACACTGAAAAAATAATTTCCATAGCAACCAATCACAGAGACATTGGGGTACGCTCGTCCTATCTTGGTTTTGGGGGGTTCGCCAAAGTTGAAGATCAACATCAAATCATCCGTTTTGGCCTGGGTGCACAGCTCATCGCAAAGCAAACCACAGTTGACAGTCAGCTCTTTGACTTTGGATTCACAGTAAATGTGATCGCTGGGATAGTACTCTGTGCAGCCATTGGATTTCTGACACTGCAGCGGAAGTTCTATGTCTGTTTTAGCAAACTGATGCGCTATGCCCTCCTCTCTGTCCTTATCCTCTGGATCTTTGAACTGCTGTTTGTCTCAAACAGCTGCGACCAGCTACTGTGTGGAGTAAAGTGGAAAGGTGTTGCTACCAACCCTGAGGTCAGTAAACACGTGAGTCTTTATGATCAGCTCCGCTTCCCCTTGCCCACCATCGTCATAACAACCCTGCCTGGCTCGGGTTCGGACATTCTCAAGCACCTTTTTTACAACAACACTGATTTTGTGTACTTGCATGTTCCTACTGAACACCTGGATATCCCAGAGACTGAGTTTGAGTTTGACTCCTTAGTGGATGCCTGTGAGTGGTCACAAGGAGACGCGCAGCAGGGGAAGTATAAAATCATTCAGGGCTGGCTGCACTCGTTGGTCCACGACACACATCTACACCTGCAGAATATCCCACTCCATGAGACAGTTCGACCCAGGTTCTCTTCCAGGTCAAGCTCTTCAAGGGACCACAGGAGAAGAGCCAGGAGGAGGGAACTTGCAGCTGATGTAAAGGGGAAAATGCGAGGGAGCGTCGAAAGGGATGTCGAGTATGTTCGCGAGCTACGCAGGCACATCAGTGAATATCCTAACTCACGAGTGGTGCTAAACCTCAGAAGTGGCAGTTGGACGTTAAAACTGCCTTTTATACAGGAAGTGGTGGGACCATCATTAAAGGCTATTTATGTGGTCAGGGATCCCCGGTCATGGATCTACCTGATGCTGTACAACAGTAAGCCGAGCCTCTATTCTCTTAAAAACATTCCCCAGCACTTGGCTCTGATGTTTAAAGAGGACATCAACAGGGACAGATGCCCAGCGTTTGCCCAGGAGTTTCGGCCGCTCTGGCGGCTCCTCTCGCGGTCGGAGACAAACCCTGTCCTGCTGCTCGCTCACCTGTGGCTGGCACACACCTCCGCCGTCCTCCGCATCAGCTCCATGCTGACTGAGGGAGCATACCTGCAGGTGAGGTTTGAGGACGTGGTGAACTTTCCGCAAGACACTGCTGAGAGGATTCACTCCTTCCTCGGTGTCCCTGTCTCTCCCTCTGCACTGAACCAACTCATGTTCACCACCTCCACAAATCTGTACAATTTAATGTACGAGGGAGACATATCACCAGCCAACATTAACATGTGGAGGCAGAACATGGGTCGGAAAGAGATCAGACTCATTGAGGATACATGTGGCTTTTTGATGAAGAGGCTTGGGTATTCCAGGTACAACAGTTAAAAGCTGCAGGCCAGCTGTTATAATGCATATTTATTTCGTTTGTAACATGTTTCATGTTGTATTTTTGCACTGATGGGGAGTGGGAAGTGTTTGTTTACATGAAGACAAGGAGTAAAAAGGGAATTGGTGTTGATAGGTGGTGTTGATATTTTCTTTGTAATATCTGTATAATCATGATGTTTCTTTTGTTGTTAAATAGATATAAACTTTTGTATTGAATTGAGATTATACAATATCATATTCCTGTTATTCTGTTATTCGGTAAAGAAGTGTTGATCTGTTAACTGTTTCTTTGGGGTGTGATAGTAATAACTTAGTTGCCTCTGATAATTTATCTATCTATACACATTATATTATTTTTGTAATTACCATAGCTGAATCTGTTATGGACTGTTAATTTTTCACAAACATGAGTATAATATGTCATATGTCACATAACAATGTGTTTTAACCTGGTGGGGAGGTGCTCATTGTGAAACTGTTGGAGTGTAGCGCTCTCTAACATGATTGTGACGACTGTGTGTCAGTAATTTTGCACTCTGCTGTAGAGATTGCTGGGCTTATGTATGCTGCAGATACTGTGTGTAGTAGTGTTTTTAAGTCAGAGAACACGAGGTGCTGGAAACTGTAATTGACTTGAAAGCTTGAGCTTAATCTGCATTGTGTAAATTCGAGGGTGTTAGCTGTAATCTCCTGAGGACAAAAAAGAAAACATAAGCCTAAAACTTTATATTATAATACACGTGCAAGCCCAAAGGTTCAGTTATTTAAGTATCTTTTTTTTCTTTTAATCTGTGTCTGTGCGTATATTCATGGTCCCACTCCACATACAGTCCCCTCTGGAAGCTGGTAGTAATAGTCATTTCCCAACCCCGCCACCACATATTTTGACAGGCCTGAGATGAATATCAAACTACAAGAAGTCTCCCAGGAGTTGAATTTGGTTTGGTTAACCACCTCTGAATCATTGTGGCTAGTCATGATTTCTACCATATGTCATAATCAAATCCATTCAACTGCTGTAGCAAAGCCCATGTAAAAGCTCCTGAGAAAGTCAAATGATTTTTATCTCTCATTCTCTTTAGTGTTCAGTCACATGTTTTTAAAGGTGCTGTATTTAAGAACTTTATGGCAAGTCAACATAAAATGATCCTGATATGTCACCTAAGAGTAAAAAAACATGTTGAGTTGAACTGAAGAACCCTTTTGGATGAAAGGTGAAACATCTTCAAGCTCCAAAAAGAAGTCCAGTTGCTTACAACTTAGCTCCTTTCCCTACAGTGACCTGGATGAATGAGAATCTACACAGACATCATGTTAAGTCGAACTACTGATTCCACTGACAACAATAGCACAGGCAGAGTGTTCACATTTTAAGACCTTATATACAGCACGATAATTCTGTTTATGTTTTGATTTTGTGTTTTGCCTCTTGCTTCTGGAGGGGGACCCCTGCTTTACAGTATTTTGAATTTTATTCCAGTACCGGTTTTGCCCACAATCCTATACAGTATATAGCATCTTTAAATTGTGATGCTGAGATAGCTTTGCATATAACCAGATTTAGTCTGGACACTGTGAAGACAATGCATCCCCCTTCCTTTCCCTTCCACTGCTTTTGTTTGTCTTAGAAAGAGCCTTTTGGAACCCTCAAATATATAATATAAGCCTTAAAATATATAATGGCAGTACTTTTAGCATAATTAACAGCCGATGTGTACTTTCCACATCGTTTGAAACTAAACAGAGGCTGAGAGAGACAGACAAGCTTGTTTTTGCACTGTATTTATCCAAGAATCGCTTTGTGTCGCAAAACATAACTGTTGCTTAACTGGGGGCCTTGATGTTGTGGACATTGAATGTGTGTTGACAACAGTACTCTTTCACTGTCTGTCTCATCTCTCTTTCCTCTTATAACCTGCACATATATCCTGTACATATCAACTCATCGATTTGCAGGGTTTTGTGTTTTGATGCTTTTTGTGGCCTTGGGATTTTAAAGAGCATTCTATGAATTGTTCTCATCATGTTTTATTTGGCTGAAGAAAGATGATGTTAATTAAAATACATTTCCAGCACAAGTAGTGTTTTTTAATTCTTCATTTTTTAACAGAACTCACTCCTAAACTCCAGTTGCTCTGTCCTTCCTGCATAATGTGGTTTACATCCTCCACTGTAAAAAAAATTAGGCTGCACTGCATGGGTCTTTTTATGTCAATTTAGTTTCACAATGGCATAATAAACGTACATATAATAATGAACATGGGATTGTTAAAGGCCTTCTTCCACGAGAAACTGTTTAGTACTTGCTCTTTTTGAAATACGATAGGTCACTCCGAGTTACATATGCATGCTGCACGTGAAAATGTTCTTCTACCCCGATTGTCTCCATTAGTCAGTAAAAGAAAGTAGGTGGAAAAACGAGCGAATAAGAAAAAGAGCAAACAAAGTGCCATAAGTTGGGTAATTAGAAAAAAACATGCAACAGTTGTGATTACCGGAGGAGTCTCGTTGCAGCACACATTCACTTAGCAAAATATAGGTAAGTATGTGCATTTGTTTAGAATGTTTAAATCTTCTATTTGGTGTGCTATGACTGAATGGGCTTTGAATGATTGTAGCCTGTGACTAGCATAGCCGAGAACCTGTCATTCTTTCTGGCCCATCTCTGCCAAACTAGAAAAGCCGGTTACAGGAGCACTAAAGCATTTTTTTTCACCAAAACCAGCTCACAGGGCATTCATTAATACTAGAGACCACCACAAAATTAATGAAAAAAGGATGCAATCAGACCTTTAAGTCAAGCCAATGTAAAAAGAGCCATGTTGTATAATTATTAAAAGTTGGTTGTATGCTTCACCTTTTACAGTGTTCTGTTCCTTCACAGTTGTTGCTCTACAAAGATGATGTTCGTGAGAAGAACATTCCAGCAAAAGTAATCGTTTAATCTCTTATTTTCTCCCCAGACCTCAGACTCATCTCCAGTTCCTCCATCCTCCCTGCATAGTAGCTCACATCCCTTCTGTCTCTCCTCAGTTGTCCTGCTCTCTTGCACTGTTCTCAGTCACTAATGAAGAGCAGTGTCATGTGGGACCACAGTGAGTTCCCCATCTTTGTGGCGAGATGACAGGCAAGATGACAGACGCCTAACGGCCTATGTGTTAGATACGGCTGAAACAGCCTAGCCATTAATGTAGTGTGAAAAATACATGTTCCCCTCTGCCTTAATGAGGCCAGAGACCCATAAAACATGTCCAGATGTGAGAGCACTGCTGCTGGTGCGTGGTTTTTCCTCTCTCTCTCTCCCTCCCTCTTTCTCTCTCTCTCTCCCTCTCTCTCTGTTTCTCTGCATGTGTAATGAGGCCACAGCTTCCAGAATCTGACTGATCTGTAGACTGAATATTGGTACAAAGGACTGCAGCTGGTGAAATGTTGAAAAGTGCTGGCTCATATTTGTTTTTCGGTTTAAAAAATGTTGTGCAACTTCTTGAGTCTGGTAACATAAACAGATCAAAATTGCAGGTGCTTTTTAGCAAACTGTAATTATACGTGTTTGCATATATGCATACAGTATATGAAATGTTGGAAATAGTGTGTACATATAACAAGAAAAACAGTAATAATTATTAACAAATAGATAAGTAAAGCTGTTATTTAATAACTGTAAGTAATATAGATAATCTGTTTTGGCATGTAATTAATGTCATGGCATCGACTGAAATAACAGGCCTAATCAGATATGCTGCTTGAAAACCACCGACATACTGCCACATAGAGAGTAAATTTGGTTAAGTCTGTTGTGTCAAAACTATGTGGTGACAACCAGAGGTGGAGATCCCGGGTCCATAAAGCAAAGTCCTTGCCACATATTTGACCCAGCCATCTTCTAATCTTAATGAGCACACAAATCATCAGACAGATAGATCAGCTAATTAGTGACATCAGCTGTGTTGAGTGCACAGACATAAGGAATGCATGGCAGGATTTGTATTTTCTGAAGCCGAGATCTGCACCTCTGGTGAGAACCATGTTAAAAAAATTTAAGTATTCTTGCCAAAGCAATAGGGACACTTTATTTAACAAATTAAACCTCCCAGCTATGGCCAAATATTACATCCAAATATTTATATATATATAATTCTTTGTCCTTTATGATCTGATTCTTTCATTACCCCTACTCTACACCTCAGATGCATAAAAAAAAGTCCCAGGAGATTTGTTATTCTTTGCCGATTCCCATCAGCTCACTTTGCTCCACTGTCATCAATTAACCTTTAGAGCCTCCAGAATCACTCATGCAGGGTGTGAGGCTGTGAGAGAAGTGACACAAGGAAGGTCACTGCTCTGCGGGACACCTGCATGCTTGAATGCAATCAGCACTTATTGCTATGAACCGAGGATACATGCCCTGCATCCGAATACCCTTACTAGCCGCCTGCATAGTAGCCAAAAATGAGGAAGCCACGACCTAGAACATCCGAATACCTTGGTAAGCTTTCAGTAGTAGGCGAAGCCGGGCCAAAAGTACCCGGATGGCTTGCTATTTCTGGTAGTATTTTGCAGTGTGCAAGCGAACTACACTACGCTATCCCAGAAGTCACCGGGAGGTTGAAAACCGTAGAAGAAGAACCAAAAACTTCCCGCTCGTTAAAAGTAACCAAGATGGCGGAGACTCCGGTCGCTTGTCTGACAGTGTACAAATGTGCACTTCAGTAAATAAAAGCCATGTAAATAGTTGTTCACGTCACAAATGCACATAAATGTTGAGGTTATCTGATAAAATGCAGCTAACCGTTTACTACAAGCTGGCAAAATCATGACGTTAATGTAAACATCCGGGTCAGAGGACGGGCAAGATGGCGATGTCGTAGTACGTCCGAATTGTACCTGCTACTGGCTAGTTTGCTACGTAGAAGCTACTACTGTAACGGTCGAGTGGTAAGCACTGCATAGAACGCAGTGCCTACTAAGGTTTCGGACGCAGGGATGCACTGTAAAACGGCTGCATAGAACCAACTGTATGTGCTGCATGGAACTTCTTTTCACCTTGATTTAACTTAACAATGCCATGTATACTTATAATGTTCATATTAATTAATTGGCAATATTAAATTAAACCGATGTAAAAACATGCATGCAGTGTGTTGACTTATTTTTAAGTTGATTCTTTGCAGCACTTTTAACAGTGTCTGGCACAAAAATGTAAGGTGTTGTATGGAAGGATAGTTTGGAGTTGGGATTACGCTATTGTAAGAACTGTGTTACATTTTTTGGCCTGTTCAGATGGCATACCAATCTTTAGTTTATTAAAACCTTTTATATATTAACCTTTTATATATTTATATATTACATGTAAATTCTCTCTCAGCTCTTTATTTAAAAAAAATGTTTCCCCACTGTGTGATGTGGCTAGAAAGGCTGTTTTGCCAGTGGTTGAGGCGAGGATGGATCAGGCTGAATAGGATTAATGCGACATGACTGAAGAAGAAGAAGAAGAAGAAATATGTGGCATTAATTAATTTGTGTCAGAAATGTCACTTCGACTGTGAAAATGGAAACCCTTCTGCCAATAAAATGAGATTGGGGATTGAATAATGGAGTCAAAAAGCAACGTGAAAGAGGATGCTGGAGCACCTATTTTTTAATAAGAATCAAATTAGCTTCTCAAGATTACCCAGTATTCAAGATTGACTAAGGGCATTACTTATAAAATGATTATCATGAGAGTTAATAGTTTGCTATTTATAATATAATTATGTCTGCTTACATTTTCACTTACAAATTTAAAAAGGGATAAAAACGTTGAAACAACAAGTTGAACATAATGTGTGTATGCTCTATACAACACTTTGTTTTCCTTCTTTTCAGAAAACTCAGTTCCTTTTATTAATGTATTGTTAATGATAATAATTTTTCACTTGAGCTGTGCAAAGCAGAAAAGCAGAGTTTAATAATGAGGATGGAGACAAAAGTTAGAGGGTTGGTTCTGGTGGTTAGCTTCTTAAAATAGTCTATGGTCCTTTTATGTGAAAATGGCTAATGGATGGGGCCAGTCTATATGCTCATATGATTCAGCCCACTCAGTAATTTATTCTGCTTCTGCTTAATTGCTTGTTCTTTTGTTTCCATTAGACATACATTGCCAGAAAAACACAAACCCGGACAGCATTTTTTTTCCTTCAGCTTCAAGATTTTCTTTCAATTTCTTTAAATTATACAATAATTGCCTGCAATTTTGTTCTTTGGGTGTAACATATAGCCAAGGGTGGACATGCCAGCTTTAAAAAAGTAAAAACCCTGCCACTTCTTCTTTCTGCCTGTGCACGTAACACTAATGAGCTGATGTACATGTCTAATGATTTTTGTGCGTATTAGAATCAGCTAGATAAGAAACATTGGCTGGATCAAATATGTGGCAGGGATTTTGTGTTGGCCTCACTAGAGGGGTTGCTAGATAACACACAGCTAAACAATGTCCCAGAAACTCCATGGAAGCATCGGTGTCTTTTATGAAGTTTACTGAAAACAACTTTGTGAAACTGTAACAATACAAATAAATGCAATGAAAAAAATGATACAATGACAATGTTGTGCTAGTTATCATCTTGTGCTTGATTATGTTAACACTGCTCATGTTTCAGTTTTAATATTTTCTAACCTAATTACATAACCAAATGATTATTAGCACCTTAACATAAAAAAGGAATTATATATCTTCAAAAAGTCCACTTACAGACGTTGCTCTGGCAAGCACAGCGTGTAAGAAAAAGTGGTGAACCGATTTCTCTGTCGTTACACTTTGAATGCCAACATTCCAGTCAAAATGGCTTATCAAAATAAAAGTCTCAACAAAACTACAGGTGCATCAGCTTTACCATACATACTTATAACAAACACCAGCAAATGAAACACAGATACAAACACAAAACATGACAGTTTTTACTTTCACCTGGGCCCTTCACCTGTGAATGTAACCCCACTTTGCCAAGTGCATAACAGTGTAAATGACACTGTTGATAGGGTTTTTTTTTCCTTTTCAAGCCTACTTTTTCAATACATTTTCATATGACTTCAGTTTGTCAAGTTCCCAACATTCTCAGTGAACTATTCACAGTTCTCTTGCTGGTTTGGATAATCCTGCCCTTACGTGTTCCTGGGAGGAGCTTGGTTGTGTGAGAGGGGGAAAAAACTGTGGTAGAACTGGCTGGAAACCTAACTGGTGTTGCTTTTCAACTTGCAAAAGCATGGGAAGATGTGTCTGTCAGAAAACTGCTCTGTTACATCCTGCCCTTTCAATCCTCAGTACGTCTTTGACAGACAGGATGGCTATACTGATGAGACTGATTTTAAAATGGTTCTGGCTATACAGTCAAAATGTAGGACTTCTTCAAGATTCAAGGTCTTACAGTATTCCCTGTACTCAAATAGTTGTTCTTATCCTTTATTTGACAAAGATCAAGCAAAATGTAATCAACAGGAGATTATGTAGGACGTTCTGTACCCCATACTTTATAAAGTCTCAGCCTACTTTTCATCTTAGAGTATATAGTAGGAAGAGGTCACCTTCAAAACCGTATTGTGAATCAGCATTTTCGGAGTCCAGCGATAAAATATGTTTCAGATTCATAAAAACATGGATCAACGAACGAGCACACCTACTGCAAGTGCTGAGTCATATCCAAGTCTTCCTTTTCTGCAGCTGAAAAACAGGTCAAACTCATTTTATGGGGAAACCCATGGAAACATTTCACATAGAGGTAACTAAGATAAGCAAGGATAAGCAAGCTGAGTATGTGAAGAAGTGGTAAAAAAGCCTGGGCAGAACATAGTGGTGTCAAGCCAAAATGGTTTGAAAGGGAAACTTTCCCAGAAACTGTCCCAGAAACAGAAGCTACAACAAAGAAACATAAACAATGCTCTGGACTGACAGACAGACAGACAAAAATCTGTCTGACAAAGCTGTGGCATGTGCTGCCTTGTGGACAGTCATTTTTCTACATCAACTTCTAAAGAAATCAAGGAAATGTTCTGTCCCATGTAGGTCATTCGAGTCCTCTGTGGCCACTGGAAAATAAAAGGGCCGTCCGAGGCGTGTGCTCTCTGGAGCTGTCCCTGTGTTTTGCTGAGGCAGAGCCGGGTTGTTTCCAGCTGGCTCCCGGACAAGAGGGAGCGGCCGCTTGCTGACGGCAGACGTGCTAGTCCTTCATTACGAGGGTTCAGAAACCACAACAAGCCGTCTGTTGCAGCAGGCTCTGCTATGGCCACCACACTCTGGTCTGACGTATTGGGAGGGAAAAAAAACACCTGCTTTTCATCAAAGCTCGTGTTCTCTTCACCTGACAAGCAATATTGGCAGTAAAAAAATATATATATTAAACAAAGGGGGAAAAAGCCAAAAGCAATGTCTGCATAAACCAAGGCTGCCAAGTTTATTTTGTGGAGGCCATCCAACAAGTGTTAATTTAAAAGCCTTTCAGCAATGTAGTCGCAGGGTTTATTTAATGTGCATAATGTATATTCAGATGAGATGTAGAGAGGGAAAATAACTGACAAGTTAATCACTGTATGAAGGAATTGTGTAATTAGCCAAACATGACATTTAGAGAGGAGATGAGGCTGGTGTTTAGAATTTGACCTTTGTGACTGTGGACATACGGCACAGAAAGCCGGCCTGACAGGACTGAAAATGGCAGCGTCTAAAAATAATCCAGTTTAAGATGGAAAATGTATTTCTAACCCGCTCTGTCCTCATTTTACCGCCTGAGACAAATACCAAGGGGCAGCACTGCCCCGAGGAGTTCATTTCAATAAAATCAAAAAAGGTATAACAGCAGCTCACTGAAAGAAATAATTCATGAAACACCCAATTTCTTTTCAAATCATAAAATAAATATATTAACTTGGCTACACAGAAAGTGCTTATGCAAAAAAAAAACATGCTTAGGATTATACTGCAGGTGGAATGAGGATGAGACTGAATAAAGAAAAACATGCAAAAGAATATTCTATACAGTAACTTCAGGGAGGTAGGCTTATTCCAGGTAGGTGGTTAACTAACCCAGGTGTGTTGTAAACCTTCTAGTAAAGACCCTTATGACCTCATTCTCCTAGTAAAACAAAGCCACAGGGCCCTCTTTTTAGGAGGTTTACCACTTGCTCAGAGTTAAGATGCACCGATAAGTGATATAGATCTCAGGTGTTGTTGCTGTTACCAGCAATAGCAACAAAATGTGCATTTAAAAATCAAGAAATATAAATGGTCTAAATACAATGGTTTGTTTGATTGACACATTCTTTTCTTTTAATCATAAAATAAATATATTAACTACATGCTAGTGCCTATGCAAATAAACCGTGCTTAGACACTCTAGGCTGAATGAGGAAGACACTGAATAAAGAATACCATGTAAAGGAGCATCTCAGCAGCGGCTTATGCTGATCATGTACTCAGTATCTTCAGAGAGGTAGGCCTATTGCAAGTAGATGGTTTACTGACTAACCCTAATTAGTTAACTAAGAGTGAGTTGTAAACCGCCTAATGGAAGACTCTTATGGTTTTTATTGTCCTAGCAAGACAAATCTACAGGTCTCTTCTTTAAGGAGGTTTAAAACTTACTCAGAGTTAACATACTGAAGTAAGTAACTAAACCTACTCTCCTTAAAGAGTCCAGTGGCTTTGTTCTGCTAGGAAAATGTATCCACAACACCCTTTGATTATACACTCTCAGAAATATGGGGACAGTAGGGGTACAAATCTGTATCTTAAGGTACAATACGTATTAATGTACCAAGAAAGGCTAATATGTGGACCTTAAGGTACTCATGTGTACCTATTCAGCCCTGGAGAAGGTACAAACTAGTTGAAAAACAGTGGTTAAACGGTACAATTATGTGCCTTAGGGTACTGCCGGTGTGACAAGCTTTGTACCCCTAATAGTACAATTCTGTACCTTCTTTTCTGAGAGTGTAGGTTTACTGCTAAGTCTGAGTTTACTTAGCTTAGTTAGTCACTAAACCGCCTACTTAAAAACATCTTACTGAAGGCTGTGAAAACAGTGAGACACAAAGCAGAGGAAATTTAATAACAGAGAGACTGAAGTTTCCATTCCCCAGGCAACCCCAGTCTGTAATACAAACCGTTTATTTTAAACAAAACACTTCATGGACACATGATACTGCACTTAATGTCTAACAATAGCCTCTTGCTGCAACTCTAATCATCTCAATCATTTAGTCTGCTCTGCCACTTTGTTTTATCTTGTTAATTTACTATTAGTTGGTGATCACTCAGGAATACACTTGCCTAGGTGCCTAGGCGAGTTGAGCAACTGTATTATATTTTACTTTGAATTTTTTTTTTGCTTTTTCTGGCAGAGGGTCAGTTTCATGTATGCACACTATGCCCTGCAACATTGTTTTGAGAACATATCCTAACAAAAAGTTTAGTCTATTCTGTAAAGGCGTTTTAAGTAGTTTCTGAAACATTTTTTGTTACCGTTTTCATTTTTGTATGGGTAGACAACTTGATTCAGCTTTATTTTTATCAGTGGGTGCAAGTTTAGCTTTTTTTCCTCTGATTAGTTCATTGCAAAGCAGTGACTAAACCAGCGTGTTTGATGTGACTTGTGTTGCTCTGCCCCAGCAGTTTTAAATTAAGCTTGCCTACACTTGCATCTAGTCTATGAATATCTTAGTCTTTACCTGCATGATCAAGTTCAGACATGTTTTACCGCAAATCAAATATAAAAATCTATGTCGTGTATTACTAGTTTATCTTGTTTGAACTTATAAAATTGGTCTCGAGATGTCCCAAGAGAATGTGGGTCATTCTGCAGAAGGGTGAGTGTAGCATTTTACTGTCATGAGGCATTTAACTAAAATGTAAATGAAAACATGAACATTTTGAATAGTTTGGCTGTCCTAGGTTAGTTCTTCTACATCTTCTAGGTTGTGCGCGGACTTCTGCAGAAGCATTCCTTCTTTTAGCAAAACATAAGCTTCAATGTTTTAACAAAAATCTAAATCTAATCTAAGCACAGCAATTGTGGTCACACAACTCATTTGTTCATACAGCTCTGTGGTTAATGCCACATCACTAGATATAAGACAAGGGTCTGGCAGGAAACCGAAGTGACTGAATGACGACGTCACCTTAATCAGCCCTGGCTTGTTGTTGATGCTGCCCCTGTAGCTACCCACTACGGCTCAGGGCAGGGATGATGAGCCGCTGACACTGTCAGCACGGTGACTTATTAAATGGCTCTAGTTGAGTGATTGGCTGCAGGGGGCCTGAATTATTAATGAGGAACCAATGGAGATGCCTGATTAATTGGGGGGCCTCCATCATGCCAGAAGGGAGATGGAGAGAGAATGTGAACCATTTGCAAAAGTAAATCCATCAGTTCATCATCAAACATCATACAGCGGTCGCCAGGGACCATCAAGAGACATCAGGAACACTGACCTAAGCAGAGACTTCTCTCCATATAATGCTTATACAGAAAAGTGGCCTGACTCCTTTTCAATTAATATTGCCTTTGAATGTTTTATTTTTCATGTAATCAAGCACAACCTAACACATTATCTATATCTAAAACTGATTGTTCGCTTCCTTAATTGGAATTGGCTAAATCGTCTTCCATGATATTGTAAATCCCAGTACAACTTACAAATTGTCCACATCACATTCTATTAAAATGGCTTATTGCTAAAATAATTATTGTTATGGGTTCTTACATGTATTTATCTGAAAACTAATTTCTTCACATGATTTATTTTAAAGTATGTTGGAGTTGAATTTGGGGAAGTGATTTTCAAAGGCTAATTGATATCCCTGAAGAATGTTAAGAAGGAGAAAAGAATATGGAGCTTCAGGCCAGCTCATCTAAAGCTTCACCACCGTCTGCCACCATCTGCTTTATGTTGTGAATTGAATAGTATAACTGCATTTTCTCAACAATTCACACTGTTGAGAGAATCTTACAGGTCCTTGTGCTCTGTTGGCTTGCTCTTGTGAGAAGATACGAATCCATTCAAAAGCAATAGCACCTATTTCTCTGGCTGCTGCTACTGTACTTCTTTGCATATGTAATACAGGAGGGGTAAATAAATGATAAAGCTGTCAGGAGAAGAGCCACTGGGGCTGAGATAGATGAGATGCAGCAATCAAAAGCCTACAAAGGTATGCAGAAATTAAGCCTGTTTCTGAAATGATGTTGTTGAGCTAGCCTCAAGATAGAAATATAATCACAATTGATTGACATTACAGTGGTAGTGTTGTAGGAAATGTGTGCTGTGGTGCAATGAAAGAGTCAGAAGACCTTTTTTATAACATATAAAATAAATGGCCGGCTTTTCTGAAAATGGATCGGATAACAAACAGTACACAAATTATTATTTTTTTCAAACAGAATACCAAACTATGAAGCAGGCACCTTTATACTCTACACAGATATTTTGTGGAAAAAAAGGCAGACTCACTGACTTTCTGCTATAGTGTATTGATATCATGAAGTACAGTATAACAAAGTTTGTAAGAATGTAACACTATGTACCTGTGTTGTACCACAGAGTAAGGTTTAGGATTTGGGTTAGTGTTAGGTATGTACAGTTTTAGTATATAATATTACATGTTACATTTAGATACATTGTAAAAGGACCTGTAAACAAAAGTGTCACCCCAAAACAGAATACCAAACTATGAGGCAGGTACCTCCATACTGTACAGATATTGTGTGGCTTAAGAAAGACTCACTGACCAGGGGTAAACACATTACATTACACCTAGCAGACACTTTAATCCAAAGCAACTTACAATAGAAGACACAAATCAAGCTACAGCTATGTGGAGAGCATAAAAGAGTAAGTGCAGACAGAGTACAGGAAAGAGGAGTGGAGGTTAAGAGACATGAGTTGTGAGAAAAGGGAGTGCTCCCAGAAAATATGGGTCTTGAAGAGCTTCTTGAACGTAGAGAGGGTTGAACCAGCTCTCGTAGCAACTGCTAGCTGGTTCTACCATTGTGTAAACACAGAAACCCTAATGAATGTGCTCAAAATACAGCTCTCTGGCCTCCTCATTTGAAGCATGAAAGGTATGATGTAGAGATTTCCTGTATAGAACAGATAGTTGTTTTCATTGTAAGGTGGTAAAACACTCAGAAACCTGCTAATTGGATCCCCAAACATCCAGGGTCTGCATTGGGCTCTACATTTTCATACCTAAATGGCACTGTTAACTTAAACCAATGTAAAAATGTCCATACAGCACACTGCCTTATGTTTTAGTTAGTTCTGTGCAGCATTTTTTACA
Organism: Coilia nasus; assembly: GCA_027475355.1. Classification (NCBI taxonomy): domain Eukaryota; kingdom Metazoa; phylum Chordata; class Actinopteri; order Clupeiformes; family Engraulidae; genus Coilia; species Coilia nasus. The sequence goes on from CM050203.1 coordinate 33,521,402, forward strand.
GTGCAGAAATCGTTACATTTAAGGTAGTGTTAAAATTAGTGTTGCACTCTCCCTTATTTTGCTGACTTTCTGTATTTGTTCTTTTTCTGGCTCTCTTCTTTTCTAGGCCTGTGCTCCTGGGTCCCCTAGATCTTCTTTTAGTCGTCACTCCCTCACTCTCTGCCACCACCCTCCTTTGTTTTTATAGCCTGGTAAACCAGCCCCTCATACTTCATTTCATTTTGTAAAGAGGGTCTGGCAGTGCTATATTGAGAAATTATTTCTTTCTGGAGATGTGGACTCTGCTGAAGTTTAAAACCAGTAGCTCTGCCTTTACCAAATCGCTAATGTCTGGTCATCACGTATGCAATTAGCCCGCTTGCGCACTACAATTCAAATGTAGCACACAAAGTCAACGTCAGCACTCATGAACACTCCCTCTGTTTACTGATTGGCTAGGTAAATTTCTCCCTAATGCAGCAATGTCAATGAAAGCAATGCCAGACCCTCTGTACAAAATAAAATGAAGTAAGAGGGGCTGGTTTACCAGGCTATTGTTTTTACTCCTTGACTGTTGGTTTACTGTACTTCTGCTTTGCTTTCACACATGTTTTGGTTTGTTTGTTTTAGTAATGGTTTATTTGGTCAGAGCAGTCTAGGCTACAGGAGAAGAAGTGTACACACCTGAATATGCCCCCCTCCCCCTTTCCCACTTAACATTGGTAGCAGTACCTGATAGACAAAAGAGAGAACAGTGTTATGCACATATGGTAAAACTCTTATACATAATACAGCAACAGTACACATAGATATGAAAAATGTAAAACCCACACAAAAGCCAGTGGACCAAATATGCAAGCTGGCCTGCAGCTATATGGTGCTATTTACATCAGTACCAAAAAAGACGTGACTCCTTGCACACTACTCACATTGCTCTACAGTAACAAATGTGGATATATATATATTAATTATTTATTTTTTAAAGTTAGCAACTCACCATGGCTGCAGCTTTCAACAACTTAGAAAATACAATACAGAAAAATAATTACTATAACAGTGGAGGATAGGGACACCATCAGTAGAACTGACACCATGGGTCCCATGACACCAGAGGACGGAAAATGCAGAAAAGCATTGTTGTCAGCGTCAATTAGAAGTTGCTGCACACAAGCCCCAAAATAAGTAGTCATGTTCAGAAGCTTGTGGCCTAAGAGGTGACTCTCCCACTTTTGAATTACAAGACTGAGGGACGTACCACAGGGCAAATCTGTCTGGCAGCACTGAGTGATCTTTTGAATTTTTGGAATGCATTTCAAAATGTATTTGATGTGGCGAGAGACCCATGCTGTATAATTATTCCCTTTGCCAAGCTAGGAATCTAAGCTACAGCTAAACTGTTGTTCTGGAGTTAGGGCCATAACTAAAAGTCTGTTAGCGCTAGTGTTATTGTTAAGGTTATTTTTATCATGCCTTACACAAACATGAACCAACGTGAAATATGCACTACATAATGCAGTAAATGCATAAGTTAGGGAGACACACCATTTTACTAATTGAATAGGCTTAAAATATGTTTCATTCATTTATTATTGCTACCACAATACACATAGAAATAGACAAGCAACAGTACTTAAAATAAGCAAATAAATGCAGCCCTAGTAGGGCAGGAGACCAAGGGAACCAGGGTGGGCCACTGTGGCCCTGTATATATTCAAAACTACAGCTGTACTTAGAAATAATTCAAAATGGTCTTTTGTTACACTAAACTGATCTAAAGATGCTGTGTCAAAAAGGCCAGCACAAAGTACCACACTACATGCTTGTGTTATATAATTCAAAGATATGACCGAATATATGATGTTGACTGAGTGGGTAGCTTGGAGAGACAGGTTAAAAATGGATCATGTGCTTATTTGCAGTAACAATATTCCACAGGGATCTCATGTGCTTGACTTCACGAGTTCACCAAAAGGATTCACACAAACAAGAGGCAGTGCCATGGCAACAATGGGTTAAATGCTTGTTAATGTCACAAGGGTGTACATGGGATACTCATGGGGACTCTAGGTGAGGCCCTATTTTTTTAACTCAGAAAAAAAATTGACAGAGTTCAGAAACTATTTGAGATAATTATTGTCCATTACACTCAATTTGTGCAGGGGTATTCACGCATAGGTTTATGTGCATTGAGACTGCAGTGTACCTTCATAAAAATTGTTAACGTTTATGATTCTTGGCATACTTTTTTTCCAAAGCAATGTATATTATTAGCCACATTAGTGCTTACACAACACTATACACAAAAAATACTTTGTTAAATAAAAAATATATAACATTTTAGGACAAAACATGGGGAAAAAAGCATAACCTACAATGACTATAGAATTTAACTATTGACTGTCGATGGTTAAGGTCACTGTGGTCCTTATGACTGATACTTGCCAAAATGTGACTGAGAGAAAGACAAGACACATATCTGCAGAGGTTGACGCCAAAGTCAAATGGGGGATCTGGTGAAAGACCTAATTAAAAATTTAACAAGGCTGATGGAGAAACCTGAGGCCACTCAATATGTGGACACAGACATAGTAACTTTAAAGAGGCTTTGTAGACAAGGGCTGTTAATTTTCTTCTCACTTCCTTCTCCTTAGCAGAGAATGATATTTTAAACTGCTAATTTTATCCCAGTTTAGTTCAGACAATTAGTGTTTAATTCTGCAGTAATATCTATGGTGTATGTCTCGCTCCTAACTAATCACCATTGACCTCATTAGGATTTGGCACCTTGAGGCTAAAAGGTGGAATCTGTGATTCTAATCCAATAACCTTTTGTTCCCTTCTAACGCCTACATGTCTGACCTGTATTTTGCGTTTCATGTTCGGAATTACTTTCCAAAATTAGTGTTAAAGTTTAGTTTTTACCTGAACTTTTGATTCTTTGACATTCAAGGAATGAATTCTCCAGGTTTTTATTTCAAATACTGAACAAGGGGGCCCACAATTTCTACCAGCACACCTGACTAAATGAAACAGCATTAGCCTATTTGGTGCATAGCTTGCATACGTTGTCAGAACACTTAATTTTACGTGGCTTTCTGAAAAATAACTCAAGTGCCCTATCATCAGGGACCTTAATAGCATTTTTTGCTGCATTACCAATATTATCTATGCTGACTTAGGGTGAGGGATGTTAAATAATGTTGAGTTAATAAGAATATTATTATCTTTTCTGAACTAACTGAACTAACAACAGTTTTGGGCAGGTGTGTTTGACCACAGTATATCATAGCCTATTAACCTTTGGTAAACTGCAGATGTCGCTGACCGTCTTCACTGTGCCAAATATCTTGCTAATTTGGGGTTTCCTTCGATAGGCCTCAAGCATTGCGATAATGCATATCATATGTCTTCAACAACCATAGACACGATTAAAAAGAATACATTCATGACAGATTATACAAAGAAAGAAGTAACCTGATTCTCATAATCAATAATGCAATAAGGAAGTGAGTGGGCAAGGTATTCTCCCTCCTCAGGAAAAAAAATGAGGAAATAAATAAAGTTTCAGTTGAAAGCAGTTTCTTTTTAAACGAGGACACAGGAGAGAGCAGAAAGGTAAAGGTTCCCAATGTGATGTAGACCGACCGAGACTGAATTAATAATGTTTTCATGATGATTTCATGAAGGCTTTGTGTGGCTATGGGCAATCGAAAGAACCCCTATTTCATCTCTTTAAAGAGTCACATAACCTTTATATTATTAATGCAAAATGCACAGAAATCAGTAAATAAATGCATGTCTCCTTCAATTTCATCTTGTTTGAAATGAGAAGAAAGGACAAAACCAGTGAGATAATGGTACTGTCAGTCATGCTTTATACCTCCAAAAGCTTAGTATTGCATTATATTATTGACACTCTTCTGAACTGACCTAGGGCTCATTTGCACCGACTTGCCCGTGTACAGCATGTAACCATGTACAGCCCGTGAGTGTATTGTGAGCGTATTTGCATTTCCACCGGACATGTCTGCGTGTCCCCCGTCTTTAAATGCACTTGGCCAGTGTCTTTAAGTGCACATAGCCATGCTTCTTGTTGATCTCTCGCTTTAATAAACGCAATATGTGTTTGTCTGGTTTTATTTCCTTATTTTTAAATGTTGTTTAGAAAGCACAACTGCACATAAAGTACAACTTGGCACTTTGATAAGGCCAACGGAATATTTGACATTTGGCGAGTTGTAATGTGTCCCCTGTGTCAATACATGCACTGATAGCACAGGTGACATGAATTGTATACGGACAGTGTTGGGTGGAAATGAGCCCTTAGGCCTGATTCACACCGACTTGAGTGCGTATCTGTATACAATATGTTTGTATAGGGACAGAATACGCGCAAATCATGCGTGCGGTGTGAACAGTCTAATTTGTTAACATGCATTCTAAACGAATACGGACAGAAAACGGCCACGCGCTGAATACGCAGAGTGTTTGGTGTGAATGAGCCCTTACAGTAAATTAGGTATAAGGACAGGATTAGGCCTGATTCACACCAACTTGACCGTATACAGCGCGTTAGGGCTCATTCATACCGACTTGAGCGTGTACAGCGCGTATCCGTGTATAATATGTTTGTATAGGGACAGAATACGCGCTGATCACGCTTGCGGTCTGAAGAGTCTAATTTGTTAACATGCATTCTAAACAAATACAGACAGAAAAGGGCCACACGCTGAATACGCAGAGTGTTTGGTGTGAATGAGCCCTAACCGTGTTCAGCGTGTGAGCGTATTGTGAGCGTATTTGCATTCACACCGGACATGTCTGCGTATACAGCGCATGAGTGGGAATTCAGCTGCCAGCCCTGTCTTTAAATGCGCTTGGCCCGTGTCTTTCAGTGCACAAAGCCATGTTTCCCATTGATCTCGCTTTAATAAACACAATATGTGTTTCCTTGCTATGTTTATGTAGGCTAGTCACTGCACTTGTAGTGCAGATCTGGTATGACTGATAACTTTCCACTGTTTGTTTTATGCAGTTGTAAGCGATTGGTAATATTTTGCAGTCGCAAGGTTTTTGAGGTTTCCCCTGTGTAAATACATGCATTGATAGCACAGTTGACATGAATTGTATTGTTATGCCATAGCTTTCATTGGGATTTTGGCTCAATACGCTCACATCAAATGGAGAAAAATAGACTCGGTTTCTATTTTCTAGCTGCAGCCCGTATTCTGAGCGCATTCACAGACAGAATACGGTCAGATCACGAGTGCCGTGTGAAGAGTCTGCGTATTCAGCGCGTGGCCGTTTTCTGTCCGTATTCGTTTAGAATTCATGTTAAGAAATTAGACTGTTCACACCGCACGCGTGATCTGCGCGTATTCTGTCCCTATACAGACATATTGTATACGGATATGCGCTGTACACGCTCAAGCCAGTGGAAATGAGGCCTAATTTGTTAACATGCATTCTAAACGAATACGGACAGAAAACAGGCAGGCGCTGTATACGGAGAGTGTTTGTTGTGGATGAGCCCTTATGAGCCCAAACACTCTGCATATTCAGTGCGTGCCCGTTTTCTGTCCATATTCGTTTAGAATGCATGCTAACAAATTAGACTTTTCACATCACAAGCGTGATCTGCGCGTATTCTATCCCTATAGAAACACATTGTATACGGACACGCGCTGTACACGTTTAACTCAGTGTGAATGAGCCCTTAGATGCCTTGCTAAAGGGGACCAATAATTTTGATCCAATAATTATATAAATCCACTTGAGTCCCACCTCACAAACACACAATGCCAATGCCATTTGCCGTGACTTGTCCTGCAGACAAACAGTGTCTATAGCTGCTTTTGGTTATAAATAGGCAAGCAAGTGAGAAAAGTACAATCACAGTCAATGAAAACTTTGAGACCATATTTTTCAACATCATTTTTGTTTTGAAACCCTAAACTGGACTGATTTTTCATATGAATCATTTGCTTAGGAAATTGGCATACAGAAACAAAAATCTAAAGTTTCAAGAATTTCAAAACAAAAAAACTAACAAAAGAAAATGGCACCTGCCAAACACAAAGTCACAACAGTCGATACCGGGTATGGCCTGGCCTCTGTTTGCTTTGATGCAGGCGGCGATCCGTTAGCGCATGCTTTGGACTAGCCGTCGGACAGTGTCCTGTGGAATCCTATTCCACTCTTGCTGTAGTGGAAGCCTGGCCCATCAAAGTCGTGTCTGGCGTTGAACCTTGGTCAGGATGTTGGTGCGTAAAGGCAATCATGCTTGGAGGTTGACCTCCCGGTCTATCGTCAACAGAGACAGAACCAGGTTTCGAATTGTGGGTTGGGAACAGCCCATACGCCTGGCTATCTCACTGTAGCTCAAACCTGCCTCCACCATACCCAGTGCCCGGAGTTGTTCATGTGATGGACGCGGCATAGCCTGGACTAATGTTGGCCTTTACGCGGCATAGCCTGGACTAATGTTGGCCTTTATATAGGCCTTCAAAACCAATCCTCAAATTGTGCAGGTATCCACTGAGTTGCTCAATGTGCATTTGGTCCACTTTTGCAAAGAGACCAACCCATGTGCAATGAACCGTGATAAGAAGACAACTTATCATTATCTCAACTACCCAAGCACTAAGTCATCAATAAATCCACAATGAATAATTACAATCCCCCTACAAGTAGAAATGTGCATACCTCAAAGTTTCTATTGACTGTCAGTGTAGAATGATACAACACCTTACATTTTGATGCATGGTCTGTGTGAAACACACTGAATTAAAGTAGAAGTTGCATCTGCAAGGATGGCAGCACAAAGGATGGACAAGGAGCTATTTTGAAAGAAAGCCCTTGAAAGAGATGAAACAGCTAACACTAGCAGCAGTGAGAGTCCAACAATTGTGGTGAACCCAGTGAAACTTTCCAAAGCTAGTGCAGAGTGACAGGAGTGCCCATCATAGCACAGCTGGTCATGCAGCCTGAGAAATGCACGAGTCTCACCAAAGAAGTATGAGAGCAACTGGAGAAAGAGAGGAGGAGATACTGCTGCTTGATTGGTTTTACCTGTAGAGAGAGAACAGGAAAGAGCGGGCCAACCAGTGCACACAGACTGCAACAGTCAAACGTCAAAAAGGAAGAAGAATGCTGAGATGTTGTGGGGGGTGGGGGATGCAGTCATAGGCCAACAAGCCAAGTTGTTATGTCCTCACCGATATCCAAAGCAATATGCTTGGATAATTGTGCTATCCATATTGTTACAGGATACCATAAATGACAATGGTTGACACATATCTCCTGTGTATTTGATGTGATCCATTCATGTATGTATGTATGTATGTATGTATGTATGTATGTATGTATGTATGTATGTATGTATGTATGTATGTATGTATGTATGTATGTGCAGTATGTATGTACAGTATGTATGTATGTATGTTTGTATGTATGTATGTATGTATGTATGTATGTATGTATGTATGTATGTATGTATGTACGTACAGTGTATGTATGTATGTATGTATGCATGTATGTGTGTATGTATGTATGTATGTATGCATGTATGTGTGTACATTATGTATGTATGTATCTGTTGTCTGTCTGATAAAATCTGAACATTTTTATTCAACATGAAAATGTCTGTGAGATTCTGTTAATACAATGACTAAATTGATCACGCAGCTCTAATATACATTCTGCTTTCATTCAGAACACCCTTGCCACCCCTATGGGAACCAGATTACTCTTTAGGTAATTATTATCATTATTATTATTATTATTCAAAGTAGCATTTCTAGATGTTTGTTAGAGAGTAGTTTATGTGCAGAGAGGGCCATGGTTATTTTAAGGAGATGATGCAACTGGTGACAATGCCTGATATTCAGTAAATGGTGGAGAAGCAGACAGGCACGTTTACACTCGGCTAAGCTCTTGTAGCTGAGGTAGACAGCAACAGTCAATCAAACAAAAATGACATCATTACATGATCTTTTTTTTCAACGTGCTCACAACCTTTAAAATACATGGTAGTATTCAAGTTCAATGCCTAAATGGAGAGTTGGGAAGTAGTAGGTCATGAATGATCGATGATCTGTGTATAAATCTAGACAAAGGAAAATGGAACATGGAACATGGAAAATTGACTTGAGTCACTGTGGTGTTCGAGAATAAGCACAGCACAAACCAACAACATTAATCAAAGAATGACAAAGAAAAACACACAGACTGATGTGAGGGGCAAGGTCAGGGAGTGCATGCTTCTAACTTAGCCAAACATGATCATTTTAATGAGAAAAATGCCCTCTGGTCACCTCTGGCACACTGTTGTCTTAGTCATTGTTTAGAAGTGCTAAAAGAATGTAGTTTCTTATTACCACTCAGTTTTGATATTGTTATTGTACTGACACTTTTGTCTGAGGAAAACAAATCTCAACCAACAGTCTCTCACCAATGAAATTGAAGAATCCAATTCAACAGCAAAAAAATTAACTTTTTACCTCAACTGCTGTTTTAGCAGGGCACAGCCCAGTAGTTACATATATGGCGTGTTTCACACAATATCAGAGAGCACTATGTCATATTTTAGTAAGGTCTGTTTGTAGTTTTGCATAAGCTATATCCTCACTTAGGATCCACACAGAATCAAACTCCAAGCCCCTTTTTTTCCCATATCCTGTCTTTAAGTAGTATGTACACATGATGTAACTACAAACTACTTTCCACTGAGGTCATTTTTCTTACTTGCCTGGAGAGGACTTGTTGCAATTTCAGCTGTTTCTCTCACTTCTATTCTGGTGCAAGATCGTGTCACCTTGCACTGCATTCATACCATCCAGAATGTTTAAAAACACTGAGGGCTCTATCAGGACCATGGCACAGTGTGCTTTCGTGCCCCACGCAAGCTTTCATCAATATTTTCTCCTTGCAGGGGAACTGCAAATGGAAATTAGCCCTTTGGCTATAATTGGGTGCATTTGCATTTTATTTTTAAAATGTTCAATAATGTACATTGTCCCTCTATAACAAGTAAAGGTAAATACTTTTTTTTTTGGTAGAGATTCACATTGTAAATGAACTTGCCTTTTCTACAGAATGATTCAAACACTAACAATGTCCCAAGTTTCAAAAATGTTTTTGATCTGAGGTTGTTAATTTTCAATTTTTATGCAATAGCATATTGTTTGGAATCACTATAAGGCACAGATGAGGGGGTCTTTGTGCTGTATGTGTTTGATGTCCTTTCCTCCTTTCTACAAGCAAAAATGTAGAGAGGATTTTGAACGTGTCACTACAGTAGTACGCTACACAATGTTTCAAACACTGAGAATTTCACATTTAAAATGTCAAGTTTAAATTTTTTTTTGATCTACCATTGTTAATTTAAATTTCTATTCAATGGCCTATTTCTACTGATTGACATATTGATTGTATGGATGGCATTGCATCAACACTGAGGCCTTTGTGCTGTCTGTGTTTGGTTTCCTTTAAAGGCGTGACTTTATATTCTATAAAAATTATGCATTCTACAACAACGTAAGATTCTAAAATTCCACATTATATTCTATGGAGCCCCAACATTCTTAAAACTTTCATCCTCCCATTCCCTCCACACCGACGTGATAGTACTCCCTTACATGTAAAGGTTAAAGCACAGATGTAGACGGGCTTTTCAGAACATAGAGTGAATCCTCCCTTTTTTGCATCCTAAAGTACACACTTCTAACACCAGAACCCACGAATAAGGAAGTTTGTGTGCAAGGATCCATGACCATCCTTTGTTATTCATCTTGATTTGTGCCCATTTTTCTAGCTGTGGCTACTGTAAGCACCTCATTTCCAATTCTGGGATTTTCCACCTCCATGTGTTTCTCAAAGTTAAGTCAAATTCAATTACACACCGGCTCCTCCTCTAGCTATGCTTATTAAAGTTTAATTAAACTGAGGTCAAAGACAAATATGCCGAGTCAAGCCTAGAATGTGGGGAAATGTCATGAAATTGATGGCTTTGGTTTTACACTATTTCCTAATTGCCTTTTTTTAAATTAAAATATTTGACAAATAACTGTAAGTTTGACACTAATATGGCTGTGGATAGTGTGACCATAGGTATAAGATTATGATTAAATAAATATGCAGAATATAAATTGCTAGAAATGGACTTTTAATTTTTCTGGGTTAACTGATCAAGGTTGAAAGAAATGCTTTACAAAAACAAATAAGCTTTACAGTATGTTGTCCATACACTGGAGAACTTTGAGAAGATTTGTGAAAGATTTTCAGAAGACAACAGTCTTACAGCCTCTCACATCTAAAGACAATGATTATTGTCCTTGTCCCTGGGGTCTTTTAAGCTGAGTATGTTGATGCGTGTGTGTTTTTAAACCAGGCACAAACAAAGACAGACCTTTTTAGCAACTGCACCCTGGTGGGTCAAATTTGGTCAGCTCAACTTTAAAAGGCTGTAACTGCCACCTCAAGCTGAGACACAAACTGCCGTCAAACTGGGTTTTATATCACACTTCTTCTTTCTGAACCAATTATTCTTGACCTTGTTGATTTTTTATGAGGTCATGAAAATATGTTATAAAGAAAAATGTTTGATACTACATGCAGTGACACTGATCACATGGCTGTAAGCTGTAAGTTGGGTAATTGACAATAAGTAAACAGGTTATTTACTTTAATATTGTCTCCCTTTTTATCTCAACAAACATTATGTTTTAAGTTTTTTGTTTGTTTGTTTTGCTGAGGTTAGAGAATGTGTAGCCTGTGTATGTATAGACCAGTGTAGAAAGGATATGCTGTGCCCTCACTGGAAAGGGTATTAGCAGCCCTGCTGATGACGGCTGGTGGGACATTTGTGTTGTGTGCTGTGTGCTCAGGGGCACCGTCTGAGTCATGGATCATCTCCAGTTGCCCAGTTTCTGACATGAGTTGAACTTTTTTCCACCCAAAAGCCAAACAGGCCAGTGTTGTGCAAAAGGCAAACTGAATGTGAGCAGAAGGGTAGCTAGCCAACAGCTAACACATGCAACTGCTTGCCACTAAAGAGCCTTGGAGGGCTGACAACATGTAAACTACAGCAGGGGCAATGCAGCTTTACTGAAAGCAGTGGGTTTTTGTTTCGGACCACAACACAGTCTACAATCAACTCTGAATGTGCGGTGGTGTTACCTTGGTAGCCCATTTGGTGCATTTTATTTTAATTTATATAATCTTAAAAACTAAGGAGGCAATACCAATTGTTAGCTTATTATGTCCTTCTTTTTGTAAGTCGCTTTGGATAAAAGCGTCTGCTAAGTGTAATGTAATGTAATGTAATGTAATGTAATGTAATGTAATGTAATACTGCATGTATTAGGTCTAGACAACCAAACTAGGTCAAACTGTATAAAACCCAAATGTTGGTACTCACCAAGGAATTTAAGAAATAATGCATAAATATGGACCTGAAGTACTGTATATATGGCAGCAGAAAACAAGCAAAACGAAGAGGTGAAAGCAATAGTAGAAGTAGAAGTCTTTATTGTCATTATACAAAGTATATGAGATGTGGTTCGGAGCAGCCCACATATGCACAAGAAGAAGTTTTAGATCAGAATAAGAACAGTTATAGATAAGAATAGCTAGGTCGAATTAAAATATAGGTTCAGATGTACAGCAATATATACAATTAAGACTATGACACAATATGCCTATAAAACAATATATACATGTCAAAATACCAAGCTATGGATAAATAAATAAGGTGTAGAATATGCCAGCAGCAAAAGTGGTGTGTATACAACAAAGGCATATTGCACAGAGCCCAGTGTAATCCCCAACAACAAGAATTCAAGTATTCAAGGATTTTTTAGTGTTAGTGCAGTAAAATATTACACTAATATGTAAGTGTGTGGCTACACTTGATGGGCAAAGTAAAATATATTAAATCTTTCAGTGTTTGTGTGATCAAACACTCATCAATCACCCACAACTGACCCCTATGCACTCCTGTAGGTCTGTGCATGAAAATTATTTGAAGAAGTCTACTGTATGTGTTGCAGGTTGCTACTAGTGTGATCAGTTTAGTAGAAGTTACAACCTAAGTGACTGCCCTTGACATCGCATACATTAATTGATTTATTGAAAATAGCACACTAACCGCTGAATAGAATGTCTTCTGGAAGACAAACTGTGAAATAATAACATTATATTGGAATTTCTTGCCCATGGTACATAAGTACAGTACAACTGATGCAGTGATTAGGCTACTTGTTTGACTGATCTTAGGTGGCCTGGGATAAAGGATCACTACTGGAGTTATGTAATGACTCATTGGTATGTTTTCTAGTTCTTTTCATTTAATTATCTGTGTAGCTAAACAAATCTTTAAAGAACTCTCTTAGTTTTTTCCATTGTTTTTCATTTAATTGTCTTTCTGTGTAGCTGATGCTTTATGTATATGGCTGATGCTTCAATATATTTTATGAAGTCAGTTGAGTTTCTTAATTACTAACTTGAACAGTTATGTGTTTCGCAAGATAGGCCAATATCTTTTTTTGATAGATATACAACTGTTAAACTGTTATGGGTGCTTGTTCATATGTTTACTTGCTCCTAATGTCTGTCTTTTACCCAGATGTTCTTAGAGCTATGAAATGTGTCCCTCTAGTGGTGAAGGGTTTTCAACTCATGTTCTTGTCTGACTTCTTCACGTGGGAAATTCTATTTTTAATACGCAAATTCCAAAAGACTTGATGATTATCTGCCATGTCTCATTTCAGACTGTAGCATCACTACAGCCTAACAGTAAAAAAGAAACACTTATTTGATACCATTCTGTTATATTATTGATACCACTCAGAAACCGAAGACACTGAATTTGAAGAGGAAAGGGAATGGGGTGTCATAGGGACATGCAGAATTTAATCCAGATAAGGTAAGGAGGAAATGGAAGAGGACTTCAGGGTATAATGGAGAAACATTCCAATTAAAATTTAGAAATATACTCTACTCTACTGTACTTTTCTGTGATAGAAACTCTACTCTAGATAGATACTCTACTTCAATATTCATATTCAGTTATCGCTCAGAGTGGTTGCGGTCAGCTTTTAAAATGTTCATGGCCCCAATATAAAACTTAAAAAAATTATATTTACGAATGTATTCATCACACAATCAGTTATAAGCATATAACATACTTCATCCCACCTCCCTATCATCTATTCTACCTCTGCCCTTCATCAGCTAGCCATCCCCCAACTGCATTCTACGCATTTACTCCCACTCCCCATGCACAGTTTAGATTAACAATTAGCAATTTTACTGCATGTCCTACTCTACCCAGTATGTCTATGAATGTGAAAATAAAATATTCTTGTATCCTTGTATACTTGTAAATGAATAAAGCAAACAACAGAAAACAGAATGTAACAAGTGTGATACAAATACATATACCGGTATATATACTTATACAAAGTGGTGTTCAAAGTGACAATTTTGCAGTTATGGAACCAAAAGTGGCATTAATTATTGGATGTTAACAAAAATGGAATGTACACCATACTGTGCTACATTATAGTGCTGAATTGTCTAATGCTAATGTTGATAGTGAGGAATGGTCTGGTTGAGGAGCCTTACACTCTGAGGGAAGAGGCGATTCTAGAGTCTGTTGGGACCTCTTGCAAAAAAATCTACAACTGTACTGAAAACTGTATTGCCACTATTGTAGTTTAGGATTATTCAGTCCCCAGGGGTCATGTAGTGGCCTAGGGGCCCCAAGCAGCTGTCTGGGTTTATAGGCTATGCCTCTGTCTGAAGGTAAAGACTCCCCATTAGTCTCTCGGTTCTTCAGACTCTGAAACCACAGTGTGATTAAGAGTTGTGCCATTGTGCTTTTATTGACATAGACATTTTGGACATTTGAGGTATGTTCAGATAAATGGGGCAGGACACTACTTTGGACATTTGGGACTTCAGGACACTTTGGGAACACTGCTTGGGACATTTGGAACTAGTCACAATAGGACATATATGAACATTGCTCTAGTCTAGACAGTTGGGGTAGGTTTGGGCAAATTAGTCAGGACACTTGGGATTGGACACCAGGGTGGTGGATGGGAAGATGACCCAATGCCATGACTTTGGCTGCCAGCACTTGTTCCTCCTGTGCTAAGCCAAGTAACCTTAAAGTTAGGCACAGACTTCCTGATTTTTAACTTTGATTGTAAAACGATGGAACAGTCAGAACTGCAACATCAGGGTCAGTTGCAGTTCAGTCCGAGTAGTTGGAGGCAGTCAGGAGCAGTCGGGGTGTTCAGTTGCAACATCAGTCGTTATGTTTGCTGTTGAAGTCTGTTATATTTTCACACAGTCTTTATGTCTGTGCTTACAACCAACTCATAATTGCGTCAGACACTGTTGGATTGTTGTGCTCAGGCACATTCTAATTATAAAGGACTGAAAAAATCAGGAGGTCTGTTTCCAGAGAAACTATTTTGCCAAACTATTCCCAGGCGTCTTCAACCCATTTGTCCAAATGGTTCTCAATTGTCCCTTGGCAGACATGTTTAAAGGAGAAATCAGGTGTAAAATGATACTGAGTTGGTATGTTTGCTGAGGAGTAAAACTATGCCAGCCTCTTGCATTCTGAACTTTATTATGGTTGTGCATCTGTACACAAAGTTCTCAATGCCTCATTTTGAATGCCTGGGCCCTTGTTATACTACCAAAGATGTGTGGAAATACTTCGAGCTTTTCTAATGGTTTAAAAATAGCACTGTCTTTAAGCTAAGGCTGTGCCCTAATCACTAGCATAGTGAGCTTTTATTATAGATCTGATAAAAAAAAAATTGGAATCCAACAGGCTAGCACAGTTTTGCTCCACAGCAAATATTCCGACTAGTTATTATGTTTTATTATACCCAATGTTTATTTTACAAAAAAATTCTCCTTTAACTTTCGCACAGAAGCCAACATTTGTGTGTGTGTGTGTGTGTGTGTGTGTGTGTTTGTGTGTGTGTGCATCTTTTCCTTGATCTATTCAACTCTTTTGTTAGGCTGTTAAGGAACAGAACACAAAATGTCATGAAACGGTCATACAGACTAGGCCAAATACAGTGATACATTATTACAGCAAATAACAATAAAATAATCAAATAATAAATCTCCCATCAGAAGAGCCCTGTGGCTTTGTTTTGTCAGGAGAAAAAAATCTATATCTCTTCTATTACAAGATTTACCACTTACTCTGAGTTACCTTAGCTGGGTTATTCACTAAACCACCTACTTTTGATATGTTGTTTGTGGCTCATTGGTGGTCACATATGTTTGTTGTGCTGACCTATGTAGCTAAAATCTGTTTTAACCCATAGTTGGGTTCTTTTTACCCAATATGGGTAAATAAGTGCCACCCAGCTGCTGGGTTATTATTTGGGTCACCTTCACGACAGACTTTGTGCTACAGTAAGTAACCCAGGTACTTGGGTAACTGTAAACCAGCAGCTGGGTTTAACTACGTTTGAAAGCACAGTTCCTTCAACCAACGGTCGTTTCGCCTGGGAAGAAGACAACTGGACAGGAAAAGCCTTCAGCAAAGTTAAAGGTTTGTAATATTTTTTAACTAAATTATGTGTACTGTAAAGGCAGCAAACTTAAGTCAAATGTCATATCAACAGTTACCATCAACGTTCATTTATCCGAAGCCTCGTTGCTTACAATATAGCTACTTAGCTTGCCGAAGTCGTTCGCATACACAAACACGTTAACCTTGGACGTTAACGGTTAGCATGTCTATAAAAAGCTAAAGGCAATAAGACCAGGGGACCACTGACCTGTTCTTGTTTAGTTGTGTTAACTTTTGTCAACGAAACATAATGACATCAGGGTGGCCCAGTAGCCCTCTCATAATCCAGTTTTTGTCGGATAGGAATACAGTACTACCTTGCAAGTTCACGTGCTACTGAAAACCACCTAGCTAACGCCAAAACAGGCAACTAATTTAACAGTACAAGTCCGAGGAACATTAAGGAAATGCTTTAGCGTGCTTAAACTTGAATGAGGCAGAAATGTTTATTTTTTTATTTTTTTATTTGATAGATTTGACTGCAGTCTATGTATGAATGAAAGGGAAGCAGCTCTGTCTGAAACAAAACTTCCAGAAAGGCAGCAGAACTTACAGATATAGCCTACTATTGCAGGTGAGCAATTAACGGTGAAAAGTTTCAGTGAATAGCAAAAGGACTGGGTGGGAGTGGTTAAGCGGTATGATTTCTGCCACTATGAGACTGTTAACATAGATAAAGATTGCCCGCACTCATGTAAAAACGTTTTATGTATTCTCAACATGCTTATATAGATAAATACAATCAAACATTAAAGTATATTATGGAATATTCATTATAACACATTTCAAAATGTGTAATTGTAATTTCTCATGACCTTAGGCTGGAGGTGGCTGAAAGAAAACAGAGATTCATCCTTTGTGAAGAGCCAGGTAAGTTGCTCTGTATTGCTTGTCTGTTGATTTGTGCACCATTAGTGCCATGTTGAATAAGATCTTGAGAAGCATCTGCTGCTAATACAAGACATTGAAGAATACTATAACCAATTTATACCACAAATGCAACTACAGACCTTATATTTTAGTCAGTATTTAAATACCCACACATAAAAATGTATGTTCCTGCCACATTTGAGATAGTGGTAGTTCAAATATCTTCATATCTGCTGGTTTGACAGATTTTGTTATTTTATATTTTTTATTGCCTTCACATGCATTGTTCTTATTTTACATATTGCCAAGCCTCACGTGCGTATAGGATTCACTACTGTTTTATGGCAGTTTACAGCCACCTCTGTCCTGCAATGCTTAAAACATTGTAACTGAATGTTATATTGTATGTTTTTCTTTTTCTTCAGAGTTGGAGAGTTTACATGAGAGATTAGACAAGATGGCTGTGACAAAATGGCTTGATGATTCTCCACCAGGGACCCCGTGTCAGCATAGCCAGCAGTGTTGTTTCCCTACTGGACTTATATGGATCTCGCAAAGGAAAACTCAGCTAAGCTTTTTTTACATGGTGAATTCTACATAGAAGGGACCACTCTACACTTTTTTGTGTGCAAACACTTTGTATTACATAACATTCATCCTACAAACACATCCATTCATTACTGTATCTACGTTGAAGTTCACATTTAACCTTTCCCCATTTCATGACATAGTAAAAAGTGCTGCATAGAACTATCTTAAAACAGGCAACATCCTTCATTTTTTTTACAGTGTGCACATACATACATTGCTCTCTAAATTGACATTTTTAACTTTTTTAATTTTACTGTTTTTCTAAATTTCAGTTTAAGTTTTTTTGCTATGAGTGAAAGTCTCTTTCCCAATTGCATGTCTTTTAGATACTTTTTACTTTTCAAATATTGTTTTGGATAATGTGCCTTTTAGTCACTGACTGTAGAATACAACATGTTTTGTCTCTCTGTGTTTCTTACTATGTCTTTTGCTGTTATTATACTTCTTTTTTAATATATTGTTCTGTTTTTATTTCAGTGTTCTGTATTGAACAGTGGATCACTTGATACAAAATCTGGTACAATAAAATGTCTTACACAAATTGGTCTGTTGGTGGTGATTATGGTAGTTTGGTGTGCACAGTCTACAATATAGCTAATAATAGCTCATTTTTTGGGTAGATTTAACCCAGCCAAAAAGTAAATTTAGGCAAAATATTGGGCTACAATAACAACCCAACTATTATGTGAATTTAACCCAATTGTTTTATTGAAAATAACCCAACATTTGGGTTAAATCTTTAACCCAACTTGCTGGGTTAAACTCGCAACCCAATTTTTTGGGTTAAAATAACCCACGCTGGGCTGGTCCAATAGTTAACCAGCGTTTGGATTGAATTTAACCCAATATTTTTTAGAGTGTATGCAACTTTGAGTGCTTTTTCTCAACGAAGCTCCCCCTAGTTTCTCCAAGTAAATGGACACTCATAAAAATCGACTGTTTTCCTTTCCCCTTACTCTGTGCATTCCCCTCACCCTGGCAAATACAAAAGTAGTCATGTCCACCGTGGTAAGTATAATCCGAATTTCTCTAGAATGTGTGATCCTGCTTCTCGCGATATTCGAGACTTTGTGAGTCTAAGGGTGCAAGGACAGACACCCAGATATTTCATGCGGTCGAGAAAGTCTTCATTCGCCTAGTAATGACTCATTTTAGCATCTACCAACTTAAGAAGATATTTAATCAACTTGAAAAAGTTGCTGCTTTAATGTTCCCAAATATGCAGAATTGTTATCAACACTTGGTAAATGTGCCCATGTTCCTTTGCTGACATTTTCGAACATGCCCCTTACCTGGGTTATGAGCACAGGGTTTTTACCCCCTCCCCCTCTGAACTACACCAGAGCAAGTTTGCATTTACTGCATACTCTCATCGCTTGTGCCAGGATACTTAAAGGTAATTTTTTTTCTGAACAATTCAACTAATATTTAGCATATAAGTGTAGGGGAGACCGGGGCTGGTTGGAGTACTTTTCACACTCAGTTATATTTCACCCGTCTTACAGTGCATTACAGTATAGCTGTCAAAGTGTGATTGACTGAAAGCTTAATATCTCATCTATAAAACAGGTATATACAATGTCAACAGAATATGTCTTGTTTCGAGTAATGTATGATATAACTGGCTTTAAGAAATTGTGCCAACCTTTCCCATCATGGGGTTGGTTGGCTCAGGTAGGCAGGATTGGTTGTCTCACATATAAGCTAATGTAAAATAAATACAGTTCACTCAATAAATGACTGAAAATGTGTAATCATATGGTTCTCTGAAAAGTCAACTCTAGCACCTGTGATTATATATTTTTTTGTGTTGGAATTGTGTCTCAGCACCCTATAGTGGCTTGGAAGTTAACACTGATTCAACCTGCCCCTGATCCAACCAGCCCCAGTCTCCTCTATCCTTTCGTGGTTGTATTGATTGTTCTGACCGAGAATAAAATGTTTATGGACATAATATTTGCAGATAAATAAATAAAAAAGTACTGCTCCTTTCCAGAGGGAAATATGATTTATGTTATAGATAAATTACAGACGGCTGTTGATAAAAAGCAATAATTATGAATTTTAATTTAATTTCTTCTTATTAAACATATTTACAGAGTTGTTGTCACATCTCTTTGGGCTGAGACAGATGTAATTGTAAAAGCATGACACAAGAGGGCATTACCTCACAACATATAAAGCTGAGCTAAAGGCATTAAAGAACATCAATAAACAATTATTAAAGAGCATCAGAGATGGGTCTAACGCGTTACTGTACTCGCATTACATTTGTCGGTAATATAGTAGTGTAATGCGTTAGGGGAGACCGGGGCTGGTTGGATCAGGGGCAGGTTGAATCAGTGTTAATTTCCAAGCCACTATAGGGTGCTGAGACACAATTCCAACACTAAAATGATGCCCATTAGGACCAGAGTAAGTCAAGTTATGTAAGAGGTCTCAAGGTCATTAACCCTTTAGGTGAGTAAAACTTTTTAGTTTTGGGGGGTCAATTCCTGGATTTTATACCTTCCACTTAACAACTCCCAGAAGGGTAACAGTTAGGGATTTAAAAAAAAAAAACTTGTTTTAAATGATTGTCAAGGGACTCAGCTATAATGTAAAATAAAGTTTGAGATCCTGAGATGACTAATGGTAGCAGGCTAACAGTGTTTGTGGAAAAATCTGTACCTCATTGTGGGCGGGGTTGGTTGGCACTGTCATGAGTCTGCTCGCGGCTTCCACAGTCTGGGTATTTTTCCGCCTCACCTGTTTGCTATCACCAGCCACGCCCTCTGGTTCTCTCACTGCCTGCCAGCGCACCTGCGGCTTGTTAGCCGCTGATTAACTCTCCCTATTTTAGCTCCTGGTTTTTAAGCATTCAGTGTCAGACCGTCAGCGAACCTCAGACTTTTCTAGGCAAGCATTTTTGACTCTGGCTCTTTCTCTGTACCCTGCCTGTGTTTTTGCTCCCTGATCTCCCTGCTCCTTGTCGTGGTTTTTGCCTGTGAGTTTTTGTACCTGTCTACTCCCTGCCTGTTCGTCTCCTGTGTTTCCTGCCTGCTCGTTTGTCTCTCCCACTGCCCTCAGTCGTCCCTGTGTCTGGCTCCTCGCTACCCTGCTGCTGCTCTCTGGTTACGGACTCGGACTGAACCGACCCACGCTCTGCTCCGCTGCCCTCGGTTACGACTCCTGCCTGCCCCACGACTCTGCTCTGCTCCTCTGCCCTGGTTACGACTCCTGCCTGCCCCACGACTCTGCTCTGCTCCTCTGCCTCGGTTACGACTCCTGCCTGCCCCACGACTCTGCTCTGCTCCTCTGCCCTGGTTACGACTCCTGCCTGCCCCACGACTCTGCTCTGCTCCTCTGCCCTGGTTACGACTCCTGCCTGTCCCACGACTCTGCTCTGCTCTTCTGCCCCGGCTACTCGACCCGCTTGCCTGTGACTACGCTCTGCTCCCAAGCCCTGGTTCTCCGACCTGCCGCCTACTGCCGACCCCGAGAACTCCGCTCGCCAACGGCACCAGAAGCCTCTGTCCACTGGCTTGTGGGCATCGAGTTATTCCCCACTCCCCAATCCCTTAATAAAACACGCTTGTTGTACGTTACGCTTTTGGGTCTCTCCGCTCTGTTCAGGTTCATGACAGGCACACTAATTTTGGGGCTGGTTGGCTCAACAGTTTACATGAGAAAGGCCCATTGGTACTCATAAAAATGAGCATTTTATACAGGGTGTTTAAAAAAATGACATAATTTGAAATGAGAATATTAAAAAAGTGGATTAGGCATAATTGTAATTATTATTATAAATTTTCAATTATAATTCAAATACAACCCTGTTTGGTAACACTTTATAATAACTACTCCCTATAAATCATGTATAATGTATTTGCAAACACTGAATTAACCCTTTGTTCATCATTTTTAACCATTATTTTCACATTATTTGTCATCCATAAATCAGTTATAAACATATTTATATTCTGTCTGCTTTTCTGTTGGCTGTTTGTCAGTATAAAAGAAGAAAAGAGGCACGTACATCCAAAAAAAAAATATAATCACAGGTTCTAGAGTTGACTTTTCAGGTAACCATGATTAGGCTACACGTTTTCAGTCATTTATTGAGTGAAATGATAGCCTGCGGAAGTTCTGCCAGGAAGACGTCAGCTGCTGGGACGGGCGCAGTCTCCAACCAATCAGCGGCCGCCACCTGCTTTATAATGTCTTGTCTAACTTACCTTTTCTGCTGCTTCAGGTGCCGACGTTTCGACGCTCCCACCTCCATCCCCACCACCACCAGTTTGGTCCCGGTCCATTCGCCTGGGGGGAAAAGTTCTGAGTTCTGCCAAATAGCAACAGCTGGTCCTGCCGGATCCAAAGATGCAAGACCCAGGCCGATGACCGGACCTTCGCCAAAGAACATCTACTGTTTAATTAATGTTCGCTTGTTTATTTTATCTATATAAAAATGCTTTAATTGAAAGTCTTATTCTCTGAGTGTTTCTGGCCGAACTGTATTTATTTTACATTTGCTTATATGTGAGCCAACCAACCCCGCCTACCTGAGCCAACCAACCCCGTGCTGGGGCAGGTTGGCACAATTTCTCAAAGCCAGTTATATCATACATTACTCGAAACAAGAAATATTTTGTTGACATTGTATATACCTGTTTTATAGATGAGATATTGAGCTTTCAGTCAATCACACTTTGACAGCTATAACGCACTGTAAGACGGAGAAATATAACCGAGTGTGAAAAGTTATCCTACCAGCCCCGGTCTCCCCTACTGTTATAAGTTAATTATTCACACTACAGTTACTAATAGTGCATGCTGATTACTGCACTTCCCCAGTGAACAGTCTGATCACAGATATCTGAGACGGATTCCCGGACCCTCCCCCAAAATCCTCAGGTGCACGCTTGCACAAAAGTCGGGAGACATGTCCACACGCAATTGTCCTTGATTGTTAAATTCGGGGAAATGGCTAAGCCGTCTACCATAACGTTCGGGGGGTGGCGATAAGCTTATTGTTTTTAATATGTTGAGAGATGTTGCCGAAGTTAAAGTGCAATGGGTTAGGGAAGAAGAGAAGGGAGAAGCAGTGAGGATTTTTTGTGTCGTGTTTCGCACCGTGATGTGGAGCCGGTTGCGCAGCAGAATCACAAACCTGCCCCTATATAGTAGGCCCTGTCGCCGAGAAGGAGAATTTACTTTTGATGAGAATGAGGAATGTACAGCTTCCTTCACTTTTGACACTAAAGCAACATGTGAAGTCGGAGTCAGACAGAGTGTAGTAGTCCAACCGTTTCCCTCATATAAAAAGTAGGCTATGTGAAAATGAACACAACTACCCCATCTACAGTAGCGCGCCAGTCAAGAGGCTATTCAGACTAGATGGTCTCGTGCTGAAGCCTAATAGAAACCGGTTGTCTGATGCAAGATTCGAAAGACTTCTCATGCAGTATGATCATCGTTTTAGTGGGAAGCACCCAAATGACATAAGAAAGTGCCTTTGCCCAAGACTATACCATGCCAATGAAATATGTTTACCCTGACATCATCTAACGTAGTTAAATGTCCAGAGTTATTTTATTTAGTAGCACCTTTTATTAAAAGTGAGAAAACATAGACTTGCTGAATACATACTATTTTACAACATATTATTTAAATATACATGTTATGCACCAAAAGATAGATTAGAACAATTAGATAAGTAGGCCTGTTGTTATTACTATTTAGATTTTGTGTGCATGTGTGTGTGTCAGAGAGTGAATACATATATGGCCATTGGTGGCACATGTGACAACCAACTCCAAACAGAGTGTGGCAACCATCCCCGACTGACCTTGTATGCTAGCAGTGACGTTAGCATCCACAAGTTGTAGCGTAATTAAGAAAAAATATATTGAAAATATATCTCTGTCTTTTTAATGGTAAACATTTTTCTAAAGTCAACACATTAGTTACAAAACTAGAAAAGAAAACTTAAAGTTCTGAAAATTTACATTTTGACATGAAAAACCTTAATATTGATATCACCTCAAAACTTCGTGTCAAACACTTGAACTGTCAATGTAGAAGACCCCTAACACTAATTCTGAACATTTCTATGTCAGCGACGTCGATCAGCTATTCATTCCATATCATGCTATTTCATTCATTCTATTTTTAGTGAGTGCTGTTATTAAGTTAGCTTTTTTATACTTTCAGCTTGTTTTTTAAGAGATAAGCCTGCCAGCAGTGGTCTATAGATTTTCACCAACTTTGTGGTGTAGCCTGTTTTTGTTAAATGGCATGAAAGAACGACTTGTCTTACATCTCGCTCATTGCAATAGAAATTTATGTGTTTTGCTCAAGGCCATTGATGAGTAACGCAAAGTAATGTAACCAGTTACTTTCCATAAGGAGTAAAGAAGTAATGCATTACATTTTTTTAAAGTAGCGAGTAATGTGTAATGGATTACTTTTTTTGAGTAACGACCCCAACACTGAAGAGCATGATTTAAAAAGTGTATGATAAGATTGAAAAGTGCATGTCTTTGTCACAACAACATTTTTCTACAGTATTTCTTATCTGATAGTGGTCATGTGTGATAATGTATGTATATGTGTATGTATTACTTCTGTGGCCTAGTGGTTAGGGAGCTGGTCTTGCAATCGGAAGGTTGCCGGTTTGAATCCCGCCCTACCCATGGTTGAGATGCCCTTGAGCAAGGCATCTAACCCCAAACTGCTCCAGGGACTGGAACTGAAACCCTGTAAATATCTGTAAGGGATAAAAAGCCATTACAAAAGACCTGTTTCTAGTTCAGACATTCTATCCTAACTGACCAAATTTCTAAATAACTTGTAAGTACGGATACAATAGAACTAAAAAGAAGATGAGCTAAAGCATTGCCAAATTCTGCAAAACACCAGACCATGAAGGTCACTGTGACTAGAGTGGAATGACATGTTTGAATCACAGTGTCACACATATCTGTTTGAAAGTCCAAATGTGCAAGGACTACAGCACTGGATAAGAATAACATTCCCATCTTGTTTCTTTTCATAAAAAAATAGATATTCTATGGAGATAGAGATATTAGATATTAGATATATTAGAGATATTAGGTATAGATATTAGATATATTAGATATTCTAAGTACCATTGGTACATTTTTCTTTTTAAATATATCTGCTCAATATAAGATCAAACACACCATTGAAAATCATTTACCAACCATTTCTTCAGCTACTGCCACCCCCATTTCACTCCTTCAAGATTAAGATTAAGAGTGACAAGGACAAGAGCTGTCTATTTGGCAGGTGTGTTTGAATTTCATTATTTTACCTAATTTTCACATTCTTTCACAATTTGAAAAGAAAAAAGAAGATGGAAAATTGAATTGCAGATGTCAGTTAAGCTCCATTGCAGTCTTGGGAATGAGGAGGGTTAGGCACAGCAGACAAGGTTAAAGCTGTTACTTAGAAGTGAAATGTGAGCAGGCAATAGGAAAGCAGATTGTTTATTAACACTTTTAGAGTCCATCATGCCCTTCTGAAGTCCACTGAATCATGTAATTTCTGTCAGAGGCGGATAATGAAAAACAAGAAAAGCGTACAGTAATCGTGCCTTTCATATCCCTGAAGTGTCTTGTGTGTGTGTGCGTGTGGTGGGGGCGTAAATAGAGTGAAGGTGTTGCCATACAACCCCCTCAGATGCAGCTGGAGAAACTAAAAGTGTAAAAAAAATGTGTAGCTATTCAGCACACATAAGAAAATGCTTCTGAGTCAAAATTACTGTAGCATGATGGCAATCATTCATCCCATTTTATAAAACCACAAAAAGCAACCCATTATTTAAAGTCACGGTTTTAGTTGTTAACACCTATTGTCAATAATTGATAGGAAACGATTATGGCTTTGAACTGACTTGAACTTACTGACTAGAAATTCAAGGCCCTGATTTATCGATATGGTCCATTCATCAGATTCATAATAATAGCAAGATATTGTTATATTTATAAGCTTGTCTCTAATGCTTGCACTATATAATATATCATTTATATAATAAGAAATTAAACGATTTGTTGCCATTCTCGGTGCATGACATTTTATATAGAATTTGTCTTCTCTAAAACCAAAAAGCCTATTAATTTAGTATTAATGTTTGCTACACTTACACTACACTTTTTTTCAATTATACATCAGTTGTTCTGCAGTGCATCTTGTGTTACGTATGGATAATATTACAACATATTATTACACACATTTCCAAGGTGACCCAGGAATTCTCTGCCAGTAGACAGTGACCTATAGGGAATAGGTAGATGGGTGATTTCATTTGAAGCTGCCAGTCTACACAGCGGGAACTCTTATCTCTTAAAAATTAACACACATACTTTCATCTACACACAAACAAGCAAACACACAGACATGACATCACTTTTTCTGTTTTTATTAAAAATACTTGACTTTATATCTATCTACAGTAACATAAGGCAAATTTCCCAGCACTGCTACCAGCAGATGTCTCTGTATCACAAAGAAAGACCAAACTGGACTAACAGCATTAAACTTTTCATTTTCTGTCTGCTTAGCAAGCACTCAACTCTGAGGTGATTGCAGTAATATGATTGCTTGAACATTTACTCACCAAACATCTTCTTCATGAATATAGAACCAATGTGCTGTCTTTAAAAACAACTTTGTACTACATTGCATATTCTGTCCCATTTAAAAAAAATGTTTATTCAGGGACTTCTTTATATGAAGCACTCTTTGCTAAGACCTGAGGAAATACCTTTATGATATAATAATTATATTTTTTCCCTGTATACGTTTGCATAAGTCTTAGGAAAAGTATTTTTTAGGAGAACAGACTCCTGACAACAAACCTTATGCTAATCTACCACTGTTTTGGAGAACACTTAGCATTTACTTACGCTGTCTTTTACTCATACTACTATTGGCATTAGTCTGGGTCATCATACAATGATTTTTTCTAGTCTAATTCACAGGGTCCAGTTGGTTTATGAAAATTTCAGAACATCTGACAAACATTCCTGAATGTAACACCCAAAATTGAAAACCAAGAGCAATTGAAATTCTGAAACCAAAAGTTCCATCTCCACACCAGCGAAAGGCATGTGGGCACCCTCCTCTCTATGTTGATTTCATCCCTTTGTGAGTGATGCTCCGCTCTTCGTGTATTTACACTGCTGTGGAGTAAGATTAATTGGTGTTGTATATTGTGACTGCAGCCTCTTTAGCAGGCTGGTGTGATTCAGCATCTAAAGGCCATGTTTGAAGAGAACCAGTGAAAACCTATTAAGACTCTTAGAAATCAATTGAAGATATCCTTGCAAATGAAAATTGGTTGTTGTTCATCATAACTATTGGGATTCTTGTTTGATAGAGTAAACTTAGATTACCAAGTGAAGGGCTAAGGATATTAGCAACAAAGTGTTAGGCAAGAGATTAAAGGTTGTCTTACATTTTTTAACCCAGCATTTACTTTCAACTGAGAGCATTTGACATGACAATACTACTACAGTAAATGTAGTCTTTGTTGTGCTTGCGGCATAGCTCAACCCTGCATCACCCAGGACTCAAACAGACAACTTTTCAGCATTACGGATCAGGAGGAGGACACACTAGCAAGTGAGCTTAAAGCCAGGGCCCGATTTCCTGATAACGTTGTCTAAGAGCGACTCTCAAGATAAGTATATCTTATCAAAGTTGTTAACTTTCCTAAGTGGGATTCCCAAACCATGTGTTGGGAGTCATCTTAACTAACCCTCCTGTTGTGTTAATGTTGTGTTTACTATTTTTGTGTTCCGGTCAAAAATGACTGCTTCCCCATTGAGGTGTTACAAAATCCATTATAATACATAATTTTCCATCCAGTTTTGTGATTGACCTTTTTATCAACTTAATAGCTTTAAAACAGTATCAGTTTTGATTATTTAGCTATTTCTGGCCTGCAAGCCTTATTGACTTAAGCTCATACAAACCACTTTTAGTAAAAAAAAAAAAAAAAGCATAATATATGGAATATTCTGACCAAAACAAATACTCAAGTGAAACCTACTGTGCTGTTAATTTAATTTTAATCTGACCTTTATATGCCCAGGTACAGTATATTACAGAGATTTTATTTGAAATCATTTACTTATTTTGAATTTCAGAACAAAATAACATCTTTAGTGTTCCAGTCAAAAATTACCAAAATAATCATACTGTTAAGGAAAAGGGTAGAAGGGTAGAATATTATCATCTGATGTGATGAATCTATTTAGCAACTAAAATTATTTTAGATATTAAAAGATCTGATCTTCAATTTGCTATGTAGGCCAACAGGCCTCATTGACTTAAGATCATGCAACTTGTGTTAAAAAACATTACACTTTGACCAAACAAATACTCAGATATTGTACTCTGCAGACCATCTTACACAATTACATCAGAAAACTTACATTTAATCTTAAAAACCTCTGAATGTGTTAAAAAAATAACAATTAGGATAGCACACACTAGTTACTGCTAACCATGGCAAAACATTGTAATGTTCGGGTTGAAGGCCTCAGACATCCACGTCCAGCCCCAGACATCCAACATGATCCAAGTTGCTGACCTGGCAGTTTTGATGGGTCTTTATTGTGGTGGGCTTTAGGGCCATCACCCCAGAAGAACCCCTTTACTCAAAGAACAGCACATCACAGACAGACTGAGGTTTGCCTGTGAACATTTTAAAGGTTAAGATGAGTTTTGGAAGTCTGTGCTTTGGTAAACTTTCCAGTTTAAACTGGAACTGTTTGGTCCAATTGGATGTTGCTTATGTTTGGCGAAGAAAGGGAGAGGCTTTCGACCTGAAGAACACAGTTCACAAAATTAAACATGGTGGTGGAGCATCATGCTGGGGGGCTGTTTTGCAGCCTCGGGCATAGGGAGCTTTGTTCAGGTGCATGGCATGAAAAAAAAAATATATATGGTGAATTTTTTTAAAAGTATTTTTTGGCCTTTTTATGGCTTTATTTGACAGGACAGTGAAGTTGGTGACAGGAAGTAAGTGGGAGAGAGAGATGGGGTAGGGTTGGGAAAGGACTGCAGGCCAGATTCAAACCTGGGTCCCCATGGGCAAATGCCCATTTATGGTCAGGTGCTCTAACCACTGCGCCACTGCACCCCCTTATATGTTGAAATTTTGAGTGATAAATTTGCTCATAGTCTAGCCTTAGGTCATCGTTGGGTCTTC
This sequence comes from Coilia nasus, assembly GCA_027475355.1. Taxonomy (NCBI): domain Eukaryota; kingdom Metazoa; phylum Chordata; class Actinopteri; order Clupeiformes; family Engraulidae; genus Coilia; species Coilia nasus. Next base: position 33,549,673 of record CM050203.1, read on the forward strand.
CAACAAGACAATGACTCAAAGCATACATCGAAATTGGACCAACAGTTCCTCAAGGATACCAAAACCAAGGCACTGGAGTGGCCCGTACAGAGCCCTGACCTCAGTCCTATTGAGAATCTGTGGTGGGTGCTCAAAGTGAATGTCCATGCTCAGAAATCATGCAATTTGGACCAGATGGAACAATTTGCAATAGAAGAATAGGCCAAAATCTGACAGGAGACCTGTGCCAACCTAGTAAAGAACTCAGAAAGGGTGAACTATTGACTCTTAATGGCCAGGGGGCTAATAATTTTTAAACTGTCATTTTTGCCCTTTCATGTTTCAACAGTAAAATATCCTAATAAAACTTAGTGGACATTTTTTCTTTGTTATTTTGGAAACAAATACACTATACACAGTTGTTGTTAAAGGTCATTTCAATGTAGAAATCAAGAGTTTTGTCTAATTTCATCAGGGGAGCGAATTATTTTGGGCACAGCTATATATGAGTGTGCATGTGTGTTAGTATGTGTGAGTGTATAGTATTTGTATAGTGTAGCTAATGTAAATGGATGCATATGTGTTTGCTGGTTGTCTGGTTGCTTATGCCCAGATATGCCCACTCATGGACACACGTGCATGTCCCATGTACGATATGGCAAAAGAGCAGCAGGCGGCTGGCAAACTGTTTTGCTATCTGGGTGTGTGTACATGAGTGTATTGTCTAAGTCTATAAGTGTGTACATAAGTGTTGATCTGGGTGTGTGTGTGTGTAAATGTAAGTATGTGTCTTTCTGAACAACACGAATTTGCTGCAATCAATTTTACATACTTACATACTTGTATATAATTTTTTAATTTCCCCCATTCATTTCTTATAGCCGGTCATTTTTGACCGGAACACCACAGGTATATAAAAGTTTAATAGATTTCCATCCAAAAATTTTTGTGAGTTCAGATGCCCTATGTGAACAAAGTCATGGAGCCTCATGACAGTCCGATTAAATGAAAAATATAATGAAAAAAATATCATCAAAATGGTCACTTTTGACCGGAACACAAACGGAGGGCTAAATTATTCTTAACTGTGTATCAAAAAGGGAGGTTTACCAACATACAATGGCCCAGGGCTCTTTTTTTTTTTTTTTTTTTTTAAAGCTCAGCAGCTTTAAAGAAAGACCAAGCAAAGATTAGGTTACGCTATATATTATTAAAGTAATATTGGGAAGTAAATTAGAAATTAGTCAGTATAAATATGTTGGAAAAAATAATAATGTGGTGTGAATTAGTAATATATGATGATCATAAAAACAGAATCCAAAGATTATGCCTGCTAAAAATGAGAACCCCTGCCAGGTAGTCTTTCATATAGCACAGGTAGGCTGACTTGTCACTTGTGCCACAGCTCAACAAATAGAAACTGACCAAGAACAACAGCTACACGTACTGGCTACTGTTACACAAACACATGTGCATAAAAAGTCAGCAGTAGGTTGGTCTTCCTGTGATATCATCCCCATTGTCATATCTCTCCTCAGTGACCATCTGTATTTTCATAAACAAGCTTTCTAATGTGGATGTATTGCAAGTATGCAAATACCCCCCAAGACACATCAGAATAAGTTAAAATCTTGCATGGATTTTGGTTCTGCAGGTTATAATTACAAACATATTGTAGGAATGTTTTGTGATCTTTAAAGCACCTCAATATTGGCATGTTGATGACCTGATCAGTGCTGATGACCTGATGACCCAATGCATTTAATAATTGATATCCAATTTGGCTACAAGGAAATTGCATTTTAATTTTGTCCTTTAAAGCTTTTAATTAATAAATTGCTCTAATTAAGGTGAATGAGAGTGTCATTCTTTTGTGATTCTTGTGTGGTCGTCCTGAATGTTTTTTTAATACTTATGATGAAGTGGATTTAGAAGCTTGAGAATGATGAGAATGTGACACTAATGCTTTGCACAACTGTGCAGTCTTTGCATAATCTTTCCCTTCATTTCTTAATGTGTAGGAGGTGTGAAAAGAAACACTTTTATGGCCTTAATATCACAACAAGGTCTTAGCTAGTTGCATTGCCTTTGCATTATATTCATAAAAATATTTATATTCAGACCAAGTGTGTTCATCCCACAGAGAGAGAGAGTGGTTCCTGGGGTTCATTTATCATTAAAGCCATTGGAAAGAGACCAAGACATTTGTTTAGAAAGAGTCATATGCCTAAATGAATAGTCAATTCCCAGTTGTAGTCTCTCACGTCTCATATGCTAAGGTCTGAATAGCTAGGCCTCATTTTCCATCAAATTGAACTATTTGTCTTCAGGAGGAACCCCCTTTCTTGTCATGGCTCCTGAGACACCCACACAAATATTCCCATTAGCTGTCGCCACGCTCACTGGCAAGCCTATAAAACATTTACATACAATTTACGTACGTACCCCAGCATATATGGGGCCAGGTCTTAGTGCTTATTCCCATAATTGGTGAGGAAGAATGAGTCAGTAGTACATGTGGGTTCGGTAGGTACAGACAGCAGTGAGTAATCCTGACTTCAAAGAGTAAAAGTGTTGCCACACTAAATGTGCACATAACCCAGGTAATCACAGTAATTCAGATGTCAGACATTGTCAAGTTTGCACATGACACCACAGTGATTAGACTCATTAGGAACAACGATGAGTCAGACTACAGGGCAGAGGTTCAGCACTTAGCTGCCTGGACAATAACCTGCTCCTCAACACCAGCAAAACCAAGGAGCTCATTGTGGACTTCAGGAAGGAGGCACACACAGAAACCCATCCACATTAACGATGTGGCTATTGAGCGTGTCTCCAGCTTTAAGTTCTTGGTGATTCACATTTCTGAGAACCTGTCATGGACAATTACTACATCCAGGCTGGCTAAGAAGGCCCATGAGCAAGTCTTCTTTATAAGGACACTGAAGAAGAACCACCTATCCACTTCTGGATTCTGGATACATTCTGGATAACTTCTACCACTGGTGCCATTGAGAGCATCCTAACCAACTGTATCACAGTCTGGAATGGGAACTGCTCTGTCCCCGAATGCAAGACACTACAGAGGGTGGTCCTCAACCGCTCAGCGGATTACAGGTACTATAATGTACAGGTATGCTGGGCTCGCATCATTCTTTGGGACCCCTTGCATCCTAACCATAGACTTTTTCTATGCACCTGTCCCCCAGAAGGCACTTTAGGAGTCTTTGGACCCAAACAAACAGGTTTAGGAACAACTTTTTTTCCCACAGCTTATTCTCTGCTGAACTCTGTCCGCTGCTGAACCTCCATGTCCCCTTACCATGGCACACTACACTCGCACACTCCCTCTTTATCGTATCCAATGACATTGCATGTACACTCGTAGTCAATAGAAACTTGGGTTGGTCTCTTTGCAAAAGTGGACCAAATACACATTGAGCAACACTCAGTGGGTATCTGCAGATTTTGAGGATTGGCTTTGAAGGCCTATATACTGTAAAGATCCAAATAAGGCCACCATTAATCCAGGCTATGCCGCGTTCATCCCATGAACAACAACTCCGGGCACTGGGTATGGTGGAGGCGGGTTTGAGCTACAATTAGATAGCCAGGTGTATGGGCTGTTCCCAACCCACAATTTGAAACCTGGTTCTGACTCTGTTGACGGTAGACCGGGAGGTCAACCTCCAAGCATGATTGCCTTTACGTGCCAACATCCTGACCAAGGTTCAACGCCAGACACAACTTTGATGGGCCAGGCTTCCACTACAGCAAGAGTGAAATAGGATTCCGCAGGACACTATCCCACGCCTAGTCCAAAGCATGCTAACGGATTGCCGCCTGCACGCAAACGGAGGCCAGGCCATACCCGGTATCGACTGTTGTGACTTTGTGTTTGGCAGGTGCCATTTTCTTTTGTTAAGTTTTTTGTTTTAAAATTATTCTTGAAACTTTATATTTTTGTTTCTGTATGCCAATTTCCTAAGCAAATGGTTAATATGAAAAAAAAATCCAGTTTAGGGTTTCAAAAGAAAAACGATGTTGAAAAATATGGTCTCAAAATTGTCATTGACTATGAGTGTACTTTTCTCACTTGCTTGCCTATTTATAACCAAAAGCAGCTATAGACACTGTTTGTCTGCAGGACAAGTCACGGCAAATATTCAATCCCCTTATCCATCTGCACTTCATCCAAACTACATATGTACTGTATATATATTGTCAATATTGTATATCCTCTGTATATTAATATAGTACTCGTGTGTACATATGCATAGTACATCTGATATATATGCATATAGCTTACCTGTATAATTGTTCATAGTACATCATTTATTCATATAGCACATCTGTATACTTGTTTATAATACATCTGCTAATATCCCCCATGTATATTGATGCTTCATTATTCCCATCTGTTCATATTGGCCTATTTATTTGTACACAATTTTACACGGTGCTATACTGTATGTTGTACTATACTATATATACTGTATATTTCACACTTGCTGCTCCTTGCACTTCTGATTAGATGTCGTCTGATTAGATGCCACATTTTGTTACCCTGTATTTGTACATGTGTAATGATGGAGTTGAATGTAATCTAATTAGTTCATCTACCTTGCTTAGGAATTGTACTGATTAGAATCACATGTTTTTTTATGAATAGTTTGAACATATGTGTGAAGCTTCTGAGGTGAAGAGAAAGGACTCCTAGCATAAGGAAGATGAAAACTGTCTGTCTGATGTGTAGTTACTTTCTTTTGGAAAGTGTGGTGGTGACACCAACCCTAATGTCAAATGGATTTAGGCTGCACTAAGCAATAAGGCTTTCTTTGGCCAAACAAGGATTGCAGTTTTACCAGAGAGTGTTGAAGGAGGGAGAGTCGGCAACTGCCGTTTCCTTCCGCGTTCTATTTTTGCAAGGGGGAGGGGGGCAAATCCCCCTTTATGCAGTGCAGAGAGCAGATTTAAGATTTGTTTCATTGAAATGAATGGGACACGTGTGGAGTTTAACTAATAAATTGGTCATTACACCTTTCTGGAGTTGTTGAGGGTTTTTTGGAACCATGTGTGACAATCTGCACTTATTTGTAATTATTTCAAGCCTAATAGCGTTACTACTATTACTTGAATGAGGTAGTTTGTTAGCTTGCAAGCTCGCTTTACAGACACACTAAATTATTTTTTCCCAAAATGGGATTCTGTTGGCATCATACTGTACATGACCATAGAAAATAATACACTACACAGAATTATATTTATATTATTTTTACAGCTTATTAAAATAAAAAGTTATGACGTCATAATATGACACGACCATTTATGCGGTCCGGACCTGTTCACGTTTGGTCCCAAAGTAACATATTATGTTGGCCTATCTTTGTAGAATCTAAAATCTTTGGTTTCACTGAGGCACCTTGACACTCCAAAGCACTCCTGTGCATAAGAACCAGTGCTAGTGTCAATGATCATATTTCTCTTTCTTGTCCAGGAACTACAGCTATATTTTTCAATCACTAGCAGAGTCCTCCACATATTTCTGATAGTTTGTGTGCCTTTTAATGAGTCATTGGTCATGTTTTGTATACATTAAATGGATTGTATGTATGTGTGGACTGTATATGTGTTTGCGATATTGGCTACCACACCAGTGAGTGGCGGGGTTTATGAGTTGAAGGAAAACTAGGTCATGGTTCCCATAAATAAGGGATGTTGCTTTAAGTGATATTGCAGTGGGGATTTTACCCTGTGTGTGTGTGTGTGTGTGTGTGTGTGTGTGTGTGTGTGTGTGTGTGTGTGTGTGTGTGTGTGTGTGAATGTGTGTGTGAATGCACACGTGTGTTCATTCAAACAAACGAAGAGCTTTCCAATACAAGATTCACCAACCAAACTACAGACTGTAATGAGGAAACATGGCAAACCAAAGCAGGTAAATGTACCCCAAAAGAAACAGACTGCAACGTCAACTGACTGGAAGATGGGGAATGAAGACCAACCCTCTCTGGCAGTCACAGCGAGAGACTTAATACTTTGAATACAGAGCAGAACCTTTTGAGCCAGTGCGAGCAATGGAGACTAGGTGACTGTAGTGAAGATGCACTAGAAGTTGAGAGACCAGAGTTGTGAAAAGGAAGCAGGGGAGATGTGAAAAAGGAAGCAGAGGAGGAGGCCGTATAAGAGGATTTAGTACAGCTACCACCTTCATCACCATACCCTTAGAATGAGTGACGAAAGCTGAAGATGCTTACATATCAAGAATCTGGAGAACCTATTGTAGTCTCCATGGCCAGAGTAATAAAAGGAATGATTTTTTGTTGGGATTGGGATCATTGCAGATCCTATATTTCTTATGGACATTAAAGGCATTTAATTACTGTAATGTTAGAACAGTTTGGGCTTTTAATCAAGGAAGGTCCATTCTGTAGTTATAAGCCAAAAGGTGTTTTTTTTATTGTAGTACCCCACTATGAAACAAGTGTTACGAGGCATAATGTTCTTACAGAGGATGTAGTAGTGATTCTATGTGGCAAATTTTATGCCACTGTGACTTTGTCCGCCCAAGATACTCGCGACACAAAACCTTAATTTCAACATTTACAATTTTCCGTAGGTGGTGCTACACATCAAATGATCACTGATGGACTGACTTTATACACCTTGTCCAGCCCAAGGTATAAAAAAATGTTGGTCTAATTTCAGTTTCCCAATGCTTTTTAGAGGTCAAGCACAGAGGGAGGGTGGCCCATGTTTTCTCCATAGAAATGAAACAAACAAGAAAACAAAAACATAAAAAAACAGATTCTTGTCAGCAGACAAGACATCCTCCTACTACATTGTCATCGACCACAAGGCTCCTGAGGTGATGAAAGTTTAAAAATGCTACCCAGATCCAATTTGCTCCAAACACAGTTTTGCCTTTGGCCTCTCCTCCTCTTTGTTGCACAGCAGAGCCAACAGAGGAAGAGGCAAAGACAGTGAAGACCATTGGTTTAAGGGCAGGACCTCGCTCCGACCTCTTAGTGGTGTGGATGCAAGTGATAATAATGTTGCGCACCACTCAGTGATTTAGCTTCAAGGCAAAGAGGTCAAACCACCCCCATTTTCCCATGCTTTCTGTTGCCTTTTTAAAAATGCCCTTTACTAAAAAAAGGACAACACTGCCTTGGAGGTTTGGCTTAACAATTTATTGGAAAGAGGAGGAGGAGGAGAATGAAAACAAACTAGTGAAAATTGATTTAGTTTGGTCCATTCATTTGAGCTTCAGCTTCATTGGTATAACTGAAGGTCTGAGGGCATCATGAAATCAGTTTCGCAAAGAAAAAGCAGGAAACACTTGTTTGATACCTAATATTTTATTAACTAGCTTGTATTAAAAAGTACAAATGTTCAAAAAGTGGAATATGTAAAACAAAACAAGCAAACAAAACAAATCAAACAGCATCTTGTGTTGATGTGTTGAGCCAAAAGCCTGTTAGCATTATCACACTGCCACCAAGTGTATTAGTCTTCATTTAGTATCTATGTGCATCACCGCTTTAATCCTGACGCAGCAGAGCAAAACTAGTCTTGAGACTTGTAGCAACTTACATCAGCACTTACGCTCATAATCCCCTCCTGAGGATATTCTTTGATTTGCGTGAGTACAGAAAAAAAAAACATCTGTAAAGATTTAAAACATGTGTTGCATAACTATTGACCATTTTCCTTCTGTATTTCTAATATGCTGTATTTCTAATTCACATGTGTATGTGTTTAATTCTGTTCACAACATTCATTTAAAAATAACTGTATCTTTAAGTTTTGCAATTTAGTTATATTCTGGGTTTTGTTTATTGCTGTTCCTCTTAGACATTAATAAACATGTCCTCTGATAAGATGACAGTATCTTATTTACCATTTGGTGAGTAAACAAATGAAAGCATGTCTGCCTCTCTTGTTGTTGTTGTATTAAAGCCTGCTTATCTCCCAGAGCGCTTAGTCTTAAGTAAGGCAAACTTGGCTTCTGCCTGATAGACTCCACAATAGTGTCACTCTCTTCTCTCTGTTAGAGCACAAACATAATTAAATATCTTAAAAGTTACATTTTCCAATCCGATGGCTGGTGTGGGAAGCAAGGCCAGTGGAGAAAAAAGGCAGCTGTATTCGATTTTAATAACATGCGATCAGACGATAAAGTCCAATCACTGCATCAAAACAGCAGCTAATACTCTGCAAATGTCAGCCTAATGATGCCACAGCTGCTGGAAATGGCAGATTTAAGGTGCCTGATTTTTTCCCAAGGCAACACAGTGGATAATCAATTTTGGAGCTCAGAGGTCAGGCTGCAAGACATGGGTGCCACTGCTGCCAGTAAACAAGTTTTTTTTAAAATAATAATGCCATGAAGGCGTTATTAACAATTTTTTAACACCTACAGTTGACTATGTGGAAATATGGTCAGGTTCCGTGGTTGTATATAATTCTTTAACATTGCTATAATACCGAGAATAGGCTTAGAATTGAATTCCATAATGTAAATACAGGCCTATCTACAGGCCCGCTGACAGACTTGGCTGGGCCCAGGACAAGATAGTCTGATGCTTTATTTTTATTGAGAATATAAAGAAATCTTCACACACTCGCTCGCTTCACACACACACTCACATCACGTGCAGAAAAATAGACCCGGTTTCTATTTTCTAGCTGCAGCCCGTATTCTGAGAGTATTTCACAAACAGAATACGCTTAGATCATGCATGCTGTGTGAATAGTCTAATCTGTTAACATGCATTCTAAATGAATACGGACAGAAAACAGGAATTTTCTGTCTACGCGATGTATACGGAGAGGCCTTGGTGTCATATCCTAAAGAAGAAGAAAAGATCGGTGGTGAAGGCTAAAGGTAATAGGCAAACTGTAGCAGGACAGAAGATGATTCACACTCGTTTTCAATCTTAAAGGTCTCAATCCGTGAGAAACTGTTTAGTACTTGCTCTTTTTGAAATACGATAGGTCACTCCGAGTTGCATATCCATGCTGCACATTAAAATGTTCTTCTATGCTGATTGCCTCCATTAGTCAATGATTAGAAAAATCCATGCCACAGTTGTGATTACTGGAGGAGTCTTGTTGCAGCACACATTCACTTAGCGAAACATAGGTAAGCATGTGTGTTTGTTTAGAACGTTGGAATCTTCTATTTGGTGTGCTATGACCAAATGGGCTTTGAATGACTGTAGCATGTGACTAGTATAGCCAAAAACCTGTCATTCTCCCTGCTCCATCTCCTCCACCAAACTAGAACAGCCTGTAACAGGAGCAGCAAAGCATTGTTTTCACCAAAACTGACAGGGCATTCATTAATACTAGACCACCGCAAAAGAAGTCCCAGCATTTTTCTGTCTACCTAGAAGACCCACATAGGGGCCATTTGGCCCGCCTGCTTTTCCAGAATACACTAATCACACATTTTGTTATGGTAATGACGCTGTTAGTGGCAGTGTGTGGGGTGAGGGGGGTCAGACCTTATAGTGGTGAAGTTATGGTGGCTACTTCTGTGTGAATGTGAGAATGAAGAATAAAAACACATTCTATTCTAAAATGTGGGTATGAAAAAGGCCCAAAAGGAACAATTATTTCGGCAACAACCCTCCACACCACAACTAGGAAAAGGAGCCAAGTGTCAGGCTAAAATTAAATGTAAGGACAATCATGCAACTGTGCGCTGTGTTGACTGCTACCGATATACATGTGGGAAATCCCGAAAGGAGCAATGGCAGTGCCACGATTGTGAGTCACTGCTCAAATATATTTCACTCATAATGTATGGTTTTTAATTTTTTGTAAATATGCTTGGGGTTTCTTCCCTCCACACCAAAACTGGGAAAAAAAGTTGCTTTTTCATTCTTTGTAAATATGTTTTGTTTTGTTTTTTTATCAATAAATGTCAGTGTGTTGATCCCTTCCTTCCTGTTGATCCTTTCTACTGCATACAGCTCATAGTCCAGTTTAAGTCTTTATGGCTATGTTCACTGAGGTATTTATCCATCTCAGAACTAAAGCTTGCTCTCAAAAGAACCTCCTGAGCTGTAAGGTGTGTCCCCTCCCCCACACAGGTTCAAGTGGCTCCGGCCGTGTGCCACTAACAGCCACATTTCCATAACAAAATGAGTGTCCACAGGGGGGACTTGGGGCCAATTGGCCCTCTTGTGGGTTTTCTAGGTAAAAAGGCCAAATGGCCCCTCTCTGGGACTTCTAGTGTTAATGAAACAACGATGCAATAACACCTTTTTAAAAAAGCAATAACAATTCATACTGAGCACCTGCAATATTTGCTTTAGTGAGAGTATCTTCATCAACACATTGAGTAACAGGTGTTCTTTGTAATGGATTAATGATTGTGCACCATAGGGAGAAGAAACCCAGCAGGCAGCTTCACAGACTCATCATAATTAAACCATCACTTGTCTATTTGATATGTACACGTATATTCTGATTTAAATGTCGCCTTGGTAAATTCTGAAATTGTGAATTGTCAAGCCACAAAGTGATTTATCATGACTCCCAAGAGGATGATCATTTTTAGTGCTCATTTAACAGATGTTCAAACATTCCACTTTAAGGGTGACAGGTGAATATTACACTTTGTACTGAAATGTCTTGATCTTGACTGAAATGTCTTGATCTTTTCACATAATTCTGACAGCTAAGAATTCTCCACTATAAAAAAATTAATTAGTAACCTAAACCTCAATAGGCAATGGTGCTAATTGTCCATGTTATGATTTTACATCTTGACTGATAAATATATTTTTATTCATGAGTTTATTGCCATTATTTATTGCCATTTTATGCTTTATACCTGCATTACACAAACCGTGAGAGAGAGACTGCTTCTGATACTAAGTCAAGGTGGTCATAGTCACCTTGTCCCATAACAGGTTGCTGTCATGGCAACAGTGTGAGTCAGCATACAGGACAACTGTACGGCATCCTCCACTGGATGTGACACTCCCCTGGGTAGACTGGGTAGACAGTGCACAGAGCTCGCATAGCAACACAACACAGCACAGCCCTTTGTGTCCGTGCCAACCCCATAGTATCACTCTTAGGCCTGATTCACACCAAACACTCTGTGTATATAGCCTGTGCCCGTTTTCTGTCCGTATTCGTTTAGAATTCATGTTAACAAATTAGACTATTCACACTGCACGCGTGATCTGAGTGTATTTTGTCACTATACAAACATATTGTACACGGATACGTGCTGTACACGCTCAAGTCGGTGTGAATCAGGCCTTACACTGCGCACAAGAGAATGACACACTCATGAAGATCTTCTTTTAACAATGCACCCCTTAGCTTCAGTCTTTCTCTTTTTCTCTCCCTTTCTCGCTTTCTCTCGCTCTCTCTTTCCCTCCCCCTCTGTCTCTCTCTGTCTTTTCCTCACCTATTTCTATTTCACTCCGCATCCCCAGCCTGTTTTTGACTGTCTCTGTTAGCTTTCTTCTCTCTTTCTCTTTCTCTCTCTCTGTCACTCTCTCTCTCTTCCCTTGTCTCTGTTTCTATCTCTCTCCCTCACCCTTATTTTTCTTTCTTCATTCACACACATCTCTCTCCATCACACCTAATTCAATTTCACTACACATCCCCAGTTCCTCACCCCCGAACCTCCTTCTTAAACAAACGCAACAATGTTATTAGTGTCCTGGTGTGAGGCACAGTGATGCTGGTTTCGGCAGACATTGGGGGAAGAAATTCGATACTTAATCTATAGTCGTTCCCACAACAAGCAATCAGCAGGAGCCATGCTCCATGTGGATTTTGTTGACTGCAGCCAACAAATATATGGGCAAGCTAGGGCAATGACATCCCAGCAACACAGAGAGAAAAAGAAAAGAAAGGTCATGTATCGCCTTCATTGCCTTTACAGAGCTGATATATATATATATATAGCACAGAGGGTCTTTAACAAATGAAAAACAAACGTTTAACGCCACTATGTTTCATTTAATGTTGATTCAATATTTATCATGTTTGGTGGCAGCAAGCCTGTTTTAAAAACCCAGGGAGTAACACTAATGAAGGTATAGAGTTTTTAGATCCTTGGATTGATTGATTGATTGAATGATCAATCAATCAATCGATTGATCAATGACTGATTCACTCCATCACTTACTTACTCAATTATACTTATTTATTTGCTTACTTACTAACAAACGTTTTAAGAAAATATTCCTCACATGCTCTTTTACATTATGTTTTGTATGAGAAGCAGAAATAATCACAATCCTGTGCACATGTTATTTTTAAAAAGCAAGGCACAAATGCCTACCCTCAGCTCCTCAAGGAAAGTGCTCTTGTTACAGAGTAGAATGAGCTGTATAGAGATGTAGTAATTGGACCAATTATTTAGGGATGTATTAATTGGACCATAAGTGTTGTGATAATTTATTGTCATTATTTCCAGCATTGAACACAAATAATATTCATAATAATGTTTCTCAAGGTTGTGTCCATTAACATTCTCTGTTTAAAAGCACTGGACATAAAGCTCAAAGAGGAAACTCTAAGAATGATTAAGACTCTTGTGTATGGGTACAAGGTAGCATGCTTAGTCGTGGCGGCCTGGATCTGCTCAAGATGCTGCTGTTGCTTCTTAAGATGCTTCTGTGAAAAGCTGCACAATCAGAGCTGCATAAGAAATACACTGGGTGTCCCAGTACAGACATCATGGGTGTCTGAACCTACAGCAGTACAGCAAAAGGACAAAGCAGTCGAGAAATGTATTACATAATGTATGGAAAGCTGTATGAATGTAGGTGCACAAGAAATACAAGTTACACTTTATTTAAAACTTTATTTAATTATCTCTTTTACAGTGTATTTAAATGTAACAGTATATAATATTATGTACTTACACTGTATATATGTACTGTAAAAAGGAGTTGACATTGACTTACACCGCATTATACCAGATGCACATAGAAGTAAATACACCTCTGTGAATTGAATCCACACAGTAAAAAGGCCGGTGTTGAACTGACATCCATAGAGTTTATTTTAACACTTTAAGGGGTAGGGTATATATAGCTCCACACTCTTCAGAGTCAAATTAACACTTTCAAAACGTGAAATAACCCCGACTCTGGACACCATTTAATCTGAAAGGGTTAAAACTACACTGTGGGAGTTACAATCAACTTCCAAATTTTCAACCCTGAAATTTTAACACTCCAATTGATGCTGTGCACTGTAATAAATAGAATTTCTATGTGCATTTGGGGGAGTTTATGATAACTGAATCATTTCCAAGCAGGAGCTTTTCATGCATGATAACAGAACATTTGTTTATCAACCTTTCCATGTATTTATCAAAAATAGTTCATGTTTGTGTTCTGTGAGTATTTGATATGAGCTTTTAAATATGTCTGTTATATATTTTGTCTCAGTGTTTGACCACTGAGTGTTTTAATAACAAAAGACAAAAGAATGCCAAATGTGTCAGAAACACTTTTCCATGTTAACTTCCAATCAAGGCAGTGTGACAAAAAAAGGTCAGCAGTGACAGTGGTTGTCACTCTCCAAGTCACTCAAGACATGCAAATCCAGAGCTTCCTGAGTTTTTATAGTTGCATTTTTCATCTACCAAATCTGAATGGATATTTTTACACTGTAATTGAAATATTATTTTATATTATATATTAATAAAATCATATATTTACATACCTACTTTTTGTCTTGATGACCCGCTACATGTCTCTCTATAACTGTTGGTTCCCAAGTTCAGGAATAGCTCTAGGGAAGATGAGCATTAATTAAGACACTTGTTCACCACGTTCCAGGTGATTAAAACCCACCTGTTGGTTCATGCGTCGTGCACCCTAGCATCACGATTTAACCCTTTTCGTCCACTCACTGCACTGTGTCACTAGTGGCTCTACGCTCTCATCCCCCTTAAAAACATAGGGGGTACAAGCGGACATCGTTCTCCAGCTAACTCTGCTTAAGCAATTCCAGGACCAAGGCCAGCTACCAAGACAAACATGCGCTATCAGATAGTAAGCATACTATACCTAAGAACTAGTGAAGCAGTAGTTGTGTTGAGCTTTAGGTGGGAAACATCTGTGTGTAGACTATCATGTGTATTACATGCACTCAATACTTTAAAAGACTGCATCCAGCTTCCTTGTGCCTCTGTGCTGTGCCTTCTTTGCTACCACTACCATTGCAAATGCATTAAAGGTGTCATTCCCCAAAAAAACATTTAGTACTTGCTCTTTTTGAAATACGATAGGTCACTCTGAGTTGCATATGCATGCTGCACGTGAAAATGTTCTTCTACTCCAATTGCCTCCATCAGTCAATAAAAGAAAATAGAAGGAATAATGACCAAATAAGAAAAGGGAAAACAAATTGCTGTACGTTTGTGAATTAAAAAAGCCATACTATAGTTCTGGAGGAGTCTCACTGCAGCACACATTCATTACATTACATTACATTACACTTAGCAGACGCTTTTATCTAAAGCGACTTACAAAAGGAGGACATAATAGCTAACAGAGGAGGACATAACAGCTAACAGCTAACATTCACCTAACACAATATAAGGACGGAAGTGTGTTTGTTTATAATGTTTAGATCTTCTATTTGGTGTGCTATGACAGAATGGGCTTTGAATGATGGTAGACTGTGACTATGTCGTGGAAACTTTTAAGCCTAAGTCCCTTTTTGCTCAGCAAAGGCAAAGTTCAAATCACCCAGTTAGAAACACGACACGAAGAGGCAGGAATCAAGTTCTGTAGATTTATTGTGTTCTTCCACTGCGCAGTGAAGTAGGTCCGAGAGCAGCTCTGAATTAGGGGCTCTGTGCATCCTCTTTTATAGAAAATGCACCTAATGACGTCTTTCCTCCCTCACAGACGCCATCCCCCTTTCCCTCAGCCAATCAGAATCATCCAGTTTCCCTATCACACACCCAGCTTCTCAGATTAATGGTGGCGCCCCTCCCTTTCAGAGGCCACCCCTCTTTCCTCTTGGGAGGGGCATGCGGAAGCTGGCCTGCTCTGACCAAGCAGGGCCCATTTTCTTTTTTTATCATTTCAATCTAGGTTCGTAATTAATGGTGGCGGCCCTACCCGTCAGTGACGTTTTAGGTCAGCCATTTTTAGGACTGGCATGACGTTTACCCGCAGCCATTTTCTAATTGGGAGGGGCCTCAAATTAATGGTGGCGGGCCCCTCTGTTCCATGTTTTTTAGTCTTCGGCCAGCAGGTGGACATCCCATCTTTTTTGACCTTTCCCATGTTTTCAGGTCTACGTCCCCCTCAGAGCTGTTCTCCCCCCACCCTGGAAGTGTATGCAAATTACCTTAAAATGTATTCTACAACTACCATAGCCGAGAACCTGTCATTCTTACTGCCCCATCTCCTCCACCAAACTAGGCTATCGCAAAATAATGAAGAAATGATGCAGTGTCACCTTTAAGCACAGGATTAAGAACTCGCATATGGTAGATAGTATTTGAAGGAATGGACTGAATTGAACTGTATTAAAGACCATGACTTTGAGCCTACAAGGTGCCCATCTAAAAACAATATTAAGACAACAGTAAAAGATTATGTCCCATCCAGTGCGCTATGAACATTTGGCCTTGCCATCCTCTCACTCAAGACAATCTCAGTCGAAACTGTTTCCCGTTGTTGTCCCTCAATGGTGGAACAGGCTACCATTTGCAACGAGAGTAGGGTCATCCCTCTCTACCCTCAAGAATCACCTGAAGACCACAGTTTTGCATGAGTACTTGCCATCCTACCAATGCTAACCTCCACTTACCAGCACTGTCCTGTACTTTGTTACTCTGTTGCTTGCTCTGTCCTCTGTACTTTGTTATGTTCTTGCTTACTCTGTTCTTTTTTGCATATCTGTAGCCTGATTTGTGTCCTATATTGTAAGACTTTTTGGATAAAAGTTTATTGTCGTGTAATTGAAATTTGATTTTTTTTTTAAATTCATTCTTCTTTATGCTGTAAATGCTGAATATAATAGAAAACCAGATTTTATGATTTTTTTACAGTGGCTCATTGCATTCACATAATGATAAAAAAATTCACTAGGTTATCTCGTAATTATCATAATTATGATATATTTGCTCATAATTGTGAGATAAGATTTCATAATTATGAGATAGGATCACATAATTATGAGAAAATCATCTCGTAATTATGAGATAATTATCTCGTATGAGATGCCATATAGTGACCACTATTACATATACAGTGCCAAGCATAGTACACCTCTTTTGAAAAGTAACATTGTGAACAATATTTCAGTGAACACAAAAAATGCATAGCAGCAGAACATGAACAGTGTACTGACTAACTACTAAGCCAACCTGGGGAACGTTTCCCAAACAACCAACCAACTTAGCTTTAAACCAACATGGTACGATGCACCGTTGAGCTAACCAACAACCAAAGTGCGACTGTGTCCCAAACACTGTCGTACCTTCATAGTCTGAACCAAGTTGGTTTGAACCAATATAGTCCAAACCACAATGGTTTCCAGATGTGTTCGGACATGCTCGTGCATTGTCGGAAGCAGAGAGAAACAATCCGAAGCAGGCTATGACCTTGTGAACGGAATTTAACAGATGACTAATTATGTAGCCGATTATTTATCGCCTAATAATAGGCTATTTCACATGATGTCGGGAATAACTGGGAAATAAACAATAGAAACTGAATAAATCTAACGGTGGAAAGTATCACTGAACCCTACTGCTGGCTTAGTGTTCATTTGTAATATAGCCTAGTGACAGATTTGCAAGACATTTCAGTGATTAAATAAACTTTAACATTGTTTATTGAATGACGCAGACCTCTGGATATGAACACAGATGAGTTGTGACTATGCACGTCTCATAAGCAGCCTAGTTCTAGGCAATACATTAAGCTATAGGAAATCTCCCTGACTTTGAATTCATGTGGAAGACAAAGTCTATACAATGCTTTTATTTTATTTAAATCACATATACTACGAGCCATCACAGCTAGCCTGATTAAAATAGCTTTCAAAATGCTATTTTGCATAGACACCAGGCGATGTGCCATCTGTAGATGCATGTGCCAGTATGCTACACGCTATCAACATTAGGTTTATTGTTTACAATGTACGTAATGACGGAGGAGCTGGAAGTTTATTTTCACCTTGGCGACCTGCAATTTGAAGTGTATGAACACAAGCCCAAGAATATGCAGGCTGGCATAAATTGGACACACTATGTTAATACGCAACAGGGGAGACACGTTCACCCTGAAACTACGTTAAGAAAAGTAACGTGGCAGTTGAGAATGTCAACAATTTCATGTAGCATTTAAATTATGCATCATCTCGGATTGGAACCAGAGTACTATCTACAAACACAGGTGTGCATGACCTGCGCTCTACCAACAGCACCACAGAAGCAGCTCCTAGCTTACGGAATTTGGAGGTACTTGAAGGTACGTCACAGCATGAGTTGCTTAAGCCAAACTGCCAAACGAGTTGCAAATATCCTCCTAGATCAATTGTTTTGCTACAACAACGGGATTTTTAGATTCTACACTGTATATTTCTCACCTCGTTTTGTAAAATCTGAGGGATACAACGCCAAACAACGGAGATTTTTACAATGATCGAGGATTTCGAGACATTCGGTCCGCCATGTTGGATGCCGTCGAGACCTTCAAACAACGTTGGTTAGGTGGAACTAAGCACCGAGAGCTGTGGTTGCAAACCTCACTAGTTACCAACGTGGTTGCGAATGTTCGTGTTTTGGGACACGCCTGTGTCGGTCGCACTATGTTGGGACTATGCTGGTTTACACTATGTTGGTTCAAACTATGTTGGTTCACACTATGTTGGTTCAAACTATGTTGGTTCACACGAACGAAGGTTTTGAGACACACTTGCGTCGCACCTACATAGTTTGAACCAAGTAAGTTGCTAACAACGTTAGCAACTATGCTTTTGGGAAACGCACCCCTGGATGCATTTCAAATGCATGAATTTGTAGCCATGCAACAGAAAAAGTCTTCGCAGGATTGTGTTTGTAACCTTACCTGAAGAAGGTCTGATGACCGAAACATTGTAGCCTATTAAAGTTTGCTGGTGGATAAGATAGTGTGCGGGATGTTCTTTTTTACAAATTGACAGCCTTACTGGGATGTTATCCTACTCACCTGGCAAATTTACAGAGGTGTGCAAAAGCGCTTTTATGAACTGATAGCCATGCAACATGCCATACTGGTTTAATTGCTCATGCATGAAGAGCGCAACTTCCAGCAAGTCAGATTGGGCTTTCTTCCTGAACAACCCCAACAATTTCAGTCGCCTTCGTAGCGTTGACATGCTTATTTCAATCCCATCCATCCTGAGAAATGTTAATATTTCCCAGTGCCTCATGCCAAGAAGGAAATAAAAACAAATTCCGCGAGAGACGTCCATTATTGCCTTGCAAATCACAGTCACAAATCACGTATACAAGTAGCCTAGAGGTAGAATTGCTGAATCAATTACCGGACATAACATTATCTCATACGAGATAATCATCTTATAATTATGAAATATTTATCTCGTAATTATACGATAATTATCTCATAATTACGAGATGATTTTCTCATAATTGTGTGATCCTATCTCATAATAATGTGATCCTATCTCGTAATTTTGAGATCTTATCTCGTAATTATGAGAAAATATCTCATATTTATAAGATAATTATCTTGTAATTATGAGATAACCTGGTGACATTTTTATTATTATATTATTATTATGAGCCACCGTACATTTTAAATATGTACATAAAAAATGTTTGACAATTATTAGCATTATGTAACATTTTGACAATTTTACTCCTCAACCATATATTACTTGTTCTGTTTATCCAGGTACAAGTATGTCCTAAAAGGTAGTAGCCTGTTGTACGTGTATTGCAGATGTAATAGATTTAAGAAAGACATTATCGTAAAAGGTCTTAGCATTATTTGTGAGTCTGATTGTGCCCTTGAATCACACCATAAAATTGTTTACGTTGTAGATGTATACACAGTGAGAAACTAATTAATTAAAGACCTTGGACTTTGTATTGTAGATGTAATGAATCCAGGAAAGATATTACTGTAAACATGTTAGCATTATTTGTAGGTCTAATTGTGCTTTTGACTCACAACATTAAATAGTTGTAGACGTATCCACAGTGAGAAATAAATGTCTGTGTGGGAAAAGAGGAGAAGGAGAGGGAAAAAAAAAACAGGAAGCCAGCTAACCTGTGATTTGTCTGATATAATGTATCTGGAGACGTATCACCTCGAGGGACTGTCGCCTTAGTGCAGGCTGAGCCCTGTAAATAATGCAGCAAATATATATCATCATGATGTTTCTCTTTACCCAACATATGTAGCTGTCAACTTTGATCAATGGGGGGGTGCTGAAGGCGTTAGCAGGCAAACACAGCCTCTGTCATGTTTATGCATGGCGCTGCTCTAACCCAATGCCACTGTAAACACTGCATTTAGATACCCATTTTCACTGGGCCCCTTAGGTCAAGAGAGATGGTAGAGTTGGCCACAACATTTATATAACTGACATATGTTAAATGCAAACACACATGCATAACATATAGATTGTATTTTATTGGTGTTTGTAGACTTAAACAAGGATAGCCAAAAAGAAAATATATCCAGAGGTGGAGATTCTGGCTTCATAGAGCAAATATATCCTGTCATGTGTTTCTTCTGACTGTGCACTAAACAGGATGTCCATTTTTGCATTCTGTCTAACTTCAGAAATGTTTACCCTTGAAAATGTTTTAAAGATATATTATTAAAAGCTCAGAAGACCTGGACATTATCTCATTAGTATTTTAATTTAATATCAAATATCAAATAAATCACTGATACAAACATAGACTAGAGCCTCATTAATTTTTGGCTGTGTGTGTGTGGGGGGGGGGGGGGGGGGGGGGGGGGGGTCTTGTAATTAACAGGTGTGGGCGTGCTCATTTGTGTATCTGTCACACTGCGTTCACTAGAGTACCCTCCTAGTGTGTAGTTCTTTTGGAAAACATGTTTCCTCCAGGCTAATCTTCTATCTAGTAAATATTAGGCTACTCAATGAGAAAGTACTTTATTTCTGATTAAAACAATACTGCTGGTCATTTTCAGCAATGTGACACCATTCCTTCATTGGTGTTCAGTCCTCTTGTATGCATTACCCCGAGTAATTTTTAATTCAAGCATTAACCTGGGTAGTTCTCAACAGTCTCAACAACATTCTCATGATGTTTAGTAATATCAAGCAAAACAGTTCATGTATGGATACAATATAGGCCATATATTTAAATTAGTGTGAGGAACTTGTTACTTTACTGATATTGTATGTAGTAGTGTAATTGTTGCTTTGAGTCAATGCCACATAAATCCGCAGACACCTAATTATTTATTTCTGGCCATACTGCTGGATTAAAGGGTGAAAGGGTGATGCAGAACATGAGTTCACCCGGTGCTTTGTGCACAAGCAATCAAAAAGTCAAGGTTTACGTGCGCTTGAAATAGTAATTCACCATGAGAGCTTTGCTTTGCTCTTAAAGGAAAATGAGAGATGGCAAGCTGATTGGTTTATTGCATATTACACCCAAAACACATCCTTCATTAATTAGCTAAATAAGGACAACCCCTTAAGATAGAGCGCTGGCTGTTTACACCATTTTTCTTACCATGCGTTCAATGCCATCTGAGGTTCAGGGTAACGTTCCTAGTGATGTTGTTTATCTGACTGAACATTCAGGGACTTTGAACATTGTGTGTGTTTGGAGCAACAGGTGTGTGAGATCCTGGATGACAAAATCTTGGCGGCGTAGATGGAGTGGATTTACTGGTTACTGATTTAATACACAATTCTAAACACTTCAGCAACTCCACATTCACATTATGTGATGTCTAAAACCTATATCAATGGTACACAGTGAACACTGACAAAATATATTGCATGTTACACATGAGTTTTGTGTTTTAACAAAGGTTTCTCGTCTGCAATAGTACTTGCTCAGCTGTCTGTTGTGGTTCTATACAGTATGTCACTGTTAAACAACATGTGCCCAATTGAGTGACTCCTCTGTTATCAATTTGTCCCCCAGTGTCCTACTTGTTGTTCCCACATGAGATGGTGTTCATGCTTTCCCTTCTTATTTTCAGATGCCATGAACATATCGTCACTGTCTAGCTAAGAATACTAGAAGTCATCTGCTTTGTCCATGGCACACATTTCACTGTCTGCCTATGTTACACACTGCACAGTGTTAACCAGGTATGGACAGACACAAAATACTTATTTTTGTTAGGGTTCAAAACAGTCCAAACTTTGCCAATTATTTAACTATTCTTTCAAGCCTTTGTAAAAACAAAATCCAGTTTTACCTCTAAAGGTTGAGATGGTCTTGAGTGTCAGCATCTGGCTGCACTGCCGAGGACAAAATCAAGCATTTTGCGTGAAGTGCCATTTTATCTTGTAGGTGGAACACTAAGTTAATGGGGCATTAAGCAAGGCGCAAAAATGATAGCAGCCCCAGATATACAAACTAAGAAATAGCAGGCTGCATGTCAGTGTAGAGTGTAGAAATTGAGAAAATATTTATTTATTTTAGACAAGGCCGTGTGCAGAAGGCATCTTTATGTGTGTGTGTGTGTGTGTGTTTGTGGGGGGACTCTTTCACAAAGTGCTGTGTCAACTCTGATCAAAGACTTTCTCTCAGGCCCTCTCTTGGAGCATCTAACACTATATATTCAAAATGCCCCATGAAGCTTCAAGCTCCTCTGCTTGCTTTATTGCACAGTGAGCATATTTCTCCCCACATCAAATATTCTGTCTGTTAAAGGTTGTGATGTTCCTTTTTCTTTCTGCCTGCATCTCTCTCTCTCTCTCTCTCTCTCTCTCTCTCTGCTTCTGTAGATACAATTTTATATGCGGGCCTTTTTATCTTCTCAATGTGTATAGTTTCTCTTTTTTTTCACCACATAGTGTACAACTTAATCTTTCTCTGTGTTGATCAGCTATAGGGATTTAACTGCAGCAAGTCTTATGTTGGTTTTCCTGAATGAAACTGCCAGTGCTATTAAAACACAGAGGAGACTTTCAAATCTGATGTTCCCCATCTTATATGCCCAGGGGATCATGGGCTGCTTGGGGCTTCTGCAGAGCCTTGAGGAAAGTGCTTGTTTGATGAGCTGATCCAGACTGTACATTTTCAAAGAAGGGTACACTGGCAGACACTGCAAGTAGATTTGGACTCTCTCAGGTCCACTTCGTTCAATGAACCCCCCCCCCCCCCCACCCCCACCAAAACAGATGGATGCAGTCTTCTATCCATATTTCGAGTGCATTTTATCTATCATTTTGTCCATCAGCTCAAAATGACAGATACAATGGAGCAATACCACCAGCAATCAGGGGGCAGTATATAGTTAACCTGAAAAAAACACACGGTAGTTTGTAGGATAGTGACGGAGATAATGTTTGGCATAGACAGATACATTTACAGACAAAAAGGGAAAGGCAAAATGGTTCTTAAACAGAAAACAGGTTGTCAGGATGTTGCTCACAGTCTTTGACTACTTTAATTTGACTTTAAAAGATTTTTTGATGTGTATGGAAATGGTAGAGGTACGTTATGAGTAATGTGAGAAAAAAAATCCTTTTCTCCTGCTGAACATGTACTTCATCATCACTGGGAAACCCAGCAGCACATAGTTGCACTGTGGGAACATTTGTCATCTCCTCATGCCTTCTAGCAACCATTCTGCAGTAGAGCAACACACAGAACAAAGGAAACGACCATATCCTCAAACCAAATCACTTTTTCAAAATAATAAAAAGTCCCCCTCTTTGAAGTTGGTTGAGCATCTATCAGAATAATCACTAACTGACATGAATAAGGTGAAAAAATAGTTCTCTGTTTAAAGCTGCATTTTGCTGACAGTCACTATTTTTTGTTGTTTGCGATGACACACAGGGACATGTAAAGCTAAATATGGTTGTAGCTTAAAAAATATTGCCTATAGCCCTCCCAAGGAAGAGGGGTGATGGAAGGAGATACGTTTTTAAAAACTGTAAACTGAAGTGGAGATCCTAGCCTCAGAAAGCAAACCCCTGCCATGTCTTTCTTCTGCCTTAGCTTATCTAATCTGTGTGATGATTTGTGTGCTCATCAGGCATCAGGATCAGCTGGTTCAGGAAATGCTTAAATCAAATATGTAACAGTGGTTTTATTCTCTGAAGCCATGGTTCTCTACCTCTGGCTCTAAACAGACTCTAATGGAATTAAATTGTGATCTGGGACAGTAAATTCAACTTTTATTTTGTAAGTCTCTGATCAGAAATGAAACCTACAAGAGATCCTTCAGCAGCAATACAGCAATACACATCTTAAACATGGGGTAAGAAACCTATTTATTTTCTCACACAGTGAGAAAAGAAGACATCCCCTTTTCACTTGTCAGCACTTAAATTTTGTTTCCCTGGCATGTTTCATGTTTTTTTGTATTTGGTTTACGTTCTGTCCTGTGTAAATTGCATATGTTAGCAGTTGGAAAACCTGTGCTGAAAGTAAATGTTTTACTGTAACTGTTGGATTTTGCGTTTGTGATTCCCCACCTGCTTCAATCAATCAGTCCACCTGGACCTTGTTAATTAAGTACTTGACCAGCCTACTTAGGGGCTGGTGATTTTGCATCTGAAAGATTGCAGAAGAGCAGAAGGTCAAGGGAAGAAAAACCAGGAGCAGCTTCAGCTGAGAAATCTGGGTTTTGGGCAGACAACTGTAATTCACAGTGAGTTGTCAATGAATGTGTAGCTAACCTCAGAAGGGCAGGAGTTGCCCAGGACCTGGTGCCTAGCTGCTGTGGGCACAGTTTCTGAGTAAAGAAGTGATTGACACTCACTGTATGGACTCCTGGTATCCTCATTTGGTCTGTTGGGACAATAAACGTATCTGTGAACTGCTGTCTTTTGCTGCCTCCTTCCCTTACACAACATGTCCAGTGGTGCACATCCCAAAACATGGGGTGGCTGTCTGGCCATTATTACATTACATTACATTATTACATACAGTCTCAAACCTAAGACAATTTCCTGTCAATTTTGTGATGGACTGTAAAAAATTTCAGAATTTCAGAAAATTTCAGAATTTCAGAAAATGAACCGTTCAGGGGTGCGTTTCCCAAACAACCAACCAACTTAGCTTTAAACCAACATGGTACGATGCACCGTTGAGCTAACCAACAACCAAAGTGCGACTGTGTCCCAAACACTGTCGTACCTTCATAGTCTGAACCAAGTGGGCTTGAACCAATATAGTCCAAACCACAATGGTTTCCAGATGTGTTCGGACATGCTCGTGCATTGTCGGAAGCAGAGAGAAACAATCCGAAGCAGGCCTTGTGAACGGAATTTAACTGAGATGACTAATTATGTAGCCGATTATTTATAGCCTATTAATAGGCTATTTCACATGATGTCGGGAATAACTGTGTACTAGGAAATAAACAGTAGAAACTGAATAAATCTAACGGTGGAAAGTATCACTGAACCCTACTGCTGGCTTAGTGTTCATTTGTAATATAGTGACAGATTTGCAAGACATTTCAGTGATTAAATAAACTTTAACATTGTTTATTGAATGACGCAGACCTCTGGATATGAACACAGATGAGTTGTGACTAACGTCTCATAAGCAGCCTATCCTAGGCAATACATTAAGCTATAGGAAATCTCCCTGACTTTGAAGTCATGTGGAAGCCAAAGTCTATGCTTTTATTTTATTGAAATCACATAGACTACGAGCCATCACAGCTAGCCTGATTAAAATAGCTTTCAAAATGCTATTTTGCATAGACACCAGGCGATGTGCCATCTGTAAATGCATGTGCTTATAGGGCAATATGCTACACGCTATCAACATTAGGTTTATTGCTTACAATGCACGTAATGACGGAGGAGCTGGAAGTTTATTTTCACCTTGGCGACCTGCATTCTGAAGTTAATGAACACAAGCCCAAGAATATGCAGGCTGGCATAAATTGGCCACACTATGTTAATACGCAACAGGGGAGACACGTTCACCCTGAAACTACGTTAAGAAAAGTAACGTGGCAGTTGAGAATGTCACCAATTTCATGTAGCATCTTAATTATGCATCATCCCGGATTGGAACCAGAGTACTATCTACAAACACAGGTGCATGACCTGCGCTCTACCGTTAGCACCACAGAAACCAGCTCCTAGCTTACGGAATTTGGAGGTACTTGAAGGTACGTCACAGCATGAGTCGCTTAAGCCAAACTGCCAAACGAGTTGCAAATATCCTCCTAGATCAATTGTTTTGCTACAACAACGGGCTTTTTAGATTCTACACTGTATATTTCTCACCTCGTTTTGTAAAATCTGAGGGATACAACGTCAAACAACGAAGATATTTACAATGATCGAGGACTTCGAGACATTCGGTCCGCCATGTTGGATGCTGTCGAGACCTTCAAACAACGTTGGTTAGGTGGAACTAAGCACCGAGAGCTGTGGTTGCAAACCTCACTAGTTACCAACGTGGTTGCGAATGTTCGTGTTTTGGGAAGCGCCTGTGTCGGTCTCACTATGTTGGGACTATGTTGGTTTACACTATGTTGGTTCAAACTATGTTGGTTCACACGAACGAAGGTTTTGAGAAACACTTGCGTAGCACCTACATAGTTTGAACCAAGTAAGTTGCTAACAACGTTAGCAACTATGCTTTTGGGAAACGCACCCCAGTCTGATTCCTGGCCTTGTGTTGGGGGAACTATAACAAGTCTAACCCTGTGTTTACACCAGATGGAAAACAATCCTAAAATTTCGCCATGGCTGCCCTGCCAACAGAAAATTTTTAAATTCGAAACAGCTGCTGCCAATGTGTGTCACATCAAAGTTAGCTGGAGTACAACTGTCCTTTGATGTACTATATCTCAAGATGCATCATACTGCTCCCACCACCTGGTAAAAGAATTCTCTTTGGGCCACTGAAATGTCCTTAAACAAGCCCTAAACATCTGTGCTAAATCTCTCATCCCCATTATTCCATAACTTATCTGGGGAAAAAACATCATAGCTCATAACCACCCATGCTTTAACTGTATTCTGATGCCCATATCATTAAAATGCGATGCTGAAGTCACAAATGCAGAATTTCAGTGCCTTTCTAACATAGCACCCAGATGTCATGTTCCTGTATTTAGTCTCTGTCTATGAGGAGATTTACCACCTACATTTACTTAACTTGTCAGGGTTAGTCACTAAGCCAGATTCATACCCCCAAGTCACCTTGAAGATTATGGGGCCAACTGTACAGATATATTATGTCGTACCCCGTTTTCTCCTACAATGCCCAGGCCAATAGGCCCGTGATTCTACCCCACCTTTCCTCTCTGTATCTTTCTTCTCCCTCCACACAGACAGAAACTGTCTCTGAAAATCACTTTCAGCTCTCCTAGACACTAACCATGATAGATCGTACAAATCAGTAGAAGGATTTTGTATCCTGGCGCATCAGGTCATGAATATATTAAACACAAGTAGGACAAAGAGTGTGCCCCAGCTGTTATGAGAACATTTACTTCCTCCTTTCCCTATATTTGAGAGGAAATAATTGTGTAAAGTAATGCATATATTATATTTCCTCCTTTGCTCGTCTCAACAGTGGCAGCTGTAAATTCAAATATTGCAATTTGACAGATAAAAGCTGTTGGCTTTAATGTTTTGGTTTTCTGAGTCAAGCTCTATGGATGCTTATTTGTTGCTGGCTCTGAAACAGATCAAGAGATGGGATCCAGTTTTAGTATATGATGTCATGCAAACATATGGGAAGCCCTTATCATAATTTCTGTTCATGAAGGATAACTCCTCGCATTTGTGCACCTATGTTACCCATCAAACCCATCAAAGTCTTTTTCAGATTACATGATCATTTTGAGATATCTCTTACTACGAAAATACACAAAATGGGTGTGGACATTTCTTGAAATGGCCATGTCTAATTTGGAGACAGAATTTAAAGACTCTCTGGCTTGTTATAGTGGAGTACTTGTACATTTTTAAAGCACATTCATTGCACTTTTTCTACATAACAATTTTCATAATTTTCTCAATTGTGTTTCATAACTTAATTGGCAAGTTGGGGGTACACATAAAGCTAGGTTATACAGTGGTAAGGCCATGTTAATACATGTATATAAAAAAACACATACCGGTCCTCATGTACACCATCAAACAATTGAACTATTTTAGAAAATATAACTATTAACTATTAACTATCGATATTAATTAGTCATAGCAATTCCGGTTACATGATTAAATGCGCCAATAATGTAGGCTACATTATGGGAAGGTGGTAAATACTCAGGGGAAGTTTTGTATAATATAGACTACTATATTTCACAAATTGGGTTATGTTGCTTCACAATTCTATAACAAGAATACTATGCTCTGCTGCAAAACTGTGTATACAAGCTCAGACCTGATGTGAGATTTCATCACAGCCTGTGATCACGTTCAGATTGATAAATACACTCTGCATGAAAATTAACGTATTCCCATTTTGCGCTTATTTTCTGCACATTTGATACATGAGGGACAATAGCTCAATGGTTAAGATTCTGCAGGAGCTTTTTCCACCACAATATCAGAGTTCTACACTCCAAATAACCTCTTTCCTCTGGACTTTTCCTGGGACTGCAATAGACCTCACTGACTGCTTTACAAGTACAAGTAACCTGGTGCAGTACAATGCACCACAGCTTTGCAGTAACATTGACTCTGTTTCAAACAAAAAACAAAGTGGAATATTATGTTATGAATGTTATGTATGCATATGACTGTGTTACTTTTAACAGGTAAAAGGCACTTTGAGAAAAAAGTTAATTCTACCTACATAATGAATAACAAAGCCAAGGTTTTGTTTTTGAAAAGGCTAACTTTGCCTTCAAATGCAGTTTGACAAGTGTCTGCCATCCATCTCTTGACTTAAACTGTTCTGACATCCTCTTTCAGCTAAATTAAATCTCCTGAGTGGGTGCTATTGACAGAGCTGAGAAAACAGTGTCCGTCTGTGGTGTGAACATTGATCTTTTCCATGATGGAAAGTGAAGAGCTTCCGAGTGTCCAGGGAGAGCTGTGAGTTAAAGAAGTCAAAGCGTGAGGACACCCTTTAAAATCAATGGGACTGCCCTATCGAGTGTGCTGTCATAGAGGGAATACACAGGCTATGACACAGCAGGGGTGTGAGTTGGTGAAAAAAAAAAACAGCTGTCTGGATGAGAACATCAGAAAAGAGAATGAAGTGGGTGTATGTGTTGAATTATCAAGTTATATAAGGAAACAGATTATCACATGGTCCTTAAGGGTGTGAGTTTTTGAACATTCTATAAAATAATGCGTTCTTTAAAAATGTAAGATTCTAAAATTCCACATGATATTCTATGGACCCAGACATCCTTTAGAACTTGTCCTCCCAACATTCCTGTTACACCTATGTGATGGTACATCCTCAGCAGGCCCTGTTACAGTGTGTGTGTTTATCTACATCATGAAGTAAAATATAACAAAGTGTGTAACAGCATGCAACAATATGTATTCACATTCCACCTTAGGGTTAGGGTAAATATTGGGATTAGGGGTAGTATGTAATGATGTAATGTTGTAAAAGTATGTTAGTATGTAATGTTGCTCATTGTTGCAGATAGACATACTGTAAAAGAGACCATTGAAATAAAATATTACCCAGAAAAGAGGATCAAATTTGTGTGTATATTTGACTGAATCCATGTGTGGGAAAAACTTTATGTCACGTTTCCTTTTTAGTGTATCTAAATGTGACCTCAACTACCATAGGTCAGCTTTAATTAACCCAATGGGAACTTACTTACTATTCCCCACTATGGCTATTCAACTGAATGAATAAACAAGAGGATGTGTACAAAAATAAAGCACTTTATTGTCTTTTGTCTTTGTTGTGATTGTCTTGTTAAACAAGGTGCAACAACCTTTTTTTCCACACCGTAATATGTGGAGGCCAAACTGTTAGTATTGTGTCACAGCAACCAAAAAAAACATACAAATACTTTAAATTCACACACTCAAACAAAAGTAATCATCCCCAACAAGGGCACACAGCAGTAAGGGCGAGGGAGAAGGAGAGGGGAAGCCAGCCGGAGGAAGCACTCCACAGGGGCACCACAAGATCGTAGGCTACACAGTATTCACTTAGCTATACACCACCAGGTAGTAAGTGTACTTCACCAGTAAAGCACTGTAACTAAATGGACCACACACCACACCAGGATTACGGTCACAATAAACTGCACATCAACCAACTCACCCACCACTTAGGCTTGTGTGACCAGCACATGCTCCAAGCCCAAGTGACAGGCAGAATACAGTAACACACAATGCAAGATTAACTCTGCACCGCACCACACCACCCAGGCTTGTGTGGCCCGGTGGTAGTAAAATAAAATAAAGAAAACAAACAATACACAACAAGTGGAGGTGGTTTTACACAGTTAAGGCACACTAACACACAAAGGCCGGGTTTCCCAAATGCAGTTAAGAAGTTCTTAGCGCTAAGAACTTCTTAAGACCCTTCTTAAGGCTCTCGTAAGAAGCAACCGCGTTTCCCAAAATGCTTCTTAGCCTAACAAGACCTGCCGTTAAGAAGGATCTCTAAGAAGTTCTGAACCCAATCTTAACACCCTTCTTAGCGACAAAACAGTGAAAACAGCACCCCCCTCAGGCAGGTAAAGCAATGTGACAGTAAGCAAGGAGATATTAATGCAGTACGTCCAGTTTTCCTGATCGTGTTTTCCCCCTTTTCCCTATCATTCATGACAAGGGGACGACAATTTCTCGGTTTTCACACATATTCTCCTCATGTAGCAAATTTCTATCAGACAGATAAGAATATAGCCTACACATTAAATGAAATGACATACTGATTTCATTTTGTGTTTCCATTTTTATTTCCCTGGTCTTTGTTTCGGTATTATTATATGTGTCACTTTGTTTTTGTGTCGTGACGACAAATGTCATACTTTTAGTCGGTATTTTATTGATGAGTTCAGTCAGACGCCACGTGTTATACCACTTCGGTTTGGAGCATTTTACCAAAGATTCTAGAGTAGCGCTCTAAAATCTTTGATTTTACTATGGTAACTATGCGCTCCAATCGGCCATTCTGAGATCGATTGCTCATTGCGCTTCAGTTAAGAAGGCAGATAAGACGGTTCTTAAGACGTTGGTAAGAAGGGCGTTAAGAAGGCGTTTGGGAAACACTCTTATCTTAACGCTTCCTCTTAGCCGACCTCTTCTTAAGTGCCTTCTTAACTCGTTAAAAAGGTTCTTAACTGGGAAACCCGGCCAATGGCATTTCACTGTAGGCCTAGCATTGACCAGGCCCAAATAAGATTTGGTAAGTAGGGGAGACCGGGGCTGGTTGGATCACTTTTCACACTCAGTTATATTTCTCCGTCTTACAGTGCATTATAGCTGTTTGACTGAAAGCTTAATATCTCATCTATAAAACAGGTCAACAATGTCAACAAAATATTTCTTGTTTCGAGTAATGTATGATATAATTGGCTTTGAGAAATTGTGCCAACCTGCCCCAGCACGGGGTTGGTTGGCTCAAGTAGGCGGGGTTGGTTGGCTCACATATAAGCTAATGTAAAATAAATACAGTTCACTCAAAAAATTACTGAAAACATGTAATCATATGGTTCTCTGAAAAGTTAACTCTAGCACCTGTGATTATATATTTTTTGGATGTACGCACCTCTTTTCTTCTTTTATACTGACAAACAGCCAACAGAGAAGCAGACAGAATATAAATATGTTTATAACTGATTTATGGATGACAAATAATGTGAAAATAATGGTTAAAAATGATGAACAAAGAGTTAATTAAGTGTTTGCAAATACATTATACATGATTTATAGGGAGTAGTTATTATAAAGTGTTACCAAATAGGGTTGTATTTGAATTATAATTGAACATTTATAATAATTGTTATAAAAATGCCTAATCCACCTTTTTAATATTCCCAAATTATGGCATTTTTTTTAAACACCCTGTATAAAATGTTCATTTTTATGAGTACCAATGGGCCTTTCTCATGTAAACTGTTAGTGAGCCAACCAGCCCCAAAAATAGTGTGCCAACCAACCCCGCCCACACTGAGGTACAGATTTTTCCACAAACACTGTTAGCCTGCTACCATTAGTCACCTCAAGATCTCAAACTTTATTTTACATTAAAGCGGAGTCCCTTGACAATCATTTAAAACAAGTTTTTTTTTATCCCTAACTGTTACCCTTCTGGGAGTTGTGGAAGTGGAAGGTATAAAATCCAGGAATTGACCCCCCAAAACTAAAAAGTTGTACTCACCTAAAGGGTTAATCAGTAGCGGTTCTAGGGGGGGTCGGGCTGGGCCTTCGCCCAGGGCGCAATTTCGTGAAAGGGCGCCGTGCTATTGGCCTCACGAGCGCTTGAAAAAAAAATCATCTAAAAAAGTTTTTAATATCTATCACATCACTGTGTAGGAAATTGGCAAATTGGCGCCCACTTTGGCTGCCCGCGCCCCTGCTGAAAAGTTCCAGTGCACAGAAGCTGCGAGAGAAGGGCAAAGGGGAGGGGGCGCGGGGGACAGTTCACCTCTGCGTCTCTCAAATGCAATGCACAAGTGGGCAATACTCTGCAATTAGTGAGCGGAGTCAGTCACACATAAGCTTTCTTCCCAATAACGCACATTTTATTCCTACCATTATATTTACAGGTTTATAATTCCTGCACATCTTTTAATTGTGTGAAAGGGCTAATAAAACAGGGCAATACAAAACGAGTAGGCGGTCACCAAGGTGAATAAGTCTTAACTCCTAGTCGGCAGTGACAGTGTTCGGGGATGGGAAATACAGTATGTTGACTGTCGAGTGACAAACAGGAGATGGACAGAAAAAGGTCAAAGCCATTAGAAGTGTAGAAACGAGCAAAAGATGAAGGTATGCAACTGTTCTCTCTGCATGATCACATTATCCATGCCATGAATGAAGGGCTAATGTTAATCATGGTATAACTCTTACGTTTGTTAGCCTTCTAGCTATGATGCTACGATTGCTATACTCAACAATAATTCGGTCTTAGCTCAAACACAAGATCTAATTTCACCATAAGATTTGGCTTTGCAACAAAACGGTTAAAAGTAAAGTTATTATTGATTTCCATAATTTGGATTAACGTTGAGCCCTGTCATTAGCCAACAAAATGGTATGGTAGTTTCAACATTTGCAATTTGCTGCAACTCATAGTTTGCACAGTTTAACTATAGGGTAGTTTAGCATAGTAAACCAGTCATACCTGAACGTGTAACAAGCATACTGTAGAATTCGAGGCAGTAACCAAGGAGCGAATTGTTCCTCCCTAAAGATAGCGTCTAATGACGGACATTTGGCATGTAAGGGCATGCTATCATAATGAAATTGTAATTTATGGATGTTTTGTATAAGAGTTTTTGTAACCTACAGTGTTTTGATGTTAATTTCAAGTGCAATTCAATAATAAGAATCACTATGTGCTCATAACAAAAAGTGCAAAATTATGGGTTTTTTTTGTCACAAGGGGGGGGGGAGTCTCGCCCGGGGAGTAATTCAATGTAGAACCGCCACTGGGGTTAATGACCTTGAGACTAACTTGACTAACTCTGGTCCTAATGGGCATCATTTTAGTGTTGGAAATGTGTCTCAGCACCCTATAGTGGCTTGGAAGTTAACACTGATTCAACCTGCTCCTGATCCAACCAGCCCCAGTCTCCCCTACTAACAGCAGGAAAAACAGTGGCTACACTTGGCTCCTGCAATTAACAACAGAACTGACCTGTCTAACCTAAACATGACAACATACACAAGATGCATTTAAATATGTTGATATACACGAAAAAAAACCATTTAAATATTACAATACCTTTTGCTGTGCATATTCATTATCATGACGGTAACGTTTTCCATTTGCATTCAAATATTACTCTTTATTAAGCTTAACATTTACCTTCTTAAAATCCCCCCTATGCACACCAGTAGTCTGCTCGTTGGGTATCCTTCCCACTAGATGTGACGCAAGTCAGAAAGCTACAAGTTCAAATGCTTGCGGTTAACAACAAAGCTGCGCTAAGTACTATAAGCGCCAATGGATGCATTTTAATACCTTAGAAGCCTGATAGCAGTTCAGCATCAATCACCGCCAGGGCAGCACCCAAACTTATTTAATCGCACTGCGAGGTAAATGAACACAAGTAAACTTTCATTGCGTGTTAACACAGCGCACGCGGTATAAAATACAAATCAAAAATAGTGTTTACCTTACCCGCTCTGCGTTATATCACTGCCTAACAAAGCTGCACGGCAACAGGCCACACGAATCTACCTGCGTTTCCTTATTACATGAGGTGACTAGACTTCAGGTGACTTCGCGCCTACCTGGGCTCTGCACTCTAAAAACCGCTGGGTTAAAAACAACCCAAAAGTAACTCATGTGCTGGGTCATATATGGACCGACCCAATGCCGGGTTGAGTCAACTCAGGGGGGTTGGGTTGCATACAATAACCCAGCATGCTGGGCTACATTTTCAACCCAGAAGCTGGGTATAAGTAACTACATTGTTGAGTTAAGACTACTAAATGAATGGGTAACAGTTTCAACCCAGCAGCTGGGTATAAATAACTACACTGCAGAGTTAGAACAACCAAAAGAGTGGGTTAACAAACAACCCAAATTCTGGGTCAACTCTTGGGTCAACTTTTGTGGGTGTTTTACTATCCATCAATGATAAACAAAACTATCAAATTATTAAACTATCAAAGCAAATCATTTTAAGTGTATGCCATCTATCATTTTATGTAACAGTAAATGTGACAAAACAAACACAGATCTAAATCACTGTTGTTTATTAAGTATTACAGTCTCAAACAAATACATCCTTTATCCTATCACACACATACACACACACACACACTTACGGGCCTCTAACTGAAATGGCCATGGACTAACATGAAGTAATACAACACACACACACACACACACACACACACACTTACAGGCCTCTAACTGAAACGGCTATAGACTAACATGAAGTATTAAAACACACAGACACACACACACACGCTCAATTACAGGCCTCTAACTGAAACGGCCATGGACTAACATGAAGTATTAAACACATTGTCAGACTGGAAATAAGAGCACAGTTGCGGATGTGGTTCACAGTCTTTAATTTTAACAGAGTTTTCAGTCTTTCAACCAGAAAATAGTTCACACAGCAAACTCAGAAGGCCAAGGACACTTTTGGGCCAATAAACTTAAAAACTAAACAAGACTTGGCATGTGTATAACTCAAACTCGCGATCACAGCTCTAAACAGTTCACAATGGGTTAGTCAGTCCAACATTCAGCGTCTCATGGCAGTCCATGGTCGTAGCACACCATAGCACACAGTAGCACACAGTAGCACACGGTAGCACACAGAGAGACAGGGGTTTCCTAAAGTGAAGGGCAAAGAGAGACAAAAGACCAGGCAGGTTCAGTACCGTATCCCAAGGAGAGGTTCACACAAATAATCCAAGTGGGGAAATCCAAAAGATAGACCAGGCTGAGCAAAGTATAATCCAAACGCCAGTAGAGAGGCACCATTCATCCAACCAAGAAGAGCACATGCATGAGCATTGACAAACAATTGTTAGCCCCTTTTAAAGATGGCTGGTCACTTCTTCTGGGCCGAGCGTGTCACCCGATGACTCGCCTGCGCCCTCCGCTGTTCTGGAGGGTGTGCTCTTGGGGAGATTGTGACAGGAGCCCCCCCACGAGGACCGGCACCCGACGGGCCAGGAAGACCCGGATGCGTATCGAAGAACTCAGTGATCAGGGACTTGTCAAGGATGT
Source organism: Coilia nasus (assembly GCA_027475355.1). Lineage (NCBI taxonomy): Eukaryota > Metazoa > Chordata > Actinopteri > Clupeiformes > Engraulidae > Coilia > Coilia nasus. The sequence goes on from CM050203.1 coordinate 33,584,681, forward strand.
CCTTCCGAGCCACCCAGGAACGCTCATCCGGCCCATAGCCTTGCCAGTCCACCAGGAACTCCAATGTACGCCCTCTCCGTCGGACATCCAGGAGCCGTCGGACCGTGTATGAGGGAGCACCATCAATGATCCTCGCAGGAGGCGGGTTCTGGGGTGCTGGAGACAGAGGAGAAACAACGGCCTTGCGGAGGAGAGAGACATGAAACACAGGACTGACCCGCATGGAACGGGGAATATTTAACAGGTAAGACACAGGATTCACTCTCCGTGACACTCTGAACGGTCCAACATACCTGGGTGAAAGTTTTCTGGACTCTGCAGGCACTGGTAATCCCTTAGTGGAAACCCAGACCCTGTCCCCTGGACGGTAGACCACTGCCACCCGTCTTTTTCGGTCTGCTTGCCGTTTGTGTTGGTTGGAGGCTCTGAGGAGGTTCTGGCGAGCTCTTTTCCAAAGACGTTGAAGGTGCTGGACCGAAGCATTTGCCGAGGGCACTGGGCCCTCCGTTGGAGACAATGGAAGGAACATAGGAGGGTAACCTGAAACAATTTCAAATGGAGACAGTCCAGTGGATGAGGAGGTCAATTGGTTATGGGCAATCTCAGCCCACATTAAATGGTTGGCCCATGTGGTGGGATGAGAGGAGCAATAGCAGCGGAGATATTTCTCTAACTCCTGATTAACCCGCTCAGTTTGGCCGTTACTCTGAGGGTGGTACCCTGAGGTGAGGCGAATAGTTACCCCCATAAGCTGCCAAAATGACCTCCAAAATCTTGCAATTAATTGGGGACCTCTGTCTGAGAGGATTTCTTCTGGCACCCCATGGTAACGAACAATCTCTCTCATGACAGTATCAGCTGTCTGCCGGGCCGTTGGGAGTTTCTGTAAGGGCACAAAGCGTGACATTTTAGAGAAGCGGTCAACAATAACGAGCACTGTAGTGAGACTATCCGAAACTGGCAGCCCCGTTATAAAATCCAGGGAAACATGAGACCAGGGACGCCGGGCAATGGGCAAGGGGAGCAAGAGGCCTTGGGGACGCTGATTATCAACCTTGTGTGCGGCACAGACAGGACAGGCTGACACATAGTTATTGACGTCATCTTTCATGGTTGGCCACCAGAATGTTCGACTGATGAGCTCCAAGGTTCGTTGGCGTCCAGGGTGTCCAGCTACCCGTGAATTATGCCCCTACTCCAGTACCAGTGGCCTTTGAGCAGTGGGGACAAATGTCTTGGGGGCTGGGGTGTTCTGCGGTGGTTGTTCCAGCCGGTGACCATCTCTCACTTGTTCCATCAGGACCCAGCGGACAGGAGCTACCACACATGCTTCAGGAAAGATGGAGTCATGTTTCATTGGGGAACTGTCAGGTAAGAACTGGCGAGAAAGGGCATCAGGTTTTATGTTTTTTGATCCAGGTCGATAAGAAAGAGTAAAACTGAACCTAGTAAAGAACAGTGCCCACCTTGCTTGACGAGGATTGAGTCTGCGGGCCCCACGGATGTACTCGAGATTCTTATGGTCTGTCCATACCATAAACGGGTGTACAGCTCCCTCAAGCCAATGACGCCATTCTTCCAGAGCGAGTTTGACTGCCAGCAATTCCCGGTCACCCACATCGTACCGACTCTCAGCTGGGGTAAGTCGCCTGGAGAAGAAGGCACAAGGGTGCATCTTCTGGTCTTGGGGGTTTCTCTGAGACAGGACAGCTCCTACTCCGACCTCTGAGGCATCCACCTCCACAATGAATGGTAGCTGAGGATCTGGATGGATCAGCACAGGCGCTGTGGTGAATCTTTGCTTCAGTTCTGTGAAGGCTTGTTGTGCTTCTGTTGTCCATCGTAGTTTGGTGGGTTGTCCTCTGAGGAGTCCAGTAAGAGGAGCCGCCACGGTGCTATAACTTCTGATGAAGCGTCGGTAGAAATTTGCAAACCCCAGAAATCGTTGAAGCTGTTTAACTGTGGTAGGGGTTGGCCACTCCAGGACTGCTTTCAGTTTGGACTGATCCATGGTCAGACCCTGAGGGGAAATCACAAAGCCTAGAAAGGTGGTACTAGAAGTGTGAAACTCACTTTTTTCCAGCTTGACGAACAGCCTGTTGTGAAGCAGTTTCTGCAAGACCTGGCGAACATGCTGAACATGGGTATCTAGATCAGGGGAGAAAATTAAAATATCATCTAGGAAAACAAAAACAAACTGACCAAGAAATTCCCTTAATACATCATTAACAAATGCTTGAAATGCAGCGGGGCAATTAGAAAGGCCAAATGGCATTACCAAGTATTCATAATGTCCACGTGGAGTTATGAAGGCCGTTTTCCACTCGTCACCACGTCGAACTCTGATGAGATGGTATGCGTTTCGGAGGTCCAACTTGGTGAAGACAGTGGCTCCGCTGAGTTGATCAAAGGCGGTATTCATCAAAGGCAGAGGGTACCGGTTTTTGACTGTTATTTTATTCAAACCCCGGTAGTCAATACACGGACGAAGGCCTCCATCTTTTTTGCCCACAAAAAAGAATCCTGCAGCAGCAGGTGAGGTGGACGGCCGAATCAACCCATTTTCAAGAGCTTCCTGTATGTAAGCATTCATTGCTTTGGTCTCTGGGATGGACAGAGAGTACAACCGGCCCCGCGGGGGAGAAGTGCCTGGGAGAAGGTCAATAGCCAGATCATAACTGCGGTGAGGCGGAAGGGAGGCAGCCTGGTCTTTACTGAACACTGCACTGAGGTTATGATAGGCAGCAGGTACCCTGGTCAGGTCAGTTGGTACAATAGCTGTGTCTGCCACAATTACACTGTTGGTTGCTGGAGGTTCAGGAGAGAGATGGTCTTTACACGCCAGGCCCCACTGAGTAACCGTGCTACTGGCCCAGTTGAAGGAGGGCTGATGTTTAACAAGCCAGGGATATCCTAAGACTAGGGGGTCTTGAGGTGAATCAATGAGAAAGAACACGCAGCTCTCTGTGTGTTTCTCCAAGGTGGTCATCTGAAGAGGCAGGGTACAGAATTCTAGTCGTCCAGATCCTAGTGGTCGCCCGTCAAGGGCTTGTACTGCTCTTGGAGACTCACACGAGAAGATAGGTATAAGCAGTTGACGAGCCAAAGTCTGGTCTAACAGGTTGACTGCTGCTCCGGAATCTACTAGGGCTTGTAGTTTCACTTGAGATGCCCAGCCAGGACCCCAGGAGAGACACACGGGTAAGGTGCAGCGAGAGGCGGGGGCAGAGGCGACAGCTCTGCTCACCAGGAAGCCCCCTTTCCCTGGTGGGCATAGGCTTTTCCCTGCAGCTCTGGACACTGAATCCGCTGGTGGCCCCGGGCACCACAGTACAGACAAAGGCCTTCCCGGAATCGACGTTGTCTCTCCTCCGGGCTCAGACGAGATCGACCAAGTTGCATTGGCTCCTCCTCTCGTTGGCTGGTAGAAGACTGAGCAGGTAGGGACAGCGACACCGGTGGAGAGGGAAGAAAGGCTCGATTGGGCTGGGGAAGTCTAAGCTCTCGCCGCTCCCTCCGTCTCTCTCGTAGACGTGTATCCAGTGCTGTCGCCAGTGTAATGATGTCATCCAAGTTTTCACCCCAGTCCCTATTCACCATTTCGTCCTTCAGGGATTCTCTGAGCCCCTGGTACAAGGCACTCACCAAAGCCTCACCCCCCCATCCAGTCTCAGCTGCCAGGGTGCGAAACTCAATGGCATAGTCTACAACCGACCTTTGACCTTGGGTAAGTGAGAGCAGACGAGAAGATGCCTGTCGCTGAGTGAGCCCATCATCGAAGACACGTTTGAGGGCATCCATGAACCTCTCGCTGGTCAGGCAGTCAGGGTGGCGATGACTCCACAAGGCAGTGGCCCAGTCCAGGGCCTTCCCCGTCAGTCGTGTGATGATATAGGCTACTTTAGCTCGTTCAGTGGGGAAATGTCCAGGCTGTAACTCAAAGATCAAAGAGCATTGTGTAAGAAACCCTCGGCAAGCTGATGGCTCACCAGAAAATGGTGGCGGGGGTGAGAGGCTTATGCCCACACTGGGAGTTGGAGGAACACTGGAAGGGGAGGCCAAGGAGCTACCCAGCCCCCTCACTTGGTGGCCAATCTGGTTAATGGCCTCCTCCATTTTCTGCAGGTCGTCTTGTTGTGTGTGGACTGTTACACTCAGTCTCTGAATAAAGTCACTGAGTTCTCCGACATCCGCTGTGCTACTTTGACTAGGCTCATGCATGTTGTCAGACTGGAAATAAGAGCACAGTTGTGCGGATGTGGTTCAGAGTCTTTAATTTTAACAGAGTTTTCAGTCTTTCAACCAGAAAATAGTTCACACAGCAAACTCAGAAGGCCAAGGACACTTTTGGGCCAATAAACTTAAAAACTAAACAAGACTTGGCATGTGTATAACTCAAACTCGCGATCACAGCTCTAAACAGTTCACAATGGGTTAGTCAGTCCAACATTCAGCGTCTCATGGCAGTCCATGGTCGTAGCACACCATAGCACACAGTAGCACACAGTAGCACACAGAGAGACAGGGGTTTCCTAAAGTGAAGGGCAAAGAGAGACAAAAGACCAGGCAGGTTCAGTACCGTATCCCAAGGAGAGGTTCACACAAATAATCCAAGTGGGGAAATCCAAAAGATAGACCAGGCTGAGCAAAGTATAATCCAAACGCCAGTAGAGAGGCACCATTCATCCAACCAAGAAGAGCACATGCATGAGCATTGACAAACAATTGTTAGCCCCTTTTAAAGATGGCTGGTCACTTCTTCTGGGCCAAGCGTGTCACCCGATGACTCGCCTGCGCCCTCCGCTGTTCTGGAGGGTGTGCTCTTGGGGAGATTGTGACACACATATTTACAGGCCTCTAACTGAAACGACCACGGACTACAATAAGGTATTAAAAAACGCATACACAGTTACACTTCCATTATAAAACAGAGGCATTAAAACTTGAAACACACACAGGTGCAGTCTGAAACTAAACTACACTGCAAACTGTGCCCTCATTACTTTTACGCAGTTTGTATGAAATCCCAGACCTGTGCACATGCATGTGGATATTGAATATCAAAGACAAAGAACGCTTTGACGCACCCATCTACGGCACCCAAAAGGGATGGATGTTCCATAATGACGAATGCTTGAGAACACTGATGACTCTCACCCAACATCAGAACAAAAGGGTACTCTGCCTTTGCCTGGGACAGGTACTCTGCCAGGTTTGTTCCAACCTGTAGATGAGAGGGGGCAAAGCAGATTCTATTACACAAATTGGCACCCAAAGGAAGACAAACAACGCGCAACTTGACTTTTTTCCACTGCAAGTAAATCTTATCCTGATAAACAAGACTATAACATCAAAATTTAGTCTGGCCACAACCAATAAACCAGGCTCAATCCTAGGAGTGGAATCAATGGTTGTCTTTCAAACTGCCTCTGCACGCAATAGGACAGCGCTACAACCAATCAGAGCAACAATCAGAAAAACAACAATGTCCTCTGAAATCAATGACTTGAGTGCCTTTTTCTGCACAACTTTCAAATAAAAGCCCACATCTAGCTCTTCCAAAGTCAATGTCAAAGCATATTCAAATGACTGCTGTTCCTTGGCCACAGCTGTAGCTGCTTTGCACCATTGCAACCCTTGTCATTGTGACAAGCCCAACCAGTGTCTCTCTACAAAGACAGAGCGTTGTGATTGGTCCAACCAAGCCTTAGTGTAACACAAGCACGGAAGACGGCCACAATACACAGGCTCCTAGCCCCTCTCCCGTGAGTGTTACACCTAAACTACCTGCTATGATTACCCTAGATGCATGTAAAAACGTGAGAGTATACCTGTACTATGTGTGATGCTAACTTGGTAGAAGCCACAGAGTAGCCAACTCACCTGGGTTCCCGTGTGGTGTGTGTGTTGCGGAGGCTGGTTGGTGGTTGATTTCCAAAGGCTTGTTTGGGCCAGCACCAGCCCCAGTCATCCTTGTTCAGAATGGCGAATGGTACGAACGAAAAAATAATCCAAAACGTGACGAAGAATACCAAGTACTTCAGGAAAGAGGGGAAAACCATGTGCGTGTTGCAGTCTCTCACTCTCGCTCTCTCTCTCGACGCTGATTCCATGCAGCCTTTTAACTCATTAGGCCACTCAGCAACACCTGGCAAAGGTAAGTCAGCACCCCCCAGTGGCTCCCACCTGGCAGTCAGTTACTGACCCTGACCATTCCCTAACACTTAGTAAAAAAAAAAAACTCCTGAAGCCCTATGGTTCCTGTACCAGTTGAGCAAAACTATTTGCTATTGCTAGGGTATGTCTACTGTCATAGTCTAGTTTGCCGTAGTGGGTAAACTGTCTGACTGTAGTGGGTATGCTGTCTTATACTATTATGTTGTTGTCAGTACTGCAGCATATGTTTTGATTTATTAAGTTGTTACAGAGCGCATACCTGCGTATTACGTAGACTACAGCCCTACAGCACTATTCCCCATTCACTTCATGTTAGTTGCCAGTTCAGTATTTGATCTATGCTGTGTCAAACTGTCTTGTTCTTTGTCCTACTGACAGCACTTGGTGAGCTCAAACAACAGAGCTATTGATTGATTCACACCTAACTTCTGCTATAAAATGCTGGGGAAAACCCTGGCATTGCATTGGTGGTGAAATAAACTGAATGGAATTGCCTCAACTTACCGGCTTCTCGTCAATGAATGCCTTGTGACATTCGATGTTACTCGGACGGACAAGTCTCCTCCCAACTTTGTGGGCGCTTTGTGGTAAAAGCCTGGGAAGTAGCTGTAAGGCCGTGTTCAGACGAGATGGTTTTTTATAACCGAAAACACCTGCCCCGGGTGGTTTTCGACGAGAGAAAAACAGCCGACAGGGCGTCTTTTCCCCCTTCCAAAAAAGCACCGAGCGTTTTTTATCCCCATGACAACGGGAATAAACGTTTTCAAGCAGCTGGAGCAAGCGTCTGTCTGTAGTAGTGCTACATAGTGTCAACTACTATCGCTATTGTAATTTATAGTCTACAATGTCGCGAAATACGAAATTTATGTATTTCCCCCTGAGGTACTTCCACTTGTCACGACAATCTTCCCCTACAGACCAAAAAAGTATAATGTAATGGGGGCTGTGCTTAGCAACAGCCCCATCAGCTGTGCTAACTTCAGCTGATAGACCATAAACGCTAACGGTTAGCCTAGCTTGTGATGTGAGCGGATGCTGTGTCCCAAAAGTGTCCCAATCGATCTCCACATGGTCTCCTTGTGGTAGACGTGGTGGTAGAGTTTGTTAGCCATGTCGTACAATTCAGTGTGCTCACTCACGAGTACCACCAGTTGTTCTGTTGGGATTTTCGACTTTGTTTTGGCCGCCATGTTTTTTCTTTGAAACTACAGAATTTCAGTCTTCGCCTTCACTGTGACGCAAGCTGTCGCTCATTGGTCAGCTGTCAAAAAAGCACGTGACGTAGGGTGCTTTTTTCGGTGCGAGTTGAAAATTTTCAACTTGAAAACCATCCGGGGTGGGTGGAAAAAAAGATCCAGCGGCGGCGTTTTAAAAACCACCCAGGATGTTTTCTTAAAAACACCCTGTACCATAGGAAAATAATGTAAACCATCCACCGAGGGCTGCAAAAAAAACATCCCGTCTGAACATAGCCTAAAGCTAGTTCTCCACGGTGAGTCACGTGATCGGTTGGACAAGATGGCAGCTTAATTTAACTCTTCTCAACTCTGACTTGTAAAACTTGTATTACATCCCGGTATCTGCATTATTTTTTGAACAGTTCGAATAGTTTTATTACTTTGACATACACGTATTTACTTTTGCGTAACAAAATGTCTGATACAAGCAAGAGAAGTTCATCTAAATCGTCGAACAAGAGCACCCGTTCTGACATTGAAGCGATTGCGGACCTGGTGCTAACAAAGCAACGTGGGTTCCTTGAGGCACGCTTCGATCAGCTCGAAAAAATCGGCAAGGAGACGGAGGGGAAACTGGAAAAAATTCAGGAGGACTTGGTGACTTTGAAGGGGAATGTCGGCTCTCTGAAGGGCGAGATTGGGAAGGTTCGCTCTAATGTGCACCGCAACTCAACCATGCTGGCTAGCCATGTTAGCTTGCTTGAGGACTTGCAATGTAAACTAGCAGCAATGGAAGACCGCAGCCGAAGGCGCAATCTTCGCATCGTTGGTTTGGCTGAAGGAGTGGAGGGATCGAACGCTGTGCAGTACCTAACGAATGTACTTCCTCAGTGGTTCCCCAACCTGGGGGACATCAAGGGGGAAATTATGAGGGCTCATCGGATCTACGCTGATACTACAAACAGAACAGGTCCTCGCACTCTGATTTTTAATATACTCCGTTTTACTACACACCAACGCATTTTCCAAGCGACAAAGAAATCATCTCTGCAAGTGAACGGACGCAAGATACGTTTCTCCTTGGATTACAGCGCACACACCCTCAAAAGGCGCCAGGCGTTCTACAAGGTCATGGATACTGCAAGAGCCAAGGGTATTGACTTTGGTCTTCGCTACCCTGCTACTCTGAGAGTCAAGATAGGTGGGAAAGCTGAATTCTTCGAATCTGCCACGGACGCCGAGGACTTCATCAATTCCCTTCCGCTGGTTGCATCAACGGATGATGCGGTGGATCCAGCTAGCGAAGGTCAACTGGCTACCGAGGGGGAGCCAAGCGAGATCCTACCTAGCGAAGCGCCCAGGAACCGTGATGATGACAGCGAAGACTGACCGTATCCTTAAAACGGATCACATGCCCACTAACTGCTCCTCTTGTTCAGGTTTCGATGTCTTTTTGACGGCTTTTCAATACTTTGCATTTTTCATTCTCTAGCGGACTGACATCTTAAAATCTGAACTAACTTTCAGTGGACATGAAATGAGTGTGCATAGCCGACTGGATGATTGCTCCTTCTCCTTTGCTTAACGTTCATGTTCATTTGTTGTGATATTTCTACGTTTATGTGGATGTCATATGTTCAATATTGAGGTTGGTTTATCCAGGTAGCAGCCAGTTACCGATACGTCGTTTCATTTAGACAAGTCGTTGGGTTGAGGTGTTTGGTTTTTTGCTGCCCCATATCCATACGTGGTCACGGATCAGCGTACAGTTCTGTTGTTTGTCCGCCTGTGTTATTTGTTCATTGTCTTGCGTTTTGTCTTGTCTATTTTGTCTATGGCTATTTTTGTCCATTTTGCCTTGTCTTACTTGTCTGCGTCTTTGTCTGTCCAATTAATAGATCTTTTAACTCAGGGGATGTTTTATGACATGCTGACAGTCTTACATTTTTCATGCGATGTTGAATCTATTCAAAAACAGTATGCTATCCTACGCAAGTTTAATAATTCTGCCAATTGCTGCCAATGTTCTCGGTTTTTCTGCCTGCTCATAGATTCCGTAAATTACGATAATGGGTGACCTGTCAGTTCTGGTTTGGAATACTGGTGGCTTAAATGCACCACATAAGCGGTCTAGTGTATTGTCACTGCTTCGCCGTAGGAAAGTTGATATCGCCCTCTTGCAGGAAACTCACTTGTTAAGCCAGGACTCCAAGCGCCTTGCTAATAGGTTTTATCATGTAATTGCGTCTTCATCCGTTCAAACTAAGACCAGGGGAGTGGCTGTTGTTGTTAAACGTAGCCTTCCGATTAAAGTGCTAGGGGTGGAAACAGATAACGAGGGGAGAATTGTCATTGTTAAAGCAGAACTACATGGGCGCAAAATAGCCCTCGCTTCTGTGTATGCACCAAACAAGTTTGAGAAAGTCTTCTATGAATCTTTGACGTCTCATATGCTACAACTAACTCCGTATTCTCTGATAATCGGGGCTGACATGAATGCTGTGTGGGACTGTGCACTAGATCGCTCCCATTATAAACCATCAAGGGATCAAGAGCTGGCTTCTGATGCGCTGCGTCGTTGGGCCGTTAACCTCGGTGTGATAGATATCTGGCGATCGTTGAATCCATCTGTTAAAGACTACTCTTTCTTTTCACACAGACACAAAACATTTTCAAGAATAGATTTTCTTTTTGTGTCCCCCAATCTTTTTCAAAGAATTTGTACAACTGTTTTGCTTCCCATCGCTCTCTCCGACCACAAAGGAGTGTTTTGCCGCGCTGCCTTAAAATGCTTATCGAAACGTGCCGCTAGATGGCGTTTCAACTCTTCACTTCTAAAGAATGAGGCCTTCAAAGTACAGTTCCTATCTGGTCTGGACGAATTTCTCTCTTTCAATGTTGGCTCAGTCGATGACCCCAGAGTGTTATGGGACACAGTAAAATGTTTTATCAGAAGTAATATTACACTTTTCAGTTCAAACATGCGTAAAGCTAAATCTGCTAGACTACAAGCTCTTGAGGTAGAATTTTCTAGACTTGATAATCTTTTGCTAAATAAATATTCTTTAGACATTGAAACTAAGCGTGATATTGTTAAAAAAGAGATTAATGATATATTGAAACGTAATTCTGAATTTTTAATTCACAGATCTAGACAGCGGTATTATTTTCATGGTTCGAGACCCAGCCATTTGTTGGCTATGAGAATAAGATCTAATGAGCACTTTGCTGACATTCCCTCCATCAGATCAGCAAATGGCCTAGTCACTACAGAGCCCAAACAAATTAATGACACCTTTAGTAATTTCTATTCTACTCTATACCAGTCTGATGGTCAGCGGAATGAATGTGAATATGAGGCCTATCTTAACCAATTAAATCTTTCACGCCTGTCAGAAGACGACTCTTTGTCCCTCGACAGTCCTTTAACGTTGCCTGAATTGGAAAAAGCAGCTCTATCTATGCAATCGAATAAGTCCCCTGGTTTAGATGGCATACCTCCAGAGTTTTACCTTTTATTTTGGGAGAAACTGGGTCCTTTACTCCTGGATATGATCCAAACATCAATTAGGGTGGGCACTTTCTCTAGAGATGTCAATACAGCTCTTATTTCATTGCTCTTAAAGAAAGACCGTGACCCCATTGAGTGTACTAGTTACAGACCTCTGAGTCTGTTAAATGCAGATCTGAAAATGTATGCAAAACTTTTGGCACGCCGTATTGAGAAGTTTATGCCCCTTTTGGTTCATTGTGATCAGACTGGATTTATAAAGGGCCGACTTGCTTCTGATAATGTGAGGAGACTTCTTCATGTTATTGATGCTGCTAAGAATGCAAAAGTCCCCCAGGCTGTCTTGTCTCTGGATGCTTTACGGGCATTTGACCGTCTGGAATGGTCTTTTTTGTGGTCTGTTTTACAAAGTATAGGATTTGGCAAGGAGTTCATACACATGGTGCAGGTATTATATTCTAACCCATCTGCTCAAGTTTTAACGGGGCAACTGTGTTCCAGTCCATTCCCTGTTACAAGATCATCCAGACAGGGCTGCCCTTTAAGCCCCTCTCTTTTCGCCCTCTCACTTGAACCCCTGGCACAAATGATTCGTCAGTCTGTCTTCATTAAATCCATCTCTGTGTTAGGGACAGAACACAAAGTAGCTCTTTTTGCAGATGATGTCTTGGTTTTTATGGAAAACCCACATCAATCATTGCCATTTCTATTATCGGTTTGTGAGGAGTTTGGCTCTTTCTCAGGCTTTAAGATAAACTGGTCAAAATCTGCTCTTCTCCCTTTAAATCCCTCAGCGAATGTGTTATCATTCCCCACTACTGTCCCTGTTGTCCAGCACTTTACTTATCTTGGTATAAGGATTTTTCCGTCTCTACATCGTATTACTACCTATAACTTCTTGGAAATGCATAAAGCTGTTCAAAATGATATGGTTCGATGGGCTACTTTACCTGCTTCACTCCAGGCCCGGATTGCAATTGTAAAAATGAACGTTTTACCAAGAATTAACTTTATCAGTTCAATGATTCCACTCTGCCCTCCCACAGATTACTGGAAAAAATTGCACTCTGATGTATCTAAATTCATATGGAACAAAAAGCGTCCCAGACTGAAGCTGTCCACGTTACAAAGAAGAAAAGAAGATGGTGGATTAGCCGTCCCTAATTTTAAATACTACTTTTGGTCTTTCGTCCTCCGTCCTATTGTTGCATGGAATAATCCAGACACACCAGTATCCTGGCGTGATTTGGAGGGGAAAATAGTGCAACCATGGAGTTTGCAAAATGTCCTCTTTTCCAATATTTCTGATAAACAAACAATGCTACGCTTTGGCCCTTTGATTTCTAATGTTTTTCGTATTTGGCGCTTGGTAGAAAAAGAATGCAAGATATCCTGTAAATGGCATACACTCTCTCCTCTGTTTCATAACAAAGCGTTGTTGATCGGGGGTAGACCTATTTCTCCATCAGTGTGGAGCAATACAGGCATTTGCTACATAAATGACCTGTACATTGACTCCTGCCTAGGTTCTTTTCAGTGTGTTAGAACATTGTTTAATCTTCCAGGCTCTTCCTTCTTTTTTTACTTGCAGATAAGATCAGCATTGAAGGCATATGGAGTCCCTTGGCAGCAACCGTTACCCACACATCCCCTAGCCAATGTCTTTTTAGTCCGACATGGTACTAAGAGTATGGTATCTATATTGTACAGGTTCATTCTACAATCCTCATACTCTGAGTTAGCATTAGACAGATTATGGCGACAAGACCACCCTGCTCTTGATCCAGAATTTGAATGGGAGGCTGTTTGGGGAAATATACAACAGGCATCGCGTAACCCCAATCATCAGCAGATACATTTTAACTTCATCCATAGAACGTACTTGACTCCGCTTAAGCGTTTCTATATGAAACTAATAGACTCACCTTTGTGTTCCTTTTGTAGTCTAAATTGTCCTGGTACATTCATACATATGGTCTGGGAGTGCCCACCAGTCAAGCAGTTTTGGAACAATGTGGCTTCGGCTTTATCAGAGCTGGTGGACACGCCTATACCTGTAACTTTGCCCGTTTTAATACTTAATGACTTCTCAGAGTTGCACTTACCTGGTTTGACCGAGCGCATCATCTTAGCTGGTTTGACTGCTGCCAAAAAGCTGATAGTCACAAAATGGAAACCACCCCAGAAACTTAACATCAGACACTGGATTCTCACATTTTTAGATGTAATTTATATGGAATTGTGTACTGCCCGCATTCATGGTGCTTCTGAAAAAACATTGGCTACTTGGCAGTCAGCAGCGACTTCCTTAAAAGATTTATCAGGGTAGCCTTTAGACTGGCCTTAGTACAACTGGTGTTGTAATGTAGACTACAATTCTTTCCCCTTTGAAAAATGATTGTATGTGTGTGTGTGTATGTGTCCTTGTGATTGTCTGTGTCCTTGGCTTAGTGTCTTACATGTTCCTTCTTTCCCCTTCTGTTTGACGGCACCCCTTGCATATAGGCGGACGTGCATGGTGCTGTTCTACTCCTTTTAATATTATTTTTTTTGTTCGGTGTTTGTGTTTTGCATGTTTTGTGTTATGAAGGGTTTTGGGTTGTTTTTTTTGTTTTTGTTTTTGTTTTTGTTTTTTTTTGGGGGGGGGGGGGGATCCATTGCATTTTTCACTTTTGTATATGTTCGGAGTAAGACGGGGATGTTTCCTTGCTCAATGGTGAACTAAATGGGAACTGTCCCAGGAACTTAGCATCAGACACTGGACTGGAATTGTCTACTGCCCGCATTCATGGTGCTTCTGGGAAACAGTGGTTACTTTGCAGTCGGGTTTTTAGTTTTTGGTGTTTGGTATTAGTGTCGGGGTAGGGGGAGTTGGGGGGCTTATTCATTGTATTTTTGTCTCAATGTTTTTGTTCCCCAACGTTTATGATGTTGTGTATGTTGTCTTATAATGCTTTGATTGTTATTCAATAAAAATTTGATCACAAAAAAAAAAGCTAGTTCTCCACGTCTGTCTGCAATATATCACAAGAAATATGGAAACATCATTCTGAAACGGATAGTTCTGGTCCTTGATTATGATTGGTTAAATAGCCTTTCACTTATAATTGACACTTTTTCTTTATTTTCAAGTTATTTTTTGTTATTTAGAATATTTGTCAGATTGGCACTTTCTCCTGGAATTCCCAGGAATTAGGAGCAAGTGTTTGTGTGTGTTAGTCAGTGAGTGAGTGAATAAGAGTGTGTGTGAATAAGAGTGTGTGTGTGCATGCTTGTGTGTGAGGGAGAGTGTATATGTGAGTGAGTCTGCATGTGTGTGTGCATGCTTGTGTGTGAGTCAGTGTGTGGGAGTGAGTGAGAGTGTGTGTGAGTGAGTGTGCGAGCAAGTCAGTGTGTATGAATGAAAGTGTGTGACTGTGTGTGTGTATGTGTGTGTGTATGTGTCAGAGAGTGAGTGTGCGTTGAATTTGGAGACTCAGTCAGCCTAGTGGTTGAACATCAAGTACAAGGTTTATTCTTAACAATAAGGACATCACAGACAGACACACACACACACTCACACACACACACACACACACACACAGGACGATGACAGACACGACAAGACAAGACTAACTCAAACAGTAGTTATTCTGACTTAAATGTTGTAGACACCCAATGGGTGTTTCAGAAGGTTACCACCCCAAAATGAATATGCAGTGGTCTTTTGTTTAGTACAGTGTCTTCTAATCAGATACGAAAGGTGCCAAATTGTCTGTATGCTAATCCACCAGACAGGGACGGTTATTCAGAAGGCCACCAAATGGTTCAGGAAACCCGCTGTTCACACCTCCTAGCTCAGCCAGAGACACATACAAAGCTTTTGATCCTAATACAAGAGTTCCAAAACCAACCAAGGGATTTGAAATAATAATAAAATGTTTCAACATTAAAATGCTATTTACAAGATTATTATTACTCAAATACCATCAGCCCCCCTTTTCAAGTCTAACTGACTTGACACAAAATAATAAAAACAAAAGGTATTTGAAATAATAATAAAAATGTTGCAACATTAAAATGTTATTTACAAGATTATTATTTTTACTCAAATACCATCAGCGTATGTGTGTGAGTGAGTGAGAGTGTCAGTGTGAATGAGGGTCTGTGTGTGTGAGTAAGTGTGTGTGAGCAAGTGAGTCAGTGAATCGGAACCATTTTCTAAAATACCTGCAGAGAGGTTGTCTGTGTTTAGGAGAAGATCGGTCTTCTCCTTTTTACCCAGGCAGGTAATTTCCTCTGCGAACAGCATGTTTCATCATTCAGTTAACTTGCTAGATGTATAAAGATGTAAAATGGAGAAATCCTGAAATCTACAATGAACAAAATGTAAATATCACGTATTTAGAACAGTACATTTGCATACCACCTGAGATCTACAACATATTATTATTAGACTACAGGCCAAACTAACACATTGAATTGTGTTGCTGATCTGACTCATTGGAGACCTAAATGATTTGGACTGCTTTTCCCAAAGCCATCGTAACCCCCCCCCCCAGAACCTAGATTACAGATAGGAAATCTCACCATTCCAGGAGTGTCTACCAGACGTGGAAAGTTGGCAATGGTGTCTTGGACTGACTTCACCCCATTGGTCCAGATCCACTGGGCCCTGTAGACTGCAGTCTCTTGCATGAAATCAGACATCTGCTGCTGTGGCCACATGTTATTTTTCAGCCATTCTGTCATCTGAATGGCTCGCTCTTCTGTTACAGTCGCTTCTGTGATGAGCAGGGGGGGAAAAAAACATAATAATAGAGAATAAAAGCTCAAATCTTTGGAGCCCTCAGAGAATAATTTGAAATACCATATACATGTACAGAACAGCACCTTTAATGTAAAGGCTAAATACATGAAGATTCAAAAGCAATAAAGTACACATAATGTACGTTAAGATGGAAACGGCAAAATCTCTATTTCTACCTGGCATAATGACTAGGGAGTCTGGCAATGTTGTTGCTGTTGAATTAATGTGTCTTCCTCTGTGGAGCCTTTTGCGCACATTACGGAGCCGTTCCTCCAGAAAACCTGTTGCTGGTCTGTGGAGCTACCTTTGGAGGTTAATGTCTGTGAGTGGGCTAAGGTAGTGGTCTCAATTCAAAGCAACACAATACACTTTCTATACACTTTATTTACCACAAGGCCTCAGCCAACAACCAATTTCAGACTGAGAGAAAGAATGTGTGCAAGTGTGTGTTCATGTGGTCAAGTTAGGACAGTGAACAACAACAACCATATCTCAGCAGCTTCAAAATACAGGGAAATGCTGAAATGAACGAATATAAATAAATAACTATAAATAGACAAATTGGTGACATGAAAGGGAATTAGGGCTGACTAACACTAGTAAGACAAAACACATGTTACTGAGAAATCATGAAGATACACATGAGATAAAGGGTGGGCAAAGACCAGCTTTTGGGGTGTAGCACATTAGTAAAACACACATGGAGGGTAGAGGGTGGGTAATGCCATGTCTCTGCTGCAGGAATGACAACAGCCCAACTGTCAGTTGTTTGGGGAGTCCTGAGAAGGCTGATTCCCTGAAAAACATAAATTGGGTACAATAGTCATTCCACTGGGTGCAATGTTATTTTATAACATGTCATGCATCAAGGCAAAGGAAGTGTTCAGTGTAGGAAAAATCTAAATTTAGCTTCAAAAGATGCTCCAATTACAGGGACACAACATCAGAGGATGCCATTTTGGACACAAGACAATATACAGTAGATTACATAGTTTATCATAAACTTACAAAGAGAGTCCAGTGGTTCCCATCTTCCAAGAAGGCCCCCACCACCTTTCCTTTGAAAATGTTTTTCTAACAATATAGAGGACATAAAACGTTAGTGTCACATTAAAAACCTCAAACTCACTGTGAATTTACAACCTTTTCCCTTCCCTGGGATGCTAGCGTCTTCATTTTTGTGGTGAAATGTTCCTACTTTTTAAAATCAGTGTTCATATACTTGGGGGTATTTGCCTTTATGTGGTATATAGCAATTCCACCTCAGTCATCCTACTACACCAAATGAAAATGTACTGTAATGTACCTTCAAAAAGTGAGAATTCATGGCTCGAGAAGAGCCTTCCAGGACCTTCCTTGGGAGACTACCTGCACCGTTTCTGGAAAGTTCTGTCAAACAAAAACACAGTATTATTAAAGTTACATTAAATTACATTAGCATGTGAAACTAACAAATCAAATGTAACATTAACTTAATAAGTTTTGACAAAGTGTGCCAATACCTTGCACATCAGGTGAAGAAGTACATCAATTTCCTGTTGAAGAAGCATGAGAGTCAAGCATGAAAGGCACTTTCTGGGGAGGTGTGAATAAGCCCACGCCCCCAAAACTACTGCCTTTGTTTTGCAAAGCAAGAGGGGTGTACTCATAGAGTGGCACCTGGCACGCTTACCAACGAGCCTTCGGTGCTGGAGCGTTAGCGGAAGCGTCAGCCCTAGTGTGAAGACCTACTCGTGTAAAGACAAGTGAGTCCACCGAGCAAGGCCTCCGACACGGTAAGTCACATCCCTCCAATAGCACTTATACCCACAATGCGTTTCGAAAAAATTCCTGTTGTCTTCTGTACACGCAGACCTCTCCGCTACAGCCAACGCCACAGAAATCTGCTCAACCTCCGTGTCTGTCGGACTGTGGAACTGGCAATCCGTGGTCAACAGAGCAGACATCATCCCTGCCTACGCCAACAGTTTATCGCTGGATCTGCTGGCCCTCACCGAAACCTGGCTGAAACCGGGAAACACTGCGACACTGGCTGCACTTTCCACAACTCACTCCTTCTCCCATGCCCCCCGCCTTTCAAAGCGAGGTGGAGGAACTGGTGTCCTAGTTAACACGAAATGGAACTACGTGCCCTTACTGCCTGACACTGCCCTTACTGTCTTCGAATACCACGCCATCAAGGTAACAGCTCCATTTAAAATCTAGGTGGTTGTCATCTACCGTCCTCCAGGACCTCTGGATGACTTTGTGACTGAGCTAGACACACTACTGTCCTCCATCCCTGATCTCGACTGCCCGCTACTAGTCCTCGGTGATTTCAACATCCACCTTGACAAGGTATGTGCTACAGACTTTTTATCCCTCATCAACTCACTTGACCTACAGCTGGTTAGCAGCCCTCCGACTCACAAAAATTTTAATCAACTGGACTTAATTCTGACTAAAAACTGCAAGGCTGATGACGTGATGGTAACACCATTACATACATCAGACCACTTCTTCATCCGCTTCATGGTTTCCCTCCCGGAATTACCATCTACTCCCCCACCCATGGTCACCTTCCGTCGATGCTGCCACAGAATCCCTCTGCTTCACACTGACCTCTTGCCTGGATAACCTGTGTCCCCTTTCCACCAAACCCGCACGCTCTACCCAGCCCCTCCCATGGCTGACTGATACCATCCACTCCTTGTGCACCACCCTTAGAGCTGCGGAACAAAAATGGCACAAATCCTGCGATCCGGCCAACCTAGAGTCCTTCCAATCTCTTCTCAGCAAAGCCAGCTATGCTGTCTGCAAATGGCTTCGTGGATTGTTGCCCGTATACACCACGAATTTAGCGCCGAGCAAATACTCCCTGAAACATTCTGTCACAGCCTATTTTAATGCCACAAACTCAAGCTTCATTGAGCTGTAGTTCTACTTGCTCCTCTTGGCCACAGGGTCACAGGGTTCTACTAGCAAATGCAATGGGTCGTTTTTCACCGTTCACCTCCTTGGACAGGACGGCACCCAAGCCTTGGTGACGACTGACATCAATTTCCAGAATGAATGGCAGTGAAAAATCTGCATACTGAAGTACAGGGGCCATCCCAGCGTTCGCCCAGCTTAGCATTAGATCCACTACACTTCTTCCCCCCTCCTTGAACGGCTGACACAAGCTTGTGCAAGGGGCCTGCATGCTTTGCAAACCCGCCCAGAATTCTGTGATAATATGTGGCGAAGCCCAGAAACGAACGCAACTCAGTCAGAGTAAGCAGGTGCTTCCACTGCAGGACAGTCTGGATCTTGTCTGGGTCAGTGGCTACTCCATGGGCTGATATTATATGGCTTAGATACTGCACTTCATCCTTAAAGAAATGACATTTGCTGAGTTTGAGTTTCAGGTTGTTTTCTTTGAGCCTGCTCAAAACTAGTTCAAACAGCTGTAGGTGTTGAAAGGAGGATGAAAAGATGACTATGTCATCCAAGTACAACAGTAAAGAAGTGAAACTTTGTCACCAAAAATGCGTTCCATTAACCGCTGGAACGTACTTGGTGCATTACATAGTCCAAAGGGCATACGGTTAAACTCAAACACTCCAAACGGCGTACAAAAGGCAGTCTTTTCTTTGTCCTTTTCAGCCATGGACACTTGATTGTAGCCAGAAGCCAGATTTACAGTAGAGTGGAGAATAGCGTGGCTCTGGTCAGTGCGTCCAAAGACTCCTCCATCCTTGGGAGAAGATACGCATCCTTCCTAGTCTTGCCATTAAAGGAGAACTTCGGTGTAAAATGAAAATTGGCATGTTAAAACATCATACCGAGTTGGTATGTGTACTGAGGAGCAAAATTGATTTAGCCTGTTGCATTTAACTGTTGAGTTTAACTATTTTTTATCGTTTGTCCCAGAAGGCTAACAATGGAAGTGGTAGGTGCCCTTAGACGAAGCACGACGACTACGCTATTTTTAAAAGATTTTGTATCTTCTGAGCTTTTGTGGAATATTTTTGGATTTGCCTTTTTGTATCTTTTGAGCTTTTGTGGAATACTTTTGGTTTTGCCCTTTTGTATCTTCTGAGCTTGTGTGGAATATTGTTGAACATTAAAACAGAAAAACTTCAAGTTTGAATCTTTGCATTTGAGTCTCATTGACTATAGCTCAGTGGTTAGTTCACTGGCCTGCCAAGCCGGAAACCCGGATTCAATTCCCGAGTCGACCCTAACAGTTATAACATGCCAATTTTCATTTTACACCGAAGTTCTCCTTTAAGTTGTCTGTAGTCTTTTAGGCGTTTAGTCATTAAGGCGAATGGTCTCATCCTTTTAGACCACTACGATCGGTGACGCATAGGGAGTACTACTAGGTCGGGCTATTCCCTTCTCCACTAGCTCTTGAACATGGGCCTGGACCTGTGCAAACTGTCACTAGTATCTCATTACTGTGACTACTGTGACTAGTTGTGCTAAGGAGGTTCATCCTAGGCTTCCATCACGTTCGCTAAATACCCCCTGATATCTCTCCAACAGCTGTTTGGCCTCCTGCTGCTGAAGAACGGAAAGGTTTGGCCATTGTTAGATTGACAAGTCTATGGGGGTGATTGTTCTGGCATCTTCAGTTTGGACAAAGGCTGTGGGATCACCCTCTGTAGTATGGCCAGCGGTAAGCTCCACCACATGCAGGCTGCCCAGTGTGGTACGGTGGTGAAGCCACTGATCCTCTGTTCCCACATTATAATAATAATAATAATAATACACTTGTATAGCACAATTCATACATGCAAGATGCAGCTCAAAGTGCTTTACAGTTTAGCAGGGTTATCACAGGACAATATTTCTTGCAGTCCAGTGTCTCCGGAGCAGATGAATACAGTTGTAAACTGACTCTTGCGTATACACGGGTGGACAGTCGTTGTAGACCCTAGTCAGCAATCTTTGTAGTCCAGTGGCGCTAGAACTATGCAATGCCCTGTTAATGTGGGCTCTTATGTGAACATAGGTCAGCAGTCCTTGCAAACCAGAGGCACTAGACGAGGAAAGTTCATTTAGGCGCAGTCGGTTGTTAGTGTCCCCAGGGAGCAACAGGGGTGAGGAAAAACTCCTTGTTTGTTTGATTTGTGTAAATTCAGGAAGAAACCTCAGGAATCCGTGAGTAAAACTCCCTGTTTTTCTAGGAAGAAACTGTCGTGGAAAGTGCCCGCCGCTGGCGGCTTGCCAGCTCTCTTCCCGCTGGTGTCTTTTCTTTCTATTTACTATTTGTTTTAGTATGCTAAGAAATAAACTGAGTCTGAGCACTCGTGTTGAGGCAAGTTGTTGACCAGAACTTTATTCACAACAGACTGCAAAGTACAAACAATGCATTGCCTGAGTGAACCAGCTGCTGTCGGTCGGCTGAATCATCAAGGATTGATCAATCGGAGAGTTGTTGGTAAGATGCGTCTCGAAAGATGTCCCCAGCAAGTCTCAACTCACAGCCCCGCGCCCTGGCCTTTTATTCTCTCCCAGCCCCAGTTCTCCTCTATGGCAAACTAGCCCCCCTTCCTACTGTGGAGGGCTCTCAGCCAATCAGAATTCTCCACAGCACTTCATATTGGTAGATTTCCGTTCCCAGAGCGACATTAAAATAATGGCCTTCATTTCATATTGGTGGTTTTCCACTCCCAGAGTGGCATTAAAAATAATGGCTTTCTTCCCATGCTTGTTTTAGCCTAATTAGCATCCCCTGCTGGAGTTTCAGCGTTAATGTGGTGTAACGGGTGCTTTTCCTACACTGGAACCGAAAATAGACTTCAATGGTCTTTAATAGTTTTCCTGTTGTTCCCTTGGGCATTACCTCTCCGCACAGCAGCTGGTTCATCCTGGGTTATTTTACCCTTTGTCGACTTCCCATGCACCTCAGGCATTTTAGACAAACACATGTTTTTCCACAAAACGTCTATACGTGCTTTTCCACACGCTCCATATGTATAGAGCCCCTCTTAATGTGTCTGCACCGGGGTGCCATGGGTGTATACGTGCATATGTTTACCCTCCTTCCCTCAGTACAGGTGCTCTGTGTGTGTGTGTGTGTATTTATCCCTTCCTCCCTCAGCACAGGTGCTTTGTGTGTGCGTATGTGTATGTATTATCCCTTCTTCCCTCGGCACAGGGGCGCTGCATGTGTGTGTATGCATATATTAACCCTTTTTCCCTCAGCACTGGGCTGACTTTATGGTCTTAGACTGGCCTGTGCCTCGTGTTGGTTTTTTTCCATCCTGTTCACCTCCTCTATTTTCTCTACATATTCCCCCCTTTGAGGCTTATTAAGCCTCACACCAACTAATCTAAACAAGACGTACGAGGACAGTTTCGGCGAGTGCGAACTCAGGACCGTACTGCCAATTGGCCCCTACAATTCACTCGCCCTCCTGGCAAAGCCAGCGAGACCTATTGCGAAACAGCCATCTACTAGCGTCAAAATAAACACATTGCCTAAGTGAGGGCGCCTTCAAATTTTCCGAAGACACCCACAGTGCTATATAAGCTAAAAAGCACTTGAGCGTGAGCAAAACAAATCTAGATTGAGAAAAAGGAAAAGGGAAAATAAAGAACAGACTAGCTCAGACCACCTTTCCCATTCCATAAATGCGTCTAGCACATTCGTGAATCGGTTATGCCGACTGCAATAAATATCTATGGACGTACCCTCCCGCGGACCCTTGCCGCCGTTACATTTTTACTCGCACTCATATCTAGACCTCTTCACCTAGACCGCCCAAACCTAGATGGAGGCCTCTACCAGGTTCACCGGAGTGCAGCTGGTAGGCTCACATGGGCGCTCGATTGCAGTTGCTCTCAGTGGGCGCAAGGGGGCAGCCCTTTACCAGGTAGGTCCCCTGTTTCAGGCATGTCCCTTTCTGCGTGGCGGGCCCCTTCTATGGTCGGAGTCAGCACTGAGGAGCGCCCTCGTCGTTCTGCTTGATGCAGAATCAATTTGTTTCTAGGGTTTTATAATTGTTACAGGTTAGTACTGGCAGGCCACCTGTCAAGCCCGTACCTACTCCACTTCCAGCCCGTCTGGGTAGGATTAGTCCTTGCCATAGAGCTAAAGTTGAGAAAGGAAAGGAGAGAGAGAGAGAGAGAAACAAAGAAAAAGAGAAAGAGAGCGTCCAGCGATTGACCCCCGTAAACCCAGTCCCTATTATAGTAGCGCTTCCTTCCTCCGACAAACCGTCGGATGTTTCAGGGCGCAGACTATTCTGGGCGGAATAAGCCGAACCCAAAGGTAAGGCACATCGGACCCTTCTTTCTTATATTCACTCTCACATCTAGACACTCTCACATCTAAACACGCTACATTCACATCTAGACCTGGTCTACCATCGAGTCAGGCCTCTACCGGCCATCTTCCCCATCGGGTTGGATGCCGCCTGGTAGGTACGCTGTCGGCGCATGATTGCGGTTACTCTCAGTGAGCATGCAGGAGAGACCATTCCTGCTGGGGGTGATGTTCCTGCTTTAGGCACGCCCTATGTGATCAGAGGTCTCATGACTCGTTGGTCTCTGTGGGTCGTGTCAGTCATTGGAGACTCACCACCCTTCGTCAGCATAGACAACACTGAGTAGCGCCTTTGTCACCTTGCTTTGTGCAAAGTTTCAGTACACTTGTAGTGTCTTTTGTTTTTAGGTTTTTTGTACTTGTTTCAGATTGCAAAGGGAGCCTTTCTGAGAGGCCCTCAGCTGGTTGACGTGGACGTGACCGACCACTTCATCACCCTCAGTGACGTTCGTGGCCCGCATCCTCGTCTCTTCAGCATCATTGGTCTGGTTACGGGGGGTCAATGTCCCCGGATAGAAAAAGAGATAGAGAGAGGAGATAGATCAAATAGAAATAATAGAGAGAGGATATAGATCAAATAGTAATAATAGCAAGCGAAAATCTACCCAACCGCTGACTTGTCTTCCTTTGGGTGGCCTTGCGTGTGAGGGCTAGTCCTCAAAAATCTTAACGTTTCCTATGCGTTTTAATGCAAGCAAGAATAAAAGTCCTTCATTGCCATCCCTTCCTGCATGTACTGAACTACAGTACTGCAGCCCACTCCTAGGTGTTTTCCAGCTACGTGTCGGACACCAAACCCGTTTTCAGTCACCCTTTTGACTGGCTGGCACGGTTTTACCAGTTCTAATTTGGATTTATTGTTGCAGCATAGGGATTTTCCTATCCTTTTCTCATAATTTTAATTTTCCTACCTAGACCCCCTTATAGTTGACTGACTTCCTAATCCTGTTAAATCCATAAATTACCTATTACAATCCTAGTAGTCCTTACAGTCCTACTAGTCCTTACAGTCCTACTAGTCCTCCCCCCTTTGCGGCTATATATAAGCCGCACTGTACTGGATGTATAGTGTGATACTGAGACCCTTAAGATGTATCCCCTAAAGTGTTTGTCAGTGTAAGTGAGTGTGTAAGCAGTTCTTCCTTGCGTGCAGAATAGATTCAAATAATAAAATAAAATAAAATAAGAAAATAACATGAGGAATAGGAAATTCAAATAATAAAATAAAATAAAATAAGAAAATAACATGAAGAATAGGGTGAGAATACCTTAAACCAGGGTGTCTACAGTGTCTGATTCGGATGAGAAGCCTGATTCGTCTTGTTCCTCTAGGAGCACCAACCCCGGAGGGAGTATAGGCAGCAGGGGCTGCACAGTAACTTCCTCCATTATGCCTATTAATTGCTTCTCAACCATTTTTGTGACTGTCCCAGAACAAACCTTTCCACAGCATGAGATCATACAACAAAGTACAGCAACTACTAAGACAATACCTAAGACTGCATTTCGGGCCGGTGGAATGTATGTGCAGCAGGTTTCTCCTATTACTGCACAAGCACCACCCTCCTTTGCTAGTATCCAGTCTAGGATCATACGATTTTCCAGCGTCATTTTCGTGTTGGCTTCTAAGCTTTCAGTTAACGCCTGTATCTTCATGTCGAGTTTCCCGAATGTGGTGTGTGTCCAGTTCAAAAATTGTTGTTGGTTATAGTACACGTAATTAATCCATTTGGCATTCTTAGAGGCTTGATACGCCGTCCCAAAGATTGGTATAGAGGCAATAAATCCTCCTAATATTGTATTTTGGGCAGCAAATTCAGCTGGCACATCCTTATACGTGGGAGCCTCTATATCAGTCTCTTGTTTTCGCCTGAGGGGATTCATAGCCATGTAGAAAACAGACAGTGTCGGGGGCGGCGGCGGAGGCCTCCGTTTCCGAGGTCTCATGGAGGAGGGAGGTTTAGTCGGGGGCCGCAAGGGAGGCCATGTTACTCGACTCATCTTGAGAGTCGAAACCCTCACAGTTGGTGGTGCAGTGGCCGACCCCGTGGATGACTGTTCGTTCCCTTTGAGTCTAGACATGGGAATTATGTGTGTTGCTTGGGTCACTCTTACCCACGTACACCTTCCCTTCCACTTTCTGGGTAGAGTTCGCCGTACTCCGAACCCTGGTCCACAGGCCCAATACATCTCAGCCAGCGGTCCCCTCGGTCCCCTCGGCCAGCCCTGCCCAGTTCTTCTTCGTCGGAGTATTCATCGTTCTCCCAGTGGGCCCCTTGGATTTGGTCGGTGCTGTGGGGGAGACTCCCACAACTGTGGAGTACCATAAGGTGCGGGTGGGCGGTTGGGAAGAGCTCCTCCATGAGGCTGTTGTCTTGGGGCTCTCCATCGTCGTGGAGGGCCTCCAGGTATCCTCCTGGGACGAATGGCTGATCGACAGGCCACCCTTCAATGTCGGGTAGCTCCGGGTGGTTCCTTCCCCCACTGCCCGGTGGTGATGAGTCGTTTCCACTCCCGAGGTCTGGTAGTAGGAGTTCGTCCCCCAGCGACAATCGCCAGAGGTTGCTGTTGGGGTCATCATCGTTGTCTCTGTCGTTGTCGGGCGTGGCTGGGCTGGTCCCCTCCGGTTGAATGGATTCCTCCTCCCGAAGAACAGCACCCCCAGGTTTCTCGGCGCTGGCTGCGGCTCTGGTGGTTCCGGGGGCTTCCGAATCGGCCTCTCTCCATCGTTCTCGCAGGCTGGTCCCTTCCCCTGAGCTCCCGCCATCACCTGTTGGAACAAATGGGGGAGGGAAAACATGAGACAACTCAAGCACACCAGGCCCAGCACGGTCACTAGAAGCTGTCTCCGGACCATTATTCTCATCCGTTCGTCCCTGGGCCCCGATGCTATGATGTGCACCGTCCCCCTCAGAGGCTGTGTCTCGCTCCGTTGGTACATCTCCCTCCGGCGGGGGTCCCAGCTCGTCCCCTCCATCTCCTTCCTCACCCTGGGGCCTGGATGCTCTGAAACAAGAGTTAAGGTGATACCACAAGTCTGACCCTTCAACTCTTACCGCCCTTGGTGTTGCCTGGACCTTCTTGTATGGTCCCTCGGCTCTAGGGTCTAGGCAGGATCTCTTGAACACCTTCAGGTACACGTAGTCCCCCGGCTCTACGGGCCGTCCCTCCTCTCGGACGTTCCTTCCCAGTCGGTTTTCTCTTTTCTGCTGTTCTTTGAAAATAGTTTTATGAACATGAGACAATTGTTGAATATACTTTCTTATTTCTTGGCTCAAGAGCTCGAGAGTCAGGCCGCGCCCTTCTCTTATTCTGGGAGTGGGCATTGCCCTTCCTGTGAGCATCTCATGTGGTGTTAAATGGGTAGTGCGTTTTTTTTCACACCGCATTTTCATTAAGGCTATGGGTAGTGCGTCTACCCATGACATGCCCGTATCCTGTGTTATCTTTAGCAGTTTGTTTTTCAGTGTACCGTTTGCTCTTTCTACCATCCCTTGACTCTGGGGATGGTATACACACCCAAATTTTAACCGTATCCGCAGTTTCTGGGCCACTCTGGCCCATACTCTGGATACAAACGCACTTCCATTATCACTGCTTATTGTTTCTGGTATACCAAACCTAGGAATTATCTCCCTTGTTAGGAACCTTGTTACCGTTTTCTCATCCTGTCTGGCAGTTGGACAGGCTTCCACCCACCTCGAGTATCGACAAATTATGACTAGCACATGACGAAATCGGTTCACTACTGTTGTCATATCGATGTAATCCATGGTTATGTGTTTGAACGGCCCATCAGGTAGTGGGATATGGCCTAAGGGCCTTGGTGCCGTGCCTTTCCTAATATTATTCATATTGCAGACTCGACAGTTTCTCAATACGTACGCTATTCTATCTTGTAAGCCTGGTGCCCAGAATCCACTGTCTAGAATTTGTTTCTTAACTTCCCCCCTTGCGCAGTGATCTGGATCATGCGCACTGAATATGACGGTGTCGAGGAATTTCTGGGGCGCCACAGTACAGCCATCATGGTTTCGCCAGAGGCCATCCTGACCCTGTGTCGCTCCCCTATCACGCCATAACTGAACCTCCCATTGTGGGGCAGCATTCTGGATAGGTTGGACATGATGCCTCATGTATTCGGGGACAGTGATGTCTACAACGGCGGGTGGGGTTGGTTCAATGATTCGTACGCGTACTAGTCGTCCGTCTTCCATTTCGGCCTGTCGTTCTGTGGCTTGAACGGGCAACTGAGATCTTAGTACGGCGGGAGAGGTGCTGCACGTCAGTAGGACCCCCTGTCGAGCATATTGAGTCAGTGGTGTAAGGAGAGGGGCGATATTTGAGTAGCGAGGTTCACAGTATTGGGTAGCGCACTCAGGGCAGTCGGCCCTCTGACATATGGCACAGTCTAGTGGGGATCGGTCATGCCGATGTTTCTCATCGATCCACAATGAACACCATTTGCATTCTACTGTGGATGGGAATGGGCACGGTGCCGGGCAGCGGATACGCCGCCCGGCTGTAAGGTTGTGCCAACATATGGTGGTAGCTTGTACAGACATGACAGTGTGCGCTGGCTCGACTACGAGTCTCCTGGCCTGTAACGCCGCCTCTTTCGCCACTTCATCTGCCTTTGCATTCCCTAAGGTCACATGATCCTGTCCTCTGCCACGTGCCTTACACTTGCAGATAGCTATTTGATGTGGAAGCATCATTGCTTTTAGCAGTTGTTGTATAGAGTGGAGGTATTGTATAGGGTTCCCATCGGTTTTCCTAAACCCTCGTGGTTTCCACTGCGCCCCATGTACGTGGCACACGTTGTGGGCATAGGCACTGTCTGTGTATATTGTCACGTGTTTCCCTTTCCCCAACTGGCATGCTGCCGTAAGGGCTTTTAACTCGGCCAGCTGTGCTGAGCAAGGTTGGCGGCATGGTTCACACATAACGGTTTTAAGCGTTCTCCCATCCCACTCGATAACACTGAAACCAGCATGTGTTTTGTTGTCATAGTTATGGCTAGACCCATCCACAAAATAAACTAAGCCATCGTCTAATGGTGCACTTTCCAAGTCTTCTCGTAATTAGGAGAATTTTTTGGAGCTGGCTACGCATTCATGTGGGATCCCATCATACCCCGGTGGGATGTAGTCGGCAGGGTTTGTGACCGTGTCGCACGTTTGTACCGTTACATCAGGTAGGAGCGGGAGATTGTAATAACGAAGTTGTCGCTGAGGGGTGAGACAAAACCGACTTTGTTCAACCAACTGAGATATCGCATGGCTCGTATAAATTGTTACTGGCCATCCCATCGTGACTGAGGCTGCCTTGCTGTATGCTACGTATACTGCATCGGTGCCTTGGTAGCATGGCGGATAACCCTGCGCTACACTATCTAACTTGGTGCAGTAGTATGCAATGGCCTGCTTTCCCTTTCCTCTACATTGGTTCTGCGCTAAAATGGCTGTCATGTATGTGTCCCGGCCTGGTTCTCGCCTAGTTGCTACGTATAGACTGAAGGGTTTACTATAGTCTGGCATAGCTAGGGCTGGGGCTTGTTGCATCTCGCACTTAATTCTTAGGAATGCATCGTCTGCCTCTGTTGTCCACTCGAGCTTGTTTTTCAAGTTGTCACTTCCGGCGGCTACAATAAGTGCTCGCAGTGGTGCGATCTTCTGTTCATAGCTGTCTATCCACTCACTGCTAAACCCTATCAGTCCTATAAATGACATCATTTGCCGTACTGTCTGGGGCTTTGGGGCTTTTGAAATGGCTGATATGTGTTCTGGAGCTAATCTCTTTTCTCCCTCAGAGATCATTCGTCCGAGATAGATGACTTGTGGTTGGGCAAATTGTAGTTTCTTTCTGGACGCTTTGTACCCCCCTTTTGCCAGAACCTTCAGGACATGAATTGTGTCTGCCTTGCAGGTCTCTTCGTCCGGGGAAGCTACTAGAATGTAATCCACTTATTGGAGTATCGTTGAGCGGCATTCTATACTCTTTAGATCCTCGGCTAATGCTTGGTTGAAGATGTGTGGGCTATGTTTGAAACCCTGTGGAAGACGGCAGTATTGAAGGGTCTTCCCTTCATACTGGAAGGCGAACAACTCACGGCTAGCAGGAGCTATCTTTATTGAGAAGAAGGCTTGCACTAGGTCTATAACGGAGAAATACTTTGCGTCTGCTGGAATATTTGTGAGCAGGACCTGCGCTATTTGAGTAGCGAGGTTCACAGTATTGGGTAGCGCACTCAGGGCAGTCGGCCCTCTGACATATGGCACAGTCTAGTGGGGATCGGTCATGCCGATGTTTCTCATCGATCCACAATGAACACCATTTGCATTCTACTGTGGATGGGAATGGGCACGGTGCCGGGCAGCGGATACGCCGCCCGGCTGTAAGGTTGTGCCAACATATGGTGGTAGCTTGTACAGACATGACAGTGTGCGCTGGCTCGACTACGAGTCTCCTGGCCTGTAACGCCGCCTCTTTCGCCACTTCATCTGCCTTTGCATTCCCTAAGGTCACATGATCCTGTCCTCTGCCACGTGCCTTACACTTGCAGATAGCTATTTGATGTGGAAGCATCATTGCTTTTAGCAGTTGTTGTATAGAGTGGAGGTATTGTATAGGGTTCCCATCGGTTTTCCTAAACCCTCGTGGTTTCCACTGCGCCCCATGTACGTGGCACACGTTGTGGGCATAGGCACTGTCTGTGTATATTGTCACGTGTTTCCCTTTCCCCAACTGGCATGCTGCCGTAAGGGCTTTTAACTCGGCCAGCTGTGCTGAGCAAGGTTGGCGGCATGGTTCACACATAACGGTTTTAAGCGTTCTCCCATCCCACTCGATAACACTGAAACCAGCATGTGTTTTGTTGTCATAGTTATGGCTAGACCCATCCACAAAATAAACTAAGCCATCGTCTAATGGTGCACTTTCCAAGTCTTCTCGTAATTAGGAGAATTTTTTGGAGCTGGCTACGCATTCATGTGGGATCCCATCATACCCCGGTGGGATGTAGTCGGCAGGGTTTGTGACCGTGTCGCACGTTTGTACCGTTACATCAGGTAGGAGCGGGAGATTGTAATAACGAAGTTGTCGCTGAGGGGTGAGACAAAACCGACTTTGTTCAACCAACTGAGATATCGCATGGCTCGTATAAATTGTTACTGGCCATCCCATCGTGACTGAGGCTGCCTTGCTGTATGCTACGTATACTGCATCGGTGCCTTGGTAGCATGGCGGATAACCCTGCGCTACACTATCTAACTTGGTGCAGTAGTATGCAATGGCCTGCTTTCCCTTTCCTCTACATTGGTTCTGCGCTAAAATGGCTGTCATGTATGTGTCCCGGCCTGGTTCTCGCCTAGTTGCTACGTATAGACTGAAGGGTTTACTATAGTCTGGCATAGCTAGGGCTGGGGCTTGTTGCATCTCGCACTTAATTCTTAGGAATGCATCGTCTGCCTCTGTTGTCCACTCGAGCTTGTTTTTCAAGTTGTCACTTCCGGCGGCTACAATAAGTGCTCGCAGTGGTGCGATCTTCTGTTCATAGCTGTCTATCCACTCACTGCTAAACCCTATCAGTCCTATAAATGACATCATTTGCCGTACTGTCTGGGGCTTTGGGGCTTTTGAAATGGCTGATATGTGTTCTGGAGCTAATCTCTTTTCTCCCTCAGAGATCATTCGTCCGAGATAGATGACTTGTGGTTGGGCAAATTGTAGTTTCTTTCTGGACGCTTTGTACCCCCCTTTTGCCAGAACCTTCAGGACATGAATTGTGTCTGCCTTGCAGGTCTCTTCGTCCGGGGAAGCTACTAGAATGTAATCCACTTATTGGAGTATCGTTGAGCGGCATTCTATACTCTTTAGATCCTCGGCTAATGCTTGGTTGAAGATGTGTGGGCTATGTTTGAAACCCTGTGGAAGACGGCAGTATTGAAGGGTCTTCCCTTCATACTGGAAGGCGAACAACTCACGGCTAGCAGGAGCTATCTTTATTGAGAAGAAGGCTTGCACTAGGTCTATAACGGAGAAATACTTTGCGTCTGCTGGAATATTTGTGAGCAGGACCTGCGCATGTGGAACTTCTGCTGGATAATCTTCTACTATATTGTTGATTGGTCGCAGGTCTTGCACCATTCTCCACCTCTTCCCATCTGCTTTTAATACGGACCATATTGGTGTGTTACACCGTGCTTGCGTCACTTCCTCTAGTACTCCGGCCTGCAACAGTTCTTCTATAGTGCCTCTGATTCCTTCCCTGGGCTCATCTTTCAGTGGGTATTGAGGTTGAAACGGCAGAACCACGTTCGGTTTTAATTACAACTCTATGGGGCTTGCTGATTTTATCAGGCCGATGTCCCCATCTCCCTGCGACCACACTTCTTCTGGCACTTGGGCTAAGGCCTTCTCTTTTCCTTCTTGACTGTCTGGCTCGCCTAGGAGGGCCATCATCGGCGGGCTTCCTTTCCTTTTGCAGGCTCTCCTCCCGCAAGATGCACAGTGTCCTCGTCGACAAACCATGCACTCCATTGCTAGGAAATCATGGTCGTGTCTTGATCCTGTTTCTGGCTCATGATGTCTTAATCCATGGTTTCCCGTCTGGCCTCCTTTTCCTGACCCTGAGTTGGGTCCTGACTGGTGGCTGCACCACTCACAGTCATCAGTTCCAAATGGGCATGAGACCGAGCACACCACTGCCTCTTTCCCTCCGGCTCGGTGCGTCTGGTTAGTAAATCTTAGCCACTGCGGGTCGCTTTCTGTGAACGGGACGTGATCAGATAGGTCCCAACACCTATCTTCCGCTCCTTCGAACAATCCTTGGATACAGTATGGATTCCCATGAGGACAGTCTTTCTTGTATTCGACTGGAGGGACAGCCCCTGAGTCCCCGTTTTCGCTTAACACTACCACTTGGGGGCAACTGTATCGTGTTTTCCTTCACCTGCCACTCTATTCCTCCCAATTTATCTTGTACTTCCCGCTGTGCATTTGTGAGGCGTTTCTGCCTTGCCTCCAGCCCTTCCACTCTACTTTCATAGCTCTCTCTCGTCTCTAGACTTGCTTCATACTCCCTTCTCCACCTTTCTGACGCTGCTGTTAGTAACTCTTGGCTATGTAATAGCTGTCTCCTTTCTCTCAGTGCCTGATCATTTATTCTTGCTTGGGTATTATACTCCCTTTGCCATTCCTCTGCTGCAGCTTCTAGTAGCCTTTGGCTATGTAGCAGCTGTGTCCTTTCTTCTAGTGCTTGGTGGTTTATTCTCACTTGGGTGTCCCAGTCACTATGGTTTTCCACCTTTTCTTCGAGTGCCTCTTCTTGTACTCTGTTCATTCATCTTTCTTTGAGTCTGGCCTAGGTTGGTTCCGATCTGTGGTTCTTCCCTCATCTTATGGATTTCTCTCTTTAATTTGGCCACTTCTTTCCCGAGCCTGACTCCTGCTCCTTCCGGGAGTCCTCCGGATAGGGGATTGTCACTACCAATTTTGCGTTTTTCCTCGCCTTTTTCTTTTTCATGCTGCTTTTTCCCATTCAGTTGTTCCGCCGGACCTTCCGCCTTCCTTCTTTTCTCCAATCCCTCCATGGCCTTCTTATACTCCTCCTGGCCATGTTGCCTCATCCTGGTCATGGCCGCTGCGTATTGTTCCCAGCTCAAGTCTCGCTTTCCGTCCTGTTTCTCCTTTTCCTCTACCTGTGGGTCTTCTTTTGTGTCCACCTCTCCTCCCTGGGGCGCTCCTTGTGTGTCGCTGTCTCCTGCCGGCCCCGCTTCAATATCTCCTGCTAATTTCATTAGTTTATCTGCTGGCCCTTTTATTTGTATAGCATTCAGACGCAACCTTTCTTTCTCCTCTGCCTGATAAAAAATTCCAAACTCCTCTTCTTCTCTTCGTCGAAAGACGTCTTCATCTGTTCTGTCTATTCCCATCAGGAGGGTGTTAGGTGGTCTGGGGGCCTGCGGGTGCAGCCTTCGTGGGCACGGTCCCCATGGCAGACCCATTTGCTCTGGAGCTGAGTGATACATATACACATCGTCACAGGGGTGGGGTATTTGAGGGTAGATTCTTCTCACCTCTCCAGGTGGTGGGCATTGCCCCGCTCCTTGAAAATAGGGTGGGGGTCTTTTCTCTTCCTCATGTGGTTGTGCTCCTTCCTTTCTGGTCATGGAGGTTTCTAGGGTAGTTGCTTCCTCCCCTTCCTGCTTCTCCTCTTGATCTTCCTTTCCCTGCTCTGTTTTCTTCCATAATGTACCAAATTCTTTCAGTATCATCAATTCTTCCTCCCGTTTTTTCCTTCTCTTCTCTCCCTTATCTTCCTTTTTGTAATTTCTTATTTTTTCCTCCATCTGTATTAATATTGGTGCTGCTAATGTGCCCTCCTCTGGCCACTTTGTGGCGTCTTTCTTTGTCCTCTCTGCCCACTTCTTGCTCACGTGGGTTATTACTGCCTCCTTTTCCCTATTCTGGTCAATGACCCGCTTCAGGGGACTTAGCTCAGTCATCTCAACAGTTCCTGTCTTTTCTTTTACGGGGTCAATTACTGTCTCCGTGCGGGGTCAATCACTGTCTCCTGGACCACGGTTCCTGATCTGCCTGTCTTCCCTTACCCCGCTATGGGTAGGTTCTGTGATCCACTCTAAGATTATTAATTTAAGTATTAGTGATAATACTAGCCACTCTATGATTAGTAAGTTAAATACCAGCTTCGAGTCGTCCATGCAATTTTATTATTTCTTGCACCTCCCACTATTCCCCTCAATCTTTTGACCCATGTTCCAAACTCAGGTACCTCAACACCCCTTGGAGTGTTGCGAATGTTATTTTGAACTCTGTTCCAGTCTCTGGGTCTATCACCGTGACCAAGTACCGACACCCGTTTTCTGTTTCCACCCTCTGTATTCTAATTTCTCTCTGTCTCTTCCCCTTTTTTCCCCCATTGTTCATGTCCCTTCACAAACTTCCACAGATTTTGTTGTGAACCAGATTTATTCCTTAATGGTTACACCTTTATTTGTGACTTTTCACAGACAGTGCCTTTTTAATTTCGCAATTTTCAATTTACCTCCTTTGAGTTTCTTATTAAATGACAGGAATAGTTTTGGTACTTTTATTACTTCTCAGAGTGGGGTTTTTCCCGTGGGGGCAAGCCTTTTTCCTTTTACCTCTGGCAGACAATGTGCTATGGGTAGTCTCTCCCAATGTTTCTGTTTCCCGAGGGTGACTCTTCCGGACAGTTGGTTAGTAATTTCCTTTGCCTCCTCCTCTTCTATCCCTAAGGTGATGCACGTCTCTTCTACTACACACTGTATCACCCGCCTTCTATCTCCTGATATGATGCTACTCTTTCTCTCTATCTTTCCTCGTCTGGCTCTAGCAGTTACCTGGAATGGAATCTCATCATCCGTCCACAGTACTGACAGTTCCACTCCCTTCTGAAGTCCCGGTGGTGACCACTCAGATCTTGGCAGCCTTCTTCCTATTCTTGCTCCTGTCCACTCATATGCCTCCTCTAATTGTCTCTCCACTGCTTTCAGTTCTTCTACCTTTTCCAATATATCCCCCATGTATTCCTCTGGCCCCCCTCCTTCTCTTACTATTATCTTCTCCCCCCACCTTTTCAACTCTTGTTCCTCCCTGCTATACTCCCTCTCTCTTTCCTCCTCTGAGATGTACTCGTCAAAATTTTCCTGTGCCCACTCTTTTATAGTATTTATACACCTTTTAACTATGATGTTAAACCTTACCCTCCTTATCGCCCTGTTTACCTCTTCTTCGTCACCTCCTTCTCCTTCGAGTTCCTCCCCCTCCCTCTCTCCTTCTCCTTCACTGTTATCGTCCACCTCCTGTCCGTCCGCAGTGTGAGTCGTGCTATCCCTATCACTGCACCTAAATTGGTTGCTTTCGTCCTGTTCGTCTCCTGAGTCAGTGTCACCGTTGCTCTTATTGTCTGTATCTTGGTTGGTTCTTATATTTGTTACAGGGTCGTCCCTACTGTCACTGTCTGACTCGCTTTCTGGGCTTGAAGTGTTAGTCTGGCACGGTGCCCACAACCAGGAGAATGTAGGTTGTGTTGGGCAGCAAAAGGGGCTGGACACACACTGGGCCGGGAAGTAAGAGGGGCTGAGCGCGGACTGAGTTGGAGAGTAAGAGGGGCTGAGTGCAGGCCGAGTTGGGGAGTAAGAGGGGCTGAGCGCAGGCTGAGTCGGGGAGTAACAGGGGCTGAGCACTGGCTGAGTCAGGGAATAACAGGGGCTGAGCACTGGCTGAGTCGGGGAGTAAGAGGGGCTGAGCGCAGGCTGAGTCGGGGAGTAGGGGGGGCTGAGTGCAGACTGGGCCGGGAAATGAGAGGGGCTGAGTGCAGAATGGGCTGGGAAATGAGAGGGGCTGAGTGCAGACTGGGCTGGGAAATGAGAGGGGCTGAGTGCAGGCTGGGTCAGGAGATGAGAGGGGCTGGGTGTAGATTGGGTCGGGAAATGATAGGGGCTGAGTGTAGACTGGGTCAGGAGATGAGAGGGGCTGAGTGCAGATTGAGTCGGGAAATGAGAGGGGCTGAGTGCAGGCTGGGCCGGGAAAGATTCGTTCTCTACTGCTCCGACGCCACTACCTTCAGCTAACCAGTCTACCACCTGGCGTAGTACTCTATGCCAGCTGTAGCTCCCGTCCGGAGGTCCTGGTTCCCTGGTCACTGCGTAGGTGGGTGGATCTGTCAGGAGTTGCTGTATCACAAGGATTCTCTGCATCTAACACTTGGGGTTTCCACGCAAAACAAATCACATATGCTTTTTCAAAACCTTTTTCCTGTTTATTTGTTTTATATATTATGTCAGTTACCTTAGATATCTCTTACTTATACCCCACTTGATTTTATGAATTTCTAGCGTATTTGTACAAACACAACAAAGACACTCACACCCTGTGCGCCACCCCAATCACAAACATGTTTCAGTTATCTCAATATTCCAAGCACATATCAATAACTCTAGGACCGAAACTCTTCGTGTGACTATATCAACCTAAGTGCCCAAGACCGCCACGTCAAACGTGACTATATCAACCTGGGCTTCCAGGCCAGCCCTTGCTCGCAACCTGGACGCTAGCAATATTCTCTGGCCAATCTTCCGCGCTTATTCACACTCTTTCAGCGACCGTACAGTAAGTTCAGGTCAACAATCTTGTATCAACTACCTGATTCTTTTAATCAAAGGTCTGTTGCAGACTTACGCCTCCCTCTTCCCGGGCTGACCTCCTTATACCAAATAAATAAGCAATTGCGCTTACCTTAGAATTTTGTGGGCCCAGGAGTTGTCCGGTCAGTGGGGGGTTTCACTCTGCAGCAGGATCCCTTTTCCGATGTCCCTTCGTGGTCGCCAATTAAGATCTGTCGTGGAAAGTGCCCGCCGCTGGCGGCTTGCCAGCTCTCTTCCCGCTGGTGTCTTTTCTTGATGTCTTTCTTGATGTCTACTATTTGTCTGAGTCTGAGCACTCGTGTTGAGGCAAGTTGTTGACCAGAACTTTATTCACAACAGACTGCAAAGTACAAACAATGCATTGCCTGAGTGAACCAGCTGCTGTCGGTCGGCTGAATCGTCAAGGATTGATCAATCGGAGAGTTGTTGGTAAGATGCGTCTCGAAAGATGTCCCCAGGAAGTCTCAACTCACAGCCCTGGCCTTTTATTCTCTCCCAGCCCCAGTTCTTCTCTATGGCAAACTAGCCCCCCTTCCTACTGTGGAGGGCTCTCAGCCAATCAGAATTCTCCACAGCACTTCATATTGGTAGATTTCCGTTCCCAGAGCGACATTAAAATAATGGCCTTCATTTCATATTGGTGGTTTTCCGCTCCCAGAGTGGCATTAAAAATAATGGCTTTCTTCCCATGCTTGTTTTAGCCTAATTAGCATCCCCTGCTGGAGTTTCAGCGTTAATGTAGTGTAACGGGTGCTTTTCCTACACTGACTCTGGAAACGAAAATAGACTTCAATGGTCTTTAATAGTTTTCCTGTTGTTCCCTTGGGCATTACCTCTCCGCACAGCAGCTGGTTCATCCTGGGTTATTTTACCCTTTGTCGACTTCCCATGCACCTCAGGCATTTTAGACAAACACATGTTTTTCCACAAAACTTCTATACGTGCTTTTCCACACGCTCCATATGTATAGAACCCCTCTTAATGTGTCTGCACTGGGGTGCCATGGGTGTATACGTGCATATGTTTACCCTCCTTCCCTCAGTACAGGTGCTGTGTGTGTGTGTGTGTATTTATCCCTTCCTCCCTCAGCACAGGTGCTTTGTGTGTGCGTATGTGTATGTATTATCCCTTCTTCCCTCGGCACAGGGGCACTGCATGTGTGTGTACGCATATATTAACCCTTTTTCCCTCAGCACTGGGCTGACTTTATGGTCTTAGACTGGCCTGTGCCTCGTGTTGGTTTTTTTCCATCCTGTTCACCTCCTCTATTTTCTCCACAAAACCTCAGGCAGAACCACGTCTCCCGGGGGAGCCCATCTGCCGGGGCTGTTAACGGGAAGTCTGTGACTGTTTCAAGGGCCTTTGATCTGGGCGGGGGAGTCTGGCTGAAGGAACTTTAGTCCGAGTAGTTAGGTATAGGCATGGTTGAATAGGTAGGTCTTTAGTTGTCGTTTGAAGACGTCGATGGATTCTGCTTCTCTGATGTGCTGTGGTAGGGCATTCCATCTCTTTGGGGCGTAGTATGAGAAGGCCAATTCCCCGATCCTTTTGGATGGTGCGTCTGGAATCCTCAGGAGACCGGCATCAGCAGATCTAAGGACTCATGCAGGGGTATAAGAAGATAATGCGTCAGTAATATAGCATGGGGCAAGGCCATTTACAGCTTTGAATACCAGTAGTAGTACTTTGAAATCAATTCTATAAGATATGGGTAGCCAGTGTAGTTCAGCCAGTACAGGAGTAATGTGCTCCATCTTTTCTTGTTTTTGTTAGTAATCTTGAAGACGGCAGTTTTTCAATTGATTTTTTTGGGAGGCCTGTGAACAAGGCATTGCAGTAGTCTAATCTACTTGTAATAAATGCATGAACAAGTTTTTCAGCGTCTAGCTGGGTCAAGAAGGGACAAACTTTTGCAATATTTTTTAGATGGAAGTATGCTGTTTTAGTAACTT
The DNA here is from genome assembly GCA_027475355.1 of Coilia nasus. Taxonomy (NCBI): domain Eukaryota; kingdom Metazoa; phylum Chordata; class Actinopteri; order Clupeiformes; family Engraulidae; genus Coilia; species Coilia nasus. The sequence goes on from CM050203.1 coordinate 33,622,778, forward strand.
TGTTGATGTGTGGTTTGAGGCTTAGGTCAGAGTCAAGGATGACACCTCGGCTAGTTACTTGTTCTCTGACATATTTGTTTAGGTTACCTAGACTGGAGAGGAGAGATTCCCGTTTGTCTTTAGGGCCAATAAGTAGTAGTTCAGTTTTGTTTTCGTTTAATTTTAGAATGTTATTGCTCATCCAATGCGTGACAGCTGACAAACAGGAGGTTAAAGACTGTAGAGCTGTGGTTTTGTTTGGCTCAACTGAGATATAAAGTTGTGTATCATCGGCATAACTATGAAAGTCTATATTATGTTTTTTAATAATGTTGCCCAGCGGTAGCATGTATAATGAGAAAAGGAGGGGGCCAAGACAGCTGCCTTGAGCAACACCGAAGGTACGTCGTGATTTTTAGATATATGATCTCCTATACTAATTAGGGGTGCAACGGATCAGTGTGTCCACGGTTCGGTTCGGTCCACGATTTGTGGGCCACGGTTTCGGATACGGTTCGGATGCAGCAGGGTTTTCCAAACTGTGGTGTGTGCACCACTGGGGTGTGCAAAGTGAAAAGAGCAAGGGCAGATACATGTGTTTTTACTACAGTGTTAATAAACATTAAATAATTCGATTAGTGCTGTGCTCAAACACGTTCACTATAGTAAATAAAATTCTATACTGGAAGGGTCATACATCCGCCATGACTCACGCACCCCCTTCTGGCAGGCTGTACACCCCACAGTTGGGAAAATATCAGTTAAATTGTCTGTGCTCTAACAAACAGTAGGTTCTTTGCTCTATCTATTTGAAAACATGGTGCACCATTAAGTATAAAAATTTGAAATACAAGGCACTGATGAAATCAAAAGAGTTTTATTATAAACGTGGAACACTTGGAATATGGATCCAACACATGGATCATAAACATAGATCCTTAAGATGGATCATAAACATGGAACACTTGGAACATGGATCCTAAACATGGATCATAAACATAATAAAATAACAATATAGATAAATAAATAAAATACTATAAAAACAAACAAATAAATAAAATGTCCGTGTGTAATGCGTTTATGTCTGTCTGATTTGACCGAGTACTGCTGTTGGAAGGCTGTTGCAATAGTTGTCTGTATTTTGGTTGAAGAGGAAGTATCTTTACGTTTTGCTCCGCTTATGTTTATAGTCGGGTGGTTGCGGCGTAAGTGTGCTGCCATGTTTGAAGTGGAGCCTGATGAATAAAAGGACGATGCGGAGCAGTGTTTGCAGACCGTGCATTGCTTGTTTACCGTCTTGTTTCCTTGGTCATCTTATTCTACGCTGAAACCAAAATGTTCCCACACCGTGGATTTCAGAGACGATGGTGCCTCTTCAAACTTGGGTCTCGTGTCTTCTCCTACACTTGCCATGTTTTCTGCGCTCAAAAGTTTGTCTCGCATACACGTGTCTCTTCCCCAGCGTCTGTGTCGGAGCGCTGATAGGTTGAAGGCAAGCTCGGGAAAATTCTCATTGGCTCTTGCGTCTTTGAAGGCGGTACTGAAGAGAAACCATTCCCCCGGGTCCTTAACACCCTTGCGCGTCGTACGCTACACAGAATGCATAAGCAATGACTTTCTATTAAACAAGCAAGTTTAATATCTCGCGTATCCGAAATCCAATCCAATCCAAATCAAATCCAATCTACAGAATGAACCGAACCGTGCTAAACGAACCGAACGGATTCGAATACAATCCGAAACCGTAGCACCCCTAATACTAATATAGAATTGTCTTTCAGTGATGTACGACTCAAAGCCATTTTAGTACATGGCCTGAGAGGCCCACCCAAGTTTTGAGACGATGTAGTAGTATGTTGTGGTCGATTGTGTCAAAGGCGGCACTTAGGTCCAAGAGGACTAGGGCAGAGACTTTGTTTGTGGCTGTACAGAGTCTGAGGTCGTTTACTATTTTGGTTAAAGCAGTCTCTGTACTATGATTTGCTCTAAAGCCTGATTGGAATTTTTCTAGGATGTCATTTTCATTAAGGAATTGGTTGAACTGTATGAAGACAGCCTTTTCAAGTATTTTGCTTATAAATGGGAGGTTGGAGATTGGTCTATAGTTATTTAGAGTGTTATAGCCCAGATTTGGTTTCTTTAGCAATGGCTTCACTACAGTTGTTTTAAAGGTGCTTGGGAAAACACCTGTGAGAATGGAGGTGTTAATGATCTGTAATAGGGGTGTGGAGATGTAATTAAAATTATTTTTCATAAGGAAAGTGGGAATAGGGTCAAGGCTGCATGTTGACTGCTTGCTATATTTAACAAGTTTATAGAGTTCGTCTTCCGTAATGGCGCTAAAATTCTGTAGGGTCGGTGGTTTCCTGCTAGGGTCATCATGTAGATAGTTAGGGTCTCGAATGATTTCTGCTCTAATGGCTAGTATTTTGTTCGTGAAGAATTCTGCGAACTCTTCGCATTTTGGAGTGGTGGCTAGACTAAGCATATCACAAACTGGCGCAGGATTTAGTACTTTTTCAATTGTAGAGAATAATACTCGTGTGTTGTTGTGATGGTCTGCAATAATTTTTGATAAATATTTTTTTTCCCCGTGCGTATATCATTGTTATAGGTAATAATATGTTCTTTCAGGATTATACGATTGACTTCTAATTTAGATTTTCTCCATGCTCGTTCTGCTGCTCTGCATTGCCTTTTTTTCTTTCTTATTATGACCGCCGCTAGCGAAGCTAGCGAAAGCGGTCATTATAGAGTTGCGGCGACTTTTTTCCCTTTTTTTTTTTTCTTTTCTTTCAGTGAATGTCCGTCAACGATTCCCGGGACACTGAAACTCGGGGGGACATGAATCTTTGTAGGCATGTAGCCCTAGAACTTTTCGAGCGACTAGAAGCTTTTGGTCCCCCAGGGCCACCCCCCCGCTGTGCCAGCGTACGTCAAAGAGGGGGAGACCGGCAAAAGTTTTTGCTGAATAGCTCAGTGAACGTTTCACCCAGCAACATACATTTTTTGGGATATATGTGTTACAGAGATGTATCGACCCAGCCCATAAACTCTCACTTGAAGCATAGCGCCACCTAGTGATATGGGTAAATGCAAAAATTGGGATTTTGAGTTGCCAATATCTTGGACCAAGAAGGTGGGAACTGCGCAAAATATGTCATGCACGATCACCACAAAGACCTCTAACACCACAGAACATGCCATAAAATTTGGTCCATAGGGGGCGCTGTAATTGTAGAAAATGTCATTTTGCCTATTATCTAGAGCAGTGGTTCCCAAAGTAGGGGTCCTGACCCCAGTGGGGTCACAGGGGTGGTGGCGAGGGGTCGCGAGATGATTTTCAGAAACAATGCTTTTGCCTGTTTGCTAACCAGAGGACCATCACCCTCCCATTAGCGAGCATCAAATGTGTGATTTGTGCACGATTAGCATAGCTATCAGCAGACCCTCCTCTGGCAATGACCTACTGTTTAAATCTGTGTCCCAACGTCAGGTTTCCAGAGCTCGTGGATTATTACAAACACCAAGCATCCCAGCCTCACAGATAAACCCAGTGACTTTTTTCGCAGAAAAGAGAGTGTTACGGGGGCAGAAGAAAGCCCTCACTAAGCAAACAACTGTCTCTGTAAAGACGCAGAAGGCTTCATTTGAGGTGGCATATTTAATTGCGCAGACAAAAAGCCACACACGATTGGGAAAATTTAGCAGCAATATTGATGAGTCGGATTATGCACGGGGATAAACTGGCCGCGGAGCTGGAACAAGTGCTGCTCTCTGGGACTGTCTCCCGCCGCATCTCCCGCAACCTCTCAACATTAAGCATAATTAAACAGTGCACATCCATCACATTGATTTTTTTCTGCATACATAACTTTATAACTGTTCAATGTTACTTGCTTGTTCGTAATATGTCTGTATATGCTCAGCATTATAAGTTATGGTGGGATGTTGCCTATTTGTTTTCGCTCTTGAGTTTGGTAATAAAATACACCAGCTCAGAGATCATGTTCAGTTTTGTTTTTGCTCTACTGCCTTGCGTGTGTTGCGTAAAACAGCCACATTATGAGAGAGGAAGGGGGGGGGGGCGAACGAGATAGAAAGCGAGAGCGCGCACGCGTGTGACAAAGAATGGTCGCTGGGGTCGGGGGTCGTCAGCAGCCTAAAACTGGGGGTCACGGTCTGAAAAGTTTGGGAACCCCTGATCTAGAGAATGCTTATGTTTACAACAATTTTTTTTTTATCGTGAAATCTATTGACGCTCACGCATTGAAAACACTGGTCAGCGCCCACTTCCAACGAGAACAATTTCCGTGAAATTTTAATATTGCGAAAACGAATCTGAACGAACTCGTCATAGGCCGTTCATGTGAATCTCACCAAATTTGCTATATGTCATCTACAGACAATGCTGACAAAAAGTTATCAAAAGATTTATCTTGAGATAAACTGTTCCGAAGTTACACATCAATGAACATTTAACACGTAGCTTAAAATTCTTCAAATGGCCGTATCTTGGCTTTTAATTGCTCAAATTTGGTCAAAGTTGACATGCCATCTCTAAACAGCTTTCTTTTCATGTGTACAAAATTTTGTGACATTTCGTCATAGGGGGTGATGTTTATCGCCGAAGCTAGGTGTTGAAAAACAGATTTTGTTAAATAATTCGTCAACAATTTTGCCCAAGACAACGATTTTGTGTTAGTATGTAGGTGTTACAGAGGCATATTGACCCAGCCCATAAACTCTCACTTGAAGCATAGCGCCACCTAGTGATAAGGGTAAATGCAAAAATTGGGATTTTGAGTTGCCAATATCTTGGGAACTGCACAAAATACATCATGCACGATCACCACAAAGACCTCTAACACAACAGAACATGCCATAAAATTTGGGCCATAGGGGGCGCTGTAATTGTACAAAATCTCATTTTGCCGATTCCTTGCCTTCACAAATCACTCCTACACACTACACATTCAAAACCCACATCCATGCCCACTTCCAGGAAATCATTTCCACAGAAATTCTCACCTCACAACACTGCTCTACCACACAGTCATCATACCAACAGTTCCCACATTTCAATATACTGCGGCGGTCATACCATGTACCGCTATGCGGTACATCTAGTTGACTCATTTATCCATGGTGCGGTTTTAACTCGTGAGCTGTGTTTTGTTTTTAAAGGAGCAAATTCATCTAAAATTTCCTTTAGGTTGCTATTAAAGCCAGCCACCATTTCATCGAGTGATTGGTGGCCATTGAGGAGGTCACGGGTGCTAATAAGTTCGGTGATTTTTTTGTTCCGCTGATTCATTTATGTATCGTTTGTGGGTTTGCTCCGGGTCTCTCTATTGCTATGTATAGTAAATGGGAATTCAAATAAGACGCAGTAATGGTTGGAGATGGCTATATCCGACACGGAAATGTTAATGTTTGCGGGTTGCGATATTACTAGGTCGAGCGTGTTTCCTAGTTGATGAGTAGCTTCTGTTATGTACTGATATAGCCCAAAGCCGGATGTTAAAATCTCCTGTGATAATTATTCTGTCGTAGTTTGTAAGTACCGCTGACACAAGGGTGGAGAAGTCAGATAAAAAGGTTGGTGAGCTTTTTGGCGGTCTGTATAGCATGATAAGGATTAAGCTGTGATCGGTCTTAACTTTGATCGCTAGGTACTCAAATGACGTGAACGTGCCTAAATTTATCTCATTACAGCTGAGTTTATTGGAGAAGATGACAGCTACACCGCCACCCCTTTTATTGTCTCTTATCGATTGATAGAATTTATAGTTAGGAGGACAGGCTTCAATAAGGGTGGCAGCCCCGTCTTTTTTTAGCCAGGTTTAACATAAAGTGTAGTTTATTGTCTGAGATGTAATGGTTTATAAAAAAGCTCTTATTGGTGAGGGACCTTACATTAAGGACAGCAGCATTTATGATGGTTTTAGTCTTATTTACCCGACGCCTGAGCTGGATATTAATTAGATTGTTAGGTATGCAGCCTGTGGTTATATGCTTACGTTGCCTATGGTGGGTTATAAGGGGAGGAATTTGATGGAGGAAATTATCTGACTGGGCCAAGCACACGGTATTCCGAGCATTGGTGATAAGGGGGTGAGATATATCATCAGCTCGGATTAAATTGCTATCGAGATGTGCTGGCTTGGAGCTTACTTGTCAGTGTGGCGTGTGATGGGCTTCCAGTGCTAGCTCCAGGTTGCTAGCTAGCAGGCTCGCTCCAGCCCTGTTCAGGTGTCGTCCATCACGAGCGAACAGGCTGCATCTTCTCCAGAAGCTCCCAAAGTTATCCGTGAAAGGGATGTTCTCACGGCTGCAGTGCCCCATCAGCCACACGTGGAGCTGGCGGATACGGGAGAACTGCATGTCTCACAGGAATCTCGGCCGAGCGATGCTGTGGGGGAAGAGGAATGTCGTGAGCAGGGTGAGCTATGTTACTATCGGCTAGCACCGTGTACCGGTTTGAAAGGTTGAAAGGAGGAGGTGGAGAGAATCTCCTCGGTACTCCCCTTTGACGGCGAGCGACAACTTCGGTCCAGGGTGGGTTCTGGAAATTTCACCTGAAACGACATATCAGTTTGGCTTTGAACCTGGGCTCGTAGAGTGGAACCGTATTAAAAGTAAAAAAATTACTTTTTAGTTGAATTTGGAGACTCAGTCAGCCTAGTGGTTGAAAATCAGGAACAAGGTTTATTCTTAACAATAACGAGACAAAGACTAACACACAGACAGGACACTACATACAGGACGATGACAAGACAAGACTAGACAAATTGACAAGACTAAGTAAAACAGTGGTTATTCTGAACGTAAATGTTGTAGACACCCAGTGGGTTTAGCCAAGATTACCACCCCAAAATGATTGTGCAATGGTCTTGTTAAGTACTATAGTATACAGTGTCTTTCTAATCAGATCAGAGAAGGTGCCAGCCTTGCATGTTGACTCACAGACTTCCCCCGGTGGACAAATGGCTGGGGCAAAGACATACAATGCAAATAACAGCTCTTCACACCTCATCTCGCACAGACATATCGGCAGAGCAGCAGACAGGGTCTTAATAACAAGATTTCCAAAACCAACCAAGGCATTTGAAATAATAATGAAATGTTTTAACATTAAAATGCTGTTTACAAGATCATTATTATTACTCAAATACCATCAGTCCACCTTTTCAAGTCTAACTGACTTGACACTAAATCTAAAACAAAAAGGGTTTTGAATTAATAATAAAATGTTTTAACATTAAAATGTTATTTACAAGATTATTATTATTACTCAAATACCATCAGTCCCCCTTTTCAAGTCTAACTGACTTGACACTAAATAAAAAACAAAACAAATTTCAGCACCATAAAATTGACAGTAAAGTTGGTTCTATGCAAAAATTACACATCATAGGTTGGTTCCATGAAGACATTTAACATCATAAACAGCTTGACATGTTGATTATAGGATGCTTGAAATGAGTTGCATTAATTTTTTTACACAACAAAATGGCAGACCAGTTCATTAAGCTCTGTGATGTTGCATCTGATGGTCTCTTCTTCGTGTGGGGCACAGTGTTAAAAAAAATGTGTGCAAACAAAAATGTTCTCTTCTTCTGGTTCTGGTATGTTCTCTTCGAACGATCTGTATTATGCTATACCTAGGCTGAATGTGAAAAGCAACTCTGAAGATAGCATAGCATCACATATCAGACATACATCCAATACCCTTAATGGCACACTTCCTCACACAATTTCAACATTGTGAACAAAACAAAAGCAAATGTCAAATAAATCACCCAACATAAAAGACAGAAAGATAAACTGAAAAGCAAATAACAAAATCAAATGTTCTTCCACTATTGGTCATTTAAGGCTCTAACAGACGTCTGGTCTAAGGTGTGATATATCAGGATAAGTAGGGTCCTCCCCCTTTTCAAATCTACAGACACACACAAACTACTCCTAAACTATAAGAGCTCCCTTTTCTAAACTGTTTATTTAAATCACAACATAACAAACAAATAACAGTTTTTCTCTAGGGAGACAGTTTGATAGAACTTGTACACATTGTTAGACTTTGTAGTTGTCAGTTTGAGAAAAAAAAAAAAAAAAAAAAAAACATGACTGGTAGTATCAGTAAAACTAGGCATAAGTACAAGTCAGAATCACCAACCCCCCTCCCTCTATCCTCCACTGAAACACAATGGCCTAATAACTACAATTCTCCCCCTTTCTGATCTGCGACTGAACAGCTCCTTTGCGCTGTACACAGTATCATTTTACCTTCTTTCAGTTAATGTCCAATTTACGGGGAAGAACCAATTGGTGTCCACTATTAACTTACTTGTAGTTTTACTTGGGCACAATCCCTGGTGCTAAACAAAATGAAAATGTGTGGGCTCTACCATCATTCACCAGGGACTCCATGGATGTTATCAATCTGCTAAGATGCCTCCCACAGATAAGTAATAAGACGATCCTGGCAACTTTCGATGTAGAAAGCCTGTACACAACAATTCCCCACTCCGGTGGCCTGGAGGCAATCAACTTCTTTCTGTCCAAGCGCCCCCCAGAGACGAAACTAAGTACTGACTGCATCTCCAAACTTGCCGAACTGGTGCTGACATACAATTTTTTTCTTTTTGAAAACAATTTCTTTTTGCAGACTAATGGAACGGCAATGGGCAGCAAGATGGCCTACAATTATGCAAACCTATTTGTAGGATATTTAGAACACCAAATTATCCTGAACAAAGAAAAAAAACCATTTTTGCCCCAAATCAGACTGTACAAACGCTTTGTGGATGACATCCTGGTTTTATATGATGGCACTAATGAGGAGCTAGAAAAATTCCACATGTTTCTCAACACATCTTGTAGCTGCCTGAAATTCTCCATGGAGGCTGATAGTCATACTATAAATTTCCTGGACATTCTAATCAAGAAGACAACTGATGGTCTGGCAACCACTATATACAGAAAACCAACTGATCGCAACACACTATTACGTGCAGACAGTTTCCACCCATCCCCTCTAAAACGAAGCCTGCCTATCAGTCAAATGAATAGAGTACGCAGGCTCTGCAGCTCAGAGGAAGATTTTAGTAAACAAAGTGAAATAATGCTAGACAGGTTCAGATCAAGGGGATATGCAGAACACTGCCTTCAAACAGCAGCAGACAGGGTAAGGGGAATTACACAATTGGAAAGTCTCACACCCCCCAGTGTTAAAAATACAGAAAAGCATGTGCACTGTATCTTAGACTATTCACCAGTGGCGGGGCAGATCAAACAAGCAGTGCTAAAACATTGGCAGATCATACAATCACCCCACTTGCCCCAAAAGCCTTCAGGCCCCTCCAAGAATCATCTACAGGAGGCCACGCAACATAAGAGATTCTGTGGTGAAGGCGGACTGTCCACCAGAGCCAGCACCACAGCATTTCTTGAATGAAATCCCTGACGGAAACTACCCCTGTGGACGTTGTGCACAAGACAATTTTACACATAAGTGCCAATCCTTCACTCATCCAATAACGGGCAAGAGCATACGCATAAAAGGTAAAATCACATGCACAACCACCACTGTAGTTTACCTGATCAAATGCCCCTGTGGGAAAGCGTACATAGGGAAGACAAGCCGAGCCCTAAAAACAAGAATCAGTGAACACAGAAGTAATATCCGCAACAACAACGAAAAAAGTCCCCTGGCTGTTCACTTCAGCCAATTCGGCCACCTTCCCTCAACTTTGAGATTTTTAGGAGTAGAACATGTCAAAAAACATCGCAGGGGTGGGGATATGGACAATCAGCTTCTAAGAAGAGAAGCGTTCTGGATCCACTATTTGGGGACTTTGACTCCACAGGAATCATACACCTCACCCTTTCAGAGGTGTTGCTTGTTGAAAATAGCTGTGTCATTTTTTCCTAAATGTCAAATGTTTTTTCTAAATGTTTTCTAAATGTTCTTTATTGTTTTTCTAAATATGTTGTAATGTACCCCATTCATTTGGCTATAGTCACACCACAGGCTCACACCCCAGACCTGTAAGGGTTAAGGTGACTCCACCCCCTGATACAGGTGTTGTAGATAATGTCTCAAGCCTGTGTTTGTTAGTGATTCTGAGGAAGACCGCAAGGTCGAAACGTCAATCCAGCCAAAGAATAAACTTTGAAAAAGAAAATATCCAAAGGAGTGCGAACTTTTCCTTCACTATTAACTTACGCCATTAGTTTAAATAACTTTGACGGGGAAGCACCGCTGATTTCCACTATTATCGTACATCATAAATTAAACTTTTCACTAAATATGCAAAGGAGAGATGACATAATCCCAGGAGTGTGCCAAAGCTTACATGTGATGTGCTATGAGAGCTAACCTCTGCCCCCTCGCCCTTCCACAAGACTTCAGCTTACTCAATTACAATGGCCGGGTTTCCCAGTTAAGAACCTTCTTAACGAGTTAAGAAGGCACTTAAGAAGAGGTCGGCTAAGAGGAAGCGTTAAGATAAGAGTGTTTCCCAAACGCCTTCTTAACGCCCTTCTTACCAACGTCTTAAGAACCGTCTTACCTGCCTTCTTAACTGAAGCGCAATGAGCAATCGATCTCAGAATGGCCGATTGGAGCGCATAGTTACCACAGTAAAATCGAAGATTTTAGAGCGCTACTCTAGAATCTTTGGTAAAATGCTCCAAACTGAAGTGGTATAACACGTGGCGTCTGACTGAACTCATCAATAAAATACCGGCTAAAAGTATGACATTAGGCTAAGAAGCCCAAATGCAGTTAAGAAGTTCTTAGCGCCCTTCTTAAGGCTCCCGTAAGAAGCAACCGCGTTTCCCAAAATGCTTCTTAGCCTAAGAAGACCTGCCGTTAAGAAGGATCTCTAAGAAGTTCTGAACCCTTCTTAGCGACAAAACAGTGAAAACAGCACCCCCCTCAGGCAGGCAAAGCAATGTGACACTAAGCAAGGAGATATTAATGCAGTACGTCCATTTTTCCTGATCGTGTTTTCCCCCTTCTCCCTGTCGTTCATGACAAGGGGATGCCAATTTCTCAGTTTTCACACATTTTCTCCTCATATAGCAGATTTCTCTCAGACAGATAAGAATATAGCCTACACATTAAATGAAATGACATACTGATTTCATTTTGTGTTTCCATTTTTATTTCCCTGGTCTTTGTTTCGTTATTATTATATGTGTCACTTTGTTTTTGTGTCGTGACGACAAATGTCTTGTCTTTTAGCCGGTATTTTATTGATGAGTTCAGTCAGATGCCACGTGTTATACCACTTCAGTATGGAGCATTTTACCAAAGATTCTGGAGTAGCGCTCTTAAATCTTTGATTTTACTGTGGTAACTATGCGCTCCAATCGGCCATTCTGGGATCGATTGCTCATTGCGCTCCAGTTAAGAAGGCAGATAAGAAGGTTCTTAAGACATTGATAAGAAGGGCGTTAAGAAGGCGTCTGGGAAACACTCTTATCTTAACGCTTCCTCTTAGCCGACCTCTTCTTAAGAGCCTTCTTAACTCGTTAAGAAGGTTCTTAACTGGGAAACCCGGCCATTGTCTCTCAATGTTGTCTTCCTTCTTTGTTTCGCTTTGATTTCTGAAAAACTTAAAACTGTTTAGATAACACAGACAGAATCTTGGAGAACACACAAAATATCACACAACTAGAGGGTGCTAGTGGAGGTTGAGAGCTGACTGTACTTTAGCCATTAAATCTAAATGTTAAACCTGGGCTTGCATTGTAAACATATTACAGAGTAACACAAAAAACCCTTCTAGTTTCTCTTATCAGCTTGAACATATAGACATGGAGATAAAATGACTAAAGACAGAAAGACCAACCAGTCTAGTGGATTAAACAAAAACAAATTATGGGATAAACTGCAAACCAAAATAAATAAATGACTTCCTAAACCCCTGAGGTGACCAAATGGCTGGGGCAAAGACATACAATGCAGATAACAGCTCTTCACACCTCATCTCGCACAGACATATCGGCAGAGCAGCAGACAGGGTCTTAATAACAAGAGTTCTAAAACCAACCAAGGGATTTGAAATAATAATAAAATGTTTTAACATTAAAATGCTATTTACAAGATCATTATTATTACTAAAATACCATCAGTCCCCCTTTTCAAGTCTAACTGACTCGACACTAAATCTAAAACAAAAGGGATTTAAATAATAATAAAAATGTTTCAACATTAAAATGTTATTTACAAGATTATTATTATTACTCAAATACCATCAGTATGCAGAGATACGCATATCTTTCCTAGCTAGGTCGTTTGTAAGCCGGCGAATGTCTCTTTTAAGAGAATCAATCACCATGTTGGCTTTGTGGAGGAGCAGAGGGCCCCTGCAGCTGCAATCCAGTGTATCCATGTTGGTGTTGTAATTTATAGGATGTTTACGTGTTTATAGTAGTATGCAGCTGCTTTACCGAGCTAGCTTGATAGCTTGCTAGGTAGTGTTGTGCTAAAAACAAGCTGGGTGTGCGGTGTATTGCGCTAACGAACAAGTGTGTGTGGTGAAAAATAATTTGACTCGGGTGCAGCTAAGTAAGTTTTAAACAGAGATGGTAGAAAGAAATTGAGAAAGGTGTTTGTAAAAACTTTGTAGAAAACTTAACTTTTTGCTGGATAGTTTCTTCTCTCGTTGTGGTGTTGCTGCTGTTCCGCAAATGACGTCAATGGCAAATAGCTTCAATGCAAAATGACATTAACAACTGGAATCTTCACTTTGCCCTGAGTAACTGGCAACAGGGCTGTAGAAATCAGGAGGTTGCTTGGAAGTCGCCCCTCCCCATAGAGCAGGGGTTCTAGAAAGCAAGAGGTAATGGAGCCAAGAATGGAACACGTGACTGGCACAAACTTAAGACACCCGGCTGGTACCCTGAGGGCTGGACCTGGCTGCACCACTGCTTTCCCGAGATATCCTGAGTTTGGCACTCGGATAGGGCTTGTCTCCATCCAACATCTGCAGCCTGTACTGGGAGACATTGGAACAGATTCTGCCAATGCTCTTTGAAAAGTTCTTGGTAACAGCAGCTGATGGCATTCATTCCAAGTAGTCCAGGGATGCCCTTCTTCTGCTGACTTCTGCTGGGTCGAGGGAGACCCTAACAACTAAAGCCCCCATTTTAGGGAGTAACTTGCCCAACACCTCTAAGTCAAGTTCGATGTAGCCCAGATAAGGAATGGCAAGCCCATTAGCAGCTTTAAGCTGCAGCCAATCACAGGACTGCATCTTCTCAAGAATCTGCGGCTCTACCCTTTGCCGGAAGAAGCTCTCAGTCACCGTTGTCACCATGGAGCCAGTGTCAAGGAGACAGCACATAAGAACACCCCCAAGACTGATATCAATGACTGGGCAGTTTCCTATGAGACAAGTAGTAGTAGATGATTCTTCATTCTTTTCTGAGCCCAAGAAACCCCCTCCCAGTGCCGAGCTACCAACACCGGAGGGCGCTAGTTTCCCTGCTGCATCCCGCTATTGGCCACTACCCCAGTCTGCTTGCCCCTAGATACACTACCCTGTGTTGTAGTCTGTCACCCTTGAGTGATAGCCCGACAGAACCGAGCTATATGACCTGCTTTGTTGCAGCGTAGACAAATGGGTTTCCCATCTGACTGGAATTGGTAAGGCCTGGGCTGAGCAGAGAGGGGCCTATAGGTAGAACTGGAAGGGGCCTGGGATTGTCCCAGCTGGGTCAAGATGGTGTCTAGCTGAGCTTGCTGTTTGCGGAGACATTCCTTCAACTCTATAAACTCAGGGGCAGTACTAACTGTAACTGCATTTGTATCAGCCTCATAAGAATGACAGGAATATGCACGGGGTTGTGATGTTGTCTGTGCACGCCTACTAAGCCAGTCAAGTGCCTCACTGCATACATCCCTGAAACTTAAGTGCTGGTTAGTAGAGATTTTATCTAGTAGATCACCCTGAAGTTTATCGTTACAGAGGCCTTCCACAAACTGATCACAAAGCACATGGTCTGATTGGTCTAGGCTTTCATCTTTATCTTGTATGTGCTTCATTAACTCCATTAACACATGGGAATACTCCCTCACAGATTTGCTTTCACATTGCTGGCACTGATAAAACTGGCAGTACAAAGCATTAACAGATTTGGAACAGCTGAAATTCCGTTTCAAAATCTCAACAATTTTCTGAGGGTCATTTTGATCGCAGCAGGGGTAAACTTAATCTCCTGCTTAGCCTCTCCATCTAACAAGTCATACACAAACAAAGCTTGTTCAAGTTTAGGCATCGGATGGGCTGCTAATGACCTAATGACCTGGCAATCCAGTCCTGTACAGACATATTATCAAAAGACATTTTTCCAGAAAACCCGAGACATTTCCTTTCACGAGGTACACATACTAGACGCTCGACCGGTGTTACACCAGCCACATTATTTGATGGAACCTGGGCAGAGTCGGAGGATGTAGACGACCGTTCCCCACCCCTAAGGCGTAGGTTATCAGCGTTCAGCTGATTCACCAGCTCAGTCAAAGCCCTAATCTGATCCTCTAGGCTCTCCTCGAAGGACATGATGGCCGTGTCAGGAAAGACTTCACCTTCCTGTAACCACTGTTTTTCCCTTATACCAAATGCCTTTTAAATAACCACCTCCACAAAATAAATAAATAAATAAATGGATAAACATCCAGTAAAAAGAAATGATGAGTGTGACACTAATAATACAATATCAATGTTCATTTACACACACCCTCTTGCAACCCTGCTCACCATGGGCGCAGATAGCGGGTGTGTCAGGGGTGTCTTGACACACCCAGATTTGAATGCATTCGATCCGTCCCCCCCACTTTTATGTCAACTTCTTACTGAGTCAAACATCACGGGGAAACCAAAATATGAATTAACATAATATTTGGTTTATTGAGGTGCGCTGCAGTGCATGCTTTGTAACAACTCGCATTAAGCAAGTGACTCGGGTTTATTGAGCTGTGCAGGCTGCGTCGTCGTCGAGCTTGGTTGCCACGGTTACCAACAAATAGTCTGACAAGCAAGTTCAGGACCCCATACCAACACGGCGTGATGAGGCGAGCTAAAAAGCAAAAAAACATCACATCGTTTTTTCAAAAAGCAACAGCTGTAAGTAAACTGTATTTTACGTTATCACATCACCTTGCATTTTCTGATAGTCTGTTCAAAGCAATGTCGTCATGAAAGTAAAATTGTACGAAGCAGGCTAGAGGCAAACTTTTGGCTTCTGCCTCGCGCCTGTACATGTAAATACCTCGTTGGATTTCTGTCAACGACATTAATAACTCAAGGCCGTTTTAATGTTATCTGACGTTCCTCGCCACGAGCAGTGAGCATATTGTTGTTTAATAAGGAACTTATGCGAAGAGGTGTCCACTGACTGCCGATCGTGCGACACACAAATTAGAAAGCTAGGATGCAGTGGTGGCACACACACACACACACACACATATTTGATCATCCTGTCATGTCAGTGGTAAATAGTCTACAACAAAACCCATATTTCCCTCATTCTTAAAATGCTGTTATTCTAACGTGACCCAACTAGAGTAGCCTACCAAACATCAAGACTAACCCAACATAACTTTGAAATCTCTGGCCTAAAACGTGTGACAACTTACTGGCTGCTGCTGATGAAAGGTACCCGTAGTTTTTAGTAAAGAAATGTATTATGTCCATGGTTGAAGGAAGACGAGTTCTGACAGACGAGCATAGACTGTACAAAGGAGACGTTAATGTTTAGAATTAGAACACATGCACGAACACCTTTGTGGGATTCTATTTTTCTAGTTGGGTCACGTTAGAATAACAGCATTTTGTTTACATACAAATCTCTAGAAGTCAGTAATTAAGTGGTTATTGTTTCTTTCCACATTGTCTTATGCAGGCCATGCAACTGAGAATACAGGCTGTGAATTAGAAGGGATTTAGGATTTGACATGTCTAACAGATCACTCTAAAATGGACTAGAATGCAGGAATTTGCATCTAAGAAATCCAAAAATTTCTGGAGGACGACCCCCAGACCCCCCTCGGGCTAAGCCCCGTATGTTCACAACCTCTGGCTCCGCCTGTGCGCCACCCTTATGGCATCGGGGGGCAGCTTCGTCCCCCCCAGTTTCAAAAACCTATCTGCGCCCCTGCTGCTCACAGCGCCAAAATGTGACCTCAACTACCATAGGTCAGCATCAATTAACCCAATGGGAACTTACTTACTATTCCCCACTATGGCTATTCAACTGAATGAATAAACAAGAGGATGTGCACAAAAATAAAGCACTTTATTGTCTATTCAATCTATCTATATCACTATTATTTGTCTTTGTTGTGATTGTCTTGTGAAACAAGGTGCAACAACCTTTTTTTCCACACCGTAATATGTGGAGGCCAAACTGTTAGTATTGTGTCACAGCAACCAAAAAAACATACAAATAATTTAACTTCACACACTCAAACAAAAGTAATCATCCCTAACAAAGGCGTACAGCAATAAGGGCGAGGGAGAAGGAGAAGGGAAGCCAGCCGCAGGAAGCACTCCACAGGGGCACCACAAGATCGTAGGCTACACAGTATTCACTTAGCTATACACCACCAGCTAGTAAGTGTACTTCACCAGTAAAGCACTGTAACTAAATGGACCACACACCACACCAGGATTACGGTCACAATAAACTACACATCAACCACCACCCAGGCTTGTGTGGCCCGCACATATACCAAGCCCAAGTGGCAGGGCTAAGGTGACTCACTGCAAGCAGAACTGCAAAACACCACACCGCACAGGCTTGTGTGACCAGCACATACACCAAGCCCAAGGGGCAGGAGATAATATTGTAATTCACTATACACATTATAACTGCACACCACCACACCACCCAGGCTTGTATGACCAGCACACTCGTCAAGCCCAAATGGCATATGCTAAGAAGACACAAACACCTGCGTACTGCTCTATGAGCTGACAAAAGAAAGAGGGGAATAAAGCCTCACCACATAATATGTCAGTAAGATAAAATAAAGAAAAGAATGATGAATGAAGGGCCCATTTCCACCGCACTCTCTGCGTGTTCAGCGCGTGGCTGTATTCTGTCCGTATTCGTTTAGAATGCACGTTAACAGATTAGACTATTTTCACCGCAAGCGTGTTCTGAGTGTATTCTGTCCCTATATAAACCTATTGTATACGCCCACGCGCTGAACACGCCTACGCGCTGAACAAGGAGGTGGAAATGAGCCCTAAGAATGGTGACCAAATCTTCAAGAAAGACTGGATCTTACATTTAGACCTGTATGACAGATACTGCATGGGTATTATGTCAAATATAGTCTTATGCCACTCAGCCAATGTTGGAGGTTTATGATCTATCTGTTTCAACAAAATATTTCTGCTTGCACAGACATAGAAGCCTCTTGCAATGTGCATTTCTGAGTTCTTCTGGCAGACTAAACAATAGGCAGGAAGGGTCCTTGATCAGTCTCTACTGTATGAATTATTGTATGTACACTTAATTTTTTTTTAATGTTACAATGGTGTAAATAATGGAAAATGTATTGGATTCTTTTTTAAGGGGGGGGGGGGGGTTGTAAATTGTTGCCATATGGCAACAATGCACAGTTGTGGAAAGTACAAATCTTAATTGTATTCATTGATATGTATTATCAAATGTGTAAACTACTAAAATGATATAAATACAACAATAAATACATATGTAAAAACATGTAGCATAAATAAATAAAATGACAGAAAAAATGGGAAAGAAGTCATTTTCATTTACTGCTGCATTTATTTACATTTACATTAATTCCATAATTTATTTATTTTCCATTTTCTTTTTCTATTTATTTACAGATATTTTTACCTATAATATTTTCTACATACTGTTTTATATACCCTGCATTTCTTTCTGGCATATTTATTTATTGTCACTCCATTTTACATTTCTTTGTCCTACATTTACATTTATGCCTACATTTATACCTACATTTATGTCTCGGTATGCAAATGAAGTAGGCTGTCTCGCAAGGCGTCACCCTCTTGCCCATTGGTTGGTCGAGAGAACGCGGGTACTATGGTAGTTGCGGTGCGTTTCCATTACAGCGAATTTCGCCTTGCTCTCATCGACTTTGAATGGAGGCGAAATTTTGCCTTATAGGGCGAAGGGAGGGCGAATTCGCCGAGGGAGGCGAAATACAGTTGGCGAAACCTGAACTTTATTTAACTAAGAATGATGTGATAACCATATATCAGCGCAGGGGCGCCTGCAGGATTTAACTGTAAGGTACGCACTAGCTGTGTGTGACACCCCCCCCCCCCCCCCCCCCCCAAAAAAAAAAAAAAAAAAAAAAAACACGGGTGCTGCAGGCTATGCTGTTTTTTTTCTATGAAGGGTCAATCTATATACAACACAACGACTAACTTGAACTTGAAGATGAACAATATGAACATACGTGATATGTAAACTACACATGAACAATAAACACGGTCTGAACGCTCTCTCCCCTGGAAAAGGGTCCGCGGTACCCCAAACAAGAAAAAAAAATATATTGCTGCAGTAGCCTACTAAATGTTTCCAGTTAGCAACATAGCATAGCACAACCCATGCATAACATAGGCATTGAAACAACCAGAGTGTGCTGCTTCGAACATGAATCCATATGAATCAGGCGTCGGTATAGCTTTACAGCTTTCCAGAAGAAGTGTTTGCCTGGCCCACTAAGCATAAACTCTGTGTGACCACAGTATGCAACCCAGCAGAAAGACACTGTTAAATTGTCAGCTGTACACATTGCCAACAACAAAGTAAATTCAAGGACGTCTACAGAACTACGTTGTAAATTAAGTTGCAATCAAAAACACTACAACCCCCCCTGTTCAACAGATTATAATCTGTATATTCAACAGATTATTAGGCTACTAGCTAAAGGTTTAGGCGCGGTCAAAAGTGCGCCTTTCTTAAGGGGGTGCTAGCTGTCAGATAGCCCGCGATGCTATGGATTTGACGCTAGTAGAAGTCACAATAAATAGACGGTAAATCCTACGTGAAATGACTTAAGATGCAATGAAAATAACATTTATCGTGTTGTGACTGTCTTGGTAACTAGTGCCACGGCGGGCATATTATAAAGGAAACCCTCTGTCATACCTTAAGTTGGGGCAGCTATGATCCACTTGTTTTCTTGCTAGTGATACTGTCTTGCTTAGTTTAATTTTACAATTGCTATTGCACTTTAATTACATTAACCTGAGTTCTTTTATTGCAAGCCAAGCATGTTGGTATATTCTGGATGCGAGCAGTCCTCACTGTTTGAGCATTTTTAAACATTTTCTTTGTTGGCAAAATTGTATAGAAAATTTTCATTTGAAAAGCCCATACATATGTTACAAATGATGATTCATATAAACTTTTAAAGATATTTAACCAAGAAAGAGGAATATCGAAAATACTTTCCCAGTAATCTTGAAAATAATATGGTGCAATTTGTGATTTTTAATAGATGGGCGACAGACGCGCAAGTCAGTATTTGACTGTAATAGTATTGTTTTCCATGTTGATGGTATTGCTGAGATCAACTGCAGATACTGTAATTGTAGACAAAAAAACTCCATACATTGAAATAAAAGCTTCATATGTATGAAATTCTCCATTCTCATTCAGTATATCATTTACAAATAAAACATTATTGTCTAAAAATGATTGCCAATATACAGGCTTTTTGTCTATACAAATGTTCGAGTTTAGCCACAATGTCTGCTGCTTGATCTCTGATGTATTGCTTGGCTTAGAAAGAGAATTTCTGTAAAAGGGGGATAGATTAGGAAAAATGTCATTCAAAATTGCTTTTGAATCTTGACCTAGTTGAAAAAAAGGATACATTTTCCTTATTGATGCACCACCTTGAACTAAAAGTAACTTAGATGCAAACCAGTGTTGATTTTCATACAGTCGTTGAACCCATGCACTTTTTAAAGCTGTATCCAGTATTGCATGATTCTTCAGTCCTAAGCCACCATTCTCACGTGTATTGTAAACATAGGAACGCTTTACTTTGTCAGTTTTACCATTCCAAATAAAATTAAAAATTATTTTTTCATATGTTTTCATAAACACTCCATCAGGAGAAGGTAATGCTTGTAATAAATATGTAAATTGCGAAAGTATATTAATTACTGTTACTTTCCCATAAATCGAGAGATAGTTACCTCTCCAGGCCTGGAGAATTTTATTCATTTTTTGGAGCTTTAACTCAAAGTTGGCCTTTACAAGAAGCTTTTTCTCTACTGGTATATGTATTCCTAAAAGGTTAACTAACCACTGGTATTCCATCTAAACCTGGCGTTTTCCCATTTTGAAAGGAGCAGATGGCTTCTTCTTCTTCTGTAATAAGACCTTCACATAACTTTTGTTGGTCATTAGTGAGCATTGGACAGGAAAACATTTTCATATATTCAGTTAGTGAAATGTATGTTGACGGTAGTGCTTCTTCATTAAATATCTCATTATAATATTCCATCAATGTTCAAAATGCAACTCATTGAAATAACATTCGTTCCATCATCCTCCAAAATTTTTGTTATATTCTTTATAGGATAATTCCTTTTTTGAAGTTGTAAAAAATACTTATTGCACTTTTCACCCTGCTCCATCCATTTAGCCTTACTTCTATAGATGATGGCACTTCTATAGAACATGGCAGACTCTCATGGAAGTGAAACGTGAAAGTGTTTATGTGATTTAAAGTTTAAAGTCTCTGGGTGACCGAATGTGATGGTGCCATCACGAATTGTTGTTTAGATGCAACACAAACTGATTTAAGACAACCAGGCTACTCTAGATTGCCATTTAATCACTCGAAGTTTAAGTTAGCACAGTTAGCTAACTACTAGCAAGCTGGCTAACATATACGGTCACAAGCTTGTACTAGTACACTTCTTGCATTTGTAGAACGATATTGCAACACTTAAATGTTATCTAGGCAACCCAGCAATAGTAATAAGCCCATGTAGACCCTGCAGTTCACAATCCTGAAGTAGTTCTGTGCAAGACTGCCGTTAGATGTAGGCTATCTTGCTGGATAGCTTCTCTTGGCTTGGCCAGCCAGGCTGCCGTCTCTGGCCAGTATCTACCAACCTGCATTAGCCTGCTTAAAAACCAATGGGCAAGAGGGTGACGCCCAATTCATTTGCATACTGAGACAGAAATGTAGGCATAAATGTAGGCATCAATGTAAATGTAGGACAAAGAAATGTAAAAAGGAGTGACAATAAATAAATATGCCAGAAAGAAATGCAGGGCATATAAAACAGTATGTAGAAAATATTAGAAGGAAAAATATCTGTAAATAAATAGAAAGAGAAAATGGAAAATAAATAAATTATGCAATTAATGTAAATGTAAATAAATGCAGCAGTAAATGAAAATGACTTCTTTCCCTTTTTTTTGTCATTTTATTTATTTATGCTACATATTTTTACATATGTATTTATTATTAATTATGCCATTTTTGGCCCTCCATACAAAATAGGCCATAATCGCGCTGGGTTGGGCTTCTCCGCTTTGATCTGCTTTTCTGTATCGTTTTTGGATTCGGAACGTTTCTTGGGTTTCGTTAGTCGGAGCCTGTGAACTCTGAGGAAACCAATTTGTTGAGCAATCTCATTGTTGATACCCAGCTCTTTTGAAAAAAAACGTTTTAAGCACTTGTTCCACATTCTCATCCTTCTCCTCTGTGATGCCGCTGAAAATCTAATTATCTTGCATTGAACGCGTTGTCATTTCCAGTATTTTCTCTTTCAGCTGTAGGTTTTCTTTCGTAACATCTCTGACGGATTTCTGCACCTTTTTCATCTGCCCTTTCACCGATTCGAGATCCTTGCGTGTCTGCTCAAGTGATATTCCGTTTGTGTACACAGTCTCTTTTAAATCTTTGATGTCTTCTGCCATAGTGTCCAGTTTATCAAGTTTTTTCAGCTTCTCGCGTATATCACTCAAAATTTCCTCCATCTCATCTCTTTCCTCTTGCTTTTGGCCAAGTCAAACTTAAAAAGAAGGTCTCTGGACTGCTTTCTAATTCGGAGTTTGGGCGTTTGTTTGGTGGTTCAGCTCTGCTTCTGTTTGAAACTACCGGCGTCTTTACTGCGTCAGACGCCATCAGCCATAAAGGGAAACACTCCCAATCAAAATGAGCCACTGAAAGCGCCCAATGTCTCCTAAAAACTGTCAAAAACAAATCGAAGACAGTCCCCACTTAAATTCTGCGATTAATCCGCCAAGGATATTTATAGTTCTCCCATAATTTAATAGAGTTTGCCACACGACATCGCCTGCTCACTCGCTCACTTGCGCATGCTCACTCAGCTCACCTCTAGACCTACATTTTGAAGAACATTACCTTGATCTGAGTGATTGACAACAACAACAACAACAACAACAACAACAATTTTGTGTTAGTATGTCGGTGTTACAGAGGCGTATCGACCCAGCCCGTAAACACTCACTTGAAGCATAGCGCCACCTAGTGATATGGGTAAATGCAAAAATTGGGATTTTGACTTGCCAATATCTTGGACCGAGAAGGTGGGAACTGCACATAATACATCATGCACAATCAGCACAAAACCCTCTAAAAGCACAGCACATGCCATACAATTTGGTCCACAGGGTCTCACCTCACAACACTACTCTACCACACATTCATCATCCCAACAGTTCCCACATTTCAATACACTGTGGTGGTCATCTAGTTTCTTCAATGACTGTATTCGAAAACAGGATTGAATGCATCCAGAACACATACAAACATTTTGGCAAAATATTAATCTCAAAATATTCGTCTATCCTTCCCATGATAGACAGCGGTAAAGAAATCCATCTATCTAGATCTTCATGTGTACGGTTAAGCAAAGGTGTGAAGTTGGCTCTATATAACTGATGAAGGGTTGGAGTTATGACTATCCACAAACATGTAAAGCCCTACAATGACCATCTAAATGGGGGACCAGAATTGTGTGCACAGGCCAAAAGAAGAGCTTCTGACTTTTTGAAAAATTTATTTTGTAACCTGAGAATTTACTGAAGCAATCTCCATAAGTGTTGCCATCGAGACGTATGGGTTGGTAAGAAGCAATAACACGACATCAGCATACAAAGAAATTATGATGTTTGCTCCCAGTTTAGATACCTGTAATGGATCTTTTCCCATTTGTTAGGAAAGCTAATAATGGATTGTTATACAAAAACGTCACCCATCTGCTAGGCTAAATACTTCTCCCAGGCCCATACCTCCAAAGTGGAAAAGATATGGCCACTTAGTAGCCCCAATACCATGTAGTTTGTGTGAAATTGCTTCATTTGTTTCATTGTAGTAAAAGAAACAATATGACATTTTACTGTCTAACTACTACAATGACTTGGTTAGTCTCTTGCATCACTGTGTTGTTACGTCATAACATTTGATAGGAACCATGTACATTGTACCAACATTTCAGTCCTTCACAACACCACCATGCTGGTGAAATTTCAGACATATTACTTAACAATAAGTACAAAGCTTTTACACTCATCTATATACTATCAATGTACTTGGTGTATCCCTGTCTTCTATACTTACATTACATTCATCTGATGCTTTATCCAGAGTGACTTACAGGGTTTCGCTTATTCCCTGGAGCAGTGTGGGGGTCAGATGGCTTGCTCAGGGGTATGTCAGCAGGGCGGGATTCAAACCTGCAACTCTCCGATCCCGACCAACCAGACCAGACCAACTCCCTAACCACTAAAGTGTAAAAGCTTTTAAGGAGGGCAATCAGACAGAGCTGAGGAGTGTGCAGGGAGAACTGAAAAGAAGGTTGAGGGAGGACAAGGAGGCATATGGGGGGAAAGTTGAGAAGAAAATGCAGGATAACAACATGAAAGAGGTATGGCAGGGAGTAAGGACCATCACTGGGCTTGGAGGAAAAGGTGGCAAGGCTGATGGCGACATTTCCAGGGCCAATGAGCTGAATCACTTCTACAACCGGTTCAGCAACTCAGGTAATGGGCCAGCCATCATCGATACCCCCATTGTCACCTCCAGAGCACCTCCCCCTCCTGCTTCCGACAACGACCCTGACATTGACTGCACAACTGGTTTCAGCACACCTCCCCACACCCCACCTCTGCTTACAAACCCCCCACGTCCACCACCCCCCACTCCCACCATCCCCCAGCCCACTCCCTCACCTCTGCTGATGGACCCCCCACACACACCACCCACCACATACAGCCCCGCACCTCTGCCTACA
Source organism: Coilia nasus (assembly GCA_027475355.1). Classification (NCBI taxonomy): domain Eukaryota; kingdom Metazoa; phylum Chordata; class Actinopteri; order Clupeiformes; family Engraulidae; genus Coilia; species Coilia nasus. The sequence continues at coordinate 33,647,074 of CM050203.1, forward strand.
GACCCCCCACACACCCCACCCCCCACACCCGCCTACCTCTGCCCACGGACCCCCCACCCAACTCCCTTACCTCTGCCTACAGACCCCATACTCCCACCACCCCCCTCACCCATCCCTTCACCTCTGCCTATGGACCCCGGACATCCACCACCCATAGTCACTGCTGACCAGGTGAGAGGAGTACTTAAGAGGCTGAAACCCAAGGGGGCAGGACCCGACGGCGTCTGTGCTAGACTGCTGAAGACCTGTGCAGTGGAATTAGCTACACCTCTCCAACACCTCTTCAACAGAAGTTTGCAGGTAGACAAGGTCCCGACACTGTGGAAAACTTCTTGCCTGATACCTGTCCCCAAGAAGGCTCACCCAAAAGAACCCAACGACTACAGACCGGTTGCCCTCACCTCACACTTAATGAAGACCCTCGAACATGTACTGCTGCTTAACCTTCTCAAACCTCAGGTTCGCCATGCACTGGACCCCCTGCAGTTTGCCTACCAAGAGAAGGTGGGGGTAGAGGATGCTATCCTGTATCTTCTACACAGGGTGCACTCTCACCTGGACCTGTGCTCTACCCAGTACTGTTTACCCTGTATACCACCGATTTCAGCTACAACTCAGAGACTTGTCACATGCAGAAGTTCTCTGACGACACTGCAATCATGGGGTGTATCATTGAGGGGGAGTACAGGTGCCTTGTGGAGGACTTCGTTGGGTGGTGCCGAACTAATCAGCTGTAACTGAACACTACCAAAACCAAGGAAATGGTGGTGGACTTCAGGAGAATTGCCCCGCCGCTGGTGCCTGTCACGATTGATGGGGAGAATGTCGAGACAGTCTGCACTTACAAGTACTTGGGGGTACACCTTGACAATAAACTGGACTGGTCTACTAATTCAGATGCACTCTACAGAAAAGGACAGAGCAGGCTGTACTTCCTCTGGAGGCTGAGGTCTTTCAGTGTCAGCAACAGACTCCTGCTGATGTTCTACCAGTCTGTTATGGCCAGTGTGCTCTTCTATGCTGTGGTATGCTGGGGTGGCAGCACTAGGAAAAGAGACAATGGGCATCTGGACAGACTGGTGAGGAAAGCAGGGTCTGTGATGGGCATTGAGCTGGAGTCTCTAACTACAATGGCTGAGAGGAGGACCCTGAGCAGGCTGCACTCCATACTGGCCAATGACCGCCACCCCCTACACACCATCATCATCAATCAGAGGAGATTGATCAGCGACAGACTCCGGTCCCTCTCCTGCAGGACAGACATGCTGCGGAGGTCATTTGTCCCCAGGGCCATACAGTTGTATAACAGCACACAGAAGGAGCTGGGCATCATGGACTGGAGTGCTTGAGCCCCCACACACACACGCACGCACACGCACACACACACACACACACACACACACACACGTACGCACATGCTGTCCCTGGTGGTGACTACTATGGACAGCAATATACTGCACTACCCTGATAACTACTGCACTAAACGACCCTTCTATAACACTGGTCAATTTTACTGGGACAATGTAATCTATGTACTTGAGCTACCACAAAGCACCTTATCACGACACTTGTCTACCTCATGGAATTCTTATTACCTTTACTTATTATTATTATATATATTTTTCCCTCCCCTCAGTTCAGTGAATGTTGTATTATGCAGATGTGTGCAATAGGTTTGATCTGTTTTTGCAATGTGTATTATGTGTATGCTACTGGACACCTTAATTTCTACATCCTCAACTTCATCATTTCAGTAATTATTTTACATTTAATTTAATTAATTACCCTTTCATTATGTCTTTAATCAAAGCAGTTTGCTTTGTTATTGCCTATAAAGTGTCTGGAAACTGCATCGTAATTTCTTGTAATATGTGGTTAAAAATGATTACCATAAAATTAGGTATAAATTACCATAAAATTACCCACTTATTACCAATCTGTAAAGTGTTACCAAAGTCCTGGCTGCATTTAAAACACGGGTAATTTTGGTGTAAATATAATTGACATTATAAAATAAAATTTCAATATCAAATATATGAAGAAAGAAAAAAGGCATTTTAATTACCCGATTGCTTTTTTGAAAACATTACATAGAGTGCAATATGAAGTGGGCTTGACTTGTTCACTGCCTAAAGCACTGTTTGTTTCACAAAATCTAATTGTAATCTAATTCACAGTAGAGTAATGAAAGCTTCATTAACAACATATTGTTCATCTAATTCACAGTTAAAACGTAAATAACACGTTCATCGTTCTTGATCATGTGGTTTAAGTATTGCAACTGCTGTTTCACTGTGCCAGAGCCAAATATATCTAAAAAGTACATTTAGTGAGTGTGATGAGTAAATCTTTAAGCCTGTAGTTTTTGATGGAGTTTCCTATGGGTATTGTGACTCTTTTACAATTAACAAGTCAAATGGACAACCACTGCTGCCATAAAAAAAACTATTACCCTGCTACACTTGCCAAAAAAACTATTACCCTGTTAAACCAGCTCTTCATACTTCATTTCATTTTGTACAGAGGGTCTGGAAGTGTTGTATTGAGAAAAAAAATCTTCCTGGAGGTGTGGACTGCTGAAGTTTAAAACAAGTGGGTCTACCTTTACCCAATTGCTAATGTCTGGTCGTCACGTATGCAATTAATCTGTCAACGTCATCGCTCACGAACACTCCCTCTGTTCACTAATTGGCTAGGTAAAATTCTTCCTAAAACAGCAATGGCAAAAGAAGCACTGCCAGACCCTTTGTACAAAATGAAATGAAGTATGAGAGGCTGGTTTACCAGGCTAATAAAATACGCCTCAGAGACATATTATTATTATTTAACATGCAGATTTAGTTCTGTTTAGTCTTTTTCAGCTCTTTCTTTTCCTTTGACACCATTTTGCGTTCAGTGTCAGGATAAAGGAGAAAACTTGAAACCCAGTCTTTGTCAGCCTGCCACTGATTCAAAGGCTAGTTAATTAAAGGAGATATGGCTGAATTGCTTTGCCTGTTTCGGGAGCCTTAACGAGGTTGATAACTGTGTTCTATTTAATTAAGCTTCATTGTCTCCGGCATACCCTGAAAATAGATTTTTAGTTCAAAAGGTGGTTTTGCATGTGTTGGCTTTAACACTTCTTTATGCTCAGTCAGTGTTTTCCCTCTCTAAACCTGTATGTGAAATTAAAAAAACGTGTTGAAATAAAGAGGACATATTAGCAAACAAGACCATTTTTGCATTTTAAGCCTTTGATAATTAATATCTTGTTACTTGTCACCTTGGTTTTGACATTGTGTGATGAATATTGCCAGATCGTATTGTTTTTTTTTTTTCTACAATAATTATTTTTTTCCTCAATTTTTTACACACATTTTCTGAAAACATGCCTCATACTCTCAGAACTGTACACAGAAATACAACACAAAAAACACACAAACAATATGCAAAACCACTCACTTCAAACTTTGCATTCAAAACAATGTTATTTCTTCTCAGTATGCCATTTTGTTGTCAAATGACACACACACATATGAATAGACATTTATAACAACCAGTTGAACCCTGATGTGCTTAATGTAAAACACTATGATGAATAAAAAACACTTCTTCTCCATTCATTATAATGACTTTGGCCTTTTTTTGTTCAGTGTTACACTTACTACAGACAGTACATACATAAGTGTGTTGTAAAATATTTTAGAATATTGTTTTTATACTCAGAACACATACACGGTTAAAAATATATTTTATTTTTCCCATAAAAATAGTGTACACACTGTGCATCCCAACCAACACAAAGCTGCATCTACAGTGGTCTACATACAACACAACAGAATAATTCACTGTAGCTACAGTTACAAAAAAAGATGCATCCTTTTTTCTGTTCTGGTCTGGCCACAGCACCTCATCCACATCACATGCAATGTTTTTCCTGGCCTAGCAGCGAATCCATCCATGAAAAGCATCAATTGCTATATCTCCACATGCGTCTTAAATAGCTTGGAGAAGGGGTACATGCATGTGTCATACACTTTCATCTGTAGGCAGAACAAAAATCCTATATTGAGCTGAGGAATGTAGAATATGGAGGGAGATAAACAACTACACAACTAAATAATTTGGTTGACCACATGGTCATCCAAAGTGGCCTTTGCCATCCTCGTCCTCCCCGTCCTCCTCCTCTTACTCTCACTCTTCTAGCTCTGGCTCTGGCTCTGTTTCAAAAGCTCTGATTGGTAATTGTAAAACTGTGTGACAGATGTTTGCCGATGTGATTAGAATTGGCTCAGAGGGTTGGTGCATGAGTCGCATGTTGTTGGTCATTGTGTCTCAAGTACAAAGATTTGTGTGTAAATAATTGAGAAAAACTGTAATAAGTAGTAAATAAGGAACACTACTGGTACTTTGTTTTTTTTAACAACCTCATAATTATAATACTTAGATTACTCTACTACTACACTACAAGGACAAGGCAATACAAAGTCATTTATATGGAACACATTTACAAATGAGCAGGAAGGGGAACATGGAAAAACAAACATTTGAAGGTGAAGTGCATTAACACAATTAAAACATTACAAAAAATAAAACATATAAGGCATCAAAACCAGGTGGCTATTTAGAAAACTGCACTTAAAAGACAGCATTTTGGGCTGCACATGTATGAAAAGAGCTATAAATACATCGTCTTACTCTTTATTGAAATAACCTGATCTTGTTCATCTTAGAAATTCTATTTTTTGTCTACTGTCTAGGGATTTTGCAGGATTATAGTCAGGTGTATGATCAACCAATTACAACAAATTGGTTGTATATGTCAGGAAGCTTACATCCACAGAGGACCTGTGGTTAGTTTTTCAAGATGTTTGGCGCAAGCTACCAGCCAAGTTCCTTCAAAAACTCTATGCTAGTATACCTAGAAGAATCAATGCTCTTTTGAAGGCAAAGGGTGGTCACACCAAATATTGATTTGATTTAGGTTTCTCTTTTGTTCAGTCACTGCATTTTCTTAATTGATGAACATAAATAATTAACACTTCCATTTTTGAAGGCATTCCTAGCTGACAGCACTTCACACCTGCCTAAAACCTTTGCACATAACTTGACTACATTTCTGTCACTTTCTGTCACTCTGTGCAGCCTGAGGGTCATCAGCTGTAGGTGAATCTATCTAAACAGTGTGTGTGTGTGTGTGTGTGTGTGTGTGTGTGTGTGTGTGTGTGTGTGTGTGTGTGTATCTGTGTGAATAAGACTTGCATATGTGTTGGTCCAACTAGTACAGCTAAGAGCTGCACTTCTGTTATAGTGGTTTGTCCTGGCTGTATTTCAGGCAGACAAAGTCCACGCTCCCTTGGATATGCTGACGTATCAATTCCACTGCTGCCTCAGAAAAAAACCCTGTGCCAACTTCTTCTCCTGATAAATAAGACCATGATGAGAAAGAGACGCATTATTGCACATGACTCCAACCACCACAGCAACCACCAGCTATCTCTCTTGTTAAATACACAATTTCTTGAAATGTTATTCTTTACGAAAGAAAACCATTAGATGCTTTGAATGACACAAAAAACTCTGTGTCATAAACAGATGCCTCTCCCCAACCACCACAGCAGCCACCAACAATCTGTCTTCTACAGGCTTTGTCCAAAATGTTCACTCATTCATAGGGTTTGCGTTGCACTGTTTTGTTCCCTACATAGTAGGCAATACAGCAAATGGGTGAACACTTCAGATTTGGCACCAGTATTTCTAGAAGAATTCCTACCCCAGTGTAACCTTAGTCTGCCATGCTGAACAACCTAAAAATTAGGAAGAAATCAGACTTCAAAACGTTGGAACATTTATGGTCTCAATTGTTATGTCTGTGTTGTGAAAAAGTAGCACTCCAAACACTTTTATTATTAAATCCATTCATTGAAGTTACTTCAGTAGCAGGGGTAACAACCAATTTGGCCTTACAGCCTTTCTCAGTGTTGTTATGCTGGTGTTGTAAAAATTTGCTATGCTAATGTGGTGAGGGAACATCTAATACCCCAAGACAGGCTGCAGCACTCTCACATCTAGGGATAAAAGCCTCTCTCACTGTGCTAAGGCCAAGTTCCCCATCACATCCAACTAAACTAAATCAACTCTGACAGACGCAGTGTCTTAAATCTCAAATCACTACCACAATAAAGTAAAATGAGACTCTGATCCTGGACACTGCAATAGTATAGGCTAGCATAGTGTTATACTCTAACAAGGGGTACTGACTGAGGCTGCATGATATTAAGAAAAGGTGCAAATGTAATAATGATATCAAGCGGAGAGGCAGGGGAGAAATTGTGTATATGTGTGTACTTAAAATTTATTTCTGACTTAACACATATCTTCAACACCATTCTGTAATGTACGTTTCAATTTTGACAAAATAAAAAACATTTGATCAAAAAAAAAAAAAATGATATCAAGTGTCGTAATGGTGAGATGTCTTGAGGTAAATAATTTACAACATTTGCCTTACGTTTTTAGCCCCAGAGAATGCTGACTAACAAAATTAAATGCCTGTCCATTTCAACATTGTTTCATTGACAAAAATACACCTGCCTAGTGCAGCTACTATACTGACAATAAACCAGTTTGTTGATCAATTTAGCCAAACATGTTATTGCTCCCCTTCAAACATTTTCTACTATTCTGTTTTTTTAAAGTTGTGGGCTATAGTCGCAAAACTCATGAACGGATGTTAAATGCACAAAATTAATGCAACATTACCTTATTTATTTCAGGGACACAATAAAGGTAACAAACGTGCCAACACAGGTTTGACCAATAAAATGTATGGGATTGTTTTGCAGTATTTTTCCACAATTCCACAATTATTCTTCATCCACCTCTAAGGAACACTCCACCTTTGTATGAAATTTGGTTATCCACCATCCTTGGCACTTGATTGTAGCCACATCTCTATAATAACCTTAGAATGAATTCTAAGGCCATTATAGAAAAAGGTTTTGTGATTAAGAATGTTATGCCTCTACACTGGGAACAGCCATAAACACAGGCATGTTTTTGGATCATCTGACGGTAGATCTATTCCTTGTCAACATATTATTACAATGCCTTCAGGGTCTTTCTTTTTAAATGTAATAGACACATCCAAATGTTCTGAACACAATGGAATCCACCAGCATTGTAATGTGTTAGTTAAAAAACTGTAATGTTGTAGTAAAGTTGTCATGTTGTAGTAAACAATTTTTCATTCCGCTTGTGGAACAGTAAATCGTTCCATAGACTGAACGGCGTGTACTAAAAGGCTCCAGAGAATGAGAGAAGGCATGCAGTCCATCTAAGAATTGACAAGACAAGCCAATCTGCCACATCTTAAAAGTATCTACACTAGCGACTGCTAACTGTCCAAGAAGGGTCTTTGGACCCAAAGATGACTTTAATAAAACTTCAAGGTCAAAGGTCAAAGTCAGTCAGTGTTCTGTTATACTCTAGTGGATTTATGTCAGTATGGTGACAGAATCTTAATTTAAATGTATGTAGACTAAAACTAAACTGGGTAGCCAGGGTTCTAGTTAATCCTGTTCCAAAAATGCATTTAAGCTTTGAAAAGATATAGGGGCTTTGTGAATGAGAGGCTTCTCCACCCCCATGTCACAGCAGAACTGGCCATATCCCAAAGGGTAGATAACAGGAAAAAAAGTAGGCAACTCAAAATATAACGTGAATGACGGGTGGATTTATTTACAGTGCGCAGTGCGTTTTAAAAACAGCCAAACAAAAACTGAAATAACAAAACAAAACCAGCCTCAGTCAGGCAATACACAGGGCAACAATACTTGCAAGCAAACTTACTTCTTTACAGCCTCACAGCAAGCTGACACAGGCCCTGCATCCGAATACCCTTACTAGCCGCCTGCATAGTAGCCAAAAATTAGGAAGCCACGACCTAGAACATCCGAATACTTTAGTAAGCTTTCAGTAGTAGGCGAAGCCAGGCCAAAAGTACCCGGATGGCTTTCTATTTCTGGTAGTATTTTGCAGTGTGCAAGCGAACTACACTACGCTATCCCAGAAGTCACCGGGAGGTTGAAAACCGTAGAAGAAGAACCAAAAACTTCCTGCTCGTTAAAAGTAACCAAGATGGCGGAGACTCCGGTCGCTTGTCTGACAGTGTACAAATGTGCACTTCAGTAAATAAAAGCCATGTAAATAGTTGTTCACATCACAAATGCACATAAATGTTGAGGTTATCTGATAAAATGCAGCTAACCGTTTACTACAAGCTGGCAAAATCATGACGTTAATGCAAACATCCGGGTCAGAGGAATGGCAAGAGGGCGATGTCGTAGTACGTCCGAATTGTACCTGCTACTGGCTAGTTTGCTACGTAGAAGCTACTACTGTAACGGTCGAGTGGTAAGCACTGCATAGAACGCAGTGCCTACTAAGGTTTCGGACGCAGGAAGGGACATCCTTCTCCCACAAAGTCTCCCTCAACACTTCTTCTTCTTCTTCTTCTTTCAGGTTATTGGCGGGTTATGCTTCACTCGCGCATACCGCCACCTACTGGTTCCCGGGAGGTTCTGCTACCTACTACTTAGATTCGGGCATATAGCCCTGTTGTTATAAGGTATTTCAAAATTGCCCTTACATTAGCCTCCCTTCCCAGCACTGAGGCCTGATTAAAGTCAGCTCCACCATCCCTAAGAAGCTCATCTTTACACTGCTTCCTTTCACCTTCATACTCAGGACACTCAAACAATACATGCTGGACTCCCTCAACACTAAGCTCTGCTCCCCTTTTTAAAGCCCAACCCATAATTACATTATTGGCAGGCAATTGGTAGGGACCATACAAACACAGGGAGGAACACTCCATGGACACATAAAAATATTCTTAGCACACATACTGATCCCCATACAAAATATTTCAACAATCAAAAAACACCAGAAAACTAATACATAATTACAACATAACACTAGCAAAATACATGCAAGATATACAGCCATAATCGGATTATTACACAGATGTTACACCCCTACGCCAGCAAAGTTCCTTCCAGTGCTCCGGTTCACTGGATAAGAACCAGGCTCCGATGTGGCTCCGGGTTCCCCATCGGACATGTTTGCTGACGGACCCGGAAGACAACTGCTATGCACCAAGTGAGTTATGTTTGTTTGACACGTAAAGCTATTGTTAACGGTGGATGCATAATGAAGCGGAATCAGTGGGTACCTCACTGTTCGCTATGCTGGTTCGTAAATAAATGTTTTAACTGAGTGAACATGTACTTGTGTCGTGTGTTTTTATTGTTTGCTCGCCCCACAGCGCTAGATGTGAACGTGCCAGTGTATGAATGAATGAATGGCCGCCATAGCCGCTACTGTGTAATGTGTGCGTGTGTGTCGCTATGCTATGTGAGGGTTTACTGTGAAAAATCGCGGGTTTCACCACCGCAACACCGTCGTTTTTCACAGGCTTATACAACTGCAGTCTGAACAGGGCTTTCCATCATTTACTACATTCTCTGTGCGCTGCTGTATATTTAGTTCTGTGACCACTGGGATGAAGATCCTTGGAAGGAAGACAACCTTAATCTTTAAACTGACCTTTCAACTGGATTAGAGTCCACAGAAAGTCTAGCCATGGTTATTACAGTCCGGCATTCTTCATTTCTTCATGTGTATTGGAAACCATTATGCCGGCCACTGAAGAATTAATTTGGATTAGTGGACTGTGTTTGCTTTGGTGTCAAATAAGTGGTAGAGAGCAGATGCACAATTAATGCCCCAGAATAAAAGATCAATTGCAATTAGGTGTGTCTAAAACAGTCTTACCGAGATAAGCGTCCATGCTATTGATCATTGCAGAAGAAGGGTATCGTGACCTAAGAAAATGAATTTTCTGGACTCAAAACCAGTTGACCCTGTTTGGTCAATGAACCTCAGGTGTCACTGCTGTGAAGATTAGTGTTAGACTAGGTATAAGAAATGAGTATGGGTGTTTCCATTTAGAAATACAAAGTACATGTTTCAGAACGTGGTGCAACAATTTTTCCAGGACAAACAACAGCTTGAGACAGTAGTGTGCAGAGCTCCTAAAATCATTGGCTGCAGTCAGCCTACCATACATTAGTGTTAAATATGTAAGGATTTCTGTGTGACAGATTCGTTGGCCTTCTAAACAAAATAGTAGTTCTCTCTCTATGTCCATTTTTTTATTTAACCTTTCTGACATCCAATTCGAATTAAAAAACAAGCACAAAATGCATTTAATGTTTAATTCATGGTTGTTAGAAAACCATTGTTATATAAATATTATTAATTATAATAATTAAGTATTTGAGATAAATTGTTCTTTTGCTTGAAAAAAGTGTTGGTGCCCACAGTTAAAATGTCCCCCATTGGTGTGACACATCACAGACCAAGTGTAGTCCCAAAAATTCTTCGATCACACACAAAGAATTGACATGACAAAATTGACATGACAAAATTCTCAACAACAGTGTGAAACACAAAGCTCTCCTTGTCCATTCAGACTTTAAAAAATGAGTCTTTTAAGATGGCTGTTGCTTTCAAAGGGCAATGCAACTCTTGACATGACATGTTCAGAAAAGTGTGTAATTGAAGTCAACTACCCATCTCCAGAATATAGGAAGGAGGAAGCATGCAAAATGTCACCCTTAACCTTTTGGTGGCTTAGGCCTATGTATGTTCATGACAGTTTAACAGTGATGGCAATAACAATTAGAAAATGAAATGGAGTGGATTTTATCTGATAACCAGATAACCAATGAACTGTGAAGCTTGGCTGTTAATGTGGGTTTGGTGACGGTGAGACCAGTGCATTGTTATTTTGTAAGCTGGCCATTCATATTGTGAAGGCAGGAAGGGGTCTTGTGTTTATCTCTAAACCTATGGGAATGCCCAGTTGACAATTTCTTCTCTCAAAATGTTTTTTCAATATGTCTGTCTTTGTGTGTGTGATATGTTCAGCTCTTATTGAGGTCTTAAATGTTGTTTTAGTTCCTTAAGACCCCTTAGAGGAGAAATAAGTTGAGACAAGAAAAAAACAGAAAGAAAATAGTGGATTTGAGATTTTAAGTTGAACTTGGGTTGGATTAAATTGGACTTGGCTATGAAATAGCCCTCCTCCTATCTCAGCTTCAGGTACGGAGGATTAAAAATAAAAAGTCTTCAGTGAGAAACAGTGAAACATGAAGTTGGTAAGAAATGTATGTATGAATAGCTACCAAGCTTAAAACAATCTAAAATTCTCCTATCCAGAAAGCATTCCAAGCATCATGTCATCAAGGAAGTTTTATTTGTCAAAAGGAAAGGGACATGAACAAGGGCAGAGGAGAGAGGAAGAAGGTCTAATGAGCTGGGGCATACTTTTTTCATGAGGTGCTATGGTGATGAGGATGATGTATCCTATAGAAACCTTTAAAACCACCTACACATAACGTCAAAAGAGATTGTGTGATCAGGGATGCCCAATTTCTCGTGTGCAATCATTCTTAATTCTTCCATTCCAGGTAGTTCCTCACCTGTTTCCTTCCCGAGAGGAAGGGATGAAGGAATGAAGAGAAGACGGAGCTAAGGAAGAGAGGATGGACAGTTTCACACATGGGATGTACCCAGTGTAAAAGACAGAGGTCCTTCATTTTCAGGTGGTACACCTGTATGCACGTCCTGTAATTAACAGTTGAATTTTCCTGCTCATCTATGTGCCTGTAGGTATGCTGCTCTCAAAATGAGGTATGTTCTCAATCACATGTGTAGTGCATTGGCACTGTGAATATCTCCTAATGAGACCACATGGAGAGTGCTTTTGCAAAAAGTGGCATGGCTGAGGATTTATTTGACCTTTGGCTTTTTTAAAGGCAAAAAATGTTCTGAAACTAACTAATACATATAATAACATACACTATAGCTAGTGGGACAGTCAAAACCACTGTGACTGTATGTTCACACCAGGATGGACTTCATGTTTTCTCTATAAAAGAACCGTATCTTTGCCGGCGAGAGCAAACTGGATGATCAGAGTCAATGGGAGAAGTTAAAATCTGGTTATTTTAATGACAATAATAAATAATGAGTGCCATAATGAGCTATGACATGGATCGATAGTAGCCACTCTGAATGTGTTGCTTTATTGACCCCTTTAAATTGAAAAGTATGATTGTTCACCTTAATGTTTACATCATGATTGACATGTGCAACATGAGCTACCAAGAGTGTAGCTGTTTGGGTATCTGCAGCTGCTGTGTCACTTTAGTAGCTCAGTGTGAAATGAACCCACACATACAGGAGCACTTGATCTGAGCAGTACCTTCAACCCACCCATATCCTTCTTAATAAGTTAACACTGTCACTGTCAGACTTGTTGACATGCCATCCCGTATCACCATACCTCTAATGCAATCTGATGGGCATAAACAGACTCGCCTACCATGAGCTTCAGTGGTCTGCCATGACATATTTCAACATGATTAACTTTGATTGGTGTGCTTGACTGGCCTCTTGTCAATCTTGGTGAGTTAGGGGGAGGGTGGTCTTTCTTTGTAATAAATCACATTGAGAGTTAGTCTTTTCTTGTACAACCATCTGTAAAACTCGACAACAGCATCAGCTAACTGACCTGATCTTTGTCATGATTTGACTGATATCGTGTAACCCTAACAAAGGTATCTATAATGGATAAGACCATGGATGAGGGTGCAGGAGGGCGCTGGTTATTCACCTTTCCAACCTAATTTTGTTTCCTACTAATACAGGAATTGAGCTCTCTGAACCAAAGACTAACTCCCTACCCATTAAGGCCCAGCTACACAAATTCTCATTTTGTATCTCTTTTACTCTGTTCTTTCTGAATCACTTATGATGCAGTTGCAACAGAAGGTGATACACACAATGTATAATGGTTAGATGAGCCAGATGCTTTAAACAAGTGCCACACATCATGGACAGCAGAGTGAATATGGATGAGTTAGAGAGTAATTATGTCACCTCTTTATTCGATGTGGTCTACGTGGTGAAAAATGGGCCGTCAAAAATGAGTGATGATTTATTTTCCAGAGGTTCCAGTTTGAATTTAAAATGGCTGCTTGTTCTATTCCACAGTAAGTTGAAAGAACAACTTCATAACACTGACGGATTAATAAAATGGAGCTTAGTGTGTACAGTCCTAAAAAGGAACATGTCAAAGAGGGAGGGTGGAAGGAAAATGTATATTTTTAATCATAAACCTACGAGGAGTAATCAGTGATTTAGGGTTTGGTTAAGACCATTCAACTAGTAGCAAGTAAAATGATAAACATCTTAATACACATCTTAAAATACACAATATGTATTTCAAGGTATTTGGCAGTGGGTAAACCACTCGATTACGCAAAAGGCAGCACTATTTAAGAATCCTAGTACTAAGTAGCACTGTACACTCTATTGGTTTGGTCCTCGTCTGTGGACTGGAGTCTACCATGCTGCTGCTGTCTTGTATCTGTTTAGTTTATACCTTTTGTCTCTTAGTTGTTTGCCCCTCATTTCTGATGACTGTCCTTACCCTGTCTTAGCATTTGTTTGGCCTGTGCTTGTATGTGATGGGGTATTATTTGTTTGCTTTTGGGCTAGTTAAGCTTTGCGGTGTTTGACACCTCTCTGCATGCTGCTTGCTTTGTGTGTAAGCTGCAGAGATTGTTTGTTTCTATTGTTTCTATTCTATTGTTCTACTGTCATTCTGAAACATTGTTCTAACGTTGTCTCATTAGGAGTTGTAATCTTGTCCCAGGGATATCTTTACATTTGGTCCTGGGTGGAGCAGTCAGGCTTCAGTGGTTGGCCCCAGCTCTCTCCCTTGCTGCTCCTGCCACACTTGAATGACTAGGTGATAAGGCTTCTGGGAAATCTCTTCTGGAAAGAAAAAAAAATCTCTGTGCTGCAACGGACTCGAACCACTAGACACTTTCAGTGATGCTCTGATTATTGGGAAAAGGAGAGAATAAAAAACTTAAGGTGTACGTAGTTTAATCAATTTTATTCAATTCTATTTATGTAGCACCAATATCAATTTTATCTGCCTTAAGGCATGGAGCAAAGAGGCTGCACTCAGCATGCACTGCTCAAGTAACAAAACCCTTTTTAACAAGGGTCAAGTACAAGGTCCTGCAATAAAATAGAGCAGAGGTAGATTACTTAAAATATTGGCACAGATTTTATATATACATCTCAATATGTAAAGGACACACAGCTTATGTGTCTTAATGTCAGTGTCAGTCAACTACAGCATGCAACAGGCTATCCACAGTTCTCCTTAAGTTCTCTTAAGACACAACTACACACAACTATTTCAAGTTTGTTTTTGCCAAAACAGCATGACCAAGTTGTAATGTGTTAAGAATTTCTGTAATGTCGTAGTAATGTAGTAAAGAATTTTTCATTTCGCTGGTGAAGTAGAAATTGTTCCACAGACAGAACAACATATACTGAGAGGCTGGCCCTGTAATCTTCAATGTGATGCTACTATTTCCAGTGTCTAATATCTGAAGCCTACTACTGAAATAAAGCTTTACAAAAGAGTATGAACTGTTTTGAATTTGTAATTTTGTTTCATTGAAATGCATATTACAGTGTTTGTAGAGCACGGCCGTTCGTGATCTGTATGTGATCTTTGATCTGCTTTGTTTAATGATTTGTTGATTACTGTTACACAGGCTTATATGTCGTGCCGTGAAGAATGCAGATGTACAAGTTTGTCATGGCAACATTTTAGCTAGATAAATGGACAGGGGATGGTGGCCACTTTTGATCTAAGCTCCTGTCACACACACCCACATGCACACACAATTCCGTGCACGCACACACACACACACCCTAACTCCTTCTCTGACTGCTGCTTTGTCTGCAGGCTGTGGTTAGAGGGCATTGTTGGGACACACAGGCTTATACATGTTAATGCACCTGTGCGTCCCTGCTTGTGGATGCTCAGATTGATGCCTCAGCACAGATCCACATTGATCAGTCAGACACAATCTGTGTCTCAATTTAGGCCCACTCAACCCTGCGTGTGCACACAGACACACAAACACAAACACACACGCATGCACACACACACTCATGCACATGTACACACGCTCACACACACGCACATTGTGGCTGAACATGTGGCCCTTAGGTATTGTGCATTCTTTCAGTGGAAACCGCGTCCCCCAGGGGGAGGATGACAGTGTGTTGTGCCGATCGATAATTTTCAACTTATTTGTGTAAATACTTTGTAACCTTGTCCATTAATCATTTCTGGCATTGTTGAGAAGACACACACAGTTGCCATACATACAAATAGGGGCAAGCATTTTGGCAAGTCAACTGGCAGATTTTACCCTAAAGGTGGCCGTGCACAGCCCATAAACTATTCTCAGGATTAATTAACGTGTTTCATCAATACGACGGATGCTGTGAAGATGTTTCCTATCACTGGCTATTTTATTTCCTTTGGGGGCAGTATGATACCCTCTGGCAGTCTGGCAGTTCTGTATTGAGAAACATTTTCTTCCTGGAGGTGTGCTGAAATTTAGAACAAGTGGCTCTGCTTTTACCCAATCGCTAATGTCTGGTCATGACATATGCAATTAGACTGCCTACGCACTACAATTAAAATGTAGCACCCACGTCATCGCTCACAAACACTCCCTCTGTTCGCTGATTGGCCGGGATTGGCTGGTACCCAATACAGCAATGTCAATGGCAGCACAGCCAGATTCTGTACAAAATGAAATGACCAGGCTAGCAGTATGAAGCAGTCAAAGAAAAAGGACAATTTTCTTAGTTTTGGTATGAACCTTTTCAAGACGGTTCATTTATTAGCGTCATAACCTAGAGGGTTTCGTTTTTAACATACCCAACCATGTGAAATGTTGCGTAAGCAGTAGTGCAACATTCAATTTTTGTGGTGAAAGGGTCTACAGCAATTCAGGCCTCCAGCAGTTATGTATCTAGAAAAGATTAATGTGAGTTTGTGGGGGTGGTTAGTTGTCTCATAACTGATGCTTTCTAGTGATTGGAGCGAACAAGGTGGTTAAAGGAGAACTTCGGTGTAAAATGAAAATTGGCATGTTAAAACATCATACCGAGTTGGTATGTGTACTGAGGAACAAAATTGATTTAGTCTGTTGCATTCAGAGTTTTTGTGAGTGAGAGAAAGTCCAAACAAGTTGATTGTACTACCTCTTCTCCTATTCTTCCTGCTGGTTCGTGTTCCTCAATCGACTTATGCGGACTTTTATCATGGCGGCGATGAGAAACTACAGCAAGGTACTGCCTGTCAAAACTATTTTATTAATAAATATTGTGTACACTTACAAAGTTCTCAGTGCCTCGTTTTTAATGTCAGGACCTGTGTTGTACTACCGATAGATTGTGGAGCTGTTTTAATGGTTTAAAAATAGCGTAGTCGTCATGCTTCGTCTGAGGGCACCTACCACTTCAGTTGTTGGCAACTGGGACAAACGATAAAAAATAGTTAAACTCTGAATGCAACAGGCTAAATCAAATTTGCTCCCCAATACACATACCAACTCGGTATGACGTTTTAACATGCCAATTTTCATTTTACACCGAAGTTCTCCTTTAATTGCTGTTATGTTTATGCACAACATGTCTTTGACAAAAGATATTCAGTCAATTTAGAAGAATACTATAAAATGTCTGGAAATACCTCAGTTTTTGTCTTGTCTTTGTTGATATTGCTTATTTATTAATTAAATAATTAAGTTACTTATTTATTGACACTGACATTAAGCAAAAGAAAGCAATTTTTAAGGTAGCTCTTGTCAGTGAGCTTTTCTGTCCTTTGTCATAAGTGTCTTATAGTAGTGGTTGGAAGAGACACAAGGCCAAAGAGGATATGAGCTAACATACATTTTTAATGAGAATTTCAGCCCTCATTTACAATACTGGCATGAATGGAATTCTAATGGTGCTGCAACAGGCTGTTTTTCAACAAACACTTTCCCTCACAGCTGGCCGCTTGTCTGTCTGGATTCTGTTTCCCTGCTGATGAAAGCCAACCAAGAGAGAGTTCCTGCATGTGCTTGAGCATACAATATAAATGTCTTCAATTGACACATGACGTGGAGGTGGTGTGGGCAGGGAGCCTCCACGCTGAGGATCCGTTCTCTGTTTGCGCCTGTTATTGAGGGCGTTTATCATCGGTGCCCACAGCTGTTGACTCCCCGGAGCTGCGCAGCTGTGTACTTTGTCTCCTGATTTTTGTGTTACAAGCCTAAAGCCTTCCTGAACATCCCTCATCACTCACCAGGGTGATGTAGACACCCCCTCCTACCCCCCACAACCATCACCACTAAACATTTAACTCCCACCCATCCCCCCTCTTTCTTCAGATTCCAGGAGCTGTGGAGGACCTTGTAGGAAACAAGCTTGTTGGCAAGGGGCCCACAGTTTTGTTGTCTTCTGAGAATGTTGCTACCCTCAAATGCCAAGCAAGCTCTATAATCCTGTTCATCATACAAATCATTGTTTTATTTCTTTCTGTCTGTTGCTTTTCTCTTAATCCATTTACTGTGTTTTGTACAGCCCTTTGGACAGTGCAAACTGTATTTAAATGTGCTTTATAAATACATTTTACTTAATTACTTCTAAAGACAATTTTTGGTTACACTTTATTTTAACAGTCCCTGGAACAGAGTATCAACATCATCAAGTACAGTGTTAAAATATGTTATAACATTATGTACTTAGACTTTACGGTTAGGGTAAAGATTGGAATAAGGGTTAGTGCTGTTAGGTATGTAGAATGTAAGTACATAATGTTATAACATGTTGTTACATTTGTTGTTACATTTAAATAAAGTGTTACCAAATATTTTTTCTTGCCCTGTCCCTTCACCTCAGACTGAGTCAGAAAAGCACACAGTAGGTTGACACCGAGACAGATGAATGGATTGCCGTTTTCTTATCATGAGAAGGGCAAGGAAGGAGTGTGCTGTAATGGAAATCTCCTGCGTGTACAATACTGTGATGTTATTTTTTTGTAGCTGTCGGCGCACTTTCCATCATTATAATGAGGGAGGCTCAATTAGACACAATCTACAATGGGGGCTCTAAATGTCACAGTACAGGTCCTGACATTTCTATGTTTGATATGGTATCAAAAATGGGAGCCATACGAGTTCACAGTGAGAACTAATCGACGGTTACAAATGACAAATCCTTCCTGCCATCCTTCCTTCAGCTTAGGAGCTGAGAACAATACTGATGCAAATTTTGCCCCACACCATCACAAAGCCAGCACTTGCATCAGGGTAAAAAAAACACACTATTTTTAAGTGTTAAGTGTTATATTTAAGTCCAGTCACAAGAATGACCAACAACTGCACATTAAAGAAAGCAAGGGCATTTACATACTTAAGTTACATTTAAATATTTTTTTATTCTTAAATTTGTTACGCTGCCCCCTATTCATAGGGTCAAGGTAAAACCCTGCAAACAACCATTTGAGGAGAAAAAAGTGGGCAGCAGCACTTTAGCTGGTCTAATCTGAGTCAGTGATTTATGCTAAGCTAAAAAGTGCTGCTGCCAGATCTGGAGATCAGCTGTACGAATTTAAAAAATCTTGGCAAGTTGGAAAATTACCTTATTGTAAAAGTGTAGTGTTCCTTTAAATCGGAATAACAATTTAAAATTGCTATTTGTTGGCCAAGTATGTTGACACTCAAGGAATTTGGTTCTGGCTATTGATGTGTGCTACTGTCCACAGCATTTGTGCTGTATAAGCCTACATTAAAACACACATTTGAAGACAACACAATTTACACATTATTTGGTGTATGAGGACATAAACAAAAGATAGGTGACAAAATGATGCGACAGGCTATGGCAAAATTAAGCAACTTATTTAAAAGAAAGAATAAGAAAATAGGAAAAAACATAAAAAGTGAAACAGACAGACAACAGCAGACAATGAAGAGAACTCTCCCCCGTGGGTGACATCAGGGCCTCCTTTTAAAGGGCCGTGCACCAATACCGAGCAATTCAGCTCTCACTCCGCATTCAGGTGGTGGTAATTGGGCCAATTAAGCCACCCATGGGATCTGCAAGAGTTAAACAGAAAACAAAGAGGCAAACCAAAACACAAAGCACAGAAACACATACAGGGTCGTAACACCCCCACCACCAAAAATCAAAATCATATGTTGATCAAACTCAATACCACTCTCACTGGTCTCCACGAGAAAAGGTGTCCGCCAAGATGTTATGAGTCCCCCTTTTATACCTTAGGTCCAGGTTAAAACCTTGCCAGTACAGAGACCAGCGCATGATGCGCTGATTGGTGTTCCTGCTGAGAAAAATAAGAGGGTTATGGTCGGTAAACACAGTGACTGGAACTGAAGAGAAACCCACATAAACCTCAAAGTGTTGTAGTGCCAACAACAATGTCAGTGTCTCCTTCTCGATGGTACTATAGTTCAACTGATCTTTCAGGAACTAGAGAAGTAACAGATGGGGTGATCAAGCCCATCAGTTGCTTCCTGGAGAAGGACAGCACCAACTCCTGTCGCACTTGCATCCACTTCAAGCTTGAAAGGCAGCTCGAAATTTGGTGCTGCCAACACCGGAGAACAACAAAACAACGCCTTGGCATTGCGAAAAGTGCTACGAAGCAAATTTGTAAGGGGTAACACAACAGAGAAGTTGGGACAAAAACTGCACTAATAACTGGCCATCCCTATGAACCGGTGCAGCTCACACTTAGTTTGGGAGTGGGAAAATTCGTAATGGCCAAGATTTTGGACTCTAGTGGCCTAACTTTTCCCTGACACACCTGTTTGCCTAAGTATGTTACAGTGGCTTTTCCAATTTCACATTTGGCCAGGTTTAGAGTCAGGGAGGCATCATGCAACCGCTGAAACACAACTGACAGAAGATAGTCAGACCAGGATGACGAATGGCAAACGATGTCATCTAGGTACACCTCACAGTTGCTAACACCTGCCAAAACCTTGCACATAAGACGCTGGAAGGTCGCAGGTGCATTGCGGAGACCAAACGGTATTACAGAATACTGCATAAAGCAGTCAGGGGTAACAAATGCTGAGATTTGAGCAGCACGAGACGTTAATGGCACTTGCAAGTAGCCTATCAATAAATCAAGCTTACAGACAAAAGTAGCTGAGCCAACTCAATCCACACAGTCTTTCAGTCTTTCGTGGAAGTGGCAAAAAACTAGACAAATGTTTTAGAGCCTCGGAATTTTGAAGCTGAGGAGAAGACACAGGCACATCACGAAAACTAAGTCCATTCTCCTCGGGGGAGTAGGATGACAACACAGGAGTTACAGAACCAACAGAGACAGGACATACATTCACCTCACTCTCTGTAGAGACAAAAGGCTTCAACACATTCAAGTGGCAAACACAAGTCTTACGCTTCCGGTCTGGAGTACAGATAACGTAATCAGTAGCACTCAGTTTGGACTCGACCTAATAAGGTCCAGCAAACTTGGCCTGTAGGGCAGAACCCACAACAGGAAGTTAAACTAACACTTTGTCACCAGGATGAAATGACCGGTCCACAGACTTGCGATCATAGCGTGTCTTCATTTTAACCTGGGCTGAAGCCAAAGCTTTCTGTGCACAAGCACAGGCATGGTGCAGATGCTCACGGAAAGATGACACGTAATCCAACATGTTCTGGTCATGAGAAGTGGGGCCCCCATCCCACTTCTCACACAGCAACTTCAATTGACCACCAACAGTGTGACCAAAAATCAAATCAGCAGGACTGAAACCAAGTGACTCCGAAATCGTCTCACGTACCGCAAACAAAAGAAGAGGGAGCCCCTCATCCCACTCTTTGCTGAATCGAAACAGTAGGTTTGAAACAACCAGAAACTATTGTGCTCTTCAAATGCACAGTGTGCAAAGGAATATTTGAAGGCTGCACACCAATGCCTTGAAGGAGCATATCAGAACCACAGTACGTGTCCTTAGAAAAAGGCAGAGTGGACGCAAGAACAAGTGGACGCAAAGCTCTGAGCTGAGCCTGTATCCCTTAGAATTTTAACTGGGACAGCGTCTTCCTCACAGCCAGTGAGTAAAACTGTACCATCCAAAACAAATGGTTGATAATCAGATCAATTTCACAATGAGATGGTAAAGTTTTGCAAACAAATCCTGAACCCTTTGAATCATTTCGTTTTGGTGAAAAACTTTACTCTTGTGCGTAAGCACAAACTCGTCTGCACAAACAGCAGCTTGCGCAAGAGTTGTTACCTTTTGATTTTTTAAAAATACATGGCAACATTGGCTGGAACACAATTTTTTAATTCTTCCAGTAACACCAGTTCTTTAAGTTCTTCTGCAGTGCGCGCACGCTGAGACGCACACCACCGCTCAAAAGCTTGCTCTTTCTCTCTAGCAAACTCGACATATGTGAGTTTTTTCTGTCAAAGGCCACAACATTTTTGTCTGTATGCCTCAGGGACTAAGTCATGGGCATTCAATACTGCAGTTTTCACATACTGATAGTCCGAACCTTGTTGCACAGAAAGGGCAGCATAAACAGACTGTGCTTTGCCACACAGCACAGTTTGCAACAGGATCGTCCAAACTTCAATTGGCCATTTTAAAATTAGCGCAACTCTTTCAAAATGCATGAAGTATTTTTCAACTTAACGCTCATTAAACGGAGGTACCATTCGGGCATTACGAGCAATGTCAAAATGTTGCACAGACGGAACAGAGGGTGGCGGAACTGAATCAGAACTGCCCATCGGAACAGACAGGACAAGCTAATGGTGCAGTTACAGGAGAATAACCCATCGAAGCAGAGACTTGAGGTGCAACAGTAACATCACCTATCGGAACAGAAGGTGGACCAGCAGAGACAGCAGTACCTAAAAGAGCAGACAGGACAGGGAAGCAGCGGAATGGACAGTGCTATGAACAGAAGAACTAGGTGGTGACCCATACAATGAAGCAGCTGGAGGGCCGTGCGTAATGATGGTAAGTCCTTTTACAGCCAATTCTATTTCCAACTGCTTCAGAGCAAAGTCACATTCCTCACGTTCCCTTTCGAGCTGATGTTCACACATTCTTTCATTCTCGCATGCTTCATAAACCCCTTTCACACTGCACAACACCCCTCTGAAAAGGTGGGTTGAGGAGGCGTAGCCTAGTGGCACTGTAACATTACGCGAAGGATATTGCTGGGCATGTACAATGACGTGAAAGACCTGTGCATCAGAGGTAAATTGTCTGCAAATTTTTCATCAGTTTTTCAAAACAACCATAGCAGGGCACACAGACTTGCTGGCTCTTTGTACAACCATTTAAGGGCAAATTACATGGTACTGTACTGCACGTGGATGCTTACACGGGATTGCAAATATATGCAAATAATACATTTGATGCCGCAATACCGTAGCTATTTGTACACGGTATCATCAACGTAAACTATCATCCAATAATTTACTCCATCCACACATTTTTGCCCACGGTGAAAAAGCTCACGACACTTAGGGTGAAGATGCACTGGGCCAAAGGGGTCTTTGTGGGGATATTTGCAGTCACATATTTTGGGATATTCACAATATATGGAGACGTATTGGTCGATGTGCTCTGGACATATGTTTTCTTAACACTAGTAAACAGATATCATCAAACATTTTACTCTCTACAGTTTTCAAACATTTTGCTCTCACGGTTAAAAAACACACCACACAATGATTTGTCTCTCAAAATGTGCTGTTTCCGACAAACTCGGGGTTTAAAATGACACTACAACTACCGGGGTAACAGGAAGAGAACTCGCAGTTTTATTTTGGGTGAGTTATACATGATTTATGTGAAATAAATAGCATATTTCGAGAGACAGTTTGCAGTTCGCCTCTGAACTTCTTGTTGGTGTTTTTGTGGTTCTGGGGTGCATTTACCAAAAAAAGACGGAGGTTAGCATTAAACCACCATTGTACAACATAGGTTCAAACTACCCAGCACTACCAGTCCGACTGTTTCCATCTCCAACCACCAAAGTACGATGGAAGTCTGAACTATGTTAGTTTGGACTTCCATGGTTCAAACTGCAAAGTACCCAGATGTTTTGGAAGTGCTCAAAGAGTATTCGGATGCATTTGTTGTGGATAGCGACAGAAACGATTGAACTACATAAGGACAGAAACGTAGTCTCATTTAATTTAAGCCAGTATGACAGCTCTGGGATATTTCCGTCAACATAATTATGTGCCTTACTAAATAAATGCAATGACTGAATGTCTGTATATGTATGTATATTTTATATATACTACGGAATATTGGAACGTATTGGAAGTACGGCTATAAATATAACCTATCCGTCCATTTAAGTAAGAGGTGTGGTAGATGAGTGGTTAGCACGTCAGCCTTTTAAAGGAAGTGTGCTTCCTTTTAGGGTGCGATATGGGTTCGAATCCTGTTGAATAGTAATCAATTTGAAACAGGTGGAAATGATCTATAGGACAATGGAATAACCTTGCCTGTGGGTCAGTAATCAGTGCTCATACATCACAGTATTACAAAAGCGCACATTAACATCACTGACATACATTAACATTAAGCTCAGCTGTTTTCCCTGTTTTAAAAGTCCTGATGGTGGCACTTGTGAAACGTCACCATACCACATCCCGCACCCCGTTTCACCTCGGCTCGTGTACACATATCAACCCGTGTTGCAAAAAAGTGTAGGGTCTGAGGTGGGTCGAATTGGCATGTCATTTGGACATGCCACCCCGTGTCGGCAGTGTTACAACTACAGGTGACTCACTAATTTCGGCTGAAATTACCGGTAATTTTGGCAGTGTGAAAGGGGCTATAGTCAAGTTTCTTTAAATCAAGTTCTAGTTGCAGTTCTAGCTTCTTGATTTTGACTTCCTTTTCAAACTCTTTTCTGACTCTGACTTATCTGACTCTTTTCTGACTTGTTATTTTCTCAACCCAAATGCTGCGTTAAATCTGTTTCAACTCATAGTTGGTTTCTTTTAACCCAATATGGGTAAATTAGTGCCACCCAGCTGCTGGGTTATTTTTTGGGTCACCTTCACGACAGACTTTGTGCTACAGTAACCCAGCTACTTGGGTAACTGTAACCCAGCACGACTGGACAGGGAAAGCCTTCAGCAAAGTTAAAGGTTTGTAATATTTTTTTTTAACTAAAGTATGTCTGCTGTAAAGGCAGCAAACGTAAGTTAACGGTCATATCAAAAATAGACTAGATGTACCGCATAGCGGTACATGGTATGACCGCCGCAGTGTATTGAAATGTGGGAACTGTTGGTATGATGAGTGTGTGGTAGAGCAGTGTTGTGAGGTGAGAATTTGTGTGGAAGTGATTTTCTGGAAGTGGGCATGAATGTGGGTTTTGAATGAATGACATTGTGTGTGTTTGTATAGTGTGTAGGAGTGATTTGTGAAAGGAATAGGCAAAATGAGATTTTGTACAATTACAACACCCCCTATGGACCAAATTGTATGGCACGTGCTGTGGTGTTAGAGGTCTTTGTGCTGATCATGCATGACGTATTTTGTGCAGTTCCCACCTTCTCGGTCCAAGATATTAGCAACTCAAAATCCCAATTTTTGCATTTACCCTTATCACTAGGTGGCGCTATGCTTCAAGTGAGTGTTTATGGGCTGGGCCGATACGCCTCTGTAACACTGACATACTAACACAAAATTGTTGTCTTGGGCAAAATTGTTGACGAATTATTTAAGAAAAACAGTTTTTGACACCTAGCTTCGCCAATAAACATCGCCCCCTATGACAAAATGTCACAAAATTGAGTACACATGAAAAGAAAGCTGTTTAGAGATGGCATGTCAACTTTGACCAAATTTGAGCAATTAAAAGCCAAGATATGGACTTTTGAAGAATTTTAAGCTACGTGTTAAATGTTCATTGACATGTAACTTCGAAACGGTTTATCTCAAGGTAAATCCTTTGATAACTTTTTGTCAGCATTGTCTGTAGATGAAATATACCAAATTTGGTGAGATTCACATGAACAGCCTATGACGAGTTCGTTCAGATTCGTTTTCGCAATGTTAAAATTTCACGGAAATTGTTTTCGTTGGAAGTGGGCGTCGACCAGTGCTTTCAATGCGTGAGAGTCAATAGATTTCACGATAAAAAAAAAGTTGTTGTAAACGTTAGCATTCTCTAGATAATAAGGCAAAATGACATTTTCTACAATTACAGCGCCCCCTATGGACCAAATTGTATGGCATGTGCTGTGATGTTAGAGGTCTTTGTGGTGATCGTGCATGACGTATTTTGTGCAGTTCCCACCTTCTCGGTCCAAGATATTAGCAACTCAAAATCCCAATTTTTGCATTTACCCTTATCACTAGGTGGCGCTATGCTTCAAGTGAGTGTTTATGGCCTGGGTCGATACGTCTCTGTAACACCGACATATCACAAAAATTTCATGTCGTTGGGTGAAACGTTCATTGAGTTATTCAGCAGAAACTTTTGCCGGTCTCCCCCTCTTTGACGGACACTGGCACAGCAGGGGGGTGGCCCTTGGGGGCCAAAAGCTTCTATTCGCTGAAGAAGTTCTAGGGCTACATGCCTACAAAAACTCATGTCCCCCTGACTTCCAGTGTCCCGGAAACCGTTGACGGGAAATTGCTGAAAAAAAAAAAAAAAGGGAAAAAAGTCGCAGCAACACTATAATGACCGCTTTCGCTAGCTTCGCTAGCGGCGGTCATAATAAGCAGTTACCATCAATGTTCATTTATCCAAAGAACAATAGATCTACAATCTAGCTACTTAGCCTGCCAAAGTCATTAGCACACAACACCTCGTTAACCTTGGACGTTAATGGTTAGCATGTCCACAGAAAGCTAGAGGCAGTAAGACCAGAGAACCACTGACCTGTTCTTGTTTAGTTGTGTTAACTTCTGTCAACTAAATGACAGCAGAAATGTTTATTCATTTATTTTTGTATTTGATAGATTTGCTTGTAGTATATGTATGAATGAATAGGGAAGGAGCTCTCCTTGAAACAAAACGTCCAGAATTGCAGCAGAACCAGAACTCACAGGTAGTATTTTCAGATAAGCAATTAACGGTAGAAAGTTTCAGTAAATAGCAAAAGGACTGGGTAGGAGTTGCTGTATGATTGTGGCAGAAATCATACAGCAACTCCTACCCAGTCCTTTTGCTATTTGAGACTGTTAACACAGATAAAGATTGCCTGCACTCATGTAAGAACGTCTTTTTTACGTATTGTGCTGAACATGCTTGGATAGATAAATACAATCAAACATTAAAGTATTTATAGAAGACTAACGAGAAGACATTTCAAAATGGGTAATTGTAATTTCTCATGACTTTATCTTCGGTTGGAGGTGACTGAAAGAAAGCAGAGATTCATCCTTTGTGAAGAGCCAGGTACAGTTGCTCTGTATTGCTTCTCTGTTGATTTGTTGTTATTTTACATATTACCAAGCCTCACGTGCATATAAGATTCACTACTGTTTTATGGCAGTGTATAGCCACCTGTGTCTTGCAATGGTTAAAATATTGATGATTCTCTACCATGGAGCCCGTGTCAGCCTAGCCAACTTCAGTGTTGTTTCCCTACTGGACTTATATGGATCTCACAAAAAAACTCAGCTAAGCTTTTGTACATGGTAAATTCTACATAGAAGGGACCACTCTACACTTTTTTGTGTGCAAAACACTTTGTATTACATAACATTCATACTACAAACACATCCATTCATTACTGTATGTACACTGAAGTTCACATTTAACCTTTCCTCATTTCATCACTTTGTAAAAAGTGCCGCATAGAACTAAATTTAAAAAGGCAACATACTTCACTTTTTTTTACAGTGTGCACATACATACATTGCTCTCTATATTGACATTTTTTTTACTTTGAAAAATTAAATGCAAAAAATTACCATTTTTCTACATTTTTGCTATGAGTGAAAGTCTCTTTCCCAATTGAATGTCTTATGGATAATTTTTACTTTTCAAATATTGTTTTGGATAATGTGCCTTTTAGTCTTTGACTGTATAATACCGTTTTGTCTCTCTGTGTTTCTTTTGCTGTTAATATACTTTTGCTTTAATATTGTTCTGTTTATATTTGGTCTGGTACAATAAAATGTCTTACACAAACTGGTCTGTTCATTAGTTTGGTGTGCACAGTCTATAATATAGTTAATAATAACCCATTTTTTGAGTATATTTAACCCAGCCATAAAGTCAATTTAGCCAAAATATTGGGCTACAATAACAACCCAACCATTATATGAATTTAACCCAATGGTTTTGTTAAAACCATTTGGGTTAAATGCATAACCCATTTTTCTGGGTTAAAATAACCCATGCTGGGCTGGTCCAGCGTTTGGGTTAAATTTAACCCAGTATTTTTTAGAATGCTGCTTTCACGTTCAACTCTGTTTCTAGCTGCCTCCAACAACTTGCGCTCTTCAAATGCATACTCTTTAAATGGTGTACGGCTTGCAGCCGGAGTAAATGGAACAGGTGACACTACTGGGGCCTCTGCATGGGCTGGCAAAACCTGTTTCTCAATTAAACCTGATACAACCGCTTTCAACAGTGTATCACGCAACTTCTTGTCATCACACGTTATGTTGACAGAGTAGCACTCCGCAATCTGATTCAGCTTCTCTGAATCAGAGTGGAACAAAATATCCACTGAAGGATTCTTAACAAAAGTGTCTACCACAGACATTGTAACTAACTAAAATACAAAAATAATGTATGTGTGTATGTATGTCTGTAATGTATGAGCTGTGGTAGTCGACCAGAAAATGTTTGACAAACAGACGAAACTCACACCAATTAACTATTTCCTCACTTCCCTCCACACCCAAAAGAATGAAGGCTCACAGACGAAGTGAAGGAAATCTGAAGGGAGCTATCAGACAAAAGAACTTACAAAAAGTTTGCCACCAGGCCAAAACGTCACTGAAAACATGTGCGCTCTTTGTCCAGCAGAACAAAAACGCAACCACAAACTTGCGGCCGACAATTTTTTTTTACCTGAGGCTTGGCATCATTTCCAGCAGCACGCTGAACTGATGTTTTCAGGATCCCTGAGGGAAAAGGCCAAAAGCGATAAGTGTAGCTATCTATTATTATGGGTCGGGGAAAAGGGCAGGACATTGTAACGTTGTCAGAGGCAGATGTGGACATGTGGACGTTGTCAGAGGCAGAAGCTTAGAAGTTAAAAACTTAATACACGAAGTACTCAAAGTACGTCACCCCCAAGTCAAACCCCATCTATGCTCGTTACTGCTTTCACAAGAGAAGACAAGGTGATAAAGAGACTTTCAGGCAGTTTATTACGCAGAGTTAAAACTGCTTATGAGGGACTGCGGCTACCCAAATGGCAAAGAAATGGTCCGTGACCAAGTTGTCATTGCCACCAACTCTCCACGCGGGCAAGAGAAATTACTCAGCCAAGGTGCAGAGCTGACATTAGAGAAG
This sequence comes from Coilia nasus, assembly GCA_027475355.1. Lineage (NCBI taxonomy): Eukaryota > Metazoa > Chordata > Actinopteri > Clupeiformes > Engraulidae > Coilia > Coilia nasus. The sequence continues at coordinate 33,675,571 of CM050203.1, forward strand.
GCTATTGACATCGCTCGATTGCACGAGCTAGCCCAAGCGCAGATGAGGGAGATGATGGGACACCGCAATGTTGGCAGTGAATCAGTACACACCATCAGCAAAAGACCAACCAACAGACGTCCAGTTAAGTTTGGGCCAAGAGAGTTTAGCCCAGCGAACACCACCTGTGGGAAGTGCGGAGGCCAACACAACAGAGATACGTGTCCAGCGTGGGACCCACAGCACGATGAAGCAATCAACCGCATCAAACAGCTCATCACACACCACCCAGTGTTCACATTCCTCGACCCCCAGAAGGAGTTGAGGCTCCAGGTCGATGCCTCAAAGTGCGGCCTGGGTGCAGTCATGTTCCAGGAAGACAGACCTGTGGTGTGCGCATTCAAGTCACCGAACAGCACAGAAGAAAACTAGCACAAATAGAGAAAGAACTGTATGCAGTGCTGTTCGGGTGCAGACATTTTTATGAGTACATGTATGGAAGGTAATCGTCGAGTCGGACCACAAGCCGCTGGAAGCCATACTCCGCAAGCCCCTGGCTGCAGCGCCGGCTGGCTCCAGAGGATGATACTGCAACTTCAGAGGTATGACATCATCCACTGCCCTGGGAAAGACATACCAGTAGCCGACACCCTCCCACGCAACACCATGATGACAGCATCACAGAAGGGTTAGAGGCACAGGTACACACACTCATCAGCAACGTACCAGTGAGTAAGAACAAGATGCAGGAAATCAGAGAGGCAACAGCCCAGGATACCCAACTTACCACACTCAGAAAGACTACCAAGACAGGTTGCACAAGCAGGAAAGCCAACCAGGAGGACGTTGCAATAGTCAAGGCGAGAGATGACCATAGCCTGTACCAGGAGCTGAGCAGCGTATTGGGTCTGATTTTTCTAATGTTGTACAGCGCATAACGGCACGACCGCGCTACGGAGGCAATGTGGTCAGAAAAAGTCATCAATCATGACGCCCAGGTTTTTAGCAACCTTGTGTAGAGCAACCATGACAGTGCCCATATTTAGGTTGATATCATGGTAGATTGACTCCTGGGCTGGGATCACCAGGAGTTCAGTCTTAGACAGATTGAGCTGGAGGTGGTGTTCCTTCATCCATGCGGAAAGTTCGGAGAGACAGGCAGAGATGCGTGCAGAGACCGTGGTGTCATCTGGTCGGAACGACAGGTAAAGCTGTGTATCATCAGCATAGCAATGATAGGAGAAGTCGTGTGAGCGGATCACACGCCCCAGCTGCTGACCAGCTGTAGGTCAAATGAGTTGATGAGGGATAAAAAGTCTGTAGCACATACCTTGTCTAGGTGGATGGTGAAATCACAGAGGACTAGTAGCGGGCAGTCGAGATCAGCGATGGAGGACAGTAGTGTGTCTAGCTCTGTCACGAAGTAACCCAGAGGTCCTGGTGGACGGTAGATGACAACCACTGAGATTTTAAGTGGAGCTGTTACCTTGATGGTGTGGTATTCACTTATTTATTCACTTATTACCTATGATGCCATTTCACTCCAAAATATTGGAAAGGAATATACTTTTTTATTTCATGATGTTTTAATCGACGATTCTACCTGGCCAACTGAGATTCTTCGGAAAGCAGCACGAAACCATGGAGACGCAAATGCACCTCCGAGGCGCTGTAGGAAGAAACACAGAGGAAAACGCAGTGGCGGTTCTACATTGAATTACTCCCCGGGCGAGACCCCCTCCGAGCGCCCCAAGCCCCCCCCCCCTCCCCCCCATGACAAAAAAAAAAAAAAAAACATACTTTTGCACGTTTTGTTATGAGCACATAGTGATTCTTATTATTGAATTGCACTTGAAATTAACATCAAAACACTGTAGGCTACAAAAACTCTTATACAAAACATCCATAAATTACAATTTCATTATGATAGCATGCCCTTACATGCCAAATGTCCAAATGTCCGTCATTAGACGCCATCTTTAGGGAGGAACAATTAGCTCCTTGGTTACTGCCTCGAATTCTACAGTATGCTTGTTACACGTTCAGGTATGACTGGTTTACTATGCTAAACTACCCTATAGTTAAACTGTGCAAACTATGAGTTGCAGCAAATTGCAAATGTTGAAACTACCATAACATTTTGTTGGCTAATGACAGGGCTCAACGTTAATCCAAATTATGGAAATCAATAATAACTTTACTTGTAACCGTTTTGTTGCAAAGCCAAATCTTATGGTGAAATTAGATCTTGTGTTTGTTGAGCTAAGACCGAATTATTCTTGAGTATAGCAATCGTAGCATCATAGCTAGAAGGCTAACAAACGTAAGAGTTATACCATGATTAACATTAGCCCTTCATTCGTGGCATGGATAATGTGATCATGCAGAGAGAACAGTTGCATACCTTCATCTTTTGCTCGTTTCTACACTTCTAATGGCTTTGACCTTTTTCTGTCCATCTGCTGTTTGTCACTCGACAGTCAACATACTGTATTTCCCATCCCCGAACACTGTCACTGCCGACTAGGAGTTAAGACTTATTCACCTTGGTGACCGCCTACTCGTTTTGTATTGCCCTGTTTTATTAGCCCTTTCACACAATTAAAAGATGTGCAGGAATTATAAACCTGTAAATATAATGGTAGGAATAAAATGTGCGTTATTGGGAAGAAAGGTTATGTGTGACTGACTTCGCTCACTAATTGCAGAGTATTGCCCACTTGTGCATTGCATTTCAGAGACGCAGAGGTGAACTGTCCCCCGCGCCCCCTCCCCTTTGCCCTTCTCTCGCAGCTTCTGTGCACTGGAACTTTTCAGCAGGGGCGCGGGCAGCCAAAGGGGGCGCCAATTTGCCAATTTCCTACACAGTGATGTGATAGATATTAAAAACTTTTTTAGATTATATATATTTTTCAAGCACTCGTGAGGCCAATAGCACGGCGCCCTTTCACGAAATTGCGCCCTGGGCGAAGGCCCAGCCCGACCCCCCCTAGAACCGCTACTGGGAAAACGTGCCGGTGCTCGAAACAGACTGAGGAATAGAGCACATAGGCCTCCACTGCCAAGCATTCTCCTAGCCAATGTCCAGTCTCTTGAAAATAAGATGGATGAGCTTCGAGCGAGGACACAGTTTCAAAGAGACATCAGGGACTGTAACATCCTGCTTTACAGAGACATGGCTAACGGAACTTGTACCGGACTGTACTATCACTCCGGCAGAGTTTTTCTCTGTCACTCGGTCCGACAGGACAGAAGAGTCTGGAAAGACTAAAGGTGGCGGAGTATGCATCATGACGAACACCAGATGGTGCAACTCAAAGAATGTCACCGTCTTCTCCAAGTCATGCTCGCCTCATCTGGAACATCTAGCAATCGTGTGCCGTCCTTTCTATCTACCTCGTGAGTTCACATCAGTCATATTCACTGCTGTCTATATCCCCCCACAAGCAAATACAGACATCGCTATAACAGAGCTGCAGGAAGTGTTAAATAGGCAACAACATAAGCACCCGGGGGCTGCGCTTATTGTGGCTGGCGATTTCAATCAGGTACATCTAAACCGGTCCATGCCTGAATTTATTCAACACATCAACTTCCCCACACGAGGAGACAACATATTGGACCACTGCTACACACAGTTCAGAGACAGTTATAAAGCTAAGTCTCTACCGGCTTTCGGAAAATCAGACCATGCCGCTATTTTCCTGCTGCCTAAATACAGACAGATAAGTCAGAGGGAAACCCCAGTGACGAAGGAGGTCAAGCGCTGGACCGACCAATCGGAAGCCAGGCTACAGGATGCCCTTAGCAACGTTGACTGGGAGATGTTCCAAACAACTTCTGCCGATATCAACGAGTTTACGGAAGTGGCATTGAGTTACATCAATCTGCTAACTGATACCATCATTCCGACTGTAAAGATAAAAAGTTTTCCAAATCAGAAGCCATGGGTGGACAAAGACGTAAGAATGGCCTTAAAGACACGAACCACAACTTACAATGCAGGGCTTACTTCGGGCGACATGTCGGATTACAAAGTAGCATCGTACAGTTTACGGAGAACTATTAAAGACGCTAAACGGCGCTATCGGGACAGAGTTGAAGCTGATTTCATGGCGGGTGACCCAGCACGCGTGTGGAAGGGACTACGAACCATCACAGGCTTTGAAAGAAAGTCCCCTTCTCTGACTGCTGTGAGTAAATCTCTACCAAGTGAGCTAAATGCTTTTTATGCTCGTTTTGATGCTCAAGATACAGTAGATCTTGTACAAGCTGCCGTGAACTGTGATGCTAGTGGAGACACACCCTTTTGTGTCACAGAGATCGATGTCAGGAATGTCTTGAGCAAGGTTAATTGTAAAAAGGCTTCTGGGCCAGATGGCGTGTCTACCAGAGTTCTGAAATCCTGTGCTGTTCAGCTAGCTCCTGTGTTTACTTACATCTTCAACACATCATTGGCCCAAGAGACAGTTCCAACTTGCTTCAAGCAGTCCATTATTGTTCCCGTGCCGAAAAACAAAAGTCCATCATGTTTAAATGACTATCGACCAGTGGCCTTAACGTCTACAGTCATGAAGTGTTTTGAGAGGCTTGTCAAAAACATGATTTGCTCAACCCTGCCAAGCTCCTTTGACCCCTTCCAATTTGCCTATAGAACCAACAGGTCCAGAGAGGACGCCATCACCAACCTCCTGCACAGCACCCTAACTCACCTGGAGGAAGGAAAGGGGAATTATGTGAGAATGCTATTCATTGACTTTAGTTCAGCCTTTAACACCATAATACCCCTCAAGTTGGTCACAAAGATGAAGGCCCTGGGACTGAATTCCACACTATGTCACTGGATACTGGACTTTCTCACTAACCGTTCACAAGTGGTTAGAGTAGGTGGTCTGACATCTGACATATTAACCATCAATACTGGAGCTCCCCAAGGCTGTGTTTTGAGTCCTCTGCTGTACAACATCTACACTCATGACTGCAAAGCCAGCAGTAGTCACACCTCCATTATCAAGTTTGCTGATGACACTGTGGTCATGGGCTTAATCAGCAACAACAACGAGCAGGCCTACTTGGATCAAGTTGAGGAGGTGGCACAGTGGTGCCAGTCTAACAGCTTGACACTGAATGTCAGTAAAACAAAAGAAATGGTGGTGGATTATAGGAGGCAGCGGGTTAGCAGCTATACTCCACTAATGATCAGCGGGCAACCTGCAGAGAGAGTCCCAAGTTTTAAATACCTTGGTGTCCACATCACTGAAGATCTTACATGGACTGTTAACACACAATATGTAGTGAAGAAGTCCAGACAACGACTCTTCTTCCTTCGTCAGCTAAGGAAATTCAAGGTTTCTTCCTCTGTCCTGAAGGCCTTCTACACTTCAGCCATAGAGAGTGTACTAACAGGTAGCATCATCACCTGGTATGGGAACTCCACAGTCAGAGATTGCAGTACTCTGCAGAGAGTAGTACGTTCAGCTGAACGCACCATTAGAACTCCACTCCCTGCTCTGCAAGACATCTATCCCAGAAGAGTACTTTCAAGGGCCCAAAAGATTTTGAAGGACTCCTCTCATCCTGGAAATGGGCTGCTTAAACCACTGAAGTCTGGAAGACGCCTACGCAACCACTTGGCTAGGACTGAAAGACTCAGGAGGAGTTTCTATCCCCAGGCCATCAGAACCCTGAACACACAGTATACTGCCTTTGCACACATTCACCACTCAGCCCCCCCCCCCAAGTCCCCCCCCCCCACACACACAGCCCTCCCCTGCCTCATGCCCCCCTCCTACACACACACACACAACACGCAGCCCTAAGCTCTCGCCCCCCCCCCCCCTCCCCAGGAAACAGCTGTAGCGCGCCCCATGCCCCTTCACATTGCCCCCTTCTCTCCTCACACACAGCCCTCACACCCCCCCTCCCCACTCAGCATGCAGCATATAGCCTTGGTCCTTGTGCTATGCTCCCCTCCCCACACACCCACAGCACACAGCCCTCATTGTTCAAGCCCCCCCACACACACACACACAGTGCAGCATAGCCTTGCTCCTTGTGTTATGCCCTTTCCACACACCCACAGCACACAGACCCTCACACCCCTCCCCCTCCCCACACAGCATGCAGCATATAGCCTTGGTCCTTGTGCTAATGCCCCCTCCCCACACACCCACAGCACACAGCCGTCGTTGTTCAAGCCCTACCCCTCCCCTCCCCCCCACACACACACACACACAACACGCAGCCCTAAGCTCTCACCCCCACCCCCCCCTCCCCAGGAAACAGCTCTAGTGCGCCCCATGCCCCTTCACATTGCCCCCTCCTCTCCTCACACACAGCCCTCACCCCCCCAGCATGCAGCATATAGCCTTGGTCTTTGTGCTATGCTCCCCTCCCCACACACCCACAGCACACAGCCCTCGTTGTTCAAGCCCCCCCCCCCCACACACACACACACTGCAGCATAGCCTTGCTCCTTGTGTTATGCCCTTCCCACACACCCACAGCACACAGACCCTCACACATACAGCTACCCCCCACATCACGCAGCATATGCCCCCCCAATACATGCAAAGGACACACAGCCAACCCCCCCCCACACACACACACACAGTGCAGCATAGCCTTGCTCCTTCTGTTATGCCCTTCCCACACACCCACTGCACATAGACCCCCACACATACAGCCCCCCCCCCCACATCACGCAGCATATGCCCCCCCAATACATACAGAGGACACACAGCACCACCCTTACTGCCCCCCCCCCCCACACACACACACACAGCATACAGCTTGCTGCCCACCTCCCTACACACACAGCACACAAGATACAGCCACACACACATACACACAGGACAGCCCTCGCAGCTCAAGCCCCCACCCACCACACACGGAGCTTGCGTCACCCTCACTGCCCCCCCCTCACTCACAGCCCCCCCACCCCCGCACACATACAGCACACAGTATATAGTCTTGCTGCCCGCCTCATGCCACCTCCCTCCACCCCCCCCCCCCCCCCCCCACCACACAGCACAGAAGTCACAGCCCTCACGGCTCAAGCCCCCCTCCCACATGCACACAGCACATATCTTTGCTCCCCAGCCCTCTCTACACACGTGTGTCCAACCCCACCTCAGCGCTGTCAGCTGCACACGCAGTGCCACCCCCCACACAGCCCGTCATCTGCCACCACAGTCAGTCCTTCCTCCCAATCATAACTGCACTTTATGCACTTTATCCCACCCCCCTTCACCTTTTTTCTACCTCTGCCCTCCTTATGGCCCCCCCAAATGCATTCTACGCACTTTACTCCCCACTCCCCATGCACAGTCTAGACCCACAATCATCAGTTTCACTGCATGGCCTACTACCCAGTATGTCTATGTACGTGACAAATAAAACTCCTTGTATCCTTGTATCCTTGTATCCTTGTATTCGAATGAGCAATGGATATGGTCAGGTAGCAAGGGAGCATAGTTCCATTTGTTATTACAGTTTTTCTCCATTGGTTTAGGTCATTTCTTAAAACTGAGATGACATTCATATAACTATAAGGTCATTTGGCCAAACAGTCTTACAAATCTGCACAACACTTCAGATAACCAGCAAAATGTCATATGTCTCCCAAAACTGTTCATTCATGCTTCAAAATTAAATCGTTTTCCCATATAAATATAAATATAATTTTTTTGTTCATTTAGTGCTTCTGTCAAAATAACGTGGATGGTTCAGCACAACTACATGGATCACCTGCAAATGCTCATATCTCTTCCAAAACAGTTTACATGTGTCAAAACTAAATTCCCTTCTCACATAAATAGTCAGTGCCCCCAAAATGCATTGTTCCTTCGGCATTGTGTAAGCACTGCAAGTCAAAATGCTTAGACGTTTTGTCATTATGGCAGAGGTCTAACTAAAGGAATACAATTATGTATAAAACTGGGAAATGAGAGCAGCCTCCAAAGTTTGACACCACACATGCTGCACTCATTCTGCTGAGGAAATTGTAACTTGTAATTTAAAATTTTATTCACACATACAAGTAAATTTCACACATTAGAGAACCTAAAAGGAAAATGACTATAGTATTCTGAGTATACAAAATATAAACACCCACCAAAAAATAACCAATAAAGTTTAAAAAATGTCACTAGCCACTGTTGCTGTCGCTCCCCCACCCTTTCCTGATCACCATCCTCATCCTCCTGGCCATCCATCCGCTGATCTCTGTTGGGCCACAGATTTTCATCCATGTCGCATCTGATGTTTTCCCTTGCGATGCAGCATGGGAAGAAACGGCGTGAATGTCTGAGCCATCCCCTACACTGATCACCAGTGATGTCCTCACAGCCAGCATCCATTGCATTGAGCAGGGAACTCTGATCTTGAGTGTGGTGTTCGTAAACTCTCCACCTCCAAGCAGAGAAAAACTCTTCAATTGAATTGAGGAACGAAGAATATGGTGATAGTAACACATTACGCATCCTTTAATGAGTGGTGAACCATGCCCTGATGAGTGGGCCACGGTGGAAGTTCACATTGTCCCACACAATGACAAACTGTAGTAGGTGGGGCCCTTTCAGACCCCTCTCCTTTTCTAGGGCTAAATCCATATACAGTTTTTACCAATCATTTTTACCCGTGTCTCAATACCATGTCTACTTTTTCAAAACTGTTAACACAATGTGCTTCACCAACATGCATCTGAGCACATCAGTTACAGTTTTTACCAATCATTTTCACACGTGTCTCAATACCATGTCTACTTTTTCAAAACTGTTAACACAATGTGCTTCACCAACATGCATCTGGGCACATCAGTTAACATTTGCTGCAAAATGCACTTCAGCTACCAAAACTCTTTACATTTCACCCAAAATTACTACTGCTGCCGTAACTATGACACATGCTGTTATCGGCAAGACTACTGTGGCAGTCAATGTCCAAAATGCAAAAAAATCACATAAACTCTAACTTTTGTCCTACAGTTTGTCACATTTTACTGATATGTAATGTAAATACACACCTTGAACCGTACCATCTGTTACCTTCACCCTGTGCTTACATATATTACATTGTGTTCCACAGCAGAAAAGTTCAGATCCCATTACTAGCATCACTTAGAGTTCCTAAAACTACAGTATGTTTTACTCATTTTTGTAATTAATGCAACGTGAAAAAGAACAGTGTTTGGCTCCCATAGTCTATGGTTTATGCAAAACCACGAGTTTTGAAAAAGTAGACATGGTATCGAGACACGCGTGAAAATTATTGGTAAAATCTGTAAAGACGATCCAGAAAAAAGGAGAAGCTTCTGGGTGTTGTGCGGGCCCAAGCTTGCAATGTGCATGTGTAGAGCGTGGCACATTAGGCTGCACTCAGCGCCCTGCTTCTGCCATTGTGAGGCGATGGTTGATAACGTGGTCGGTAATGGTGGCCTGAATTTCATCTGGCCTCTTCCCCCTATTCCACCACCACGCACCCTCACTCATCCTCTTCCCCCTCCTCTACCACCGATTCAAAATCATACACCACACCTGTCAGGTAACTCAACAAACTGTTGGATTGGTCATCTGCGATCTCCTTTGTTAGTCAAGACCTAATTTCACCTGTCACCTACGACTGTCGACGACTGTCATGAATTTATGACATGTTCCAAAAATGTATACTGTATTGTATTATATCCTTAACTAGTTTTGAGAATTGAGCAAACTATTTTGCATATGATGACTTATACAATGAAATTGTGCTGACATGTTTTGAAGAGAACAACCATTACACTGAGAACCAACTAATTGGGATTGATTGGCAAGATCTATTTATTTGGAAAATGTGCTAAATGTGGGCTGATTGTGTTAACTGTAGGCTACTTGTACATAACCATTTTCAAAGATGCACTAGACATTGGAGCATTTGAAATTTGATGAAAGCAATGAGAAATGCCATTCTGTTGTGAAAAATTGCAAGTTGGTTTGGGGATTTGTCCATGTCATTCAAGAAATGAGCCAAACCAATGGAGAAAAACTGTAACTAAGACACCAGTTCCTCCTCCTCGCTTTGAAAGACGGGGGGCATGGGAGAAGGAGTGAGTTGCAGATAGATCCAGACATAAACTGTTGCCGTAGGCAGGGATGAAGTCTGCCGTGTTGACTGTGGATTGGCAGTTACACAGTCTTACAGACTTACAGACACGAAGGTGTTGGTGGGTGTGTTGTGTTGCAGTGGCCGGAGGTTGAGCAGATTTCTGTGGCGTTGGCTGTAGTGGAGAGGTCTGCGTGTACAGGAGACAACAGGGATTTTTTCGAAACACATTCTGGGTGTAAATGCTATGGGAGAGAGGTGACTTACCTTGTCGGTGGCCTTGCTCGGTGGACTCGCACATGTAGACTCGCTTGTCTTTATCCGAGTAGGTCTTCACATGAGGAGGGCTACACACGAGGGCTGACGCTTCCGCTGATGCTCCAGCGCTGATGGCTCATTGCGTGCCAGGTGCCACTCTATGAGCTTATTCACACCTCCCCAGAAAGTGCAGGCTTAGAGGCTCAAAGAATATGACCAGGTGCTAGGTATAGCACAGAAGAGAAATGTGAAACTGAAAGGTACTTACAGACTTCTGTTCACTCCACACACCCTGTATGCTTGTCCTGATCCAGCAGTACTGGAATCACAGAGATGAAATCACTGGTGGACGGCATAATGTTTACAGGTGAGAAGATCATCATTCCTCACATGCTTAGAGCTGAAATTCTTAGAACTTCTGTGGCAAACTGTGACATATGCCAGGAACGACACAGCTCCAACACCATAACAAGAGCCACTCCTCTCACATGACATACCCACCAGACCATGGCAGGTTGTGGGGACTGACCTGTTCACATGGAATTCACAAGAATACATCATCGTTGTAGACAACTACAGCAGGTATTTCAAGATGGAAAAACTGAGTAGCTCCACGTCATCTGCAGTCATTGCAAAGTCATCGCAAAGTCATCATTTGCACATCATAGCATCCCAAACACTGTGATCAGCAATAATGGGCCGTGCTACAGCTCTATCGAGTTCGACCTCTTCTCCAAAGAATGGGACTTCAAGTACGTCATCTCAAGCCCACGCTACCCACAGAGCAATGGCCTCGCAACAGTCCAGATGGCAAAGCAGATTCTAGATAAGGCCAAGGCCGGAAAGAAATACCACCACCTGAGCCTACTAGAATACAGAAACATCCCAGTGGACAACATGAGATCCCCGCACAGCTCCTGATGAACCGCAGATTCCGCTCAGTGCTCCCAACAACTGAGAGGCAGCTGAAGCGACAAGTGGCACACCAGAGTGCAGTGCGTGAAAAGAAAAAGGTATGCCAGATTTGCCAGCAGGTGTACTACAACAGAACTGCCAGACCACTCTCCCACCTACTGGTCGACACACCTGTCCGTTTCCAGTAGGACAACGGATCCTGGAAACCAGCCACTGTGACACAACTGGCAGACACTGCGAGAAGCTACGACGTTCCAACGCAACAGACGGCACCTACACCAGACCATGGAGACCCAGCACACTCACCCACACACATACAACATATGTGGACTCCCATAGTAGAAGGTTATGCAGGCCATGGGATGGGTATTATGATGTCATCACTTGACAGTTTTGTTCTGAATTTAAAAAATGGCAGTTGGTCCAGGTCTAACTGCCAAAGTATTTGCACTCTCTGTCACTTTTTTTTCTCTCTCACTCAACTATTCCCACCCACCCACACTATGATAATTAAAAAGAGGTCATTTAGGCCTAATAAAGGTAAAGTCTTGCTTTCTCTCTGACTGGAATGTCTTTGTCATGGCATTGGTAACTGTTTCGTGTTTTAGCGCCACCTTGTGTTGTCTTTTAGAACAGAAACCTCAAGAATAATACTGGGTTTTATTTTGACACTGATGTAACTTCCTGTGAGGTCATAGATCAAGCAAACTAGGAAGTAAGTTGCTTTAGAATAGATTATTCAGACCGCATGGTAGCGAAGAGGTGCTCACTATCCTTAAAAGACGTTCATGCCCTTGAGAAGGCTTTGCTTGTAAGTTTAATATTGTGTATAATTTGTGTACTAAGTAGTAATCTGTTTTATGTTCGAATGAATAGCAATATAAGATATTTTCTGTGAAGTCTGTAAGTGTTCTGTACATGCTATATGTATGAAGAAAAATAAGGACACATTTTTATGTACATTTTCTGTTTATTTGTAGTTTTACGGAGTGGGAAAAAGGGAGAGAGAATTCTTTGAATTGAAGAGAGAAGTAAAAGCTTGAAAATCTACTTCTGCCTCGGAGGTTCATTGAATAGCCTATCGTTAGCTGTCTGTCTAGTTAGGCAAAGGGGCGCTTGATGAGGACAGAACAGTAAAAAAGCAACCTGCACGACGGGCAGAACTATTCAAGGAGAGTGATCTTCAGTTACGGCACTTCTTATCATCTTCACCACTGCTCACGTCCGGCTCGCAGCAAATCTGAATGATGGATGGGAAAACAGCAGCTGAAGAGCAGTCCGGTCTAGAGACCAGGTCAGTCTGTGCATCATCTAGCAAGTCTTCGTCAGGCAAATCAACAGCTAGCAGAGCTATAGCCGCAGCTCGTGCCAAAGTGGAAGCAGCCCGCGCAAGAGCTGAATTTGCTAAGAAGGAGTCAGACATTCTGATTGAGAAAGCCCAAATTGAAGCTAGATTAAACACACTGAGGCATGAAAAGGAGGTGGTAGCTGCCTTGGCAGAAGCTAGTGCGCTTGAAGCAGCAGAGTACTCTGAAGAGGGTGACGACAAATCACTCCTGCAAGAAGTCAAGGAGAGAACACGTCAGTATGTTGAATTCCACCAAGGACAGTTATCAGACAATGTTAAACCAGATGTACAGCAATTATTACCAGTCGTCCATGCACTGAAACCGGAGTCCCCCACAAGACAGCGCCTTACCGAATCCATGGTAGAAGATCATTCTTCGAAAATGCCAAATATCTTCAGACCGGCACCTTCTCAACCCACCAAGACTATACCTCATCACACTTCTCCAGGGCAGCCTATAGCTGGTGCAGTGACATTTTCGCCTAACAGAGATTCATCACAACAGCCAGTAGATGGCAGTCCAGACATTAGTGATGTGGCAAGATACTTGGCACGCAGAGATCTCATTACCTCCGGCCTCACAAAGTTCGATGATTGCCCTGGGAACTACTGGGCATGGAAATCATCATTCTTCAATGCCATCATTGGATTACACCTCAGCGCTAGTGAAGAGCTGGACCTCCTCATTAAGTGGTTAGGGCAGGAATCTGCACAGCATGTCAGAAGAATAAGAGCCGTGCATGTAGGCAACCCGTCTATAGGATTACGCAAGGCTTGGGAACGTTTAGAAGAATGCTTCGGGTCCCCAGAGATAATAGAGAGGTCACTCTTCAACAGACTGACGAACTTCCCAAAGGTCACCAACAAGGACCCAGTAAAGCTGAGAGAACTCAGCGATCTCCTTCATGAGTTAGAAGCCGCTAAGCTAGAAGGCTATTTGCCTGGCCTAAGCTACTTGGACACTGCACGTGGTGTTGCTCCTATAGTGGAGAAATTACCATACAACCTCCAAGAAAAGTGGCTCAACCATGGCTTCAAATACAAGGCCACTCATGGTGTAACCTTCCCTCCATTTTCCTTCTTTTGTGATTTCGTCTGCAATGAGGCACGAGCACGCAACGATCCTGGTTTCAGGCTGCAAACTGGTAACACAGAATAAAGCAAGGCATCACTGTTAAGAGACCGCAGAAGAGCTTAGTGTCTGCTCACAAGACAGATATATCACAAGAGAAAGACGGGCAAAATGGACAGGCAAGCAACAAACCTGGCGATGTTGAGAAGCAGTGTCCTCTTCACAAGAAGCCACATCCTCTCAAGCGCTGCAGAGCATTCCGCAGCAAACCTTTAGAGGAGCGTAAAGCTTTTTTGAAGGACATCGGTGTCTGTTTTAGATGCTGCTCCTCAGCAAGTCACATGGCTAAAGAGTGTAAGGCGGTCATTAGGTGTAAAGAGTGTGACAGTGAGCATCACGTCTCTGCTCTCCATCCTGGACCACCGCCACCACTACCTGGGTATGGCGGGGAGAGCAAAGAGGAAACACCGCCACCTACTGTTGATTCAAGCTGCACTGAGGTCTGTGGAGAGGGTCAAAGTGCACGGTCCTGCTCCAAGATCTGCTTAGTAAAAGTCTTTCCTGAAGCACATCCAGAAAGAGTGACAAGAGCTTATGCTGTTCTAGATGACCAAAGTAATAGGTCTCTTGCTAGGCCCGACTTCTTTGACATGTATGACATCAAGGGGTCAGACGCACCCTTCACACTGCGTACGTGCGCTGGAACAACAGAGATGATGGGTAGAAGAGCCACAGGGTTCATTGTGCAGTCACTAGATGGGACTACAATGGGTCATCATAGGTGATGTCTGCTTAGGAAGCACCCACAAGCCGGCAGCTATTCACACTTACCGCACCAACGTCCTTGAGAACAAACGCCCTTCCTTCTTCAGCCCATGTCCCAACAGGCTTCATGTCAAGGAGAAGTTTGGGTCCCTGTCTGAACATACAGCCTTTCCTATCCCAGAAATGCACACGTCTTCTGAATACACCCTAGGAAGCACAGTCTTTGATACAACCAAGGATGACAACAAGATAGGACTTTCGGTTGAAGACAGACTTTTCCTAGAGCTTATGAATAGAGAGATGTTCATGGACAATGCGAATAGCTGGGTGGCCCCACTTCCATTCAGAACACCTCGTGAGCGCCTACCTTACAGTCGTGACCAAGCACTTACACGGCTGGCTTCTGTTCAACGCACTCTGGAGAAAAGACCTGAAATGAAGAAGCACTTCATCACCTTCATGCAGAACATCTTTGATCGTGACCACGCTGAACGGGCTCCTCCACTCCCAGAGGGAAAAGAGTGCTGGTATCTACCCATCTTTGGAGTGTACCACCCGCAGAAACCTGGCCAAATAAGAGTGGTCTTCGACTCAAGCGCAAAGTGCCATGGTGTTTCACTTAATGACGTCCTTCTGTCTGGACCCGACCTGAATAACAGCTTGGTCGGAGTTTTGTTGAGGTTCAGACGTGAAGCCATTGCAGTAACTGTGGACATAGAACAAATGTTTCACAGCTTCATCGTTAGAGAGGACCATAGAGATTTTCTGCGGTTCTTCTGGCATGAACACAATGATCCTGTCAATGACATCTGTGAGTATCGCATGAAGGTTCATGTATTCGGCAACAGCCCGTCTCCCTCAGTTGCCATATATGGACTTCGGCGTGCTGCAGCTTACGGCGAAGAGGAATTTGGATTAGATACACGATGCTTCATTGAGAGGGAGTTCTATGTGGATGATGGGCTTCTGTCAAGACCCACAGCCAGCGAAGTCATCGATCTGTTAAAACGAACACAGAAGATGCTTGCCATATCCAACATTCGTCTCCACAAAGTAGCGTCTAACAGCAAAGAAGTCATGGAAGCATTTTCTGTGGATGACCGTGCCAAAGGGCTCAAAGAAATCAACCTAGATGCTGATGCAACACCTATTCAGCGAAGCCTAGGCCTAAGGTGGGACTTAACCAAAGACACTTTCACCTTCCAGGTGTCTGACACAATGAAACCCTACACACGGAGAGGTGTCCTAGCCACCATCAACGGACTTTTTGATCCACTGGGATTCGCTGCACCAGTCACAATTCGGGGAAAGATGCTGCTAAGAGAGCTCTCAAGCAAGGCCTTGGACTGGGACTCTCCTCTTCCTGCAGACAGGGAAGCTGAATGGAACACATGGAGAGATTCTCTCAGTGATCTTCAACAGTTACAGATTCAGAGACCTTATGCTGCTACTACAGTTTCAACGGCTACCAGGAAAGAGCTACATGTTTTCTCAGATGCTTCAGTGAAAGCTATCGCAGCTGTTGCCTATCTCAAAATCATTGATGCAGAGGAGAAGCCTTATGTTGGATTTGTGCTTGGCAAAGCTAAATTAGCTCCACAGTCTGCTCACACCATCCCCAGATTAGAACTGGGTGCTGCCGTTTTAGCCGTGGAAATAGCAGAGGTCATCATCAGCGAACTGGATATCGTTCTGGATGCTGTTGAATTCTACACGGACAGTCGTGTAGTCCTAGGATACATTAGTAACCAGACTAGGAGATTCTACGTATATGTTAGCAACAGGGTGCAACGTATCAGAAGAGCGTCAGAACCCAAGCAGTGGCATTATATCTCCACCAGCTGTAACCCAGCCGACATAGGCACTCGCTCTGTGTCTGCAGCCATGTTGAGTGACAGCGCCTGGCTCAAGGGGCCTGCCTTCTTGTCACGAGCCAACAGACACCCGGACACGGAAGCCTACGAGCTCATTGAACCTGAGTCAGATGTGGAAGTGCGAGCAAACGCCACTCACCTGCTCACTGATTGGCCTCAGCTTGGATGTCAGAGGTTTGAGCGGTTTTCTTCATGGAGGAAGCTGATCAGGGCCATGAGCTTGCTAGTCCATGTTGTCCAGTCGGTCAAAGGCAAAGACCATAATCAGACATGCCGTTCATGGCATTACTGCAAACAGCCACGCAGTGTTGAAGAACTGGCAAAAGCGGAAAACATAGTCATTAAAAGTGTGCAAAAAGAGACCTTCAAGGAGGAACTTACCTGCATAATCGGTGGAAAAGACATCCACACACACAGTCCTCTGCACAAACTTAGTCCCTACTGTGATGAAGAGGGAATGCTGAGAATAGGAGGAAGGCTTAGACATGGCAATCTTGAGTACAAGGAGAAACATCCTCTTGTTGTTCCAGGGGGTCACATTGCAAAACTGCTCATAGAGTACCATCACCAGCGAGTGATGCATCAGGGTCGAGTTTTCACAGAAGGAGCAGTTCGATCTGCGGGATATTGGATCAACGGGGCAAGAAGACTGATCAAGCATGTCCTGCACAATTGCATCATCTGTAGGAAACTCAGAGGCCGACTGAACACTCAGAGGATGGCAGATCTACCGCCCGATCGCCTGAGCATGGAGCCCCCTTTTACCTTTGTGGGCTTAGACGTATTTGGTCCTTGGCCAGTTATCACAAGACGCACCAGAGGAGGCCAGGCGAACAGCAAGCGGTGGGCTGTTCTTTTCACGTGCCTTAGCACACGTGCCATCCACATAGAGCTGATCGAGTCAATGGACGCTTCCAGTTTCCTTAATGCCCTCCGACGATTCTTCAGTTTACGTGGGCCTGCCAAACAGATTCGATCAGATTGCGGTACCAATTTTGTTGGTGCTTGTCGGGAGCTGGGATTCCTGCTGATGGACCCAAACCTGTCCAACATCAGAAGGTACCTAGGAGAAGAAGGCTGCACATGGGTCTTTAACCCACCTCATTCCTCCCACATGGGAGGCAGCTGGGAACGAATGATAGGGATATCCAGACGCATCCTAGACGCAATGCTTCTTCAATCCAGCCACATTCAGCTGACACATGAAGTGCTTTCTACTCTCATGGCAGAGATAACAGCCATCATCAATGCCAGACCGCTGTCCCCTATCACAACAGACCCAGACTCACCTTTCCTGCTCACGCCAGCGATGCTTCTTACCCAAAAGGTCTGCACTCCTCTTTCTCCCCCAGGAGATTTTGATGGAAAAGATCTGCATAAGCAGCAATGGAGGCAGGTGCAGCGCCTTGCAGACATGTTTTGGAGCAGATGGCGACGGGAATATCTTGGAACGCTTCAGAGTCGGAGCAAGTGGCAGTTCGACCGTCCAGACCTCAAAGTAGAAGATCTGGTGTTGCTCAAGGACCAGCAAGTGAGTCGCAACGAATGGCCAATGGGGCTCCAGGCGATACCAGGCGGGGAGTGTCATGGCATTGGTAACTGTTTCGTGTTTTAGCGCCACCTTGTGTTGTCTTTTAGAACAGAAACCTCAAGAATAATACTGGGTTTTATTTTGACACTGATGTAACTTCCTGTGAGGTCATAGATCAAGCAAACTAGGAAGTAAGTTGCTTTAGAATAGATTATTCAGACCGCATGGTAGCGAAGAGGTGCTCACTATCCTTAAAAGACGTTCATGCCCTTGAGAAGGCTTTGCTTGTAAGTTTAATATTGTGTATAATTTGTGTACTAAGTAGTAATCTGTTTTATGTTCGAATGAATAGCAATATAAGATATTTTCTGTGAAGTCTGTAAGTGTTCTGTACATGCTATATGTATGAAGAAAAATAAGGACACATTTTTATGTACATTTTCTGTTTATTTGTAGTTTTACGGAGTGGGAAAAGGGAGAGAGAATTCTTTGAATTGAAGAGAGAAGTAAAAGCTTGAAAATCTACTTCTGCCTCGGAGGTTCATTGAATAGCCTATTGTTAACTGTCTGTCTAGTTAGGCAAAGGGGCGCTTGATGAGGACAGAACAGTCTTTAACATGAAATACAAAAACGATCACTATCTAGATGGAATGTCTTTAACATGGTTAAGGCTATGTCCACATTAATGCGGATAAATACAAATTCGCTTATCCGTAGTAAAAACAATCTCCGTCCACACTGTCGTTTTTAGAAATGTATGCTATCAAAAATTCCAAAATGTTGTGATTGTTACGTCACTCCAGTCCTGCCAAACTCCAGTGCACCTCAAAGTTCTATCGCTCGCTAAAGTAAAAAAGAGCAGTTACAGTAGCAGTTCTGTTAGCAAGATTGTGTACGGTTTGAAACGCTGGGATTTAGTACGATTTAACAAGTACAACATTCGCCTCCTCCGTTGTAGTAATGCCTGGCGTGCAGTATACAACATAATAACGTTCATCTGCAGTTGAAGGAGTACACTGTACATCGAAAGCATCTGCATCACAATCATCATCATCATCGTCGTCGCCATTTCGCCTGCCATGTTTGTTTTGTTTTTTGGGGTCTCGAGCATAAACTTTACTCGGTGCCATAGCAATGGAACGCCTATCCTCCGTTCCAAGCGGGCGTATTCAGATCTCTCCACTTATATAATGTCTAAAGCAGAGTATTATGACATCATCAGCTTGTGTTTTCTACCATTAATGTCAATGGGAGGAAATATCGCCGCAAAACAACAACAACAAACAAACAACAATGGGTAGTGTAACTATTTGAACAACAATTTATGTCCAGATTGGGCTAAAAGTTTCATAGTTAGAAGTAGTGGCGACAAAAAAAGAATGAACGGAAGATAAACTAGATGTACCGCATAGCGGTACATGGCATGACCGCCACAGTGTATTGAAATGTGGGAACTGTTGGTATGATGAATGTGTGGTAGAACAGTGTTGTGAGGTGAGAAACTGTGTGGAAATGATTTCCTGGAAGTGGGCATGGATGTGGGCTTTGAATGAATGACATTGTGATTTGTGAAAGAAATAGGCAAAATGACATTTTGTGCAATTACAGCGCCCCCTATGGGCCCAATATAATGGCATGTATTGTGCTTTTAGATAGCCTGGCTATCGCGACTTGTCAATGCTCTGCGAGCATTGGTCTGGCCAAGCTGTGTTGTAAACCCATTTCTCAGAAGGCGGGCTTAACCCGCCTCTTTCAAATGCCTCTGTTTCCTACTGGACGAAGCTTCAATCAATCACACCCCTCTGCCCTCTGAAATGGCATTAAATGATTTTTGTCGGACTTGTGAGGTGAACATGAGAGTGGCTGGTGTTGGTCATTTAATATTGATATTCGAAAAACGAATCAGTGCGATCAAAGGCGAAATGACCACAACAACAGCGTTCTCGCAAAGCCTAATCGACTTGGCTACCAGCGGGGCTAACTGCTAAATTAAACTTTTACCGAAGCCGGTCGGTAGCATTGCGAAAACATCCTTTCCCGCAACAAATGCTTCAAGGGCTGCCCTTTGCTGTATTTTCAGAGAGAACTTCCCTTTGAATTCGTCCAAAACAGCAGCTACAGCTGCATTGAAATCTTGCGTTTGCTCCACGTTCGCCATGTTGACAGTGACTGAGATAGATTTCCGGTTGCCAAACTACCGCGTCATTGCCATTTTGAAATGCTCGATTTTCATTGGCCCCATATTTCTGCCGGAGCAGAAATGGTTTAGATAGGCAGCTTGGCCAGACTGACTTGCTCGCGAAATGAAAATGCAGTGTCATAGGCAGTATGGGCACACCCAGGCTAGCTTTTAGAGGTCTTTGTGCTGATCATGCATGATATATTTTGTGCAGTTCCCACCTTCTAGGTCCAAGATATTGGCAATTCAAAATCCCAATTTTTTAATTTACCCATATCACTAGGTGGCGCTATGCTTCAAGTGAGTGTTTATGGGCTGGGTCGATACGCCTCTGTAACACCGACATGCTAAAACAAAATAGTTTAGAGTTGGCATGTCAACTTTGACCAAATTTGAGCAATTAGAAGCCAAGATATGGACTTTTGAAGAATTTTAAGCTACGTGGTAAAAGTTCATTGACATGTAACTTTGAAACGGTTTATCTCAAGATACATTCTTTGATAACTTTCTGTCAGTATTGTCTGTAGATGACATATACTAAAATTGGTGAGATTCACATGAACGGAAGTGGGCGTCGACAAGTGTTTTTAATGCGTGAGGGTCAATAGATTTCACGACAAAAAAAATTGGTTGTAAACATTAGCGTTCACTAGATAATAGAGAAAATTACATTTTATACAATTACAGTGCCCCCTATGGGCCAAATTTTATGGCATGTGCTGTGCTTTTAGAGGTGTTTGTGCTGATCGTGCATGACGTATTTTGTGCAGTTCCCACCTTCTTGGTCCAAGATATTGGCAATACAAAATCCCAATTTTGGCATTTACCCATATAACTAGGTGGCGTGGGACTAAATGAGTGTTTATGGGCTGGGTCGATACGCCTCTGTAACACCGACATATCAAAAAAATCTCATGTTCTTGGGTGAAATGTGCATTGAGTTATTCAGCAAAAACTTTCGGGCGTCTCCCCCTCTTTGATGGACACTGGCACAGCGGGGTGGGGGGTGGGGGTGGGGGGGCTGGCCCTTGGGGGCCAAAAGCTTCTAGTCGCTGAAAAAGTTCTAGAGCTACATGCCTACAAAGATTCATGTCCCCCAGACTTCCAGTGTCCCGGAAATCGTAGATGGAAAATTGCTGGGAAAAAAAAAAAAAAGTTGCGGCTTCGCTAGCGGCGGTCATAATAATAAACACTACTTAAAAAGAACAATAAAAAATTCTGGCAGGACATGGGTATGAAATAGAGAAACCTGGGAGAAAGGAGAAAGTTAGCAGCCATGGTTCTCTTTAACATAGTACAGCTGAGAATCAACAAAATGACCTCACAACAAATGTCTCTGTTTCCACCAGTGTTTCATCATTTGTTACCCGGTCACTTATGTACTCCAGAAGTCTTTTAGGAATGTAGATTCTGGAGGGGCCTCCTCTTGTAATTCAGTATTAAACCACCAGCTATGTAGGGAGTTCCTTTTTTGACTAAATGTCAGAAACAGACTGTAGCCTATTATAACTGACAAAAAATGCTTTGCCTTACATGGGTCGCCATCCTGCCTCACCAGCAACACTCTCATAAGTGCTCTGTTGTCTGCTGTGGAAGAGAGAGAGGAGGGAGGGTGGGGGGAGAAGAGAAAACATAGAAATTCATTTGTATCTCGGGCCTGGGTCATTCGCCTCAGAATGAAGGCCTTGAGTGTTTGCAGTGTGGTGGAGATAGAAGTCCAGACAAAAGCACCAGTGTTTGTTCTTCCCGAGAAGTTGAAGAGAAAAAGAAAAAAAGGCGCTGAAGAGATAAAGACAGAAAAGGAGGGGTCATTGGTCGGTTGGTTGGGACAAGGAAGCCCATGGATATTAGACTTCTACACTTACACGTGGAAAGTCTAGAACCTTCTGGAAACATGAAAGATCAGTGATGAGTGTGATTGTGGTTACACATTTTTCCGAGGACAGAGTCAGGATTTAGAATTAAGGTAGGTGTTTGTTTTATATGACTTTATACTACAGTGATGATGCACAGTGAGTTCATGTTCTCCAAATTATGTTCTCTTCCTTTAAGCCATCTTGAGCCATCAACCTTGATGGAGAGTGACTAAGAGAAGCCATTTTAAATGTTCAACCATTTAAAAGAAATCAATGTATCTCTTTTTCTTTTGCATAGTCCGCAGACTCTAAATTAGTTTCATACATGTTATAATGGGCATATGTCTACTCAGCAGAGTAGTTTATGTTATTCCAGTTAAGGCCATATTTTTGACTTGGGTTATTCACATTCTTTACAATTTAGGTTATTAAAATAGTTTGCCAAGTAAATCATAAGGGTAAATTACAAAAAAATAAATAAATAATGAAATCTTCTCTCGTCCTTCAAACATCTTCTCCCTCTCAACTAAACTGGGTTATCTGCTTCTTGTTTACCTTGGGACATATTTGTGATGCGGGGGATGCACATGGTTCCACTTAAGTAGAAGTTGGTGTCATTGTCTTCTCAAGTAGAATAGGACACACTTCACCCAAATATACAGTCCCCAAATGACTAATTACAAACTCCTTAGTTGCACTATGTCATACATGTCTCCTTTGTTTAACAGTTGAAAAAGAAACAAGCCAAGCCTTTAAGCATCTTGAATACAATAGGAGAACTTATAAGTAGTCTGATGTTTCTATGTAACTCAACACGCAGATCGGAGAGGTTCAAAAGAGGTTAGTTTGCTGTCAGTTGCTGTGTGCAGAATGGTTTCCCAAAACAATTGTGTCAGTGTGGAGTTTTAAAGTAAAATAAGTAGGACACCCAAATTGATTTTAAAGGCCCTTTCATTGTGATTCACTGCTCTTCAATGGCTTAGTGGAATCCCTCAAACATTTTACTCAAGAAGTTTGCAGATGGTGCATGAGCCATTAGTGTGTGTGTGTTTGTGTGTGTGTGTGTGTGTGTGTGTGTGTTTGGGTACTATTTCCACCACGTCATTTCTGGTGTGTGTTTGTGTGAGAGAGAGAGAGATTAGATACTATTTTCACCCTGTCTTTTCTGATCTCTCTCTCTCTCTCTCTCTCTGTATGTGTGTGTGTGTGTGTGTGTGTGTGTGTGTGTGTGTGTGTGTGTGTGTGTGTGTGTGTGTGTGTGTGTGTGTGTTTTGGCACTCTCATCTTTGCTGATGTGCTCTGAGTTGACAGCTGAATTTTACCTCCAGGATAAAACAAAGTTTCTAATTTTTGGTCTTACGATGTGCACTTGGCAGCTCTATGAAAGCTCATCATTAGCTCACGATTCACTGGTCACTAATTGGAATGTCACTCCCTAAGCTGTGATGATATAAATATGTTCAGACAGACTCACATACACAAACACATACACACAGCCTCTTGTTCTGTAACTAAATTTAATTTCAAAGAAGAAATTGGCCATCGGTAATTGTTTTTTACCATCATTGTGGTACAATACAATACTGGTAGCAGCCAATCTGTATCATGAGATTAAACAATGCAGGCAGTTGGTAACAGGATGGAGTACAATTTTGCTGTAAATTCTAAGAAACCAAATTGTTTTAATATAATAAATACAATTACATAATCTGTGTTTAGAATTATTTAAGGCTAATGTTCCTATTTTAGTATTATTGAGATGTACTGATCAGCACTTAATTGTAAATGATCATTTTATATTTTATGATATGGCACCCAGTGAGGACGTTGTACACCTGGATTTGAATGGCGGCAACACCCAGAATTTACCCAAAAATAAACCCCAATCTGCACTTATTATTGACACTAAAAAGAATAAAGAGGCACATGCTAAAACTCTTTTTAAAAATTCTCTTTGGTCAATTTGATGAGAGAGCCAAAAAACAATTTTGTGTTGTAGCAAACTCTTAATTTGTTGAAAAACTGTTTATTTAATTTCTTAGGCCAAACTACATGCACCGATAATTTACAACAGTTTTCATATATGAAGTCAGCATTTCTCAGTTCGAAAATGCAGCAAAACACTATTCGCTGTCTAAAAAGCCTTTTTTTACTCGTAGCCCTTTAGCGGTCACCGTATTGCCGGTGCAATGACTCGCTGTGACTGAAAAAAAAAATGTAACTACAGCATCACAACATTACTAAGACATTAAAAAGTCTTTAGTAACACATTACAACTTGGTCATTGCCATTCTGGTAACCACAAAGTTATAATAGGGGATGCCTCTTAAAGGGTTAAACACTAAGCACATTTGAGGTTATTATTAACTGTCTCAAAACAGTAGATTAAAGGGGGGATTCACCACGTAAATATCAAACCTCTTAGATTGCTGATAATAACTAATGTCACTGTATACTGTTGTTTTGTGTGTGTGTGTGTGTGTGTGTGTGTGTGTGTGTGTGTGTGTGTGTGTGTGTGTGTGTGTGTGTGTGTGTGTTGCGAATTTAGAATGAGAAGCCACAAAAACAGGACAAAGGTACAGCGACCCAGAAGTTCTCATGCCTTGACTCCATATTTAAACATCAATATGAGGATCCAAAATAGCACTTCATTTAAACACCAGAGCTAAACGTAACTTTCAGAAAAAAATCCAGCGCAAGTCAAAGAGGATAAATCAAAGGATTGGGAGAAATCGATACAGAGAAGTCATGGATTGCACCGTCCTCCCTATGATGATAGTCGTCTCTTTGTTGCCTGGCTACTTGCTGGCTGACAGATCCCCAAACAGTGTTTACATCTTGCAGTCAACCACAATTCCATCAGCCCCCCACCCACGAGTCAAGCGTGGATGGATTTGGAATGAGTTATTTGTGGAGGAAGAAGACCCTATTCTCAGAGTCATTGGCACGGTAATGTACCACTCTCCATTCCCAAAATTACTTTCGCAAGCTTGTTGCCTGAATATGTACATATACGTATAATGTACACGTATAATGATGTTTAGTTGTTTTTTTCCCTCTTGACAGCTGAAGTCTGATTCTGATAATGGGGACTTTCGAATCAAATATGTTTTGTCTGGAGAAGGTGCCGGTGATGTCTTTCAAATTGATGAGTACACGGGTGAGATCAGCTCGATGAAAACAGTGGATCGGGAGGAGAAGGCCTCCTATATTCTTCAGGCCCAGGCTATAGACAGGCTGACAGATCAACCCGTGGAGCCTGAGTCTGAGTTT
This sequence comes from Coilia nasus, assembly GCA_027475355.1. NCBI lineage: Eukaryota > Metazoa > Chordata > Actinopteri > Clupeiformes > Engraulidae > Coilia > Coilia nasus. The sequence goes on from CM050203.1 coordinate 33,700,701, forward strand.
ATCATCAAAGTTAAAGACATCAACGACAATGCTCCTTATTTCCAGAATGAACCTTATGTTTCCAGCATTCCCGAAATGTGCCCAATGGGTAGGTCTGGCTATCTTGTACTTTCATTTTTTGTTTTAAAAATACTACAAGCAGGTAGAGGTAGACATCCCTGGGTCAGAAAGTGAAAGTCCTGCCAGATCTGTTTCAACCAATTCACTGAGCCACCTAATTAGTACAATTGGTAGATAAGCTAATGAAATCACCAGGGGCAGTGGTGGCCTAGCGGGGGCAGTGGTGGCCTAGCGGGGGCAGTGGTGGCCTAGCGTGGGGCAGTGGTGGCCTAGCGTGGGGCAGTGGTGGCCTAGCGTGGGGCAGTGGTGGCCTAGCGTGGGGCAGTGGTGGCCTAGCGTGGGGCAGTGGTGGCCTAGCGTGGGGCAGTGGTGGCCTAGCGGCTAAGGCATCGGACCTGTGACCGCAAGGATCGCAGGTTCGAATCCCAAGTCGCCAGTAGTGCCATTGAGGTACCCTGAGCATGGTACCGTCCCCACTCACTGCTCCCCGGGCGCCGTTGTCATGGCTGCCCCCTGCTCACATGTGTGATGGGTTAAATGCAGAGGTTGAATTTCGTTGTGTGCACTGTGTGCTGTGCTGTGCCGTGTGATCACAATGACTGAAATGGGAGACTTTCACTTTAGAGCACAGCCAGAAGGTACACATGGCAAGTCTTTCACTTTGTTACTGCCTACAGGTTTTACAGTTATAATAAAAACTGTAAAAAATATAAAAAAACACAATGACTTCTTTATATAATGGAAAATGGCTCATTTGAATAGATTATACCATTGTATATTATTTTTAAAGTGGAGCACCATGATTGTCAGCAAAGCCACAGTCTCTTTTTTATTTCTGCATTTCCACTATGTCTCACTATTCTAGTGGTTAAATGTATTTCCATAAAACACTATACAGCCACACTGCTTCCTTGGATATGATTTATTTCTACTTAAATATTGCTATCATTACCATTGGCACAGACATTACCATTTCAATTTATATGTAATCTGCTCCTGTGGCATAATGTCTGTATGGCAATAAATCATATTGTGGTTGTGCTGGACTTGAGAGAAAAAGAGATATTTTTAGTGATTAGGGAAGACTGTTATAAATAAAGTACTGTAGGTGTGTGTGTGTGTGTGTGTGTGTGCGTGTGTGTGTGTGTGTGTGTGTGTGTGTGTGTGTGTGTGTGTGTGTGTGTGTGTGTGTGTGTGTGTGTGGTGTGTGTGTGTGTGTGTGTGTGTGTGTGTGTGTGTGTGTGTGTGTGTGTGTGTGTGTGTGTGTTACAAGTGGGACAGCGAAATGTTGGGAGAAAGGTTGACTATTGAGTCTAATGGAAAGACAGGTCCTCTCCCAACATGTACACACATGCACACACACACACACACACACACACACACACACACACACACACACACACACACACACACACACACACACACACACACACACACACACAATAGCACACACACACAAACACCATGTGGACAAACACATACACACAACAGATTGATACACCTCTATTTGGCAATTTAATCTGTGTTAGGTACAACAGTTGTCCGGGTAACTGCAACAGATGCTGATGATCCACTGTCTGGGAACAATGCCAAACTCATCTACTCCATCCTACAGGGGGAGCCGTACTTTTCTGTGGAACCAAAAACAGGTAGGATTGCCTTGACCTTGCCTATCTGCTCTGTATAAACATGTAGAAATGTCTATGGCCTTGAGCCCAATATGGCAACCCATTCTGTTGCACTGACAAAAAGGATTCTGAATTGGCCATAGACCTTGTTCTCAAATTTAGAATTTTGCCAGAAAAAAAAGAAAAAAACAAAGAAAGTAACAAACAAACAAACAAAGAACAAAAGAGGAAAGAAAGAAAAATACATTTCCTTGGTTAGACACAAGTGTTTGTGTGGATGTTTTCTTTGCCTTCTGAATTCTGTGTTAACCCCCAGGTACTTGCAGACTGTTAAGCGGCTTTGTGCCTGTTTAAAGGTTAACACTATTTATTTAAGAAATAAGCCATGAGAGGCTGTCGGTTGCTAAAAGGTGTTGTTAGGCACGATGCAAAGCAGATTTTTTTCACAAAAAAAAGGAACGTGGTTCAGCCACACAATTAAAGGACAACGGTGTAAAATTAACTTTGGTTCTGCCTCGTTTTGAATGACAGGACCCTTGTTAGATTACCAAATAGATGTGGAGCAACCTCAAGCTGTTTTAATGGCAATTTAACAATAGCTATATGTGCAAGCTTACGTCATGCTCCCATCACTAGCATTGTGAGCCTATTCTACAGAACCGGTAAAAATAGTTTAGTTCTGAATGCAACGGGCTAGCCTAGTTTTGCTCTTCAGCAAACATACCAACATATGATGTTTGAACAGATCCAAAGTTTATTTTACACTGCAGTTGTCCTTTATGAATCACAAGTAAGAAACCAAATAATCAGTTTTAGAAGTTGCAGTGTTAAATATTCATTTTCAAAGTTGCTGGTTTTCATGAGCAAATTGTGCACTGGCTTTGCCCTAATTAATAACAGTTTTGCCATTTTTGATTCCCCCTCATTATATTTCTGTCTTCTTTTCAAGGGGTAATTGTCACATCTTGGCCAAATATGGACCGTGAGGCCAGGGAGAAGTATCTGGTGGTGGTTCAAGTCAAAGACATGATGGGTTTGAACGGTGGCTACTCAGCCACGACAACAGTGACCATCACTCTATCAGATGTTAATGACAATGGGCCCACTTTCCAACACAGTAAGTCTGCCAAAAGTTTACTCTTATAGCTGAAAGTGGTTTTGCATCTACTCACATTTTTATATGAATTCTGAATTCTGAATTCTGAATTGTGATCCAGTTTTGTGAATTTGGCTGTGTGTAATGGTGACCAAAATATTAGTTGAGATAGTTTCTAGAAATTGTGCACCTACTAATTGATCATAGCAGACAAAAGTCTGAACGACCGCCCTGAACCTTTGTTTCATCTCCTTATCTTAAGGTCACGACAACAACGGCGGCCATTATCACTTACATATAAGGCTCTTTAAATCTTCACTGCATTGTGTTCTGGTTTTACTAGATCTCAGTGTACAATTACAATTTTTGTTCTTTTTTTACCTTTTCATGATACTGTTAAATTCAATTCTACACAGGAACTATATATGTTATATGTATGACACTATCTTGCAGCTGGCCATGGACACAAACATCCAAACCCTGTAACAAGATCAACCCTAAATGGCTGCTGACAGGCTATAACAAAGCTTGAGTAGTACACCCTATGCTGGAAACCACAGTGACTCATCATGTGTCTGTTGTAAATGACTGAATGAATGAATGAATGAATGAATGAATGAATGAATGAATGAATGAATGAATGAATTTATGGTGCCAAAGTCTCAGCTTAGACAAAAAACTGCTTTAGTAGTTTATAGTAGAGTAAAACTGTTTTATGTGCCTTAATGCTGTTGACTCACAGTCTTATCTTACTTTACAGACCTGTACACATTTACACTAGCAGAATCAGCTGCACCGGGCACAACAGTGGGTCGCATCCTTGCAGATGACGGGGACATCGGTGTGAACGCCAGGATGAACTACAGCCTGGAGGACCTGGAGGAAAGCTCCACCTTCAGGATACAAACCGACCCTGTGACCCAAGAGGGAGTCATTCTGCTGGCCAAGGTGACATTGCTGTTTAGGGTGGTAGCACTTAACTTTGGGTCCTATATACAGTACAAGCGATACTGTGAGCACCCTTTCTGTTTTATATTACTCCATCTAGATTGCCAGGGCCTCTTTTACTGCAATTGGGTCCCTCTGAACCACCCCCACCCCACTTTGAGGCTCCTGCTGCTGTTTACTTGATGCAAGAGTCATTTGATGTTGATGAGTTGGATTTGTTGTTAAAATGGGGGTGATCGGTGCAGTTTTAACAGGCATGATGTTATGCATCAGCTAAGCAGGGAGGAGAAGAATAGTGTTTTAGAAATCATCCTGATGACACAGATTCACCTAATTGGTTTTAAACAGTATGTTACTAAATATTGAAAGGTTATGACATTTATACATATTATATAGATAACATGAATAACAAATATTATGTAAATCAGGTAAGTGAAAATCCAGTAAAGCATTTTAGTGTTTCTTCATACTTCCATAAACTATAAACTTGCTATGTCTGTGCTTGATTTTAGCCACTGGATTATGAGACCAAAAGGCGATTTGTTATTGCCGTGGAGGCCATAAATGACCATTTAGATACGCGGTTCCTCAGTGCCTATGAGTTCAGTGATAGAACTACAGTGAAAATTCTGGTTGAAGACGTGGATGAGCCTCCTGTATTTAGTGCTGCAGTCTATGAGTGGAAAGTTCCAGAAAATGCAGTCGTGGCGACACAAGTTGGAAGTGTCAGTGCAAGAGACACTGACACAGCCAATAATCCTATAAAGTAAGTGCAAATTATCTCTTTGTCAAATGATTACCCTCAGAGACACTGGAAGTTGAAATTTCAATTTTTATCTTCATTAGTGGTTGCATATATCCTCTGATAATTTGCAGATTTGTCTGTGTCATGGTCAAAATGGAGGATGTTGGCAATTCCTGTGAAATCTGAATACTATCTGGATATTTCTGTAGAATTTTCCCATCTTAGTTTTGTCGCTCATAGATCTGATACTAGACCTTTCCCACATTTTTTATAAGGATATCTTACATGACAGATGGCCTAGACTTCTCATGGTAGTTTTAAAGAAAATTAGACAATGCAAGCATACAGTTGCGATCAAAATTATTAGCCCCCCTGAAATTAGACAAAACACTTGATTTCTCCATGGAAATGACCATTAACACCAAGTGTTTATAGTGTATTTGTTTCCAGCAAGACAATGACCCAAAGCATACATCAAAATGAGACCAACAGCTCCTCAGTTCCTCACACAGAGCCCAGACCTCAATCCCATGGGAAACCTGTGTGGTAGGTGCTCAAAGCCAGGTCCATGCAAGTCCATGCTCAGAAACCATGCAATTTGGACCAGCTGGAACAATTTACAATGGAAGGAGACCTGTGCCAACCTAGTAAAGAAGTACTCTAAGATGTTGTTGTTGGTTGAGGCTCAGAAAGGGTAAAGTATTGACTGTTAATGGCCAGGGGGCTAATAATTTTGCATTTTGCCCTTTTCTTGTTTTAACTCAGTGTATCAGTAAAATATCCTAATCAAAGTTTTGTCTAATTTCATATAGGGGGGCATAATTTTGATCGCAACTGTATAGGATATTGTTGTTGTGGCTTATATTTACACTGGTGTGTAGCTTTACCACTGTAGTATATATGCTTTAAATCCTGATTTTGTGTGAAAAACTAGTATATGTCATCTAAATTTGTTGAATAAACACACAGCTTTTTGTTATTTGTACAGTGATTGCCCTCTACAAAGATAGCAGTAGCTTTCCCAGTAACAATTGTTTTCCTCAAAGAAAGAAAAAACTGTTTTCTGATAGTCCAGTCAACCCACCACAAATTGCAATAGTAATGATTCAGGTACCAAATTAGGCCATGTTCATCCTCATACTCCAGAGACTCTACCATGAAGTTTCTCCTAAATTTTAAGCATTGGAACATTGCCTAATTTGCATAATCCAAGATGGCAGACCATAAATATCACTTTTACTCAAATAACTCAAAAACTATTAACTTTGGATTATATAGTTGTATTAAAGTTGAATATAAACTTGTGCATTGCGGACAGTTTGGTGCTAATTTTATTTTTCTATCTGCAGTACTTTCTTACTTACTTACTTTAATGAGTCTAGATTTAATGTTGAGTAAGATATGAAAAAGATTACATTGTTTCCAAGATTGCTTCATATTTATGGCTGTCCTGCTGTGCTGTTCCATATTATGACTGCAAATGTATTTCCACAAATTTTTGCTTGGAGATAATTTGCATACATTTATAATGACAAGAAGTCAATAGGCTTACACAGTTTCAAAAATTGTTCTCAAAACTTTATTTAATTGTTCCCAAAGTTCAGAAAAATACAAACCTTTCTAATAATCTAGTCATTGATTTTACTGATAAATACAAAAGTATTTCCAATAATCTCTCTCTCTGTATATATATATGTATATGCAGCCCCTGACAAAAGTCTTGTTGCTTACCTAAGTTGTAGGAACAACAAATAATAACTTGACTTGTAGTTGAACAATTTAAATCAGGAATGGCTTGTATGAAAGACAAAGCCCTCTATATTATGCTTATTAAACCAAAACAAATAAGTTCCTTATTATGCATTGAGTTTTATTATTTATTTAGAACAGAAAAGTCAGATTTTGCTTGGACATAAGTCTTGTCGTATATACATGTTGTGACACCATGAGAGGCTGACTTCCAGCGGGGCAATTCAAATAGTGCAAGGACACAGATAAAGTTCAAATAGACATCAGAATTTTATTGGGTTCAACAGAAAAGTCAACACCAATGTGTTCAAAAATTATTCAAAAAAACCTTTTCAGCAGTCCAACAAAAGTAGTGGCCCTTGGCTCTCAACAAAACACAGTGGCAGTCGCCGTCTTCAAAAGTCAACTAAAATGTCCAATCTTACCGCTGGCTGAAGAAAGTAAGGTAATCCTAGAGAATCCCAGTGAGAAGCTCCTCTCAGGGAAGAGCATGCCGTCGTAAGCTCTCCCCAATGCCACATGCTCTATGGCAGAGTTACTGACCCTTTTTAAAGCCCAGCCCGTGATTGCGTTCAGGTGAGCCAATCAGCCACTCCGTGTCCTGTGTGATGGGTGGAGTTTCCTGCTCCACCAGTAGATGGAGTCATGGCCGGTTGAAGCCACCTTCTGGGGATGTAGCGTCCTTCCAGGACACAGCCTCTCGTGGTGTCACAATGTATTATGTATTATACATATACTTTATTTTAAATACACAAACATGCTACAATAACCTTAGAACAAAGTAATTTTTAAGCTTAAGTTTATTTACTTTATTGATCCCTTGAGGGGAATTGGTTCTCTGGCATTTATCCCAATTCCTGGATTAGTGAATTACACTGAAGCAAACACTAACCCGGAGCAGTGGACTGCCTGCCTGCAGCGGCGCTGGGGGAGCAGTGTGGGGTTAGGTGCCTTGCTCAAGGGCACTTCAGCCATGCTCTAGTCGAGGATCGAACCCACAACCAGGTCTTGTGGTTTGGAATGTAATGGGCAGCAAGAATGTCTTGATACTTTAGGCTGTTTAAGTAGCCCTCTACTCTGCAGAGCTCTCGGACGCCCCAAACCATGTTTTTTCCTCCACCAAACTTAGAACCCCAATTCCAATGAAGTTGGGACATTGTGTTAAATGTAAATAAAAAAGAAATGCTATAATTCTCAAATCATACAAGCACTACATGTGTTTGAGAATAATCCAAGGACAACATATCTGTTATTGAAACTGGATTTTTTTTGTTGTTGTATGGGATATTTATGCTCATTTCAAATTTTAGGCCAGCAACGTGTTTCAAAAAAGTTGGGACGGTGTCAAAATTCATTTTGAAATAATGGAGTATTGCATCGTCCAAGCTACAGAAGAGACAAATCATCCTTTTTATTTTAGTGGTAAGTTCAAAAGACAGCATCTATGATGGTATGGGGGTGCAGTAGTGCCTTGGTTATGGTGTGCTTATTCATCTGGAGAATTAAAATTAATGCTGAATGATATATATATAAGTTTTGAACTGCAAAAGATGGCACTCAGACATTATATTTTGAGGGTAGACCTTGCATATTACCAGATAATGAGGTCAAACTGCATTCTATACAAAATTCCAACAGTGTGGCTCCATCATAAGGGCAACCAGATGCTAAAATTTATTGACACTGTCCCAACTTTTTTGAAACATGTTGCTGGCCTAAAATTTGAAATGAGCATAAATATCCCATACAACAACAAAATAGTACACATATAGTGCTTGTATGATTTGAGAATTATAGCATTTCTTTTTTATTTACATTTAACACAACGTCCCAACTTCATCGGAATTGGGGTTGTAATTGTTTTCTGGCTGAATCTTAGGTCCATGGGTTCCAACAGGTCTTCTGCAGTATTTGCTGTGACTGGGATTCAATGGATGATTCATCAGTAAAACTATCATATGCGAATTGTCTAAAGTCTGAAGCGCAAGTTGCTTTGGGGGCGTTCCCGACACAATTTGGTATTTTGACGGAGCCAAAAGTGAACATTGCGCCAGGCGCATTGTTCAAAAGGGTTGGTCTTAAATTACTCCATTAGTCATGGGTGTGTTTTGGGCGTAACATACAATTAACCAATGAGAATTTATACTCTCATTCCCTTTAAGAGCCAGCGTGCGCATTGTCCATGGTCTGTCGCTATTACGATGGAGGATTTACCCGGACGGGAGGAGCTTTTCGGTGGAGGAGACCGATCTGCTCGTGCATGAAGTAAAAGCGCGTGAGCAGTTAATATTCGGGAATGGAAAGAATCCCCCCAAACCTCCGTGGGTCAAAGAAGTATGGGAGGAAATATCTTCAGTAATTTGGCAAGAAGAGAACTTTCGAACAGTACAGAAAGCGATACAACGACGTTAGAAGACAGGGAAACAAAAGCTTTAAACTCAAAGGAAACATAAAAAATAAACGGAAGGTGGAGGTCCATCGAGTTTTCTTTTTGATGATTTGTCCATTTCATTTCTTACAACTTGCCACGCTGTTTATTTAAAACAACAAAAGAAATCGTAAATAAACTGCAGAACATTGCAATCGCTGTTTATTTAAAACGACAAAACAAAACGTAAATAAACTGCAGAACATTGCTATAAACTGCAAAACATTGCTATACTCTCATTATTTGTGTCTGTTTGCTTATTAACACATAAAAATACATGGCTATACAGGCTATAATACATGTTGCAACTTTTCTGCCAGTTCAGCTTGCCTCTCTGGCGCAACAGCAGATGCATCGGGGTTCAAAGCGTTGTGTGCCCCTAAAATAGCTTTTCAGCCTTGCGCGACTGACAACTGACAAAAAACATGGTTTGCGCTGGTCTATAGGAAAATGATTTTTGCGTCCTCATAATAGCATCTGGTGCGCTTTGCGCCAGCCCACACCTCTTGTTTTCGCTGACACGCCCGTCACGGCGCAATGTCAACAACGTGATTTTTTTGCCTGAAAAAATGAACGATGCGCTGGCACAGAATAGCAATGACAGCATGCGCATGTCGCGAATGCACAATGCGCCGCGGCAAAATAGGGCCCTAGATGTACCGCATAGCGGTACATGGTACGACCGCCGCAGTTTATTGAAATGTGGGAACTGTTGGTATGATGAGTGTGTGGTAGAGCAGTGTTGTGAGGTGAGAATTTCTGTGGAAATTATTTCCTGGAAGTGGGCATGGGTGTGGGTTTTGAATGAATGACATGGTGTGTGTTTGTGTAGTGTGTAGGAGTGTTTTGTGAAGGCAAGGAATAGGCAAAATGAGATTTTGTACAGTTACAGCGCCCCCTATGGACCAAATTGTATGGCATGTGCTGTGGTTTTAGAGGTCTTTGTGCTGATCGTGCATGACGTATTTTGTGCAGTTCCCACCTTCTTGGTCCAAGATATTGGCAGTTCAAAATCCCAATTTTTGCATTTACCCATATCACTAGGTGGCACTATGCTTCAAGTGAGTGTTTATGGGCTGGGTCGATACGCCTCTGAAACACCAGCATACTAACACAAAATCGTTGTCTTGGGCAAAATTGCCGAGTTATTTAACAAAAACTGCTTTTCAACACATAGCTTCGGCGATAAACATCGGCCCCTATGACGAAATGTCACAAAATTTAGTACACATGAACAGAAAGCTGATTAGAGATGGCATGTCAACTTTGACCAAATTTCAGCAATTAAAAGCCAAGATAAGGACTTTTGAAGAATTTAAGCTAGGTGTTACATTTTCATTAACGTGTAATTTTGAAACAGATTATCTCAAGATAAATCCTTTGATAACTTTTTGTCAGAATTGTCTGTAGATAGCATATACCAACTTTGGTGAGATTCTCATGAACAGCCTATGTTGAGTTGGTTCAGATTTGTTTTCGCAATGTTAAAATTTCACGGAAATTGTTTTCGTTGGAAGTGGGCGTTGACCAGTGTTTTCAATGAGTGAGGATCAATAGATTTCATGATAAAAAAGAAATTGGTTGTAAACGTTAGCATTCTCTAGATAATAGGCAAAATGTCATTTTGTGCAATTACAGCGCCTCCTATGGAAAAAAATGTATGGCATGTGCTGTGGTTTCAGAGGTCTTTGTGCTGATCGTGCATGACGTACTTTGTGTAGTTCCCACCTTCTCAGTCAATATCACTAGGTGGCGCTATGCTTCAAGTGAGTGTTTGTGGGCTGGGTCGATACGTCTCTGTAACACCGACATATCACAAAAATTTCATGTTGTTGGGTGAAATGTTCATTGAGTTATTCAGCAAAAACTTTCGCCGGTCTCCCCCTCTTTGACGGACACTGGCACCGCGGGGGGGTGGCCCTTGGGGGCCAAAAGCTTCTAGTCGCTCAAAATGTTCTAGGGCTACATGCCTACAAAGATTCATATCCCCCAGATTTCCAGTGTCCCGGGAATCGTTGACGGAAAATCTGTGAAAAAAAAAAAAGGGAAAAAAGTCGCGGCAACAGTATAATGACCGCTTTCGCTAGCTTTGCTAGCGGCGCAAGCATTGACGCTCACGCATTGAAAACAGTGGTCGACGCCCACTTCCAACGAAAACAATTTCCGTGAAATTTTAATATTGCGAAAACGAATCTGAACGAACTCGTCATAGGCCGTTCATGTGAATCTCACCAAATTTCGAATATGTCATCTACAGACAATGCTGACAAAAAGTTATCAAAGGATTTATCTTGAGATAAATCGTTTCGAAGTTACACGTCAATGAACATTTAACACGTAGCTTAAAATTCTTCAAAAGTCCATATCTTGGTAGCCTGGGTGTGCCCATACTGCCTATGACACTGCATTTTCATTTCGCGAGCAAGTCAGTCTGGCCAAGCTGCCTATCTAAACCATTTCTGCTCCGGCAGAAATATGGGGCCAATGAAAATCGAGCATTTCAAAATGGCAATGACGCGGTAGTTTGGCGACCGGAAATCTATCTCAGTCACTGTCAACATGGCGAACGTGGAGCAAACGCAAGATTTCAATGCAGCTGTAGCTGCTGTTTTGGACGAATTCAAAGGAAAGTTCTCTCTGAAAATACAGCAAAGGGCAGCCCTTGAAGAATTTGTTGCGGGAAAGAACGTTTTCGCAATGCTACCGACCGGCTTCGGTAAAAGTTTAATTTAGCAGTTAGCCCCGCTGGTCGATTGGGCTTTGCGAGAACGCTGTTGTTGTGGTCATTTCGCCTTTGATCGCACTGATTCGTTTTTCGAATATCAATATTAAATGACCAACACCAGCCACTCTCATGTTCAACTCACAAGTCTGACAAAAATCATTTAATGCCATTTCTATATGACTACAGGCTACTACTACTTTTTGTTTGGATCAAGCAGTGTCTTTTGCTAGGGAGGGCAGAGGGCAGAGGGGTGTGATTGATTGAAGCTTCATCCAGTAGCAAACAGAGGCATTTGAAAGAGGCGGGTTAAGCCCGCCTTCTGAGAAATGGGTTTACAACACAGCTTGGCCAGACCAATGCTCGCAGAGCATTGACAAGTCGCGATAGCCAGGCTAATATCTTGGCTTTTAATTGCTCAAATTTGGTCAAAGTTGACATGCCATCTCTACACAGATTTCTGTTCATGTGTACTAAATTTTGTGACATTTCGTCATAGGGGGCGATGTTTATTGGCGAAGCTAGGTGTCAAAAAACAGGTTTTGTTAAATAACTCGTCAACAATTTTGCCCAAGACAACGATTTTGTGTTAACTATGTCCGTGCTACAGAGGCGTATTGACCCAGCCCATAAACACTCACTTGAAGCATAGCGCCACATACTGTAGTGATATGGGTAAATGCAAAATTTGGGATTTGGAGTTGCCAGTATCTTGGACCGAGAAGGTGGGAACTGCACAAAATATGTCATGCACGATAAGCACAAAGACCTCTAAAACTACATCACGTGCCATACAATTTGGTCCATAGGGGGCGCTGTAATTGTACAAAATATCATTTTGCCTATTCCTTGCCTTCACAAATCACTTCTACACACTACACAAACACACACAATGGCATTCATTCAAAACCCACATCCATGCCCACTTCCAGCAAATCATTTCCACAGAAATTCTCACCTCACAACACTGGTCTACCATACACTCATCATACCAACAGTTCCCACATTTCAATATACTGCGGCGGTCATACCATGTACCACTATGCGGTACATCTAGTTAAATACATTGTCGCAACTTACACACATAGAATATATTGCAAAAGTTACATAATACAAAAATGAGATAACCTGATCAGCAGGTAATGGCTAATGCCAGGAAGTAATGTCCTATTTTCTTTGTAGTTCATATACCAGACATGTATAATTACACAAGGGTTTACAAGAGTTTACAACACACCTAATTTAAACTGATGCTTCACACTGCCTGATAGGATGCTGAGTATATTTTGTAAAACTTCAGTTGCATCAGCATGTTTGATGTTTTTCAAAAACACTGAACTGTTCCTTACCTTTTATGATATGAAGTAATTAATATGTGGAAAAAAGCTGCTGACAGTAGCCTAGCTCAGATGTGCTTGGTAGATGTCAGGTTTAGGTTTGATTATGCAAACTGGTCCCTAATATGTATTCCTAATTTGCCATTTACAACCTTTTTAACAGTTAAGGAGGACGGTTAACAATTTTAATAGAAATGTTGGATTTTCAATATTGCTGCTGACCAGCATGACGTTTGGGCTGTGGATGCATTGTTTAAAGTATGTGATATCTCAGAAAGTACTGCAGATAGAGAGATAAGTTTGGTACCAAAATGTCCACAATCAACAAGTTTATATTCAACTTCAATACATCTATGTACTCTAATGTTAGATTTTAAGTTATTTAAGAAAAGTGATACTTTCATCCGCCATCTTGGATTTATGTAAATTAGACCATGTTCCAATGTGAGGAATTTAAGAGAAACTTTATGGAAGATTCTCTGGATCATGACAATTACTTTGGTACCAGAATAATTTCTATTGCAATTTGTGGTGGGTCAATCAGTAGAATGACTGGACTATGATGCTTTTCAGATACTCCATTGCCAAAGGCAGCGACATGAGAAATCTTCTCCGAATAGATCCAAACAATGGAACAGTAACCGTGGCCAAACCTTTGGACCGTGAGACAGCTGACTGGCACAACTTGACAATCGCCGCCATGGAGACAAGTGAGGCAATCTCATCCTTAGACAGACGTACTCAAACTGTCCCAGCTCTCTATCAGTCTGAGCTCTGACTCTAGTCACTAGCAGGAGCACTAGCACTAGCAGGGGTTCCCAAATTCCTCTCAGTGAAGATTCAAAAATGTAGTAGGCTGGAGGATTGTAGGCCAAAACCAAATATTTATCTTGCAATACAATAAATATACTCATATTATAGGCACAAGGGCCAAAAATGATTGTTGTGGGCCAGCTGTGGCCTGCAGGCCCCAAATTGGGAAGCCTTGCCTCTAATAGATGATACAGGCCATATATCAGTCAGTGAGATTGAAGCATTTTTCAGTATTTATCCATTATTTCGCTCTATTGGTTTGAGACAGTCTTTTACAAGATCACTTTCTACTGCCTTTTGGTGGTGCCTACATATTGGTTACATATTTTTGTGAGTAAACACTCTCCTCCTTAAGGAGCACATTTGAAGACCACTCTATATCCTTAATGACAAGTTTTGTAACCTCCTGTAAATCATTAATGATGTGGCTTGACAATGTTTTTTTTTGTGGTTCAAATGTAAGTCTGTTATGTTCTGCTTGATTTTTTGCAACAGGAAGAACAATTTCTGGGAGGGGCTTAATGCCTGCTCAGTGAATGTGCTAATGCTTTATCCTATGATTTTAGGAGCAGGGTATTTATCGTCGTCTGTAGAGGTGTTTGTCAGAGTGCTGGATGTGAATGACAATGCACCGCAGCTCTCCAGGAATTATCAGCCAATTATTTGTGAGGGCACACAGGCTGGAGAGGTGAACAGTTACACTCATGCAAATGTAAACACGGTAGCCCTGTTTTTCTCCTAACATTACTCTTAAATGTACAGTCAGCAAGTTTTCCCCCTCCCTCTCGGCCCAACCGGCCGAAACATTATCCTTTTTAACAAATAATTATTGGCATAGCGCAAAAGAGTCTGCTGTTTCTCCTCCATTGTTAAATTGACTATCCCATTACCAAGACTTTGATAACCTTAATTTGGTGTGCAGCAGCCTCCTTCTACAATATTAAGCTTTTCTAGTCCAGTCTGAATTTAATTTTTACTTCTTCCTCAGGTCATTCAAATGATGAGTGCCACTGACCCAGATGATCCCATGGGAGGCCACCATTTTTACTTCTCCATGGTTCAAGAGAAGAACACCAACCCAAACTTTACCATTAGAGACAACCAAGGTTTGTAATGGTGGTGGTAATGACACCAAGACACATGAATTGTAACTTCTGAAGCCAGTTTGTCTAACACTGGATATTTCTTCATTTTATGCGTCTTAATTAATGCTGCACATTGACTATTGTGTGATGCAGAACATTAATTTTCCAGACATTTCTAAGCTCTCTCACTTTTAATGTCATCGAGCAGATAACACTGCTGGAATCCTGGCTCGTCGGAGCTCTTTCTCGAGGAAGGACCGCACCCAGTATGTCTTGCCTGTAGTGGTGACAGACAGCGGGTCGCCTGCCATGTCCAGCACCAGCACTTTGACCATTAATGTGTGTGCCTGCCAGCCTGCTGGTCACTGCCCGTCAGGGGGAGTTGAGGCCTTCGCCCTCTCTATGGGGCTGAACCTACAGAGCCTCATGGGGCTCCTAGTCTGCCTGGCTACACTTGCAGGTGAGAAAGAAGGATGTCTGGGAGGCATTGTGGGTAATGTGGTTTAAATATAGCTTGATAAGATGAAAAATGTATCTGTGATGTGGATAACATACACTGTAAAAGATGCAACTTATAACCAATTGAAAAAAGTTGAGGTTACATGCCACGTCGATCTCATTTTGTCTGTTTAACTTGTAATACATTTCATGTATCATATTGAACACATGTTTCTTAAAAAATAATGCAAGAAAAATAGTGCAAGTTAAACCACTGGTTCTAAGCAGCACTGTTTACAGTGTAGTCATAATAACTCATGATATAGTATTGACTTCTGTTTTATTCCCATTGTCTGCATTGTCATTGTGTGCCATGTTGGCAGTACAGTGTTACATCCAGGAATATTTAGGATCTTTTGATTGCCAGTTAAAAGACTGTTTTTGTATGTTACCTTCAGGTTTCAGTTGCACACCTCCTGCCTTCCTTAGTTTTGACACGTGATGTGAATGTAACGCTGCTTGTAGTTTTATGTCAGTTGATGATATCATCACATATCACTTCTGAGGAACACTGCAGTTGTGCAGTGACATGTAAGGGCAAAAAAACCTTCTGCCTGTACAAAAACATGTACATATGAATCTTACATCAATATATTATAAATAATCGGGCAAATTAATTTAGTTATGCATGGTTTGTGATATGTCACTAGTCATTAAATGAATTAAAAATACTTGATTTAGGGTAATGGTGACAGTACAGCTTACGATCAGAGGAGGATATCCCCAACTCAGAAAGTAAAGGTCCTACCACAAATTTGTTCCAATTCACAAAGATAGTGGATCTTAGTTAGCTAATGAATAAAATCACTAAGAACACAGGCAGAGGGAATACATGGTAGAATTTTAACTTTTTCAGGCCGGTTTGTCCACCTCTGCTCATGGTCCATCTGTTGAAAAGAAAAAAAGACAGAGAGGATTGAAGGGCAATTGAGAGCGAGTACTTTTGATCATTGGGAATGTCATTCTTGATATTGCACACTCCAAAATACTTCCTTTTTCCTCAGCAGAGCCACTGTGTTAGTCTAAGACAATGCAGTGTCTTATCACATAGCCTGGCAAGTATTGTGTGTGTGATTGTGCTTCCGTCTTTAAGTCTGGCTTCACAGGCATTCAGAGCATTCATAATTAGAAATATGAATTCAAATCCTAACTCTAGTGCTAATAACTTAGTATGCTTTGTCAAAATGTAACATTATTTAATAATGTAGTAATAGTGCTTTTTATTTGGGTCACCTTTTTTTGGTTCTTTTTATTAATTTACAGAAATACTGGGCCCCCATAATGCCGAGCTGCTTTTTGTGTTCTCTGTCCCAGTGGTTATATTAATATAAAATATTAATATAAATAATCAGCAAGCTAACACTCATTCACATTTTGTTAAATGAAAGGACCCATTATTTTAGAACTGGCTCCTTGAGCCTCATAAGTACAGAACCAGGATCTTGTGAATTCGTTTATGACTTTGTGACCTGCAGCCTCATTTATTGCCCATGGCTTTAAAGAGTTAGTTCTGTAATATTTTTCCACATGTATGTTATTGTTCAGAATTAATGCTGGAAAGAAGCGGAGTCCACAAATTACACCCAAGCCTGTTCTTAGAAAGTGTTCAGCAATTGAAATTGTCAAATGATAAAAACCTCCTTATTTTGTATGTTATAATATATTGGTTTGAAAAGGAGAGATTGATAACTGAGCCCTATCTCATTTAGAAATCTAATTGGCTAAATAGGCTGAGGTGCAGATCTAAGTGCTGCCTGGTTTAGTTGTAATATTCCATGATTCTTCTCTATGTGACATTTAAGCTTCTTTTCTTCCCCCATCAGTTCTGTCCACATTAATTGTCGCTGTAAGGAGACACAGGAAGAGGACGCAGGAGAAGCTGTCAGTGGACGAAATGGACACCATGGAGTACTCCGAGAAAATCTTGCGGTATTCTGAGCCAAACAGCAACCAGAACAACTGCCCGCCGGCTCAGGTACCCCTGCGACCTCATCTGAGCCGCCGGGAGCGCCGCCTCCGCAGGGAAGAAGTGGCGGCGAGCATTCGCATGTCCCTGCGCCATTCCCACCTCATCGGCCCTGAGGACGAAGTCTTCCGGCAGTTTATAATGGATCGCCTGGTGGAGGCCGACCAGGACCCCTACGCACCACCCTTCGACTGCCTGCGAACGTACGCCTTTGAGGGGACAGGATCTGTCACTGGGTCCCTAAGCTCCATAGAGTCCTTTACCCTGGAGTGTGGGCCTGAGAGACCCCGTGACCCCACCACACGCTTCTTTAGACTGACGCCCTGGCTGGGCGGGGCTGAGGAAGAGACAAGTTTCTGAATAAGAGATGAATAGGTGGATACATGGAATAGGCCTCCGCACACTGGCTTCACACAGCACACAGAACGAAATTCAACCTCTGCATTACCCATCACACATGTAAGCAGGGGCCAGCCATGACAACGGCACCCAGGAGTAGTGTGTGGGGACAGTGCCATGCTCAGGACATGTCAGTCAGGGGGGAGGATGGAGGAGAGCACTGGTCGGTCACTACCCCCACCCACCTTTCGTTGTCAGAAACTCTTAACCGTTAGTCCATGACTATGCAGCAGACCTTGCTTTGACATTCCATTGTTTTTCACACAACCTGACACACTAGCACCAAACTCTGTTTTTGTCATTGTGTTGATTGGGTTTATTTTGGTCGGCGCTGCTTAGTAAAATTCATTGTTTATTACAACTACGGTAATTCGAATCCTACAAATTTGCCAGATTCGAAAGTGTGCTGGAATAGTGTCAAAGGGTGCGGAGGCCTTAAACGTTATCTGAAGATTAAATGTTCTGATGCCAGTATCGTCCTTGACCAAAAGGGAAAGGGAAAACTACAGGAGTTACACTAAACCTGGCGGACTAGATCTTGGGGATGAAAACCAGGGACTTTTTCTTGGAAAAATACCGGGAACATTCCCATTTCTGCAGTCAATATCAATTCAATATCACTATATAATTTTAATATTGTCTCAGCTACATAAACTGGAGGCAATATAGGTTTCCAGATGTTTACCAAGAATAGACCAACAAAAAGGACACCGTACCCAGAAAAGGGGAAATTTGGTGACCCTAAACTTAATGTGTTTCAGTCAGGGATTTTGCAGGATTATAGTCAGGTGTATGACCGACCAATTTCACCAAATTGGTTGTATATGTCAGGAAGCCTACATCCACAGAAGATCTGTGGTTAGTTCTTCAAGATGTTTGGCGCAAGCTGCCAGCCAAGTTCCTTCAAAAACTCTATGCAAGTATACCTAGAAGAATTGATGCTCTTTTGAAGGCAAAGGGTGGTCACACCAAATATTGATTTGATTTAGGTTTATCTTTTGTTCAGTCACTGCATTGTGTTAATTGATGAATATAAATGATTAACACTTCCATTTTTGAAGGCATTCCTAGTTGGCAGCATTTTTTTCACACCTGCCTAAAACTTTTGCACATTACTGTATATAGTGTCCTCAAAGGCTCCCCTGTGAATGCTGTGCCCTTCTCACTATTTAGCTTGCACAAAAAAAATGATGAGACTAGATTCTCAATTTTTGATACTCAATAAAGATTTCTCATGCACAAGCCAGACATAGTAAAAAGTGGCACTGAGCCCCCAAACATATGCTAAATAAATAAGCCTTGTATAATTTTACATTGCAGTTGGTAAAATCACTGACTCCCATGTGATTTTAGGTAATTAGGTAATTATTATGAACAAACCAAATTTCTATATGGCCTGACTCATGGGACTCAAAAACAATCATTCAATAACTTAATGAGCCAGAATTGCTTAACTAATAACTCATAATCAATAAAGAACTCTCAACTATGTCTATAAAGTTTTGGAAGCCAGCTTTTTCAAAGCACTGACAGGTATTATGAACATATAACATATCCACATGACAGGTTTCTGTTCAAGTCGGTACAAAAATAAATATGTCAGAGTCCTGACACACACTGAATCTCTGGACAAGTCAAGAGAGTCTCTATTCCCTGGCTGTATCCTTTACTTACTCCCTTTGCCCAGTGAAAGTCCACAAACTTGGGTATTTAGGACCAGCCCACGCTTTAAAAAATGTTGTTTAGAACTGCCTCAGAAAAATAGGCCAGTTGCCTCAATTTTTGTTTTAAAGGTGTACTTCCACGAGAAACCGTTTAGCACTTGCTCTTTTCAAAATATGATAGGTCACCCCGAGTTGCATATGCATGCTGCATATCAAAATGTTTTTCTATCCCCGTTTTCAATATCAGTCAAAAGAAGACAATAGGCGGAAAAACGACCCAATTCG
The DNA here is from genome assembly GCA_027475355.1 of Coilia nasus. NCBI lineage: Eukaryota > Metazoa > Chordata > Actinopteri > Clupeiformes > Engraulidae > Coilia > Coilia nasus. The sequence continues at coordinate 33,720,124 of CM050203.1, forward strand.
AAAAGGGCCTTCGGCGTGACGTAGACGTGGAAATACATATAAGAGAAACTGACCGAATGGGCTTTAAATACATGTAATGTTAGCCTGTGACTGACTCGCATAAGATTAGCAGGCTAGTTGAATGACTGAACTGCATTTAGCCGGGCACTTGCACTGTTTTGTCATGCAAATATTACCATTCTGAAACGTTCATTGACAAACGGTCAGGAAGCGACTGTGCTTGTGCCATCTCTCCTTCCTCTTCGGATTCAGGATCAAACACATAAGGCTGTATCTCCATAGACATTCTGTGTGCAGTTTTAGCACTGTCAAGTTGACTTTTCCTCTATACCTTACTCTGCTATCAAGTTGACTGTGGGGCAAAGGAAGCTGCAGGGAGCGTGCCTCTGGTGAAATCGTGTCGTTCTCCCGGCCCCACCCCCTCCACCAAACTAAAACAGCCTGAAACAGAAGCACTAGAACATTTTTTTCATTAAAACCAGTGCACAGGGCAATTATTAATACTAGAAAACACCGCAAAATTAATGAAAACACGATGGAAGTACACCTTTAATTTATTGCCAAGCAGCACTTTTTGTGTTGCAAGTACAGATCCAGTTCCCAAACACTGTTGGGATCTAATTATGCCCTTGGATTAGACGTTAAAGGAGAAATTCGGTGTAAAATGAAAATTGGCATGTTAAAACATTGTATTAACATAGTATTGGTATGTTTGCTGAGGAGCAGAGTTGAGTTAGCCTGTTGCATTCAGAACTTAACTATTTTTTACCGTTTGTCCCAGAAGGCTAACAATGGAAGTGGTAGGTGCCCCTAGACGAAGCATGAAGTCTACGCTATTATTAAACCATTAAAACAGCTCGAAGAAACTTCACACTCCATCAGTAGTACAACAAAGGCCCTGGCATTGAAAACAAGGCACTGAGAATTTTGTAAATATACACAACGTTTATTTAAAAAACTGTTCTTACATGCAGTAGTTTGCAGTTGTTTCTCGTCGCCACCATGATGAAAGTCCAAACAAGTCGATTGTACTGCCCCTCCTCCTATTCTTCCTGCTGGTTCGTGTTCATCAGTTGACTCGTGCAGACTTTCATCATGGCGGTGACAAGAAACTACAGCAAGGTACTGCCTATCAATACTGTTTTATTAATAAACGTTGTATACACAAAGTTCTCATGGCCTCGTTTTGAATGTCGTGGCCTTTGTTGTACTGCCGATGGAGTGTGGAGTTTCTTCGAGCTGTTTTAATGGTTTAATAATAGCGTAATCTTCTTCGTCTAAGGGCACCTACCACTTGCATTGTTAGCCTTCTGGAACAAACGGTAAAAAATAGTTAAGTTCTGAATGCAACAGGCTAACTCAATTTTGCTCCTCAGCAAACATACCAACTGGGTATGATGTTTTAGCATGCCAATTTTCATTTTACACTGAATTTCTCCTTTAAAGAGCAGAATTATGCTGTTCATTGGCACATGGAGATTGCATTGGGGAAAAACTAAGACACAATAAAAATTGATAACTGTTCAACAGAGCTGGTTCAACAAGTGTGACTTCCAAAGGCACTGGTACTAAATGTCAATTGGACATTACTTGTAAATTACTGCTGTTCTGTAGATATTTTTTGGGATATCACCAGCAGTTATTGGAGAAACAACAAACATTAAAGTGAAGGTATTTACAATAATACAGAAAGGTTTAAATGTAGGAGCTTTTGTGAAAGAAAGGACAGAATAGGCCTTTTCAGTAAAAACTTACCCATTGTGCATGTGGGATAGTGGGAACTCAGAGTGAATAGTGGGAAGTGGGGGTGAATACATTCCTCTACTGCTGCTTTGAAACACCTGGGGTGCTGGGTGCATTCAAAGCAGAAACCATTTAACCTTTTCAGTGTTCCTTTTCCTTTGTAGGGTATATCCATGGTGAATACCATGGTTAATTTAACATTAGAGTCCCTTTTATGTTGCACAATTATGTCCATTACAAGTAAGTAGGAGGTATTCACACCTTTGGTCTGGCTGCGGTTAGGGGGTCATATTGTTAGCCCAGCTCCGGCTTGATAAAGAATGGCCAATCCAATCACCATAGACCGGCACAGTATTAAATTTAATCAGTTTCTTCACAAGAGAGAGACCCTGTGTGATTGAACTCAGTTTGTGCTTGAGTGATGTTCATCTTATAGTGCTCATCACTAATCCCACTTTGATAATAACCATAAGAGCATGTATGTGTGCATTTGCTCTGGTATATGACAAAGAAACAGATTAAAGACTAGGCAGAGATGATATTCATCACACACCTACCATGTGTGAGTTACAGGAGTAAAAACAGAAACCGAATGAGGTTTGAGTACAATGCAAATTAATTTTTGTCATTACTCAAACGTCCAGAAATTACATGCCTCTGGCATCGAAAAAGCAGTGTGGAATTAGCAGTGGAAAGGACAGATGTACTCTGCATAGGTGTGAAACAAAACGTTATGTTTCGGGCAATAATCTGCAATTAATGGGCGAAAGTCAGTCACACACCAGCTTTCTTCCCAATGACGCACATTTCATTCATAATATTATATTTACAGGTTTACAATTCCTGCACGCTTTTTTCAATTGTATGAAATGGCTAATAAAAAAGGGTAATACAAGACGATTATGCAGTCACCAAGGAGAATTTGTTTAGTCTTAACTCCTGGTCGCCAGTGACAGTGTTTGGGGATGGGAAATACAGTATGCTGACTGTTGAGTGACAAACAGGAGATGGACAGAAAAAGGTCAAAGCCATTAGAAGATTAGAACCAAACAAAAGATAAAGGTATGCTACTGTTCTCTCTGCATGATTACGTTATCCATGCCATGAATGAAGGGCTAATGTTAATCATGGTATAACTCGTTTATTAAAATGTTTGTTAGCCTTCTGGTATAAAACGTTTGTTAGCCTTCTATGATTCTTGCTATACTTAACAATAATTCGGTCTTAGCTCAACAAACAAGATCTAATTTCACTATAAGATTTGGCTTTGCAACAAAACTGTTACAAGTTGTTATTGATTTCCATAATTTGGGTTAACGTTGAGCCCTGTAATTAGCCAACAGAATGCTATTATGGTAGTTTTAACATTTGCAATTTGCTGCAACTCATAGTTTGCATAGTTTAACTATAGTTTAGCATAGTTAATCAGTTATAAGTTATTGTGTATCAAGCATAGAATTCAAGGCAGTAACCAAGGAGCTAATTGTTCCTCCCTAAAAGATAGATTAATATAGTGTCTAATGACAGACATTTGGCATTTAAGGGCATGTTAATTTAAAATAGCAATTTATGGATGTTTTGTATAAGAGTTTTTATAGCCTACAGTATTTTGATGTTAATTTCAATTGCAATTCAATTGCAATTTCAGGGGCTCTTCTAAAGCATCCTCTGCCACTACACAACTTGTTTCATTTACATATCCGATTGTATATATTTTTGCCACTATGTTTATGGAGTATTTCATAGTATTTTTTGTTTATAATAACTTATACTTTTTTGAAAGTTTCATGAATCATGAATCAAATTTGAAGGCGTATAAGAGTGACATGAGCATGTTATAAACATGGCATTACATAACATGAACATTAATGATGAAATGCCCTGAAGAAGGCCTAGCAGGCCGAAATGCCTAGGCATGTTTTTGAAACAAATAAATTAATTTAATGCATCAATATTGAGTGCCTCAGACCTGTTTTACTTTTCACACTTCATTTATGTTTATGACTGTTGCCATTACAGTTTTTTTCAACTGTTTACGTACATACATACACCCAAGAGCAAATACAGACAAAGCGGCCGACGTCATTTACAATATCAATCAGGAGTTTGATGAAATTTCCCCTGATGCACCCAAGTTTGTAATGGGGGACTTTAATAACTGTACCCTTAAACGTGCACTCCCCACCTACTCCCAGTATGTCACATGTTCAACAAGGAACAGTAAGGTTATAGACTTGTGCTATGGATCCATTCCGAAGGCATACTCATCCTGTGCAAAAGCACCCCTGGGTAGCTCAGACCACAATACTATTCTGCTGACCCCCGCTTATAAGCAGGTTCTAAAACGAGTCAAACCTACTGTGAAGCAGACTCAGGTGTGGCAAGAGGACAGTGTGGAGACTCTGAAAGGGTGCTTTGAGTCTACAACATGGAGCACCTTTGAAAACTCCTCTGCTGACCTGCATGAGATGACAGAGGTCATTTCAGGCTACATAGACTTTTGTGTGGAGACAGTGATTCCCAAAAAGACCAATAGGGTGTACCCAAACAATAAACCCTGGGTGACTAAAGAGTTGAAGGCGGTATTAAATGAGAAAAAGAGGATATATGCTTTGGGAAGTAAACAGGACATGAAGGAGGTACAAAGGAAAGTTAATAGGGAGATCTATAAAGCTAAATGCCAGTACAAAGACAAGGTACAAGAGACATTAATGGCTGGAGATTCAAGGGCTGCATGGACTGGAATTAAGTTGATGGCAAATGCCCCATACAAATCAAGCAAAAGCTCAGAACAACAAACAGATGATAGAGCACGCTATCTGTTGGCCAATGACTTGAATGAATTTTTCACCCATCATGAGCATATGGCCAGTGGCAGTAATTCCATTTTGCCACAGGATGGGTTACAGGACGACGGGGCAGTGGAAATATTCACCATTAAGGAGGATACAGTGCGGCGGGTGTTTGAGAAGATCAACATCCGAAAGAGTCCTGGGCCTGATAATATAGGAGGCAAGGTGCTGAGATACTGCTCAGCCCAATTGAGTGGGGTCTTCTGCTACCTTTTCCAACACTCATTGGATACTCAGGTGGTACCACGCATCTGGAAAAAATCACACATGGCCCCCCTTCCCAAAGTCCCTCATCCATCTTCCCCCAAGGACTATAGACCCATTTCCCTCACCTTACTTGTAGTTAAATCATTTGAGAGGATTGTCAAAACCCATATCATCAACTCTTGCCAGCAAGCCCTTGACCCACTACAATTTGCATATAGGCATGACAGAGGAACAGATGACGCCATTGTCACACTTTTGGATTATTTGTATATGTACTTGGAAGGTTCTAAGACACATGCTCGTGTCCTTTTTGCTGACTTTTCATCAGCTTTTAACACCATACACCCACACATTTTAGCTGAAAGACTAAAAAAAGACTTCTGTTTTGATTTTAAATTGATTAAGTGGACTATGGACTTTCTGCAGGGCAGAGTACAGCAGGTGAAGGTAGGCAACATCTTGTCAGATGTTCGACTTACTTCTATTGGAACTCCACAAGGTAGTGTTCTTTCACCCTTGCTGTTTATTTTGTACACCAACAGCTGTCGTAGTAGTCACCCTGGTTGTCACATAATTAAATACGCAGATGACACGGCCTTGGTAAGCTTACTGAACCATAATGAAGCCACGCATGGTCCAGCACTGGAGGAATTTGTCAACTGGTCTAAAATGTCTAACCTGCATCTCAACATATCCAAGACGAAAGAGCTGATCTTTGATTTCAGACAAAAAGTCTTACCAGTGCCCCCCTCAGTTATTGGAGGAGAGGAGATTGAAGTGGTAATGGACTATAAATATCTTGGTCTAATTATAGACCACAAATTATCATGGGACAGGTGTGCAGATGCAATCTATAAAAAGGGTCAACAGTGTTTGTATTTCCTAAGGAAACTTAACTTTTTTAATGTTGACAATACAATTATGATGTTATTTTACAAGTCTTTTATTGAAAGTATTCTCTGCTATGGTATTGTATGCTGGTATGGTCACTCTAAAGTGTACAGCCTTGACTTTATACAGCACATATTCGTACTATTTCTGAAATTTCTAGAGTGGAAAGACAACAGTATCATGGAGGACGGGCTCCTATATTCTCTCAAGAGTAGGATGCCGCAATTGTGAATATGGTTTTGGCAAATAACGCCGCATTCAATGACATTAAAAATCATATTTCGGAAGATGTAACCATATTCAACAATATTGGATCGGAGTATATGATCATCGACCCTATGCCTAGCTTCACTTCTCCAGGCAATGGAGGAAGCATGTGGCGACATTGATTATGCCTCTATTCAAGGTTGGATACGCCACACATGAAGATCCTTTCCTCGATATTTGGCAAAAGAAAATACAGCATGCAATGTGGATGAAGTACTGTGGCTGAGACCCAGCCCGGAGGAGAGATGGAATCTAAATACACACCCAACTAACTCTCCTCCATCAACACACACACACACACAGTATGTAAATGATATCCACATGTATGTGATACTATGAGAAATGTGTTTATGGTATGAGACAAATGCTTGTTTTTGAGATGTGTTTAGAATATTTTGAATACCGTGTTTCATTTTGCAAAAGATAGGACACTTTTTGCATTTTGTGTGAGCAATAGTTGAATTTGTGTATAGAGTTTTGAGAAAAACACACCAAGCTTTGAAAATGTGTGTAAACACCAGTATCATTTGGTTTTTGTAATGTTAAGTTGAAACAATGTTAAGTAATGATCATGATATGTGTCATGTCACGTTTATAAGAGGCTCATGTCTCCCTTATGTAGACACCTCTATCATGTCACTATGTCAAGTGTGCAAGGTTGTGTTGCTCAAGCATACAAAAGAGGAAGTCTGTTTTGTTTTGGCCATCATTCAGAATGCAGAAAGGCCCCTCTCTCTTGACACCCAGCGGAGCACGGAAATGAGAAATGACTCCCATTTTAACTCTTGATTTTTTACTTGCCTTATTACACAGAGCTGCATACCTCTTTGCAGCCCTTTTAACAGAGACAAACACATATTCACACACATGCACGCGCACACACACACACAGACATGCAAGGACAGACACACACACAGAGACACAGGCACACACTCACATAAACACCCATATGCACACACACACACACACACACACACACACACACACACACACACGGGCACACACAAAGCAATCCATACGCACACATGCATGCATGCACACACACACGCACACGGCTTTTATATATTGTCTCTGTGTATCACAGTAGATTTTATTGTTGTTTAAAATACATAGATATGACTTTAAATATTGAAATCAAACACCACATTATTGTCTTCCCTCCCAGGATGTAGGATTTGGCACTTGGGAAAATGGTCCTTGCTGAGTGCTAATTAGCTGCCATTCATAATTGATGAAAGGATTAAGGCATAAATAATTAATGGAAATCTCATTTTATTTGGAATGTTTTTGTCATTTACAGTTACCCTAGGCACTACACAGGCAAAAACTGTAACACGTGCTTGTGTAATTACACCACAATCACAATCACATTTAGTCCAACATGTTTGAAAGGGCAAAGATGGCCAGAATCATTCTCACCTTTTCTAGTTTGACTTTCCCAGTGTTTGTCAGCTACATGAAGAGCCAGGAATACATCAATCAAATCATTAATGAGTGGTGTAAGGTCATATTTCTTTGGCAAACATGTGACTCAGTAAATGATGTTTGACTTTAGGTATTTTGTGCAATGTTTTAAAATACAAAATCAGTTGGACAGTGTGTAGTAGCCTGGTAAACCAGCCCTTCGTACTTCATTTGATTTTGTACAGAGGATCTGCCAGTGCTCTCATTGACATTGCTGTATTAGGTAGAATTTTACCTAGTCAATCAGCGAACAGAGGGAGTGTTCGTGAGCGACGATGTGGACTTTGTGTGCTAATGTGACCTTATGACCCTCTGGAATGGAATGCTGCTTTCTGATTGGTTGCTAGGCATGCAGTAAAATCGTATCTCATGCATGCCTCAAAGGTAGGGTTAGCAACTGTAAACTAATTTAACGACTGACTGACTGACAGCATTGATTACAAAAAAAAAACAATGGATGATTCTAATGTGAACTTTAATATTTTCAGTAATAAATGTTTTGGAATAAGTATCGCATGTGTCGCTTTGCTCAGTCCAAGCTAGCTAACACCACATGAGCAGTAGCAATCACCTTACCAAATGAAAGGTAACTCTGACAACCAATTTGGACAGTGACTGAGGCCAGTGACTGAGGGCTGCGTAGCGCTTTACATAACATTACAAATATTAGGCCACATTGTAGCAAACTGAGTCTTAACCCTCTAATTAAGAATTATTTTAAATACATTCTAAAGTATCTAGTGGAATTGACCTGGTCATAAGCAGGGTAACATCCTCCGAGGTGTGCATTATACAGTTTTAAGTCAACTTGACGGAGAAAACTTCTTAGGCTCCACCTCGTTGACTTAAAACCGTATAATGCACCCCTTCCTTACACAATAGTCAGTACAAACAATGCAAATAATGCCTAAACAATCTATTTTGTTCCCAAACTTCTTCTGCTACGTTTGACATTATTGGAGAAGTTGAAATGGAAACCCTGTGGGAACAGCTATGATGCTAATAATCTATCTCTTCAATCAACATGAACAATCTATGGAAGCCCGTTTCCGCCACTTTAAATGGAAGTTTTTTTTTATGAATTGCGAGATAGTATCTCACAATTCTGACTTAGTATCTCACAATTCTGACTTAGTATCTCACAATTCTGACTTATTATCTCACAATTCTGACTTATTATCTCACAATTCTGAGTTACTATCTCGCAATTCTGAGTTACTATCTCACAATTCTGAGTTACTATCTCACAATTGTGAGATAGCCTAAAGGCATTGGGCAGACACCCTAGCCTACATTCCCATGGTCATTCAAAATGGATACGATCATTGAAGGATATTTTCGACGTGGTTTCACACAAAGTGAGATTTGGAGGCTATTAGATGAAGAGCATGGCATTGAAATAAGCCTCCGCACTTTACAGAGAACTTTGACAAGAAACCAGCTCTGGCGCAGGCGTAATAAAACGCATGTTGTCGAGGTGGCAGAGTTCATCCATCAGCAGCTACAGATGTCGGGTCAACAACACGGCTACAGATGGATGCATCAGAAATGCTGGATTGCTGGCATAATTACAGACAGAGAAACTGTCCGTCTCTTATTAAGAGTCATGGATGGGGTAGTTGTACACAATGGTGTATGCCACAATCACTCCGTTTTAATGTATTACAATCAAAGCAAATGCAGTGTATAATCCACACCGAGTTCTTGAATCGCGAACAAAACAGACTGTAACCTAACGAACGATTTGACCTATATTGGCCCATGAATGATTCTCTGCCACGCGTTGAGATGGTATTTTACTGCGATATAGAATCTCACAATTGTGAGATAATAAGTCAGAATTGTGAGATAGTAACTCAGAATTGTGAGATAGTAACTCAGAATTGCGAGATAATAAGTCAGAATTGTGAGATAATAAGTCAGAATTGTGAGATACTATCTCCATGGGAATGTAGGCTGGGGTGTCTGCCCAATGCCTAGGCTATCTCACAATTGTGAGATAGTAACTCAGAATTGTGAGATAGTAACTCAGAATTGCGAGATAGTAACTCAGAATTGTGAGATAATAAGTCAGAATTGTGAGATAATAAGTCAGAATTGTGAGATACTAAGTTAGAATTGTGAGATACTATCTCGCAATTCATAAAAAACTTTCATTTAAAGTGGCGGAAACGGGCTTCCATAACAATCTATACAATCGAATAAAATTAGAATAGAATTAGAATAGAATTAGAATAGAATTAGAATAGAATTAGAATAGAATTAGAATAGAATAAAATAAAAATCGAATAGAATTACAGTTGAATGCCAATCCACGTATCTTATATCCACAAGAAGTCATCACAAAATACCACAGAAAAAAATGTGGTTAAACTTGTAGTTAAACGCAGATAGACAATGCCCAGGAATACACGTAGCCTAGCAATTGGCAGCTTGATAATTTACCATAGCCGCTAGGAACATGGAGACCTATGAAAAGATTTTCTTGCCTGTTCCCTTTTAAACACATTGATTGACAATGCTTCTAAATGGCTGGCATGATTCTACACAGCAAAAAAGTTTATCTTATGGGGATATTTTAAAAAATAGTTCTAGTGTGTACGACATTATTTTCAAAAACGGAGGAGAAAAAATATGTCTTCAAATTACCCGTGTACGTGTACGGAAGCCCTGAACCGCACAGAGGTAAAAAAAAAAATGGAGATATTATCTCGTTATTTCGAGATACTATCTCGTTATTTCGAGATATTATCTCGTTATTTCGAGATACTATCTCGTTATTTCGAGATACTATCTCGTTATTACGAGATATTATCTCGTTATTTCGAGATATTAAGTCATTATTACGAGATACTATCTCGTTATTTCGAGATACTATCTCGTTATTTCGAGATATTATCTCGTTTTTTCGAGATAGTATCTCGTTATTGCAAGATAATTTAATGCATTTCTGGAGGGCATATGATGACCATGGACGGCCGATACAACACCTATGTTGTCAATGGAGGGGGCCTTATAGGTCTGCCTAGTTAGCGCCTCTTTAGTTTGCCACGTTTAATCTCAATGAAGATTAACGTCTTGTACTACAGTGAGAGGCTCTTTCAACTCAGTTGAAGCATAGCCTATAAATGGAGATTTACCTCAATAATAAAGTGACTGACACCACACAGTCCAATTGGACATATCGTATTTGCCGTGAACAGTAGCTTACTGTCTAGCTGGGGGTCATCCCTATGTTCCCCGGGTCCTAATTTCCAAAAAAGGGTCCGATGTTCCTCGCTCAAGCCAAATATACTGTGGCCACGCATAGGCGTTGCTTGTTGTTGTTGTTCTGTGGTTGGTTGGTTCAAACGCACTTCTGGTAAGATGCGCAAGCGATGCTTGTTCAATGGCTACTTTTAAGCGTTGCAATATGCACTAGTTTTCTTTTTGATGATTAGTCCATATCATTTCTTACAACTTGCCACGCTATTTATTAAATAAACTGCAGAACATTGCAATCGCTGTTTATTTAAAACGACAAAAGAAACTGCAGAACATTGCTATAAACTGCAAAACATTGCTATACTCTTATTATTTGTGCCTATTTGCTTACTAAAACATAAACATACATGGCTATACAGGCTATACCTGTTGCAACATTTCTGCCAGTTCAGCTCGCCTCTCTGCAGCAGCAGCAGGTACATCGGGGTTCAACGCGTTGTGCGCCGAAAGCGGTACAACAGCGTTAGAAGACGGGAAACAAAAGCCAACAAACTCAAAGGAAACATCAAAAACAAACGGAAGGTATAGGTCCATCAAACCATTAGTCCACTCGTTTTCTTTTTGATGATTTGTCCATATTATTTCTTACAACTTGCCACGCTGTTTATTTAAAACGACAAAAGAATGGTAAATAAACTGCAGAACATTGCAATCGCTGTTTATCTAAAACGACAAAAGAAAATGTAAATAAACTGCAGAACATTGCTATAAACTGCACAACATTGTTATAGGCTATTCTCATTATTTGTGCCTGTTTGCTTACTAAAACATAAAAATACATGGCTATACAACACGGTCTCACCCCCTTGCGCTATACACATGTTGCAATTTTTCTGCCAGTTCAGCTCGCCTCTCTGGCGCAGCAGCAGGTACATCGGGGTTCAAAGCGTTGTGCGCCTCTAAAATAGCTTTTTAACAATACGCCAGTGACGAAAAAAGGACATTTTTTTATTGATCAAAGGCGCAAATGGTTTATGCCTCCTCATAATAGCATCTGGTGCGCTCTTCTTTTAGCTGACCCGCCCGTCACGGCGCAATGTCATCTGCTATCTAGACAACGTGATTTTTTGCCTGAAAAAATGAACGTTGCGCTGGCACAGAATAGCAATGGGCAAAATAGGGCCCATATTGTCTGAATAAAATTTAGGCATGTGACGAAACAGTGGCGAACAAACAGAACAACAACAACAAGCAACGCCTATGCGTCGCCACAGTATATTTGGATTGAGCGAGGAACATCGGACCCTTTTTTGGAAAGAAGGTCCTATGTTCCCCGGTATCGGGGAACATAGGACCCGGGGAACATAGGACCCATGGAACATAGATACGCTCCCGATTTCAGAAGCAACGACATTGAAATAAAGCCTTTTGAATATTTTTTGTGCGCAAGTCCTGCCTCCTCCTGGCGTCTTGTTGAAACATGCTCATTCAGCAGATACTATCTTGACACACCCACACATGATAAAGGAGACAGGCGGCCACTTCCTTTTCAAACAAAAATGTAAAGAACGGACATGTTCCAGTTCGAATCAAAGAGGTTCTATATATTATTAGTTTTTATTATAAGTTCTTTGGTTCGAATTGATAACATCAATGAGAATCAGCCTACTGTTCACCGCTGAACCGCTAGAGTAGCTAGAGCATCCAGTTGACTGTTTGTACCCCTGCGCAATGATAAGTTTATGTGGGTAGACCTATAAGGCCCCCTCCATTGACAACATAGGTGTTGTATCGGCCGTCCATGGTCATCATATGCCCTCCAGAAATGCATTAAATTATCTTGTAATAACGAGATACTATCTCGAAAAAACGAGATAGTATCTCGAAATAACGAGATAGTATCTCGTAATAATGACTTAATATCTCGAAATAACGAGATAATATCTCGTAATAACGAGATAGTATCTCGAAATAACGAGATAGTATCTCGAAATAATGAGATAATATCTCGAAATAACGAGATAGTATCTCGAAATAACGAGATAATATCTCCATTTTTTTTTTTACCTCTGTGCGGTTCAGGGCTTCCGTATACGTGTAAACAGAGCCTTAGAATAGAATAGAATAGAATAGAATAGAATAGAATAGAATAGAACTAAAAAAGCACTCAGAGAGTCCTCCACTAGGGCAGCTCAGATCACGACCAAAATGTAATCATTTTAAAGTTAGGCCATTTTTGACCTACCCTGACAACAAGAGAAAGACTTTGTGACAGACTGGAAAGACAGCTGACAGGAGGGAATAGACCCCACTGGAGCTTATATGGGTTAGCTCCCCAGATAAGCAGTGGCAAGTTCATTGAACTGAGCCATGTCCACATTTTGCTACGTCTAATACAAGAGATATACCCCTAGAGTCAGCGAGAGCAGGGGTGGAAGATGACTCACAGGCAGGATTCACGGCTTTAGACACTGGAACGGAAATGACTATGAGAAGGTCGAGCGACTTAAGGGAGGATGGGGAGGTGGGGTTATCCGGTACAATTGAAAGGGAAGAAGAAAGTAGTGAAAGAGTAATGAGAGAACAATTAGAAAAGAAAGTACAGGTTTGTTCCTGTGGCTGGCAGAAGATTACAACAGTGAGAGGCCTTAAAATCCATCAGGGGAAGAAGGGGTGTGGAGGAAAAGTGGGACAGGGGAACCGCATTGAGCAGTACTTTCTAAGAAGTCTGCGGAGTAAGTCGGCTGAAGTCCAGCGGCAGGTAGAAAACCACAGTTCGCAGGATATCAGAAACCCAGTTTTGGAAGAGAGGGAGGAGGTTAGAGGGACTGAGGGAGAAGGAGAGCCTAGCCAGTCAAAAAGGGAGAAAGCCTGGGAGCAGAAAGCTAGGGTTAGTTGGCCACAGGCGAAAGATAAGATGACTTGGGAGTCCGTAGACAGAGACTTGGCAATGGTGTTAGAAGGATTAAAAGGGACAGCCATGGCAAAGTTGGAAAGGATGGGGGAAGTGATCTATAGTTATGGCTTAGATAGGTTTGGAAGTAGTGATAAAAGGAAAAGGGAGCCAGCACAACATTGTCAGTCGAGACGCCAGAAAGACATTCGTGAATTGGTGTTAAGAAGGAGGCAGCTAAGAAAACAGTGGAAAAGGGCCACAATTGAGGAGAAAGAAGGTATAGATGCCCTGCAGGAAGAGTTACGATGTAGGTTAGCAACTCTTAGGAGAGCTGAGAATCTTAGAAGGAAGAGAAAAGAGAAGGAGCGGGTAAGAACACTGTTTTATAAGGACCCCTTTAAGTTTGTGAAAGGGTTGTTTAACCAGGAAAAGGGAGGGATATTGAGAACCTCAAAAGAGGAAGTAGAGGAGTACTTGAGGAAAACTCATTCAGATCCAGGGGGGGAGGGAGGATTAGGTTTTCTGCCTGACATGCCACCTTTGGGGGAGATAGAAAGTCAGATGGATGTTGTGCCACCTAGGTGGAAAGAGGTAGATGCTGTGGTGAGAAAAGCTAAGGCTTCATCAGCTCCAGGGCCTAATGGGGTGCCATATCGGGTATATAAGAATGCCCCAGGGGTTCTTAGGTTTCTGTGGAAGTTGTTTAAGGTTGTGTGGCATAAGCAGAGCATTCCAACAGCATGGTGCAGGGCAGGGGGTGTGTTGATTCCAAAGGAAAAAGAGTCTGGTAGAATAGACCAGTTTGGAATGATCTCTTTGCTTAATGTGTGAGGGGAAAATCTTCTTCAGTATAGTGGCTAAGAGACTTGTGCAGTATTTGGAAAAGAATGGGTTAATTGACACAACAGTGCAGAAGGCAGGAATCCCAGGTTTTGCTGGATGCATTGAGCACACTAGTGTAATTTGGCACCAAATTCAGACAGCAAAGTAAGAGGGTAGGGAGCTTCATGTAGTTTTTTTGGACCTAGCTAATGCCTTTGGCTCGGTGCCGCATAGTCTGATTTGGAGTGCTTGTGAATACTTTAGAGTGCCAGTTGAGATTGTGAATATAATGAAGGAATACTTTAAAGATATTAGATTGTGTATAGGTACAGGGGAGTTTGTATCAGACTGGCAGAAGCTAGAAGTAGGCATTATGGCGGGGTGTACGATCTCACCACTTGCTTTTACAATGGCAATGGAAAGAGCTTCTAAGTGGGTGGTGGGAGGGGAAAGGCGTCGGGAGGGACTGCGTCTCCCGCCAATTAGAGCTTTCATGGATGACATGACTCTGTTAACAACAACGGTGCCATGTACAAAAAGGTTGTTAGAAAGGATAAATACAAATCTCAGGTGGGCGAGGATGAGGATAAAGCCTAGTAAGTCAAGGAGTATCTCAGTCACCAAGGGAAAAGTGGTAGAGCAGAAGTTCACGGTGGAAGGTGAGGAAATCCCATCCATCAGGGTGAGACCAGTGAAAAGCCTGGGGAGGTGGTATAATGCAGACCTGAGTGATCGAGAGCAGGTAGAGCAGCTTAGAAAAGACGTGGTGGAGGGATTGGAAAAAATTGACAGGTCAGGGCTACCAGGAAAGCTGAAATTGTGGTGCATGCAATTTGGACTGTTCCCTAGAGTAATGTGGCCCATGTCAGTGTATGAAGTACCATTATCAAAAGTAGAGAAGCTAGAAAGGGTGGTTAATTCATACTTTAAAAAGTGGTTAGGGGTTCCACGGTGCCTAAGCAGTGTAGCTCTGTATGGGAAGGGCATACTGCAGCTGCCAATAAATAGTCTGGTAGAGGAATTTAAGTGTGCTAAGGTTAGGACAGAGCTGTTGTTAACAGGGAGTAAGGACAGGATAGTCAGTGGTCTGGCTCCTAACCTGAGCAAAAGGAGAAAGTGGAAACCAAAGGTAGCAGTGCAGGAGGCAGAGGCAGCCCTTAGACATGGAGAGATAATGGGAAATGTCCAGATTGGGCGGGGAGGCTTGGGGCGTACATCAGGGAAGCCAATGTGGAGAAAGGTAGATCAGAAGGAGAAAAGGAGATTGGTTGTAGAGCAGATACGCAGGCAAGAAGAAGCTAGTAGACAGGTAAAAGCTGTGTCACTAGCAAAGCAGGGCCAGTGGTTGAATTGGGAGGGAGTAGAGAGAAAACAGGTTACTTGGAGGGATTTGTGGAGTATGGAGTCTAACAGGCTAAAGTTTTTATTGGTAGCGACGTACGACGTGCTCCCATCGCCAGATAACCTGAGAATCTGGACAGATGGGGATCCGTCATGCACACTCTGTTCAGGTGTAGCCACATTGAGACATATACTATCTGGCTGTAAAGTTAGCTTGGCACAGGGTCGCTATACGTGGCATCACAACCAAGTATTAAAATGCTTAGCAGCAGGAATTGAGAGTAAGAGGCAGCAGGTAAATGCAGAAGGTAGTCATAAAAAAGGTATCCAGTTTGTGCGGGAGGGTGAGAAAAGTAAGAGAGCCGTAAAGTCAAGGAGTACTACACAGGAAGCAAAGGATTGGCAGATGCTGGTAGATGTAGGTGGAAAGTTGGTGGTCCCTCAAGAAATAGTTACCACTAACTTGAGGGCAGACATAGTCTATTGGTCGACCAGCCAACAGGTAGTGTATTTTATTGAACTCACTGTCCCATGGGAAAGCTCCCTAGAGGAAGCATATGAAAGGAAAAAGCTTAAGTATGAAGAGTTGAGATTGGAAGCAGAGCAGAAAGGATGGAGGGCAAGAGTATTTCCAGTAGAAGTGGGTTGTAGAGGGTTTGTAGGGAGGTCAGTCATTTCATTGCTAGGGGAGCTTGGGGTTGGTGGTAAGAATCTACGTAAAACTGTTAGGGAGATGTCAGAGGAAGCAGCTAGGACTATTAATTGGATCTGGATGAGAAGGGCGGTCTCTGCTAAGCAGTAGGGTTGCCATGTTCGAATGGGGCGGTGGAGGGATTCGAACCCAGGCCCTCCAGTTGTGGGTCAAGTGCCTTAGCCAGTGTGCTACCAAGGAGGTGGAGATTAGTGCAACCTAGGGCTGTTTGTGCAGATAAGGATGGGCACCCCAGACCAGCAGATGGCAGTAGTGTGTTTAGTGGGTCAATAGAAACACAGAAGAAGAAAGAGGCTTATAAATGGCAGCCATCACACACATGAGGCGCTTTCACACTGCCCAGTTTACCGGTAATTTCAGCCGAAATTAGTGGGTCGTCTGTTGCGTTCACAGTGCCGACATGGGGTGGCGTGTCCAAACAACACGCCAATTCGACCCACCTCGGACCCTACACTTTTTTGCGACATGGGGCGGGCGTGAACACGTCATTTTAAACTCCGTGGTCGCGGGAAACTTTTTTTTTAGAAACACAAAACAATGACATGACAATGGAAACGGTAGGGTAAATGCTATGCCGAACATTTTATGTTAAATAAACAGCATATTTTGAGAGACAAATCATTGTGTTGTGTGCCTTTTAACCAGGAGAGTAAATGTTTAATAACTGTAGAGTAATGTTGATGTTTGATGATAGCGCTACTGTTTTGTTAAGGAAACATATGTCCAGAGCGCATCCATCAATATATCTCCATATATTGTAAATATTCCGAATGTGACTGCAAATATCCCCACAAAGACCACTATCGCCCAGTGCATCTTCACCCTAAGTGTTGTGGGCGAAAATGTGTGGATAGAGTAAATTATTTAATGATAGCGCTATAGTTCACCTGATGTTGCCGTGTACAAATAGCTACAGTAAATCGGCATCAAATGTATTCTTTGCATATATTTGCAATCTCATGTAAGCATCCAGGTGCAGTACAGTACCATGTCATTTGCCCTTGAATGGTTGTGCAAAGAGCCAGCAATAACTCTGTGCGTCTTGCCATGATTGTTTTAAAAAACTGAATGAAAACTTTGCAGACAGGTGTATTTACTACGATGCAAAGGTCATTCGCGTCATTGTACACGCCCAGCAATATGCCTGGCGTAATGTTACAGTGCCACTGGGCTACGCCTTCTCAACCCACCTTTTCAGAAGAGGGTTCACGCATTCCCACTGCCGTTCCTTGGTAAATTAGCGTGTTGTACCGTGTCGCCACAACGTGTCGTGCAGTGTGAAAACGCCTATGGGCAGCTTAGAAGCAGGCTCTCTGGGATCGTGCGGTGTATTGGGATACAGAGTGGCCAAGTTTCCCAGGGTTTTGCGGTGTATGGAACACGGGATAGCTGAGCATTAGACACCATTAGATTCAAGAGGTGGATACATCTAATGGTAAGTCAATGGGTAGAATCGTCTTTAGAACTAGCATTGGCAGTGTCGTTTGTGTAATGGCGTATGCGTTAATGACTGATAGTATCTGTGGTAAAATGGTGGTAAAGTGCAAATATTCGATAACAAGTCCTAATTAGTAAGTAAGCAGGTCATTTTGGAAGTAAATTGTGGTTGTGGTTAATTTTGTAAGTAAAACTTTGGGAGTCGGGCGGGGGCGGTGTAGGAGATGAGATGGGGGAGGAGGAGGAGGAGGAGGAGATGAGGCCCAGACAGGCCCTTGGGGTGAGCGAAGCCCAGACAGGCTCCCTCTCCCCCCTTCTCCTTCCCCTCTTTCCCTAATTTTTTTTAATTTTTATTTTTTTATGCATTGGTGCAAATAGTTGGTAATGAGCAGGAAGTAGTAAATTTTGGAAGTAAACGGTGGTTGTAAGTGAATTGTGGAAGTACATTTTGGAAATTTGGGTAGCAGGTAGCTAAACTGTGGACACACGCTAAAGGATTGATCACCTTTAGTGGGGCCGCCTCAGGGGAGGGTGTACAGTGAATAAAGGCCCGAAACACCCGTTGATCCTGAGGTACACTGCTGAGGATGTGTCCCACATAGTGTATGGATAATTGTAATGGCTGTAGTTAGGAAAGCCTGAAGTGTGGTACAATGGGTGCTTTCCCCGCATGTGCAAGTATCTTGTATTTTTATGTATTTATCTAGTTATTTTAATTGTTAAGGAAATGTTGGAGGAAACTGCAAAGGCTTGCCAGTGGTCCTGGATGAGATGCATGTTGTTGGCATGGTGAAAGCCATGGGGGAAAGCGATAGGTAGGTGCTGCTGAGTGGATCATGTAAACGGCCCCAGCAGCCCCAGTCACTGTAACGGTAGCCGGCTGGTTCAGGTTAACCCTTGTTGAGCATCTGTCTGTACGGCTCCAGTTGGCCATCCCCTCAGCTGCTCTGTCCTGTACAGCTCACATGAGGTTGCATGAATAGCTGTAGTCAGCGGCAGTTGTGCGTGTTACACCTGGGAGTAGGGACTAACAGCCTGAACTATTTACTTGATTATAGATAGTGTAGGGGTAGGTGTAATAGCTATAGTTTCTCCCTAAGGTGCTCTTCCTACATGCACAAGTACTTTGTGTTCTTTGTAAACTGACCTACCCTGAAAATTTCATTAATATTCATCCAGAACTTTTTGAGTTATGTTGTTAACTAACAAACAAACAAACAAACAAACACAGATGATTACATAACCTCCACTAGTGGAGGCTATTAGAATAGAATAGAATAGAATAGAATAGAATGAATCTTTATTGTCCAGGGTGAAAATTAACAGACTGCTATGAAACAAACAGCTCCAGATAAACAACATGTGATTAGAGTGAAGAAGAAAAGATTTAAAAAGTAATATTGTATCATATAAAATATAGAAATCCCAGCTTTTGTGTGAGGGTATGAAGTTTTGCATAACTTATTTGCCTGGGGCTGAGGTTTCTGATTAGGCACAGACAGACAAACAGTATAGGCCACATTTAATCTTAAACCGTGTATCCACTCTCACCAACAGAGGCATGATAAATAAAAGCCAGGCCAGTCAGCCCTTAAGGTTTGACAGCCATATCAGTCTCTATTGGGTATGCACACATTGTGAGGGATGGTTGGTGGTGGGGTGAGGGTGAGGGATGGGGAGACAAAGCCGTCGATGCCGTCAGCAGCGGCAGCACATCATTAATAATGGGAGGACCTTTGAAGATCCTGCATAAATGTCTAATTAGGTTTGGTAACCTTTAGGAAACTCAAGTGGGTGAATACTAAACAGATCCCGAGATCTTGTTTTGCATGGCAAACTAAGTGCTTGACATGTCAGGGAGGGCGCAAGTGTTGACATTGAAGAGTGTCATCCCCCCTCCCACTCGCGCAAAGGGCACAGTAAAAATAGCATAAAAAAGCTAAAGTAACATTCTTGTCAGCCTCACTGATTTGTGGTCACTTTAGCCCCACTGATTTGAGGTGTGTAGTCTTGGTGTGTCTTTCATGGTGTGACAGTAATGTGTACATTCATGCACTGTATGATTCCTTTACAGCAGAGAGGTTGCAATCAGTATACCGATGCATAAATGATCTGATGAGTATACTTTTCAGATATGATGAAAATAGTATAAAAAGCTAAAGTAACATTTTTGTCAGCCTTACTGATTTGTCCAACCAGTCAAACACATAAAGTTCTTAATGAAGGCTCTCTTGTGTGCAGATCATATTTGTCTTTCTTCAGATTACACACTTTTGTTCCAACTTCTGCACCCACTTAATAAAGGCCTTGGATGTGTGTGGTTTTTCACTGCATTGACCACTTTAGCATTCCTCTCTTGGTGTCAGTAGCGGTTTTTGATAGGGGCCAGTAGGGCAGCCGCCCTGAGCGGCATTTTGTGACGGGCGCCAGAAAAAAATATTATCTAAAAAAAATAATATTATTTATCATATCACCCTGCAGTTGCCCCTGCCTGCTGAGAAGGCCCAGTGCACAGAAGCAGTGTGAGAAGGGGAAAGGGGAGGGGGCGCAGGGGACAATTCACCTCTGGGTCTCACAAATCAGCTTTCTTCCCAAAAACGCACATTTCAATCATAATATTATATTTACAGATTTATAATTCCTGTACAATTTTTAATTGTGTGAAATGGCTAATAAAAAAGGGCAATAGCCTACAAGTCGATTATGTGGTCACCAACGTGAATTGGTTTAACCTTAACTCCTGGTTGTCAGTGACAGTGTTCGGGGATGGGAAATACAGTATGTTGACTGCCAAGTGACAAACAGAAGGAGATGAACATAAAAAGGTCAAAGCCATTAGGACAGTAGAAATAAGCAAAAGATAAAAGTATGCAACTGTTCTCTCTGCATGGTTACGTTATCCATGCCATGAATGAAGGGCTAATGTTAATCATGGTATAACTCTTACGTTTGTTAGCCTTCTAGCTATGATGCTATGATTGCTGTACTCAACAATAATTCGGTCTTAGCTCAACAAACACAAGATCTGATTTCACCATAAGATTTGGCTTTGCAACAAAACGGTTACAAGTTCAGTTATTATTGATTTCCATAATTTGGGTTAACGTTGAGCCCTGTAATTAGCCAACATAATGCTGTTATGGTACTTTCAACATTTACAATTTGCTGCAACTCATAGTTCGCATAGTTTTACTATAGTTTAGCATAGTTAACCAGTCATAACTGAACGTAACAAGCATACTCTAGAATTTGAGGCAGTAACCAAGGACCTAATTGTTCCTCCCTAAAAGATAGGGCTCGGAGAGGGTCTCGCCAAGGGAGTAATTCAATGTAGAACCGCCACTGCTTGGTGTGATATTAGTTTTCGTTTGTATTGTAGTGAACAGAAAACAAGAGGTTGTTTGAGCTAGGCTATTTTCCCACTCTCTCACACACGTGTGTGCGGGCACACGTGCACACGCACACACACACACACACAGACAGCCTGTGAGAACTAAGAACTCCAAGAACTAAGAAGGGAAAATGCGGACGTGCAGATGTACTCTAAAGACCTTGTAAATAAAACAGTATGCATCTTAGACATATACTGAGACTTGCTATGGCTGTTAAGTTTTTCTTGAAACACTATCTAAGTCATCTGTTACAAATAGGAAGTTGTATGAGCTTATAAATAAGGCAGAGAAACATTTGTTTAATGAGACCAGGTAGGTCTTTTCATAACTTACTAGACAAACTGCCGTTGCAAATTCCAAACTAGAGGTTGCTATCAAAGATTCTAGAGCGCTACGTCTTACTTTTAGGTTCTGCAATCTGTCATTAAAATATTTTCGCCGTACACAGTGTTGATTGGTATGGGCAGGTTTTTGGATCGTTAGATTTTACTCGAGTCGAATCATTTTATGCATAGCACATATGAAAAAACAACAGAGTTGCCCCAAAGTGCTCTTAGATTTCAAGTTACATCTGTTGAGTTGCAATAACTGGGGATAGTCCTTGTCACCGGAGATACAGATCATTTTGCAGAAGTTATGAAAAACAGAACGGGACAACCCCTCACCCCCCATCGCACCCTGTTTATAGGCTAACAAACAGCCAACTTAGCAAAAACGTTAGCTATTTAGTCTAATAGCTTTGTTGATTTTTATATTGACACTTTACGTTCTCCTAATGGCAATATCCCAGCTTAATATTGTCGCTAAGAAATAATACCTCTCCTTATTTAGTGGGAACCTGAAAAAGGATAATTCAGGCCTTTTGCACTGCCGATTCTTGCAGTTGATGGCAGAACAAAATGTTCTTGATTTAACGGCCATTGTTGTTATTGACAAGCAACAGTCAACGGCAACACAGCTGATCAGTTGGGTTGACAGAATGTGGGCTGATGGAATGTTAGGGGGGCTTACTAAAATGGCGTCCACGGTGGTTCCGGGCATACTTCATACCCGTGACGTAATCAGAGACGGTTAAAGATCTTTGACGTAATTAAGCTATCTTGCTCTGCTTTAGAATCTTTGGTTGCTATGGCCAAAACCCAGTCATTAGTTCCACGCCTTTGGTTGTCAAGCTAGCTATTCCAAAGTTCTGTTAAGTCTTGCTTGGCAAATCACGTTAGCAGAGAGTCCAAATGCAGCGTGACAGTGCTAAAAGATGATCTCAGAGGCATATAACATGTTGCAACTCTGTGTTCTTTCATCTGCTCATCATTTGCTAAAGCTGTCACATCTTTACTGTTCATTTAAAGTTCACCAAGATCTTGGCACATTGATACATAAATATGATACGGTTGGAAAGCAGGGACTACTTCAGATGTGTCTATATAGAAAATGAATCACCTTTCTAAAGAACGCATCACAATGTCAAATTTAAGAAAAACGTCGACATAAGTCGACATAAATATGTAGTATGAATGCTTCATATGCCTTTTTGGTAGTAGCCTATATAATGTTTCATGGTTACAGGATTCATAGAAAATGTTATTGAAAACCATTGTTGAATCAGAATCATACACCTAACAGTAGAACTATTTATGAATTTCTGATTGAATGAGACACTTTCCATGCATCACTAGGAGTGGAGATATCCCCACACATACCACGGGTCATTCTTCACAGCTAAGTAATCACTCTGCCAAAAATGCAACGTAACTGTTAAAACTTTACACCAACATTCCATTCCATCTAGTCCATAAACAAGCGAGGGAGAAATGCGGGAAAAAAAAAAAAATCGAGTGAATTTATTAGCTATGGCAGACTTTAACAAGACACACAAAACTGCAGAACAGCAGCTGTGCATTACGCCTAGTTGTGTGAACAACGACAACAACCATATCTCAGCTGCACAATGTCCAAATCAACATAGACATCGTATACATAGGATGTCTATGCAAATCAAAGTGTATAAATACACACTTATTGCATAGCAACCACAAACGCTGTTAACTCGAACTGGAACTTTTGTGCAGCGGAGACTGGAGCAAACTAAAATACAATAACTGTAACTGTAATGGAAATATTGTATAAAAGCAATGTAACACTCTTGGTTGTAGGGTTGGTTGGTGGATATTGCCACAGCTGTGGTTACTACAGCTTTGTGCTTGCAGCCAAACCGCAGCCATGGCGATGTCCGCTACCAACCCCACTCCCTTATATATGTTGCTTAAACAAATCATATGAATTAGGACAATGATGTTGATGATGATGTTCATTATAATGATGATGATGATGATACCCTCTGTCTCACAGGCCATAGCCTTCACAGTGTTAACTCTAAATCTGTGTCTCCCTTTTTTATATTTTATTCACACAGCCATACAGAGGTTTGGCTTCAGTAAGGGCTACTGTGTTTTAGTCTCTGAGGTACACAGAATAGAGCTGTCTGGGGCAAAATGCTTAGTTTCACGACCTCTCTTTAACTCAATTTATTTCGTGCAAGTATGTGATCTACTGCAGGGCCTGCTGTGCCACTGGGTCTGTTGTGCAGCCCTCTTCCCTCTCGTTTCTGGGTTATTCCAGTTGAGCAGAAAAACAGAGTTATCTCAGACCTTCCTCACCGGGAATCACTTCAATCCCTTTGTGTTGCCTGATGTCGAAGTTCTGAACTGCTACATTTCAGGACTCTGCTAAGACAGTCCAAACAGATAGAGTTGTACTTGAATTTTTATTTGCATATATATGTGAAATACCTCATTTAAGGATATAATGTAACCTGCTCTAATATAATATAATATAATATAATATAATATAATATAATAATAATAATAATACATTTTATTTGTTACATGGTACCTTTCAAAACACCCAAGGTCACCTTACAGAAAATAAAAATAAAAATATAGTAATATACATATAATGTAACCTGATATAATGTCTAACTCCCTTTTTGTTAAGATTTATAATTTAAAAACTGTATCACCAACAATTCTACCTAGTCAGTCTTCTATTATTACAGTTTTATTACTCTGGCAAGTTTTTCTTTTAAGTTTACTGCCACAATTTACTGAGAACACTTTAACCGAGTTAAGACATATTTTTAATAACAGCAGAACTGTAATCAGGCTGTCTGTCGTTTGTTATCTATTAGCTTTCAGAGTGGATATGTTATGTGTGGTTGCACTGTTCTTTCCTGGAGGAAAATCAGGGGAGTCTTCGGGGAGACCCAATTTTCTGAATGAGCAGTTCCAGAGAGCACTAATAATATGTTAATGTAGCTCTGGAGACACTGGGGAGGTCTGGTGACAGCAATCACAGCAGCATAGAGTGTTTGGGGTCCTCTGAGTCATCGTCACGCAAATAAACCCGGTAAACATAAATCAGGTATGAGGCCTGGCATATGGGGCACAGGGACCCCTTGTCTGACTGTGGGAGGTACAGAGGAATGAGAAGAAGGAGTGAACACCACAGGGAAATGTGCCACAGAGTGTTTGAGCATCTTTTAACCTCTTTTTTTGAATCAGCACTGTAAACCACAAGAGATCACAGAAAATCTGATTCTGCTGCCAAGAACTGCTAGTATTAAAAAAGACTGTATGAAATGACACTACAAGCAGAAGTGTCTAAAAGCAACACAAAAGTTCAGAGTGTTTCATCATTGCTTTGTCAATATTTCAGAACTGATATTTCTCAGGAACTTTTTTGGACTATTTAAACTTTTGATAGTGTTATTTTTTAAATACTATTGTTACAGAAATGTAAGCATTCCTTTTCCAAACTTCATGTAGGCTTGCCACAACATCAGTGTATCGCTATCTGTCTTATCTAAGGTCCCTCAAGGCTGCATATCACAGGATAGGAAGATTGTTTTCAAATTACATTAGGTTCATGTAGGTTGAGGTATTACATTTAGTACAGCAAAAAGCAGCAGAGGACTTTCACTAAAACCTCCAGTATGTCTGCATCACCTGTGCTGCATTCAAGATGTGTATTCCAGAATATAAGATGTGTCCATGGAGCTAAATGTAAATAATTAAATAAATGTAAAATAAAAAATGGTATGAGAGAGCTGGAGTATTATTTGACAAACATATGCACATTTGTAACTACTGCAGTATCATGACCGATTCCAGATCAGCATAAACACACCAACATGTGGACGCTGAACATTTGTAACTATATATACTCCCAGTACTGGGAGCCTTAGCTGGACTGTAATCATTTTAAAACAATACCGTACTGTATAACAAGGCTGGGCATAGATTTATGGGGATCTTCATTAAATCTAATTATATATAATTTATGGGGATCTTCATTAAATCTAATTATATATAATATATATATAAATTAGCATTAGAATTATAAGTGTGTGTATTTATTATTATCAATAATAATCATAATAACATGAATAATAGTAATATAATGATAATTGGTTTAATATCCAATTGTCATGGTAGTTACTACTACAATAATAAAAAGAACTATCATCATCATCATTATTATTATTATTATTATTATTATTATTATTATTATTATTATTATTATTATTATTATCATCATCATCTACCATAACAATTGGAATTTTAAATAATTCCTTGTTGGGATCAATTACCCGCAATTTTGCTCAGTGGCTCTATGTTGCGTGTAAGTGTTTTTCATGTCAACATGATAAACGAACAAGGAACATGCCTCCCACACACTTCAGCGCAGGCTTGGCTGATGATGACAAACACAAATATGAGTTAAAAACTGCTGCTAATTAGAGAGCATTGATTACAGTTAATTTAAAGCAACTGCAATGTACCATATTAAAGCCAATTTACAGTCACAGTTTATCCTATCTCCTATCCTATCATATATAAATCCTATCCAAAATCTATTGTATCATATCCTATCCTATATCGTATGTCCTGTCCTACCTATCCTATACTATCCTATCCTGTCTTGTCCTATCTTATCCTATCCTAGATATGTCCTATCCCAATCCTATTGTATTCTTTTTCGTATGTCCTATCCTTATAGTCACCATGATGTAGTCGATCTCTGATTTGCTTTGACATGCTGCAACAAGGAAGCGGGAAAGAAGGGAATTTATAAGTTTACATTTTATTTACAAGACAGACCAAAACATTTGTTGACGTAGGCCTACAGTGGCCAATGGTATCATTACAAAATAACACACACAAATGTAGACCGCATGCAATGTTGTACTACTTTCAAATAATAAACTATTTATCGTTATTAGTTTGTCAACGCAATCCTGGCTACATGATGGTAAAGTCGTACGTGGTAAGATAGCACTATCACAGGAATACTGCACTACAAGCTCCTGTCTTCAAAACTGCATACAGGAGCTTAGACCTGACGTGAGATTTAATCGCAGCCTGTGATCGCTCGTTTTCTGTTGCACTCAGGTTTGATACACGAGGTCCACTATTCTTAAAATAACAAATGGTTGCCACTTTCTTTGGTATTTTAGTTAATCAAAACTGGTAATACATGCTTCTCCAATAAAAAAACAGCATGACTCAAGTCTAAAATACTCCATAAATATTTTGGTGAAACACTAAGTTGAAGACATCTCAGAATCATTAAAATTACATTTTGTGGAACTAACACACTTAAAATCTCTAGTAACATCTCCAAAAGTAGATTCACTGTTTCTTCATACCTGTATATTACTATTACTGATTCAATATTAATTCAAGTAATGCAACACCCCACATACTACTATATGTCTTAAAATTGTGCAAATGTATTGTTTTGTGTGTCTAACAGTTTTTTTGTTATTGGTTGACAGTTTAAAAGAATATCTTTCAATGAGTTATATGACCAACATTTGTCAAGGTCCATCGAAAGCCAAGGTTTTTTTTTTTTTTTTTTTTAACAGAGATCTCCCACCTCTCTCCCTGCTGTCTCTGACCTACTTTGGCAGCCCCTTATGTATCTAGGATGCCCTCAGAGCAAGACATCTCACCCACCCCTCACAAGAGTACTAGTTATACAAAACTAGTTGGGGCCAGACCCCAATTTGTGTGGAATTGGATACAGCCTCCAAGCTCTGAATTCCCTCTCACTGTGAGCATGTATGCTATGACAGCCACCAACCATAACTGAAAAAAGTAGCATTACAGAAAAAAATAAGCCAGTATGTTATTAGCAAAAATGAAAGGCGATGAACTCACAGGCAACACGGTGGCATCACAGTGGTCTGTTGAAACCTGCAGTTTGCTCTTTCCTGTGACTCTCACTGGCACAGGAAACACTAGAAGGAAGGTTACAAGGTATCACTTTCTCTAGAACATCCTCACCCAAACCCTTTTACCCTTATCCATTCCCCCTTAAAACTAGTATTTTAAGTATTTTATTAATCCATGTCCTCAGCCCCTGTTACAACAATGGGGACCGTTGTAACAAAGGGCAGTCATTGCACGTTCATGAAAACAATTCAGTCTTCGGCAAATAAGGCATACTGTATGTGCTGGAATTATTAATATATATATATATATATATATATATATATATATATATATATATATATATATATATATATATATATATATATATATATATATATATATATATATATATATATATATATATATAATTCCATATATATAAGTCCACAGGGGGACCTACACATCCAAAATCCATTTTCTCATGTGCAGGGTCTGGTATACAGTACAAACAAAACAAAGCAATGTCCACTCACTGATTTAACATTCCCAAATATATATTTTTTTCTTTTAATGATGTATAAACATGCTCAAGTAAGCATACACAAGTAAGTAAACATCATTTCATTTTTTGCTTATGAAAATATACAGACAACAGATTATACTGTATTACATATCTGTTAAAACAAAATGTTCCCCTATTTTGCACACAAACAGGGATATGTACGCCCTGTGTAGGCAGTGAGCTCCCAAAGAAGACATCCCCTCTCCCCCTTCCTGTCAGGCCACATGGTGCTCTGAGCAAAGGTGAAGATAATACCTGGAGGCCTGTGGGCTAGCAAATGTAATTTCCCAGAGAGATGATCTACTGATATAAATGACCAAACAATTGTCCTCAACCATCCTAAGAGAAGAAGGCTGCCGTTAAGGCTACAAACTGTTTTTGCAGAGTTGGTGCTGTGTGTCAAAATATTCCTTCCTAATTGCATGTTTAGGAGACTTCTAGATAGAGGACTGTAGACTTTCCATATATGTCTGAAAAAATAAAAAGGAAAAAGAAGAAAAAATTAAAACACATACAAGATCAAGCATGTATGTGTGTGTGTGTGTGTGTGTGTGTGTGTGTATGTGTGTGTGTGTGTGTGTGTGTCTGTGTGTGTCTGTGTGTGTGTCTGTGTGTGTGTGTGAGAGAGAGAGAGAGAGAGAGAGAGAGAATGAGAGAGGCAGAGGAAGAGAGAGAAAAAGAGAGAGAGTGAGTGTGTGTATGTGAGAGAGAGAGAGAGAGGTAGAAGGAGAGACACACACAGACCAAACATTGATGCTGTAATGGAGCCCAACAGAGAGAGACACACACACACACACACACACACACACACACACACACACACACACACACACACACACAAAAATGTCTCCCACACACAGGACCTAAAACAAGCAATGGCTGGGATTTCTGAACCAGCTGTTCCTAATGAGCACACAAATCATTAAAGATAAATCTGATAATTGGTGAAACCTGTATTACATGTAAGTGCAGGCAGAAGGAATACATGGCAGGATGTTTACTTTTGGAAGCTGGGATTTCGACCTTTGTCTTGTGCTGTGGGATGATTTGTACAAAACACGGATGAATGAAGTTGAGTGCTTCAAAACCGCAGTAAAATGATCACAAATGCATTTTTGGACGTTTACTCCATCATGCTACTCATGTGCTATGGTTGAGTCATCAAGTTGTGCTCAGCAGTTGTGTGCTACAGAAAGCACATGCATGCTGTGCAATATGAAAGAGCCTTTACAGAATTCAATACAAGATCATGTAGCACATTTTGTTGCTTGTGACAATGAGATGTCATTCACTTTCAATGCAGATTTGGTCAGTGAAGTTGCCAACTGTGCAACAATCATTAAATCCTAAAACATCATTAATGGTAATGGGCTGTACAGTTGATGATTGAGATCAGATTTGGTTTGGTCCTCTCGACATAACACAGCATTGTATGTTCTTGAGTTGTAAACAAGTTGTTGGTTTCATGAAACTTTCTCATTAGATGAATTTTCTGTGAGAAAGGAGGACATCGGTGACAGTGACCAGCTCATACCTTTGCCGAGTCATTATCGAAGTTTATTTCAAATGTGACACGTTATAGTAGTGATACAGTTGTTGCCGGTTCAGAATGCCCGTTTCCCTCACGCAATCCATGATTCACGCAGTCCGTGAAATGTCAGTACCACTGCAGCCGCTAAGGGAAGCATAGGAACACAGACGTTTATGTATTAAACTTAAAACAACACTGTTATACTTAAAACAACACTTTCCTACAGTAGGGTGACCAGAAGTCCTGAAAAATTCTGTACAGTCCCGAAATCTAAGCTGTTGTCCCGAATTCAGCCCTAAATGTCCCGATTATTCAAACAGAATACATAGTTATATATCGTTATTTTCTGATAAACATTAAAGAGGAGGTTGAGTCGACTGCACAACTACTGCTGAGAGGACATGTTAAGTGGCTGCGTGCAGCCCCTGCAACAATGTATCTATTTTGTTTATTCTTTGATGTTCTATAGTATAATCTATACAATTAGGTGCAAATATGCATTGACGATAAGCGTTCGACATGGCTGGTGTACCAGAAGCTCAACACACAGCTAAAATGCAGAAACGTCAATGCAGGTACTCAGAGGAG
The DNA here is from genome assembly GCA_027475355.1 of Coilia nasus. NCBI lineage: Eukaryota > Metazoa > Chordata > Actinopteri > Clupeiformes > Engraulidae > Coilia > Coilia nasus. The sequence continues at coordinate 33,750,248 of CM050203.1, forward strand.
TGGGTGGGGAGGTACCCGTGTGTTGCCAAAGCCCATGATGAAACGAAAGCATACTGTATCATCAGCGAAACTTCCAAACTTACTTAGTGCGGTTATAGCCCATGGACGGCAGCAAAGCGAATTCAGAAGTGCCTTTCACTCAGTTACAAGTTTATGAAACACTGAAACAATTTTGGAAACATCAATTTTTTAACATCATTTTTTATGAACTGTGAACTGAACGTAACACATACATAACTAAAGAACTTGAACTAGTTCAGGTTTTTGTGAGATTCTGAGTCACTGTTAACATTATTGCCTTAGTTGTGATGAATTAAACAGGTGTGTATTTGAAAAGATAAGCACACATAATAATCTATTGTCACTCACGTTTTTAAACAGTTAACTGAACTTAATGTGAGCTACTTCTCAATTAAAATGGTGAACTATGAACATGAATATTTTTTTTCATCTAGAAACTGAACTTTTTTTTCTTTTATTCAAGTAATGTGTGAATTAGCACAACCCCGCTTATTGTAATGTTGTGGACCATACATTATAATTGAAAGTCCAGTTGGCTTGAAGGGGAAATAGCGTTACATATTTAAAGTGAGATTTTCCTGGATGGGACATCTGACTCACTGCCCACCTTCTCAGACTGACACCCACTGAAAAATCATGGCACATAGACATTGTATCCAAACGCTGTGTAGTAGACAGTGGTGTAGTAAAAAGTTCCTGAAATCTTATCAGGAACTGCTTCGCTGATCATACTGTCGAGTTTTTAATTAATTTATTTATTTTGCTAGAAAATTCAGAGGTTCTCTGACTGCAAGGGAATTTGTGAAAACAAGACAACATTGTGCAGTCTTTTGAGCTCTATGCGCTGAGCTTGTCATTCGGACATGTCTCATGGCTGAATAGTGACAGCTGTGTCTTGTTAGCTCACTGCACCTTGAGCTTGTGTAATTTTGACAGCTTTTCAGTTTCCATGGTTGTCTTGTATGTGAGTGTATGTTGAAGCGACATCACACACATCTGCACCAGGGGGAAAGTAAGCATAAATGGATGTAAAAGACAGAGGATGGGCTGTTTCTGATGTGATTAGGGGTCATGTGCAAGATACATTCATTTCAAATTGCTGCCTCCTTTGTCATTCCTTGCAAAATTAATAGGAATGTTAAAAAAGCCGTCTTAACAAAAACTGATTCTGGACTCAGTTCTAACATATCTTTAAAAAAACACACGGGAGAAAGTGTACTCTTCTGCTTCAAGGTCCATAGATCAGTATTTTATATCAGAAAGGTCTTTGTTGTGTGTATTCCATTTGTCCATGTTCAAAGCAGCCAAAACAGAGTCAATGCCTGCTAGGATGGAGCCTGTCTGCATTGTCTAGCTGAAGATGCCATCTTGCATATTCTTGCATCAGAGCTCTTTAAAGGAGCAAGAAGCTTCGTTCACACACACACACACACACACACACACACACACACACACACACACACACACACACACACACACACACACACACACACACACACACACACCACACCTTGGGAGAAGTGAAGTACGGACCTGCATCCACTCCAAAATGGTCTTGCATCATCACAGAATAACTCAATCCTGTCCTTCTCCTGCCACGCTGATAGGACAAAACTGTGGCATGAAATGAGAGGTTGGTACAGTTTATACTGCACCAATAAGAGGGTTGATGCAATGCAAAGCCACAGCAGTGTGCAATGTAGATACCAGAGCAATAATGATAAGACATAGGACTAATTTGTTTCAAGTACTAATTACTCGTAGAAGAAGGGATAATGGTATGGGGTTTGGTCTAGTGAGGACTTTCTGTTTCTGGAGCCACTGGACTGCAAGAAATATTGTCTTGTGTTTTTCTTGCCAAGCTGTTGAAGCACTTTGAGCTGCATCTTGTATGAATTGTGATATATACAAGTAAAGATTTTTATTAGTATAATTGGATGCAGGAGTAACAATAATACTGCACCATTACTAACCTATGCAAGATGTGTTTGAATATGTTTTTTGTTATAGTTTTAACATTTTAGCTAAGTATGTTTGTTTATAATGTGGTCTTTTCAGTACTATGCGTTGCACCTTGTATAAAAGCATCTGACAAATATCATGAACTAAAATGTAACAATAAGAGAGAGGCTATGTAGCAACAGAAGTACTCATTACTCAGAAATTACTCATGGTAATATATTCTCATTTCAGCATGGGCTAGATGTAGGCCTGGGGTCACCAATATACATCTAGACCTAATGCACAGTAAAAAAAAAGTGTCTTTGTAAAGAACAGGTCCTTTTTTATTTTTATACAGGTCTTTGTTAATTACTTACCATTATTGAGCATTGAAAAGTGGTCTAATGGTTAAGGGGTTAGTCTTGGGATCAAAGGGTTGCAGGTTTGATTGCTCTACCAATAGGAAGAATGTGGGTGGAGGAGTGCATAACCAGCACACTCTCCTGCACCCTCCCTCCCATCCACAGCTGAGGTGCCCTTGAAGTGAGGCATCTAACTTAACATTCCTCCCCAGGGTCTGTCACTGTAAGTTGCTCTGGACAAAAGTATAAGGCTAAATGACATGATAATGTGCTAATCGTTTTAATTCAAACTGTTTTTTGCAAAATACAATACAGTAAAATACTACCTTTGCACTATATCAAAAGGTGTTTATGTAGGAAATATGAAATTTACTATTGATAGAGTTTAAGGATCAATTTTTGTCTTGACCAGGATTAGGCTATAGGGGGTATATCATATAAGGAGTATATTGTTCCTTCAGATTCTTTCAACAGGTTACACAAACTTTTTGAAAACCTAATAGAAAATCATAACACAATATGTCATAATGTAACATAACTCAGGGCAATGTATGAGTTCTATATCACATAAATATTACTATTATATTTTTGAAAGCCACTTACTTCTCTGCACAGTCTTAGATCTGCCTAAATAAAATGGGTTGTGTTTTCATACTTGTGGCCTTAAGTAAACCCAAAACACTCTGCTGATTCTGTTTAAAATATCGATATGTATTGCTAAAATATGTATATATATATCTTTCAGCTGTAATACAGGTGTCCACTTATCATTTACTCAAACATTTATTGCCCATTAGTAAGAGTCGATTATATTTTTATAAGATGGGGTAAGGGGGGACTGCACAGATTGAGAGAGAGGGGGTATTATCTCCACTGCAGAGATATTTGGCTGTGGCTCTCTGTGTGCATTGGCTGATGCTGACTGGAGCTGATGGCTTGGCTAATTTGTAAGGCTTTGCTGTTTAAACAGGGCACCGGCTCTGGAGCTATTCATCACACACCTCCTCTGCAGGAGGGCTGGGCTTGGCGCTTTGTCTCCCGCTCGCCTTATAAATACAAAGCCACACGAAGAGGCACAAGCCGTTAAAAAACTCTCTCTCTCTGCCTCCTCTGTCTTCCTCTCTTTTTATTCCTCTCCTCTCTCATCTCTCTCCCTCTCCCTTTCCTATCTCTCTCTCTCCTCCTACTCCTTAGCCTTTGTGTGTTCTGCTTGGGAGATACATTTGGTGGGTTTCATCTTCATGAGTAGAAAGCCTCTCCTTGCCTTACCTAACTGGATAAAACAGAGGAAAAGGCCCCTTTTTCTTTGCTTTTCTTTCCTAAGAGCCAATTTGGTTCACATTGATAAGATAATTAGACGTTGTTGCCTATATCACCACCATGTTCAAAAGATTTGGAAAAAGTCCCGGTAATTCATCTGAAGAAATTAATGTCCATTTTATTGACATCAAAGTTTTTATTAACATGTTTGAAGTTCAATGACAACAGTTAAAAAAGGCATTTTATTTCCTCTGACCTTCCCTCCTCCGCTCAGTATAACTTTTTTATTTTGTTTTTAGTCAGCACTAAACATGACTTGTGTCACGGATACCCTTGGATTTATTCCTTGCACAAAGTACACTTTTGTCTTCTAGTTAAAAATTATCTTATGTGAATTTCCTTTAGAATCTGATGTGAGAATTGATTTCTGCTGAAATGTTTCTGTGCACACATTTGCTACTGAATTTAGTGAAACAACATATCTTCTGTCAAATACCTACTTAAAGGGTAAAGGGTAAAGTTATGCCTTTTGTTTTTAGTCAGCACTAAACATGACTTGAGTCACGGATACCCTTGGATTTATTCCTTGCACAAAGTACACTTTTGTCTTTTAGTTAAAAAATATCTTATGTTTTTAGAATTTCCTTCAGAATCTGATGTGAGAATTGATTTCTGCTGAAATGTTTCTGTGCACACATTTGCTACTGAATTTAGTGAAACAACATATCTTCTGTCAAATACCTACTTAAAGGGTAAAGGGTAAAGTTATATTTTTCCCTCAATGAGTGGAAGAGGAAAAAGACAGAGGATTACCAATGTGAGATTTCCTGAAAGTCACATGACACAGAAACGACAATGAGAAACAGAACTTCAGATAAGCACCACAAGTAACACTGTTTAACTGAATCAAATCATACACCTCAGCAGCTTTGTTCTGTCTTGAGTGTCTAACAGAGCAAATGCACAACATCAGAGATATTACAGCTGTTTAAGCAACAAAATGGCACGTCTTCGCTATAGCTAACTTTAGCTTTTAGCTGCATTGTACCTAATGACTGAACAATTTGTTGGGGTGGTTCTTTTAAGTCAGAGATGTTACAAGGTCATTTAAAGACTGATTATTTAAAAAATAAAACAAAACTGTACAGCATCACTCCTCAAATTTGTACCACGCAACCTCTATATTCACCAATGTAGACAGAGCACTTAGGAATGTTTTTGTTTGATTTTATGTGAACAACAAAGGCAAAATAAGAAAAACTTTAAATGCAAAAAATGGCAGGTTTATGCCAAGTGTCACAAAGAGAGAAGCAATGATGCAATAATATATCCAGAGTGCTCCACAAAGGCAGGTTTCAGTGCTAGCCACCAGCCCAAACTCAAATGTGCTGTGGATTCCTCAAAGGTTCACTTTGTAGTCACACTTGTTTGATGTTCCTGTATAAATGCCACCAGAAGTTGTTCTGTTTGAAAACCTCAAAGATGGATGTAAACAAACATATCACTCCAATGATAGAACAGTCTTGCACCTTACTGAGCTGTATCTGTCCACTTTGCAGATAGCTAAAATTCAAATACTGAGCAATAAACAACTGCTGTCTTTCACAGCAAAAACACAGGGTTTCCCCATAAAACCCTGATTATCAGCAAAAAGCACAAGTGTAAAAGCGAGAGGCTATGAGAAGAAGCCATTGCCCTCAATGTTGCCATAGAGATCTGCTAGCTTCTTAAAGCGAGGACCCCAGCTGCTGAGGTAATCATAGTTCTGTTCTGAGTCCGTGCTCAGTGACTCGAGCGAACTGAGCGACTCAGCGATGGATCCGCTTCCTTCGAAAGCGTACGTCTGCAGAGAATCATACGGAGGCGCCGAGGGATCAACATCTGCCTCCTTCAGTCGATCCCAGATAAACTCACGGAACAGCACATTATCCGGCAGAGTCTTGTAGGTGAGCCGATTGCCTGAGGGATGGGAGGGGTAGTGGAAGAAAGTCGGCGTGTCAGGAGTCACGTCGCGCCGTGTCGTGTGATCCCGAATGATATTGAGGTTGCGCAGGGTGACCATGTCAAAGGCCTCGGTGTCCTCCTCCCCTCCACCTTCATCGTCGTATCGGACAATGTTCTCCCGAATGTCCCGCTCGTCCTCCAGAATCAGCGGCTCCTTCCTTCTCTTCCTCACTGTCACAATCAGCAGGACCAACACTGCAGGAAGGAACAACACTGGAATTTATCTACAGTCCTTGCATTTCTTGAAATTTTGTAAAAAGGCAGGTTATACTGTAACACATATAGGATGCTTAGTGTGTAAACCACATTTTCATGTTATGTAAGTCTGTTGGTTTGTGTTGTACACTATGTAAGGCTGTTTGTACATTTTTGCTGACTGACCATTTGCAATGTCTCACAGGCTTTCTCATCTAACCATGCCTCTTACTTAAAAGGATCTATGGCCAACAGATCATTGAATTTGAATAAAAAAAAAAAAAAACTTAAAATTAGCTTTTACTACCATGCTTTTGCCAAATGATGTTGTTTTCTCCATTGTCTCTCCCTCATGTTCACCTTAGTAGTATTTGCGATAAGACGTATCCTGCCCTAGCCATGGCTGAAATGCCCTTGAGCAAGGCATCTAACCCCACACTGCTCCAGGGACTGTAACTAAAACCCTGTAAATAACTGTAAGTCGCTCTGGATAACAGTGTCAGCTAAGTGTAATGTAATGTAATGTAATGTAATGTAACGTATGAAAGACCAATGATTTTTGCAGAGCACTTCGCAAGACGGTTTTGCAAAGTTTAACCATAACTGATTAAAAAATAAATAAACAATACACTCCTGAAGTGCAAAACACAAACCCACAAAACCTAGCAACCCTGAGATGCAGTCTAAAAAAACAACATTCTGCTCACCCTTGTTTAAAATATCAACAGTGAATGAAACTGTACAAGACACAAGTGTATATTGTCTAAACAAAACTGTATGGACAAGATGTACTATTTCAAGTCACAATTTTAGCAGACACCCTGCTTTTTACCCGCAAGCAGTATTAAAGTACTGGATCAATATCAGAATGATAATGTTCAAAGTGTCTGCAATAATAATATAACCTTAAGGCATTTGGCTGTGTTATTATTTGCTGTTTTCAGAACACTGCATGAAGAACATGCAAACAGTCACACATACCAAAAACAATAAAACCATACGTGACTGCACAAGTTAAATACAGACACAAGCAGAAATAGATAGAGAAGGAGAGAAACAGAGAAAGAGAGACGTTGCCCACAACTCAAGTGCTGTCAAATTCTTTAAGAAAAGTTTTAAACTGTCTGTAAAACAACAATGAGTTACAAGGAAGCATGTGGTCTGTATCTTATCTTTAGTTTACATTTTCTAAGAGTCACTCTGAGCTTGTGTGATACTACACTTTGTTCATTTATTCAGATGAACCATATCTTTCTATTTCACACAACATGTGCCTCTTTTATCAGAACAGGAACAAGAACTCTGAGAGCCTTTTTTTTTTCTTTTGACAGTCTCTCTTCTCCCTCTGCACGCCCCCAATCCAGGAATGCTTCTCATCTATTAGGGTCTGAAAATAACTATTCTTACCAAGGCAAAAAAACTGGCAAACGTCTAATGATCCACCATCCATCACTGTTGCTTGGCAAGGCAGTAAAATATCGCTCCGTAGGTTGAATATCCCACCCCCCCCTTCGCTAGCGCCTGGCTCTAGGAGAAGGCCAGGGAAGAGTGGAGGCGAAAGCCGCTTTCTTCACACCTCATAATGGGGTTGGGAGAGTAACTGGGGGTGGGGGTAGGTGGTTGGGGGTGGAGGCTTTGCCATTTTGAAACACTAATGTCAATTTTTGATGGATGGATGCCAACTTATTCACTCACTCACTCTCTTCCTCTCTTTCTCTCTTCCTATGCCCCTGTTTACTATGTTCTCAGCTCTCAACTAAGTTATACCTGCTAAAGTGCTGCTCAAGTAGGCTATGTGTGAACTTTCACACACCAACTCTTGGCTCAATATCAATATACAGTGTGAAACCATACCCATTGCCTGAAACTATTCTCATATATGGCATATTTTCAAAACAACATGTGGCATAACGACAAAATTATTTTTAGGTAATTCAATTTTCAATTCAATTCAATTCAATTTTAGTGGCATGGGAGACTTTTTTTTTTTTTGATTTTTGACTGTGCAAGACAATGGGCACTTTGATTAATGAACAGCCTGGTGCGTCGAAGGGCTTGTTGATGCTCTTCCATTTGCTGCGCCACTGACAGACTACAGGTGTTACTTAATTGAGCCTACATAACATTAGGAAGTGGTTAGGGGAAGATTGACACTGACAAAGCCTGCAAATACATATTTGGTCAATTCTATCAACATTTCTTTGTTGTGTTAATAACTTGACTATAACAAATATGCCATCAGCACAGAGACAAAAACAATGTCTCTTTATCAATCTCTTCATGGATTAGACTTTGCAGAAATAATCTTTCAGGAAACTGTTCTGTCAGAGACAATAAAAACAAAAATACCCTGAGAAAAAGATCCTGGAATATTTGTAAAGTATCATTACTGGCAAGAGTGGAGTATTTTTTGCAAATCTCTTTTCCTCTTTTTTGTGTGCATAATTTCATGATCTGAAATTGGGGCAGCGGAGGCTAAAGAGGCAAATATGTGAGCAGAAGGATGCCACTGAGGTACCCTTGATCCCCCAAAACTGCTCCCCAGGTGCCATTCATGTGTGCCCCCTGCTCACGTGTGTGAGGGGTTGAATGCAGACATCAAGTTCATTTTATGCACAGTGTGCTGTGGAACAACAGTAGGTATCAATTTGATTTAGGAATGGGTATCAATTTGATTTAGGAATGCAATGGTGCTTTAGGTCTGTCATATGTTTGCCTTCTGTTTTGCGGAAATGGTTATCACAAATGGTTTGACAGAGTCAACTGAATTTTCATTTGACCTGCTCATTTGAATACTTGTTTACCATATTTTTTGTTTGTCTAAACATCTATATAGGTAAATGTTTGATTGCCATTTCCTCATTAGCATTTAGCACTTTACGTATTGCACAACATTAATTGACATTTTCAACTGACTGTGACCAAACTCAAGTAATTGAGATTTTTTTACTGGTAATACAATATTTACTTCTGTAGTCTGAAGTAAAGTGAACTATTCTACAGGAATAGAGTGAGGGGGCACCTATAGGTACTGTAAGACTCTTCATTCTCCTGTCAGCTGAAACTGTCATATGCCAACTTCCCAAACACTCCAACTCATAAAGTTGAGAAAGTCTGCAAGGCCTGCAAGTGAGCAAGCTATGGAAGGCCAAGGTGTGTGGGTGAACCAGATAGAGACACAGAAAAGAGAGAATGTATGAATGTGGGGGAAACATGTCCAGGAGAGTGTGTAACATAACCAGACATCCCAACCTGCAAGTAGTCATTTCAGGGAGGTATGTCCTTCCCCCGATCCCCCTTATCCCGAACACAGTATGCAGCTAACGAAAGACATAAATATAACACAGGGCAATAATGGTCCCGTTTACATGACCAGAAATATCAGATATGGTTATAATCCTCCATCTGTTTATATCATTGATTTAAAAAAAAATAGTTTACATGCTGCAGGATCACACCACTCATTTCACTTCTTGGGAACTGAGCCTTAGCCATTTTTGTCAACACCATTTGGAGTGCTTCCATATTTCTGTATTTTATCCCACTGAGGAGATGGAATATATTAAGGATTTTCATCTCATTTAGCATGACATTTGTTTCATTTTAACTCCAGAAGTGACTTTTGCTCATTTGCAATTTTTTGCGGCTGCTTGCCATGCTTTGCTTTCTGTCATGGCTCAGTTTTTCATTACATTACATCAATTTGTACTATATACTGGGTGGACCAAAAAAAACTGGAACAAATGACAAAATATCTCCTCAGTCATTGAGGCTACCACAATTAAAACCCATGCAGATGAAAGCTTATTCAGTGCTCTTTTCGGTGATGAGTATGAAAGCAAGGAGTTGACCTCTACAGCTATTTAAGTCACACTACCCCTGAAAAAAGTTTAGATTAGTTTTAAGCTTAATTAACATTTAATAGTAGAAAAGGTGTGCCATGTGCCCTCCATACCTTTTGACAATTACTGTATGACATCTCCATCAAGAAGAAAAGTTGAACTAGTTGACTAGTTCCTGGTACCATGAGCCACATGCAGCCCAAAAAAAATCTGGCAAGAATAGAACTGGTGACATCTCCTTCATGTGACAGAGATTTTGTACAAAAAACTTGATGAACGTGTTTTTATAGCCCATACCTATTCTAACTTGTTGAAAAACAGTACAATATGCCGCCTTTAATTTGCATGATTTGACATTGTGGTAGCCTCAATGACTGAGGAGATATAATGATTTAAAAGGTGGTCCATTTTTTGTGGTCCACACTGTATATGCCCCGAAGAAATCAAATTAAGGGGGAGAAATTTCTCACAATCTGATAACAGGTATTATCTGATAAAGCATATTGCGTTATGCAGTTTATATGACCACTTAAATGATCTGATAACTCTAGAAATCAAATAACGATCAGGGTTTTGGTGTGCATGTATACAGGCCTACTGTTAAACCCACCTCAGCGTGTATTTGACAACTATTTAGCTTGCCACAGGCAATGCTATAACCAGCACAGTGCACAACACTGTCTCAGTATCCTGCTAGGTCCCTGTAGAGTCCGATATTAGATATTTTAGCTAACTTACAGGAATCCACTACCCACTATCCACTATCAATATGTGGGAGATTCCGAGAACTTCAATGAGGCATGGGATGTCTGCAAAACTCAAGGGATAGAAGGGGTTTCAACACAGAGCAGTGCAAGGACGGAGAGAGAGTTGAAAGGAGGATAGATAGTCACTAATGACAAAAAAGACATTGGGAAGAGGAAGGAACGTTTAAAGAGAAGAAAAGCAGATTAGACTAAAAGCAAAATTTAAAAATGGCAAACACAATGGGTTACATAGATGGGTTGATGGATAGATAGAGAATGAAGGATATTTTCAGCCAAATACTCCTCATATATGGACTCAAAATTGCTGCATAAGTATTAGAAATTCACGCCTTGAAGCAATCTAATTACTACAGTAGAAGTAATATCACTTTATAGCCAAAGCCAAGCTTATTACATCACTAAACTGACCATTATATAAATAAGAAGTTAAGCTTTAAACAGAAAAGTAAAGACAGTTACCTATGCTTATAATGTTTTTTTAAGTGGCTGACATGAATTCTGTTCATCACATTTATATACTGCATTGATTACCCAGTAGCGTAAGAATGCAACCCAAGATGGCCATCAGAGCGCCGGTGCTGAGTCCAGCTGGTAGGGAGTAGGCCACAGCTCCACAGGCCTGAGGCACACCATCTGAGTCACAGTCACACACCTGCACCAACAGAGTGTTGGTGCTGCTTAGTGCTGGCATACCGCTGTCCACCATCAACACTGGGAGGCGGTACACAGACTGTTCCCTCCGGCGGAAGCCACCGCGCTTGGTGAGAACTGATGCTGTGTTATCTGGAACACAACACATTTTCAGCATGCTTTAAAAGATACCATGTCATGTAAAACCCAATATGTTTTGGGGATGTTCAAAAAAACACGTAATCTAGGACACAACATGTTTTCGGCATGTTTCAAAGGATTTCATGGCATCTACAACACACAATGTTTTGGTCATATTTTAAAAAGAACACCGATACTCAAAAGCCAGGATGGATGAATAAATAGCAAAATGAGGTGTATAGTCACTATGGAACAGAAAGAAATTGCTGGAAGTCTGATAGAATATATAATGCATTCCAAATGACTCTAAATGCATCAACATTATTTCCATTTATGTACTGTGTACTGGTTTAGCATTGGGAAAAAACAAGGCATTCAGTTTGGGGAAAAAATATAACAGGGTTTGTTAATACTAAAAAACATGTGTGAGGATGAAACACTTTTTATGTGCAAATGGGGACAATACGTTTCCAGATTAAATAATACTTTCAAATTGAGCCATTATACTTAAAAGATCAGACCTTTTTATGTCTTTCCCACTCCTAAACCACCAATTAGCATTCAAGGGCATTTTAATCCATAAAATGCATTTCAGAGGTGAAACAAACACATACACATTTAACTGTATCTTTTCCATAGTTCCACTCTCAACACTTTAGCTTTGACATCCTTTCCTTTGGTGCATAATGTCATCTCAGCAAAGATGGCTGCTGAACAGGCAAGTGAATGTATATATTATAAACAGAGGCGCAGTTGGTGGGGGAAATATTAGGACAATTATATGGGCCCAGCAGTGATAGGGGTAGCCTGGTAAACCAGCCCCTCGTACTTCATTTCATTTTCTACAGAGGGTCTGGCTGTGTTGCCATTGACTGTAGTAGGCAGAATTTTTACCTAGCTAATCATCAAACAGAGGAAGTGTTCATGAGCGATGATGTTGACTTTATATGCTACATTTGAATTATGGTGCTTAGGCAGGCTTATTGCATAAGCCACAACCAGACGTTAGCGATTGGGTAAAGGCAGAGTCGCTTGTTTTAATCTTCAGCAGAGTCCACACCTCAAGAAAGAAATTGTTTCTCAGTAAAGCAATGCCAGAACCTCTGTAAAAAATATTAGGAGTATTATGTGGGTTCAGTAGTGATAAGGGGCCCTTTGAGAACACTATTAATAGTATTATTATCTCCCTTAATAATGGAATTCTCTTTTCTGATTGGCTAATGAGGTGGGAATTAACTTTGTACAACTGGCTACCTTTGAAGAAGATCTCAAAAATTTGAATCACCGTTTCATATAAATGCTGTTATGAATGGTAGCCATGACAACTCTTAACGAAATTAACGATTGCATTTCCATGCTCTACTTTTTCTTAACGGATGCTATAAAGTACCAAATCAGCCATTTATTTCAGTAGTTTATGCATATAATATCAGATCATGAATACAAATGGGAGATAAAAAGGATAACGGTCTTCAAGGTGACCAGCTCCATGGAAATAATGACTTGGCCGAGGCACCACTTCGCCTCCACCTCGCCATTATTGCCACGGAACTGGTCACCTCATTGGCTTGATGGTAAGGGACACTCAGTTACATTCTTTAAAAGTGCCCAAACATTTGTATTAAGGCCCCTATACAACATGAACCCTGCTTGAAAATAAATTATGGTATCTTTGATCTATCACAACAGCTGTTTTGAAAGCGATATGAGAAATTTGAAAAGTCAGTGGAGTCACCTTTGTTGTCGCGAAGGGTGAAGTTCAGATTGCTGGTGGCAGGGACAGCCAAGGAGAAGAAGAACCTGTGACCACCGGGGGGTTCATCCTTGTCCACCGCGCTAATGGTCTGGATGACCTGAGAAATCCATAGGAGTCATCAGTTTATCAACACACTCCCCAAAGCTAAACAGACAAGCAGAAAAACATCAATAACACACTACATGTATTATCCAGGAAGTATTCCAGAAAGCAGGTTTAGTCAGTTACCTGGACATGGTAACTCAGAGCAAGTTTACAACTTGCTTTCTTTTGCTTGGAGAATGAAGTTTAGAGGAGGACATTCACCCTGTTAACTTATATGGGTAAGTCAATAAACCACCTACTTGGAATACCCTCCAAAGCAATCTTCAACACAAAAAATATGATTCATGATGAGTATATGACACATGAGAGCACAGCATTTTAATTTTCATATGAAAGGGGGAAAAAGGACAAAGAAAAAATTGAGGACACCATGCCAGCCAAGCACTTATTATCATCTCGAACGCTCATAAACAAAGCATAGAGAACCACACAAAAGCTAATGGCAGCAAATAAACCTCCTCCCGATTCTTTTTAAAATACTATCTCTGCTTTTTTGTGCTGGCTACATTGCTTATCACTATGTACTCGCATTAAGTGCTTATTTGGCAAGACGTGGCCACTGTTTTCCCAGATGAGATCCTTTTTCAGGCCTAAATCTGCAAGAAAGTCCAGGAATTGATTTTTTGTGATGAACTTATGGGGACATTATCTCTCTCCCTCTGGTTGCACTACTGGGGGGTCGGGGCTTGGCATTGACTCTGATAATAAAGCAATGATAAAATGTGATCCACACAGGAGATATACCCATGAGTGGCTTTTCAAACTTCCTCAGGGGGTTAAATCACAATGACCCCGCAGACATACTACTACAAATGCACAAATACTATCTATCTTGTTCAGGTATGTATGTACGGCAGAAATCCGCCTTATCGCAAACCCTAGGGAATGCTATTTAGATAGTAGACTTCAAAAAAACTGCTTGTTACAGTTGTTGTTTTTTGTTTCTTTTATTATTTTCACTTGTCCTTTTCTGTGCTACATTGCTCTGTCTGCACAAATCCAAAAGGTACACTGAAGGGATAGATGTGCTCCTTTTGGCAGCAGACAGCCTTGCCTACAAGCACATTAAGAGACAAAGAGGAACGTCATTCAAACACTAGCCAGCCATTGCTCTTAGAGGCAGATGATTTATAGAAATATATGAATCACATTATCCATAGACAGTGAGTTTGTCATTTTCTGCCTGTAATGCCTCAATTCACTGTTCCATCATTTCTCCCTTATCTTTTCTTCTGAGTTTTAAGAGGACTACAGTCCATGAGCATACATCCATTAACAATAGGGCTCAGATGCCATTTGACAGACAGACAGACATAGAGTTTCAAAGGACAGTCAGGAAATGTATGACCACTATTTAGTCATTTGTCCTTGTGCAGAGTTATGGTTACTGTCTAAACAAGATTAGATTAAATCCAAACTATATGTTGTGCCCAGTGTGGTTGAAGTCATGAAATGTTAACTAGCAAATGCCAAAGTTTTTGCTGCCAACTGACAACTCTCGTCAGCATTACTTCACAATTAGTGTCCATGACTGTACTAACACTGAAGGCCCTATATTACACCCAGCCCAAGAGTGCACAAAGTGGGTTCCATATCTCCTTATTTACTTCAGGTTCCTGTGAAAATACCTGCTGCATTGCATTTATGCTGGTGGGCCATTTCCAGCATCCCTCTGACTGAAATCAGAGCCACATCCCAAGCAGGTGTAATACATTATTGGAATTCCCCATGACACCTTCCAGTCAATAACTAGCACAGTCAGGGGCTGTTCAAACTGCCATGCTTTTTCACCTCCAGAAAAGGTGAGCCGTGTCATTGGTATTCCAAAACCTGAGTATTTTTAAAAGGTCCAGCATTTTTTCCTGTTTAAACTTGGAACTTAGATGTGTGTGTCACTGTAGCTAGGCAACAACCACTTGTTACAAAAAAACCCTGAAGTTTTTAAGGGATATTGACTTTGAGTGCCCCCCAATTTAGAAGTCTTGCTTCCTATTTTTTTCTTTTCATGTGCCTCACTCAAAAAAAAAGAAAAAACAGTGAAGCTGATTGCAACAGTCAAACTGTTTCTTAGATACATTGTGGCAATGTGAATGACCGACATCAGAGATCGTTCTCTGATATGAGAATGTATCAGAGCCCACTCCATCACTATTAGTGATGGGCATTGTGATTCTTTGTCGGGTACTAGTTCTTATTGTTCAGTTCATCAAAACAAATCATTCGTTCTCTTGTGTTGTTCTTGCGAACCACAACTACGAAAACTAACAAAAGCCAGACATGGAGAATTAGTTCGCTTCATTCGTTTTAAAGATTTGTTCAAAAGGACCAATTCGTTCATGCAGAAGTAGCTTTTTTTCAGCTTTTAGCTGACCACCAAATATAATCAAAGATCATATAGAACCCAAGATGAAGCATTCTAAGCTTTGCCAATGTTATAATACGGCACATAGTTCTGGTCTCCTAAATAGGTGTGGTTAGTGATGCAGCATCACAGACGTAACTAATGATAAATCGATGTAACCATCAAGAGTTTGAGCCTCTACAAAAATGCACACAAATCCTGTTGTGTGAACAACTCCCACCCAAGTAAAGTCCGTACAAAAGCTATAAGTGAATGTTTTGATGGGTTTGACAAAAGTTTGCAAATACATATGTTTAGCCAAAAGGTCATATCTGAAAATGACTATTTTCTGACTTGGTGGTGATTGGAAGCTAGAGTGGCAGTCAATCTTGTGATAGTTTGTAGTGTTTCAGTGACCACAAACGAACAAACCTCTTTTTGTCTTTATTTACTCGACAACAAAAGTACAACTCAGAACCAAGGTGTGACATTCAGAAAATTAAATAAAAATTGAGATGAATAGATGTAGGACTAAAGGCAGGGTCATACTCCAAGATCACATTTATTTTTCCCATTAAACTGCATGGACCCTGGAACTCTGCTACTCTTAAAAAGGTATGGCAGCTGTGAATACTACGCCACAGGTACAGGAAAAGAGTAACTATGATTCGACTTTCTTTTTACCATCTTTGATATGTTTCAAATAGCTAATATTTTATTCTCAATTGAAAACATGATATTTCTATTTATCAGGAGCTATTATGCAGAGCAACTTGAAATGCTTGTGTACTCCCTCAAGAAACACCAACAAACTTTAATAGTTTGGTCAGTCTGGACCATCAGTCTGTGTTTGTCCTTGTTGGATAGTAGCTAGCTGAAAAAGTCACCTTTGTCAGTTACTGTCTGGGCAGTGTGAAACTGGCAGTTGACCAACTTGAGGCTGAGTGTCTTGCTAATCCTGATTGCTAACCACCAGAGCACCCACACAAAAACATATAAAGGCATCTCTTCTTTCTTTAATACAACACTCACAAGGTTAGACCATTTGTGCCACCTTGTGCAGCAGGAGCCACATATACAAGCATGATATGGTATGGTATACATTCTTTTATATTCTGTTGATTTTGTATTGCATATATTATCATTGGGTTGTATTCCCACTGCCAGTAAATTAACAGAACCAGTCCAGAAGCCATTCAAAATGTGTATTTTTTTAAATAGATATGCAAGGATCACACCTGCATAACCCACTTGCACATGATGGCATGTTAAATCAACAGGGTAGGATTCATGGACACAACATGAAGGCAAACTAGATGCACCGCACAGTGGTACTTGGTATGATTGCTGCATGATATTGATTTTTGGCTACTTCACATAATAAGCCATTTTAATTATTGACTGTGTTGAGGGGCCTCGCGTTCATAAATTCTGATTTTAAAGGGTTATGCTGTGTAGGTCTACTGTAACTGGTGAAGTTTGACCACTGACTCACAAAGTTTCATGAACCTCAGTTTCAGTATCTCACCAATCCTTGGTAAAAAAATCTCTAAAAAAGTGAGAACATTTCTGCCAAAAGTCATTGCTACGGTGGTAAGTTAAGTCTGCTTGTTCTACCACCATCTCTTGCAATTGACCTGTGGCACTGCTATATGAGAGAAGGAGTGGGTACAGTGGCTAGACAGACAAAAGCCATTATGTGCTTCTTTTACATTTCTTATCTATTATCTTTTACATATCTTTTTTTCAAACTCCACAGTGCATTTATTTAAGTCATAAGCAAGACACCTATTAAACTCATCACCTACAATTTATGTCTAGAGAAAACAATCTAGGAATCTTTTTTAACTGTAATAGGTGGGACAGTGTGTTCCATTTGAAACACTCCAAACCTGGTGCCCCATGAAGGTACATTGCAGCACAAGAGATTTTGTCAAGTGGGTGGGTTAACTGTCAAAAAAGCCAGCCACTTTCCAATGCAATGACCAATGCTCTGTTTGCACCATGTTTCTTTCTTGAAGTGTGGAATAAACATCTGGGCACAGGTTATCATTGACAGTAGTCATAGTTAAAATACATGTACAATACATGTACAGTGGTCCCTCGTTATTCGCGGGAGTTACGTTCTAAAAATAACCCATGATAGGCGAAATCTGCGAAGTAGTCAGCTTTATTTTTTACAATTATTATAGATGTTTTAAGGCTGTAAAACCCCTCACTACACTTATACACTTTTCTCAAACAGGCAAAGTTCACACTTGCAAACATACAGCACTTCAGAGTCACACAGCTAGCAGTGGAAGATTTATGTAAATTTTACAAGCTGAGCGCATTCTGTACTGTACAGGAGATTGCATGCACTAAAAAAATCAGCGAAACAGCGAGGCCGCGAAAGGTAAACCGCGATATAGCGAGGGACCACTGTACTGTGTTACTACACAAGTTAAAGCTCCATTGGTAAATACATGTTAAATGGGGGTTAATGTAATGGATTAATTTGTAACATCACATATGCTCAAGCTTTATCCTTACACAAACACACAGACAGACACACACAAATAAACACAGACACATACAAACACACAAATTATTTTTCCCCTTTCGCGAATCCAGCCATCTGTTTTTAACAGCAGCAACAAAGCGTCGGCTCTGTCAGTTTAATTAATGCTTTATTGCAACTTAATGTCTGGACAGTGCCTCCTCTTGCCCTGAACGCTCTCAGGAGATCGGCAAGAAAGGCCACTGTCACATAAAAGTGTCATTCAGACAGAAATTAAACTCCCCTCCTGCACACTCACTGAGTTGACAGACAATCACACTCATTAATTTGGTCTGAGCATTTCCCAGACTGAGGCGAAGTCTTTCATCTGTGTCAGTCCCATCGCACACACCCTTTCAGACGAGGCCAATAAGGGTCTCTTCGAAGCAGTGGCAGCCAGTTAACAGCAATCACTGAAAAATGTATAAATAATACCATCTTAATGGCCACCGGTACACAGGGTTACTATGGTCACAGAGGTATGAAGAGGGTATACTGTCACCCAGAATTTATTCCCAAAGTGATATCATTGCTAGTGATCTAACTACCAACAACATCAGTGGCCAGGGCTAAAAAGGGACATAGTTCATGTAAACAATGGGCATTTCTACAGCCACCCATGGGGGTTCACCCTTTGCCTTGGCTTGACCACTGAGTAGCTTCTCATTTCTGAACTTTGTTTCATAGATGGTTAAAGATGTACCCTGATAAATGTTTATGGGCTGTTAACTAAATGATAGAGTTGAAACGTGGATAAACATACAATTACTAGTGTTAATGTCAAGAAAAGTTGCTTTAATGGCTTAAAAAACTATAAATTGCAGGATTGTAGAGTTTAAAAATAGCTGTCTGTGCCTTTACAGCTTCAAATACCATGATAAATTGTATGATGACAAATCATAAACGACACTGTGTAATGGTACATGGAACCGTCGTAAGGGATACTCAAATCATACCTACAGTACCTAATCACAGGTGGACAGGCCTACTTCCCTAACTCACCAATTTATGTACATTAACCTAGAAGACAATGCCAACATCTGCTTTCTTTCCTCAGTCTCTCCCCTGTTGGCCTTCAGCCTGCCCACCCATAGGCGCTGTTAAGAGTGTTAGCCTACAGACAGGGTTACTGCTCCTAGAAACAATGTAACTTGCAGCTCCCATCAGCGCAAACTCAACTTCTTCCCACTTTGTTAAAACAAAACGATATTACTCAATACATTTCTTGTGCTATCAGCTATTCTGGAAAATGGACAGGCCTAGCCTGCCCAATGCAATTAGATAGGGTCTGGGTGAAACATGTGATCACAAGACTTCACCAGTTTTTTTTGTTTGTTTGTTTGTTTGTTTTTTTTTTGGGGGGGGGGGGGGGGGTGTCACCAGACAAAACGTTTAAGAACCACTGCCTTATAGAACTGTAAGACTTTCTGTAATATTGTGATTGAATCTACGGGACACAGCCAAATTGGCCCCATGGTGGACTGGTAACATTAAATACCCTAGATCTTTTACTGACCAAAGGTTGGTTGGTTGATTGTGACAAAAGTTTGTCTTTCTAGCTGTGAGGGTCCAAGCAACTCCACCCCCACTGCAGATGTACGATGGCTGCTGTTGCACTAATGAGGATGTTATGCATAATGCATCTAGCTTACACTGACAGAGTTATAATAAAGTCCTTTAAGACTGTTTCTACTGTAGTTATAAAACCAGCATCTGTGAGTTTGATGATGGAGAGGGCTTTTAATTTTAAGACATCAGGAGTTAAACGTGGCTTTCTTATCATCCAGTTTAAACAAAACGGTAAAAACAAAAACATGTTACTTAACACAACAGCCCAACAGAACACAACAGACCACAGTTAAGTCAATATTGTCTACGCAAATTCTAATTTATGGCTGTTGCAATATCTACAGTTTAATGTAGTTTTGCTGCACTTTTTTTCTTTTGTATTTACAAAACTAAAGTGCATTACTCATTCTCCTCTCGCCTCACTAAATAGCCAAGGGCCACAGATTTTAGAGCACTGCAACAGAAAGGGTTACTGATTGTATAGAAGAGACACACAGGATATAAATGAGCCACAACATAAATATGACTTGAAGGTTGCTTATTTACCTTTTGTTTGCATCAGAGATCAATATAGTTTTTAATCATTCACCTTTTATGTGAAGTGTAAAAGACTGCTAGTACCACTTTTGGTGTATTGGGTCATTTTGAAAGAGATTACAAAACAATGCAGAGCTGTTACTTTCAGCCCTGCCTAAGCCTTTATTATGTATAAACTTGTATGAATACTCCATAATCATAAATGTCTATTCACTAAGCTAATGGGTTGCTTTCATTTATAGTAGCCACCTACTCATGACACCGAGTAATTGTCCATAATGATTGTGAAAACATTGCCATAGCACTGCACAAAATTTTTTAATCATAGTAAGGGGACACACTAAGACTAAGTCCTTCACCCACACAGTGTCTCTAAACATCATATCATCAGTGATCATTTTTTTAATCCATAGCAAAGCATCATGTCCAACCTACAAGCAAGTGGCAAGGCAACTTCCTACCATGCAATATCTGGACCATTTCTGACAGAGTTATTTCTTGGGCACTGCATCTGAGTCCTATTAGTCTATGAAACACTAATGTCACCTTCTCACTGTCACCACAAGAACAGGCAGATACAACAACGAAATGACCGGAAGTCATGTATTTCCTATGACGATACGCAGTCCACATGCCGTCTCCGTTCCGAGCTCTGAATGCGTTTAAAACATTTTACTCGTTCAACAGATCCCAGTCCGACAGTAAAACAGGAGATAGCATTGCTATGATGGCAGTAAACAATCTGGTTGTAGTGGACTATTTGCTACTAATTGCTTTCTTGTGACTTAAATAATGTTTTAAACTAAAAACAGTAATCAGCGATAATGGCCAGATATTATTCATAGTGATAGATGGTGTCAGTAAGAATACAGATAAGATTGGTTAGCAAGCCACAATAGAGAATAATTTAACCATGTTTTCAGTGTCAACTGTCATTTTATTTTGCCAGAAGATGAACTTTTGTAGAGTATAGTTACTTTATTGATCCCGGAGAAAAATAAGGTGCCAAACATAAGGTGCCAGACTTGCTGCCACTCTCCTCGGCGCCCAGAAGTAGTGATGTGAGTCTCTGTAATCTTATTACACAACATTATATTGGTCTGGATGTTCAGGGAAAGACAGAATCTACCTCTGTCAACTGACCGTTTATCCTGCTGCTTTAAACCCATGCATTTGACACAATTTGCTATAAAGTACAACATCCACTCGGGGGCATGATGTGAAATACAGAGCTAAAATTTTGTGACAATGTGAAGCCTGCATAAAAGGTAAAAGAGGTATGACTGTAGCACTGTAGACTAACTCTGGGCCCCATACACAAGCAGTGTCTGTGTTCCCCTTTCCTTTCCTTGTTTCTCATGCATTTGGCTTGTTGGGCCCCTACGGCCATTGGGGCCCAGGGCCATCAGTTTCACGTCACCCCCATGCTGACACCCCAAACAAGAGGCATATTGGTTAGACCTTTCACTGTCAGGATAAGCACAGTTAATTCCCATATGAACTGTCCAAACTTTCTCAGTAGGGTTTTTCATAGGATGACAGCGGCCCAAAGGGTGAGAAGAGATTGCCATGAAGTGTAATAGTCTACTCATGCATGAAATGGCAATGACGATTGCTATGATCACAGTGCACGACCCCCCTTCTTTCTCCCTTGTCTCTGTCACCCCTCCACCTTTCTCTGAGGCACCCACCCATATCACCCACCCATGGCCTGGCCCCTGCTACCCTCGACATAATATCAATTAATATTATGGCAGAAGACAGACGCGGTGGTGATCCGTAACGACTGGCGTCTCCATTGAGGGGCCTCCTGTCGCGAGATGGCTTTTAATTAGGCTCTGAAAGATGGCAGGTTATTAAGAGCGCTGGACCAGACCCGTAAATCTCCTGCATCACGAAACCACAGTGGAGCAAACCCAGAGCAGAGCAGAGCAAACATTAGTATTTCATCTTTCTGCAGTGTGGATACAGGCTCAGTGCAGAGAACTGCATCATGTAATACTTTTTTATTGTTCCTTCTTTAGTGTATCCACATATAATAACATGTAATATTATGTATTTACACTGTATATACCTAACATTACCCCTAACCCTAACCCTATGGTACAATGGAAGTACAGTACATAATATTACACACTCTTGCACCTTTCGTTACACAGTACCTAATTAATGTAACAGGGGCAGTAAAAAGAACTGTAACCCTGCATTATGTGCTGAATCAACCGGCTATGTAAACACAAGGATGTCTCAACATCTTTAATGTACAAACTTTATGTTAGTATTTCTTTTTCAAGTACAGCAAAAATGCAGTTTAAGAACGTCCACAGCTCTGTGGCTCTGTGTGTAGTTTCCTTTTTGTAATATTGGGCTGGATAACTTTCTTTTTTTGACTATATTGTGGTTTCAATGACTATACTACATGTTAGTAGTATTGCAACTTTTATAAATATTTCATTGTATAGCCACATAAAAAGCTCTTTTCTTTGCATAAATCCATCAAAAATATGCAAGGGTACACACAGTGGTGTAGCACTAAATTGTGGGCCTTTGCATAAGCAGTGCCCAGTGCATAATGGATATGATAGAACATGAGCAAACATAATATTTCAAGATTTTGTGTGAATTTTCATAAAATTCAAATGTCATAGAATCAGCTGCATCATTAAAACTATGTGGTGTTTTTTTATATTGATGTGACAAAAAGTCCAATTTGCATGAGATGTCTTTAGTCTGTTATTCTAATTGAGCTATAGCCAAACATACAGTACAACGCAAAACATACAGTACAATGCAAAACACATTACAGTCTATATAGCTAAAATGGTCCACTTTCATTTTAAACTGTAGACTTACCTTGTCTTAAGTCCACAGTATCAGAGGACGAGGGGTCTTTCTTGCTGCATCACTCTCTGTGACAGTTTCTGAATCTGCCATTATGGTTCACAAGTAAGCTTTGCTAGTAATCTGATAGCCATCCATATGAACCTTTGACATTCAGCCTATTGCTGTACAAAAGCTATTAGCCTAATTTTGTTAGGGACTATAATAACTAATACATATTAAGTCAAATTTTAAATTGGTACTTTTGCAATGGTGTAGTATGCAAGCAGCATTTTTTAGGCTTTACCTCAGATTAAAGATGTAACCAAGGCATCACTTGAAAGTGTAGGCTGTTATTGTTCTTTCTAATTTTGTGTCATGTGAAAATCACAGGGTAAGCACAGGATTTACTTTAATGTAAGCTATTTGTTTTCACACTTGTGCCCACCTTCCTTGGGAAAGAAGTCTTTAAGTAACTGCTTTCCTTCATTCTGGTTTCTGTATCTTTTTGCCTTTCTTTTTTGGTTTTGAAAGCCTCATTTTAATGTAATTTTAGGCTATAATGAGTACTGCTTTAGCAGAAGGAATGCATGGCGTAAAATGCGTGTAACTGAAAACATAGACATATATACATAGACACTGCATTGGCTGTGCAGGGACGTGCAGAAAGCACCACCATTTTGGAACAGGACTAACAGAAGTAGCGGTGTAGCATGCATGGATGGAAGTAGCATGGATGTCTATGAAGGAAAGAGGTACTCCTCAATCTCAAAGTGGAATTGTTCACAAAAGTTTGAACCAATTTCCAAACGGTTTAATTTCTTAAAAACGTCATGCATCTATGTATATGTCTATAGTTGAAAAGGCCGGTAGAGGTGGACTAAACCATTTTGTGTTTTTACAAGGGGTGAGAGTAGCCTGTCCTCAGACACAACATAAGCCTTAAAATTCAATCCATCAATTAAATGATTTATTTAGCCAAAACATTCAATTTCCATTAATTTGCAACATTTATTGTGACACTTATTCATTAATCACAGTATACCCATCTCCACAAGCTACAGTGCTGAATGCAATCTGTGCTGGATCAACCGGCGACCCAAACACAAGAATGCCTTCCAATGTCTTTAAACACACACACTTCATGTTAGTATTGCACCTTAGATAAATAATATCTTTGCTGTATTTTCAAACATCAATGTTTACTTGCACAGCTTTGTGTGTAGTTTCCTTTTCTTTCGGCAATATTGGGCTGGATAAGGCTTTTTAGCTACACTGTGGTTTATGCTGTGGTTTGCGGGATTTGACAAAAGAGGTTTTAAGATGAAGATGAAGGTGAATAAAACAGACATAATTCAGTTTAATATTAAGACTTGATAAAGAAAAACACCATGATAGTGTGGGAATCACAATGTGTTGTACTGTTCTTTTTCGTTGCTGAAATAACTTGAGACCAAGTTAAGAAACACTGCTACAAATAGCAGGAAACAGCAATAGCACTGTTAACACGCAGCATGAAAAAACAAAACACAACATAAGGCTTGTGTCCACACAGACTCTATCTGTGCAAAAGGCAACGTGATCTACACTGACAAATAACCGTAAAAGCACATTTAAGGCTGCCTAATGGCCATTTTCAAATCAATAAATCATTTTGATCAATTGTTCTTATTTGGTTAGCAATCTGGCTTCCCCCATCCCCTCTTTCCCCCTGATTGTATTCTCCAAATGCCAGAAGCAGACAAATCACTGGCACAGACATGTTTAGTCATTTAGCCACCATAAGGCCACATGCTAAACAACCACCAAGAAAACGTAACGTGATTTTTTTCCGAAGCTATATGCCTTAATTTCCAAAGAAACTGTCATGCTGCTTATGACAGCACTGATGCTGTGATGTATGTTTATGTACTGTTACTCTTGATAAAGTAGGCTATTCCTCACCTCAATGTGAATTAAGACCTGTTACAAGAAAAGCCTTTTTAAACCTTTATAATGCAATTCTCTCAATTAGCCTACAATGAGGCACTGACATTGTCTCGCTCTGTCTTTCTATGTCACAGTTTTTGTGTGTGTGGTACATAGAAATAACTCTTTACAAAAAAGCTGCTATTAAGAGTGCCTATCTGTAATAGCATAAATGGCTAAATCAGTGAAGAAAGCTGCCATGGAAAAAGATGATGAGCTTTACCTGCCCTGGTGCTGAATTCTCACATAAAAGTGTCTCGTACTCGATGGCGAACATGGGGGCATTGTCATTGATGTCCATTACTGTGATGACTGCCACACTCCTCCCCACTTGTGACGGATCCTCTAGAGCAAGAAAAAAATTCAAAGACATAATAAAAACACGTTTTTTAAAACGAACCCTGAACACTGAACGCTTCAGGTTAAATCACAGTGGGGTAACGGTGCAAAGACACTCAATCACCCATCAGGACTGATGGTGTGGGGGCAGAGATGACAATCGTCACTGCAACGTATTATTAAGAAACATGCTATTAATACATGTCATGTCAGCATGTGCCTAAAATGGCTGATCTCAAGGGTAGTTATTAGAATGGACAATGGTGAATATGCAGAAGCATTTCATCTTTTGGACCTGTAGAAAATAACACAAGTTATTCACATAAAATAAGATGACTGACCATGAGATGAGGACACTTATTTTTTACAAATACAGACCCATTCAGAGAATAATCTCGCTTCCTAGAATTGTCTTGACTTTGTCTCTTGGAAACAAAATAGATCTCATATTAAGCTGATTTTTTTCTTTTTTTCCTTAGGGGGAGAAATCATTTAGAATATAGAAGATACAGTGTCCAGCGTAGCCCAATAAAAGTCTGATCTAAATCCAATTTAAGAGCTTAAAATAGTCTTATACTGTTCTTTTTGGAGGGTTCAGGAGAAACAGACTATAAGTTAATACAATCTTATTTATTTCTCAGACAAAGATAAGACTGTTGTAAGAAGTAATATTTTCTCTACAGTTTTTGCAGAGGTAGTGAACAGAACAGGAACCTAGACTGAAGCACATTCTTACTCAGTTACAAAGGTACAAATACCTGCATTCAAACTGACTGACATTGTTTTTACATGTAATGAGCCACAACCATCTCAGTGTTTTTTGTGCCACATACATGTTCCCCTGAGCAGCTCCTTGTGCTTCAAAGTGCTCTACTGCAGAGCTTGCACAGCATCTAAGACAGAATTCATATTCAGGGCAACCACCATTTGTAAGCTAATGGAAGCCAATTTGTAAAGTAGCATTAACTATGGAGTGGGTAATGACCTAATTGGCAGTTTTCCAGTTTTCCGAGCAATTATTATATGATTTGCTCCTGACTTTAAAAAGTTAACTTTTTAATCCTCAAGGTTAAGGTGAGTGCTGTATTTACACATTTCAGCTGGCCCAAAAAAAGTTAAAAATGCATTTATTTAGCCAGGTGTGGAGTCCGTAGAGTGGCAAGGGTACAGGAAGTCCACTATATAAATGGGGCATGAAAAACTATGAAATTGAGAGAGAAAGAGAGAGAGAGAGAAAGAGAGCTTCCTCTCTCTACGTCTGTCCTTGAGACGGATGTCCTTAATGCTTAAGTCACCCGCCACCTCGGGCCATTGCATTAGCATGAGCAGCGGGCGAAAACACCACCACATCCTGAGTCAGCATCTCTTCTATTCACCGCCACTCACAGAGGGCAGGAGGAGGGGGGGGGTCAGAGCCCATCCCAAACTGAGGAATTAATATTCCCTAACAAACTCACCATGACCTAAATGTTAACATGAACAGAGGGCCAAGTGTTGCATAACAATATATAGATGAGCAGTAAACACAACAGTAAAAGACAGATAAAAAGGACAGTAGGCATGAATGCCTTTGTGAACAGCCATAGCCGCTATAGAAGCCACTTCAGGCTTCAGAAGATACAATCCAGTACCGCAAACCTGTTTCAGTCATTCACAAGTTAGGCGATTCTGATAAACACAGCTTTTCAGTCAGGTAGAGGGGTTAACCAGCGAAATCACCTTTACTACACAGGAAGATGGAACCAGGTGATATGGAATATGTGGTGCTGGACTTTAGCTTCTGAGTAATCCAGGTCACTGATCATGAGGTATACTTGCAAAAACAAAACATGTAAAGTTAGATGCAAAAGATGTGTACTTACGACTCTCCATAGCAAAGATGGTAATGTTATGGACAGAGTTGACCTCTCTGTCTAAGGGTTTTGCAGTGCTGATGACTCCTGATGTGGCGTCCACGTTGAAAAAACGTTCCAGGTCAGTATTTCTGTCTATAGAGTACCTGTATACCCAAACAACGTAAAGAGAAATGGTCAGAGAACAGGTGTGGTGTTGCTGAGGTAAACATTTACACCCAAAATCCTCTCTAGGATTCACCTTAAAGTCAAAGCTGCATACAGCTAAATGCAAGACCAAACCAATTGCTACAGTGGTGGCCTTTGCAGCTGAGGAAGCAAATTTGTGACTGGAGGGTTCCAGATGTGAATCCACCAACTGCCAGAGATGGCACTGAGAAAACCTTTAGGAAGGCACCATCTCCACACACAGTGCTCGCCCCTCTGCTCTCGTGTGTGATGGGTTAAATGCAGAGATTACTTGTGTTGTGTGCATGGAAATTACTTTTACTGTATATGTGCTTTTCAATTTTGCTCATCTGTATCAATCTAAAGAACTGCACCAAAAGTTACTATAAGGATTTGTAGAGGACGAAAAAAACAATAAAAATTATTGCTCATGCACTGCTTGACGGCTCTCAAGTGTTAATCAGTTTTCATTTCTATGCCAGGTGTTACAGTTATGGTGATTCATTCCACAGGCATGCTTTAAATCAACCTGCATTCGCGATTTTGAACTGCTTTTTTATTGTTTCCCAATAAGTTCTTTTAAAGTTTGTCATCGCACAAGTAGTGAATTAACGTAAAATATTTTAACCAGCACTCTCCTCCATCCTCCCCTATTACTGAGGTGTCTTGAGCATGGCACTGCTCACGTGTGTGATGGGTTAAATGCAGAGGTTGAATTTCATTGTGTGCACTTTGTGCTACAGTATGATGTACTGTATGACCAATGGGACTGACTTTCACTTTTTTTAATTAAATAAATAAATAAACTTATGTGAACTGAATGAAAAGCCTTTCGGCATTTAACTTGCTTTTAATCTCAAGCCCATTGTCTCATGCAGTGCTTGCCCCTGGAGACCCCAGCAGTTCCTGTATTGTAATGTGATTTCAATCAGGAGAATGAAGCGTGGGGTGAAGGAAGCACACAGGCAAAAAGAGGCAATTTGCAACCACAATGGTCAAGTAATTTGATTTTCTGATTAAAATTACAGACAATCATAACAGCCCAAGTGAGAGCGGCATGCAATATTCTTTCAATTAGCACGTAATTTGTGGAGCGGTCCCTTGTGTGAATGGGACCGATAGTTTTTTGTTTTTTTTTAGCATAAATGCAATGTTTGCTATTTGGAATGCCACAGCTCCTCATCACATTCCCTCAGGGGATGCCCCCCATCTATGCATTGAAGTGTCTTGATGGCACATGCATCTGGTCTTGGTTTTGCCTTTGCAGTGTTATATAGAATGACACCAATAAGCAAAGTGAGGACATTTTAAAGCAGTTTGCGAGGCCCACAGTGGGGCAGTTGGCTAAGTTGTTCATACCATAAATCTGTGGACCCGGGTTCCAAACCAGCCCAAGGTAATTTTCTAATTTTTACCCTGTCTCTCTTTAACCTGCGTGTGGGTACAACTTTTATTACTACTACATATTGAAGAATACATCTGATCTGGCATGCGTTTCTGAGAATCGTCCATTCCCACCACTAAGAAAATGTGTTTCTGTCAGCTACAGACAGTAAATGTCTGTTGTGTCTTCTATAGCGGTTGAGCATCATTGTGGGCATTACTTAGAGAATACTTGCAGCTCACAGACTTGCTATGAGAAGGCCAAGAGCTGTTTTGAATGCTAGTACCTACACTTGAGAAAATGGTATCACACAGAGACTGCCCTGTATATAATAGTGATTTGTAGTAACTGTAGATGGATGTAGACAGGGAGAAATAGAGAAGCAAAGTGTCTGTTTGTGTGTGTGTGTGTGTGTGTGTGTGTGTGTGTGTGTGTGTGTGTGTGTGTGTGTGACAGAGGGAGAAAGGAAGAGAGAGAGAAAGGGAGATAATCAAGGGCAGAGACAGAGAGAGAGACAGAGATAAAGAAACAAAGGGGGAAGAGACAGAGACAGAGAGAGAAACTCATTCAGACACTCAAAATTATGCAGCCTATTCCCCCACCATATATAGCATTTCTACAGTATTAAAAGGTATGTAGAGTCTTCCTATCATTATTATTTTTATTTACACATTGCAATATAGAAAACATATATGAAGTTACAATTAGGAATATCTTAGTTGCACAGACTGAGACAAAAAGTTGGTTAACAAATAGACTGACTGTTGATTGGCTAATGACAATCATGTTTCAATTACCCCCATAAAGGCAAAAATTTGTTTATTGACTAGCCAAAAAATATCATTTTTATTTTTGTTACTTGTATTTTCTTGAGTGCCCCTGTTTTTTTGCACTTTTTATGTTTGTGAACTTCACATTCTAAACCCTGGCAGGCAAATCGTTTGTTGAATTTAGACCGTCTGTTGATTGACTAAGCAATTTACCTGATGCCACTTTTGGTCAAGTCTGGGTCCCGAGCTGAGACACTCCCGATGACAGTGCCAACTTTAGCGGCCTCTGAGACGACCATTTTACTGATTGACATGGCAAAGACAGGCGGCTCATTGATGTCCTCCACTATGAGTTTAACAGTAGTGGTGTCACTGAAGGGACCGTAGGTTAAGAACTGAGGATCAATGTAGCGATTGGTGGCCTCCACTTTCAGCGTGTAGTTTTTCTTGGTTTCAAAGTCCAGAGGCTGTGTAAGAGAAATTTGCATTTCAAAATTCACAAAACATTATATTTCATTATTACATTGCACTTAGCAGACACATTTATCAACATCGACTTACAATGTCTGTGTAGATTGTCATTCATCCAAGTCGTGGTAGTCAAAGGAGCTACTGTAAGGAGCTAAGGTAAGGAGCTAAGAAGCTAAGGTAAGCAAAGGAACCTGATGATGGGGAACCAGGAGCTATATCTCTGTGACCCTTTTGTCATGGAATGAGGGGTGTAGTCTACAACTCCACCTCCAGTGATTCAGAGATGTAGCTCCTGGTTCCCCATCATCAGGCCAGAAGTGAAGAAACCTTTTGAATGAAAGGTGAAATGTCTTCAAGGTCCAAAAAGAAGTCCAGCTGCATACAACTTAGCTCCTTTGA
Organism: Coilia nasus; assembly: GCA_027475355.1. Lineage (NCBI taxonomy): Eukaryota > Metazoa > Chordata > Actinopteri > Clupeiformes > Engraulidae > Coilia > Coilia nasus. The sequence goes on from CM050203.1 coordinate 33,780,430, forward strand.
TCGACTTACAATTGCGAAAAAAATATCAAGCTCAGGTAACATAAGAAATTACAGGGTAAGTGCAAAAAGACAAGTTGGTGATACATGCAGTTGATGGTGATTAGTGAGTTTGAGTTATTACAGTAAGATAAGAGGTGTACAGAAGGTACAGAAGGAGGTGTACTTTCAAGAGCTTCCTGAAAACAGGGGGATGTCCTTGCTGTAGTTAGCCTGGTAAACCAGCCCCTCGTACTTCATTTCATTTTGTACTGAGGGTCTGGCAGTGTTGCCATTGACATTGCTGTATTAGGTACCAGCCAATCCTAGCCAATCAGCAAACAGAGGGAGTGTTCGTGAGCGATGGCGGTGACTTTGTGTGCTACATTTGAATTGTAGTGTGTAGGGTAGGCAGGCTAACGCGTGCAACGCCTGCATACGTGATGACCAGACGTTAGCGATTGGGTAAAGGCAGAGCCACTTGTTTTAAACTTCAGTAGTCTTCAGTAGACTTCAAGGGTCCTCACCTCCAGGAAGAAATCGTTTTCAATACAACACTGCCAGACCCTCTGTACAAAATGAAATGAAGTACGAGGGGCTGGTTTACCATGCTATGCTGTAGTACCAACTGGTAGTTTGTTCCACCATTAGGGAATCACAGAGTAGGATGATGAGTAACAGTTGCATGTACCAGTGCAGAAGAGGTGACCATATGGGATCACACAGTATAAAGAATGCTGAGTTCAATGCAAGTTAACACCAGTGAAAACAATATGTGTTCTCTTGTGGTGAAGCTTGCCAGCTTATTTCTAAGATACAGACTGGTTCCACTAAAAACCTTTTAATTTAATTTTGTCTTTGGTCTCATATACAAATAAAACAAAAGGACCTCAAGTAACCACTTATGTCATTACTGCCTCTGGGTCCTTTCATGTTTGATTTAATTTGTTATGCCTTCAGGGCTTTTCAGCATACAGTAGATTAAATATTCCTCTTAGGCACCATTACTATCTGTCACCTGGAGATAGGGTTAAGATCTTATGCTGCCTTCACATGCTATCAGAAAGATGGGGCTTCCCATTTGGGAAATCGGAGCTACAACTGTGCTATGTTCACATGCTTTTGTTGTCGGAGCGAAATCAATCATTACTAATTGGTAACAACAGACAGCATTACCTTTGTGGACCTTTGTTAATATTAATGGCTTTGCACATCTACAACATTTTCAACATTTGTGTTAATGCACAAAACATTATTTTTTACACAAAATCAACATCTAGCAGGCCATAAAAAGTTAGTAAAGGAATTATTTTATTATTCTTGCATTACATATCTTTTAATAGGTTAAAGTTTATTCTTAACTAGGGAACTTGTACATCAAAATTATCTCCCAATTTTTCATGGGAGACTGCGAAATGAGGGGGTGTTCATGTGCATTTTGCATGTCGGGTACTCACATTTACCATAATTCAAATCGCATATGAAAGCAGCATTTGCACTACGGTACAGCACTACAGCATTTGACACAAATAAATATTAAGAATATATAACACAAAATCTATACTAGTGGCTATGAATAGATTCTTGGTCAAAATTTGATTTTTAATTGAGACACAATCCCTTTTTTGATTATAAAAAAAATATATATATCTGTCCTCTCTCAAATGTGGTCATTTTAACAAGCTTGCCCATCCCTACTACTAAGTTTCCATTACTTTTGCATAGCAAGAACAATCCTATCTGCTGTATGTTTACCAATATATGCACTGCTGATCTAACTTATGGTTCTCATTGTATTAGCCTACTTTCCATTAACTAATACAAAGCATACCAGTATGTCAGACTAGTAACTAACAGACTAAATAAACAGACATGTATAACATTTGCAAATGTAAATTCTTAACTAGATGATGCAACTTTGAATAAAAAAATGGCTGTTGCTCTTACTCTTCTCTGGAGTAACTTTTAAAATAATAAAATAACCAAAAGCATTAATATTAATAACCTGTGAAAGATTAAAGACCATGGTGAAACTCTGTTGCAGTAAGTATTAAATATTTTAGAAACTACTTAAATATTTACCTTCTGTAAAATGATAACTCCCTCCTGGGTCTCCTCGTCAGTGGTGATGTTGAATACGCTGGGGCCGTCTCCATCCACAATGCGGTAGTCCATCTCGGCGTTGGAGCCCTCGTCTTCATCCGCCGCCTTCAGTTTGGCCACCACGGAGGCCACAGGCAGTGATTCCAACACAGTGTACTCGTAGGACTCTGTGCGGGAGAGAGAGTACAATAGATTAGTCTTATTGTCACTATGACAAGAATGCATCTAGATATCGTTTGGAGCAAGCCAACAGATGCACAGAGTAGAAAACAGTAGATAAAAGCGTTTATATAGAATAAAGACTATAAATATGTACAACAAATATATACAACTAGCAAACTACAAGACTAGAAAAGAGGTGATGCTTGTGTGAAGTTATTATGATTGTATCATATTGGAGTTGCCGCGAAATTTTTCCTTTTTTAATTTTTTTTTTAATTTTATTTTTTTTTTCCACCGATTTTTTGTCAATGATTCCCGGGACACTGAAACTCGGGGGGACATGAATGTTTGTAGGCATGTAGCCCTAGAAGTTTGTGAGCGAATAACGCCTTTTGGTACCCCAGAGCCACCCCCCCGCTGTGCCAGTGTCCGTTAAAGAGGGGGAGACCGGCAAAAGTTTTTGCTGAATAACTCAATGAACGTTTCACCCAACAACATGAAATATTTGTGATATGTCGGTGTTAAAGAGACGTATCGACCCAGCCCATAAACGCTCACTTGAAGCATAGCGCCACCTAGTGATATGGGTAAATGCAAAAATTGGGATTTTGAGTTGGCAATATCTTGGACCGAGAAGGTGGAAACTGCACAAAATACGTCACGCACGATCACCACAAAGACCTCTAACACCACAGCACATGCCATAAAATTTGGTCCATAGGTGGCGCTGTAATTGTAGAAAATGTCATTTTGCCTATTATCTAGAGAATGCTTATGTTTACAACAATTTTTTTTATCATAAAATCTATTGACCCTCACGCATTGAAAACACTGGTCGACGCCCACTTCCAACGTGAACAATTTCCATGAAATTTTAACATTGCAAAAACGAATCTGAATGAACTCGTCATAGGCCGTTCATGTGAATCTCACCAAATTTGGTATATGTCATCTACAGACAATGCTGACAAAAACTAATCAAAGGATTTATCTTGAGATAAACCGTTTCGAAGTTACACGTCAATGAACATTTACCACGTAGCTTAAAATTCTTCAAATGTCCATATCTTAGCTTTTAATTGCTCAAATTTGGTCAAAGTTGACATGCCATCTGAAAACAACTTTCTTTTCATGTGTACAAAATTTTGTGACATTTCGTCATAGGGGGCGATGTTTATCGCCGCAGCTAGGTGTTGAAAAACAGTTTTTGTTAAATAACTCGGCAACAATTTTGCACAAGACAACGATTTTGTGTTAGTATGTAGGTGTTACAGAGGCGTATCGACCCAGCCCATAAACACTACCTTGAAGCATAGCGCAACCTAGTGAAAAGGGTAAATGGAAAAATTGGGATTTTCAGTTGCCAATATCTTGGACCAAGAAGGTGGGAACTGCGCAAAATACGTCATGCACGGTCAGAACAAAGACCTCGAAAACCACAGCACGTGCCATACAATTTGGTCCATAGGGGGCACTGTAATTGTACAAAATGTCATTTTGCCTATTATCTAAAGAATGCTAATGTTTACAACCAATATTTTTTTATCGTGAAATCTATTGACCCTCACGCATTGAAAACACTGGTCGACGCCCACTTCCAACAAGAACAATTTCCGTGAAATTTTAACATTGCGAAAACGAATCTGAACGAACTCGTCATAGGCCGTTCATGTGAATCTCACCAAATTTGGTATATGTCATCTACAGACAATGCTGACAAAAAGTTATCAAAGGATTTCTCTTGAGATAAACCATTTTGAAGTTACATGTCAATGAACATTTAACACGTAGCTTAACATTTTTCAAATGTCCATATCTTGGCTTTTAATTGCTCAAATTTGGTCAAATTTGACATGCCAAGTCTAAACAGCCCTCTTTTGATGTGTACTAAATTTTATGACATTTTGTCATAGGGGCGATGTTTTTCGCCAAAGCTAGGTGTCGAAAAACTGTTTTTTTTAAATAATTCGTCAACAATTTTGCCCAAGACAACAATTTTGCGTTAGTATGTCGGTGTTACACAGGCGTATCAACCCAGCCCATAAACACTCATTTGAAGCATAGAGCCACCTTGTGATATGGGTAAATGCAAAAATTGGGATTTTGGGGCTTTGGTCTGGGGTCAGAGTGAACAATCTTTTTTTTTGATGGCACAGAATGCACACACACACACTTTACTACACTATGTCTTTTTGCATTGCTGACTCACTCAGATAGCGTACGATACTGTGAAATGTTAAGTTCAGATTGGAGTCAGAATTGGTACTGGCATATGCATGACATGTAATACAATATATGCCATATCTTAACATACTTGTCATACCATTACCACACAAAATACAACCATTATAATACCAAATCAAATTGCTATTGGAATATTATGGCTGTCAGAACATTTAAAATCTTGTCACAAATACCTGTAGAAGTTAAGGTGAAAAATCAGCATGTGAAACCTTCATGAGAAACTTTCAGGGCTTGCATAATCTTTAATAATCAAAACAGTATATTTATTTTTGGGGATAAATGTTAAACACATGGGAAAACAAAATGTTAGTGAAAATGTCAATCAAACAAAGTAATGCAGTGAATGCAACCATTTATTTTAAGGTGCATTGTCAGCCTAATGTTGGAGACATGCCTATGGATTTCACAGTTTTTGAAATGTAGCCTATTTGATATGGATGGTTGTATCAGGGTGGTACATGTTTGGTCCTATGCAGAACTGTATCCAAAAATACATGTAAATACTATAGGTTACCGCATAGCTGTACATGGTATGACCGCCGCAGTGTATTGAAATGTGGGAACTGTTGGTATGATGAATATGTGGTAGAGCAGTGTTGTGAGGTGAGAAATTGTGTGGAAATGATGTCCTGGAAGTGGGTCCTTGTGTGTGTTTGTGTACAATGTAGGAGTGATTTGTGAAAGAAATAGGCAAAATGAGATTTTGTACAATAACAGCGCCCCCTATGGACCGGCCTATGACGAGTTTGTTTGGATTTGTTTTTGTAGTGTTGAAATTTCACGGAAATTGTTTTCGTTGGAAGTGGACGTCGATCAGTGTTTTCAATGGGTGAGGGTCATCAGATTTCACAATAAAAAAAAATTGGTTGTAAACGTTAGCAAAATGACATTTTGTACAATTACAGCGCCCCCTATAGACCAAATTGTATGGCATGTGCTGTGCTTTTAGAGGTCTTTGTGCTGATCGTGCATGACATATTTTGTGCAGTTCCCACCTTCTCGGTCCAAGATATTGGCAAGTCAAAATCCCAATTTTTGCATTTACCCATATCACTAGGTGGCGCTATGCTTCAAGTGAGTGTTTACGGGCTGAGTCTATACGCCTCTGTAACACCAGCATACTAACACAAAATAGTTGTCTTGGGCAAAATTGTTGACGAGTTATTTAACAAAAACTATTTTTTGACACCTAGCTTCGACGATAAACATCCCCCCCTATGACAAAATGTCACAAAATTTAGTACACATGAAAAGAAAGCTGTTTAGAGTTGACATGTCAACTTTGACCAAATTTGAGCAATTAGAAGCCAAGATATGGAGTTTTGAAGAATTTTAAGCTACGTGGTAAATGTTCATTGACATGTAACTTTGAAACGGTTTATCTTAAGATAAATCCTTTGACAACTTTTTGTCAGCATTGTCTGTAGATGACATATACCAAATTTGGTGAGATTCACATAAACGGCCTATGACGAGTCCGTTTGAATCCGTTTTCGCAGTGTTAAAATTTCATGTAAATTGTTTTCGTTGGAAATGGGCGTCGACCAGTGGTTTCAATGCGTGAGGGTCAATAGATTTCACGACAAAAAAAAAATTGGTTGTAAACATTAGCGTTCTCTAGATAATAGGCAAAATTACATTTTGTACAATTACAGCGCCCTCTATGGACCAAATTTTATTGCATGTGTCTGTGCTTTTAGAGGTCTTTGTGCTGATCGTGCATGACATATTTTTGTGCAGTTCCCACCTTCTTAGTCCAAGATATTGGCAATAGAAAATCCCAATTTTTGCATTTACTCATATAACTAGGTGGTGCTATGGTTTAAGTCAGTGTTTATGGGCTGGGTCGATACGCCTCTGTAACACCAACATATCACAACAATTTCATGTTCTTGGGTGAATTGTTGATTGAGTTATTCAGCAAAACCTTTTGAGTGTCTCCCCCTCTTTGATGAACACTGGCACAGCGGGGGGGTGGCCCTTGGGGGCCAAAAGCTTCTATTCCCTCAAAAAGTTCTAGGGCTACATGCCTACAAAGATTTATGTCCCCCAGACTTCCAGTGTCCCGGCAATCGTTGACGGAAATCGGGGAAAGAAAAAAAAAAGGGAAAAAAGTCGCGGCAACTCTATAATGACCGCGTTCGCTAGCTTTGATAGCTCTGGTCGAGTAGTTTCATATGATGTGTAGATGGTATCTGTGTGACGCGCACCGCGATTGCGTCGGAATTTACAACACATTTATGCAACACATGTCCAGTTACTTGGTGTCAAGTAGTCAGCCTATTTCGCTACCTATTTTTGTTCTGATACAAACCCTAAACTGATACAGATTCTTGACATTGTTCTGGGATCGTTTCATGTTCACACAGCACATTTTTAGAAAGGAACAAATTATGTAAAGTTTGTAAACAAACACACGTGCAATGAAATCCATTCCATTCTGACCTACGCACTAGGCTAAGCCATACTCTCATTTGTTACATTTTAACGGCTTCCCGCCTAGCCTACTACCATAGCTAAATAACTACCTTGAAAATGGATCGTAAGCTGATAATACAGTACTAGCTTTTGTTGTAGTCCTTTGGATGGCATACCAATGTGTATGTTATCAAGAATGCATTCAATTTGAGCGTGAGTCCAGACTACGTCTCGAAAATAATGTGACACTACACCTTATGAGGAGACGCACCACCAACAGTTACCAGCCAGAAGTTACCGCAGGAGAAGACGAGCTCTCATTAATTTACACACCCAAATTTACATTGTACTGTACAGTGAAAATAACGTGATATCCCACTACACTGGCCCGATAGCTTTCACACTACAATGGTGTAAACGAACCGTTCTAGAGATCGATTGAAAAGAAGCCGAGAACACCCCCTCCAAGCGGTCTGGATTGGTTTGTTTTGTTCCGGAACAGAGTACGATTGTTGCTTTCACATACCCAATCGAACCGATGTCTAGGGGCAAGCGATCCACGTTCTGTTTCAAAGAGCTAGGTGTAAAAGTGCCCTAAGAAGTTCCACTAAAATCATAGTGCCTTAAGCACAAGCTTGGCCCTGGCCTAGTTAACTTCTAACGAAATACCAGTAGCTTAAATTAACATTTCAACATATCTTAAGTTTGCTGCCCACCTTTTAAAGAAATAAGCTTCCTCCTCTTAGCTTTCCTCATTTTTAACCTTTGCCTCTGAAAATCCAAAACAACAAAACCTGTATTAACCTTCTAGTATCAAAGTGAAATCAAGATTGTATCAACAGTTAAATGAGGCTTAGAGCAGAAGAAGATGAAAACTGTTTTGTTTATGTTTGCCAGAGGTAGCCTAACTTCAGGTAACATAGGTTTATGTCAACTTTGTGTCACTACATTAGCATTTCAGTCGTAGCTACCTGAGATCTCACCCTGGCTCTTTTCTAACCTAAGTCAAAGAGTATAGGGCAGGCATGTCCAAAGTCCGGATGCGGCTCGCGGGCTCATTCCACCGGCCTGCAGCCTCCCTCATAAAATCAATAATATGCCGTCCCCCAAAACATTCTAAAAACTGCATGTTCGATGCTTCGATAATTGTGAATGGGGGAAATTATGTCTATAGAAACCTTGCTATTAGCAGCATTGACAGCGATAAGTAGCCTACTGTTGAGGAATGCAGGTTTGCCTTTTATTATAATTGCTTGGCCACGCAGATAGGCGACTATAAATAAAAAGAGGAAAATTGACAACGAGGGCCAAGTGGAAAATTGAATATTTTTTCACTGACATTCGAAGTAACTGTGTCTGCCTAATATGCAAAGATCCAGGCGAGACATGCTGCTAACTACAACAACCTAGCGAGGAATGAACGGTGCAAAAAAATGAAAGTTACTGGGAGGTGTTTTAATGGCACAGCAGCGTTTTCACAAAAACTCGTGAGTAAAATGAAAATGCCACAAAAGCGAGCTACGAGGTGGCAACGTTGATTGCAAGGCACTGCAAACCTTTTACAGATGGTTAATTTGTTAAAGACTACGACAAAGCACGGACGCAACAGACATCGCTCAAGTACTGATTTTTTGATGGGAGTGAATAGTGAACGTGAGCAAAGAGCTTCCCTGATGACGCTCCAAAACACCTGCAGAATGGGCAGCAGCTCTTGTCAACTTTTACCGCCAGCTGGATAAAGGCAGGTTCCAAGAGATTTGAACATTTGCTAAAAAAAAATCATGAGGCTCGACATACCTGTGCGAGAAGACATTCTCACTTATGAACTTCAACACCAAGTGACATCTTGCACATCAAAACCACTATCTAAATCTCAGCACCACCCATTACATTAGTGCAGGCAAGTTATTTGTTTTCTGGAGTAGCCTAAATAAATTCTAAAAACAGTGATTTGTGTGTGTGTGTGATTGTGATCAAAACCCTCAGTGGTTACTTCTGAATAAGATAACTGATTTTATTACTGGACTTCAAATATAAAATGCACAGCAATTTTGGTAAAAACACATGTGAAGTATGCCATTGTAATAAAATATTCATTAAATAGTTAATTTGCATATTATTATTATTATTATTATTGTTGTTGTTGTTGTTGTTGTTGTTGTGTTATTATCGTGTCATTATAATGGTTGGCCCTCACACCTCGCCAAATCCGGCCCCCCTGGCATAAAGTTTGGACACCCCTGGTATAGGGCTTTTACGCTTTGCTGAAGTATGGAAATTGAACTCGCCAAATGCACAATTGAATTTCACTGACAGCTATTCGTTTAAGCATCTCTTTTCAATGTCACATACCTTGCCTGTCTGCCTCTACTTCGCTGTGGTCCCTGTCAACTGAGTGTCACATAAATGTTTGGCAGCCTCAACGAACGCCTCTGACTCGCTGAGTACAAAGTAGCCTCCTGAGGAGAGGTAAATCAGCCATGTAGAGTTCTAGAATCACTGATCGCAACTGTTCTAATGGGTTTTAATAGGTCTATTGTCATCTTGCTATCAGGAAAACTAGGTCTGTACACAAAACTCGTTGCTTTGCTAATTGTTAAAACGATATTGTTCAATTCTTCAGAACTGCAAACCGTGAAAAACATAATGCAGCATGAGCTTATGTGTTGGGGGCTCAGCCCCGGACAGCCCCGGCCCAATTTAACCCGTCTCTCTGCCTCTAACCCTCAAGTGGCCACAGGGCACCATGTACATGTTTTTTTTTTTGTTTTTTTTTTGTTTGTTTTTTGCCGCAAAACCTTTATTTAATCATTTAAGAGTTAAACAACTAGACTGCATTTCCACAAAAAGCAAAGTGCTTAGGGTATATGGCAGGATATGGCATAGCAGAACATGATATGCAAAGGTAATGTCTGCATGTGTGTGTATGGCAGAGCTACTTACTAAAGCAAGAACAGCAGTTTTATAACACTGCATTTGACAATGTTTGAGAAAGGAAATTAGGCACCAGACAGAAACAAATTAGCTAATTAAAAAGATCTGTTTTGTTTGGATGAATATTTTATCACTAATGCTGATAAAGGAAGAAGGGCTTTTTACTGTGGGGAATCAAAGATTTGAAATCTTTGTCATATGGATAGTGGTTCAGGGTTCAAAATCAAATGAATTAACAAGGTTGTCTTGGGGCGTGTACACATCATACAGTGTTATGTGATGGTATTTGAGTAATAATAATAATCTTGTAAATAGCACTTTAATGTTGAAACATTTTATTATTATTTCAAATCCCTTGGTTGGTTTTGGAACTCTTGTATTAAGATCAAAAGCTTTGTATGTGTCTCTGGCTGAGCTAGGAGGTGTGAACAGCAGGTTTCCTGAACCATTTGGTGGCCTTCTGAATAACCGTCCCTGTCTGGTGGATTAGCATGCAGACAATTTGGCACCTTTCGTATCTGATTAGAAGACTAGAGTACTTAACAAAAGACCATTGCATATGCATTTTGGGGTGTAACTTGGGTGCAGCCATTGGCTGTCTACAGACATTTAAGGTCAGAATAACTACTGTTTGGGTTAGTCTTGTCTTGTCGTGTGTCACGGTGTTACGCTGGGCGTTGGATATATTCATGTTTCCTTGTCACTGTTTCTCACCTGTTAGTCAATTAGGTTCACTCCCCGGGTTATCTGCTAGTTCACGGCACCTGTACTCCCTTGTTTAGACACTCATTAGATTATCTCTATCACTCGCTCCCCTCGTTTCACGATTACGGTAATCATCCGTCTCACCTGCATTTCCTGGTTTGTGATCATCACGAGTTATTCAATCATTCTACTCACCTGCCCTCCTCGTTCACGCTCGTTTAGTTTCCCGGGGTTTCCACTACTTATACTCGCCTCTCTCACTCCCTCCTTGTCAGTCCGTCTGCGAACCACGGTGTATTCCCTCGGCAAGCTATTTGACTCCTGACTTCTCTGCGTCTGTTTGGCTGTGTATTCCCGGTGTTGCTCGTCTTCCGTCTGTTCCTGTGTTCGCCCCTGTCTGTCTGTCTGAATCTCCAGTCCTCCGGTACCGACTCCTGCCTGCCTGACTCCGCCTGCTCTTCTGCCCTGGTAACGACTCCTGCCCGTCCTCGACTCTGCTCTGCTCTGCTGCCCTGGTGTACGACTCCTGCCCGTCCTCGACTCTGCTCTGCTCTTCTGCCCTGGTAACGACTCCTGCCCGTCCTCGACTCTGCTCTGCTCTGCTGCCCTGGTGAACGACTCCTGCCCGTCCTCGACTCTGCTCTGCTCTTCTGCCCTGGTAACGACTCCTGCCCGGCTGACTCACCTGTCCCTGGTCTCGACCTCCGCCTGCCTTCGACTCTGCTCTGCTCTACTGCCCTGGTAACGACCCCGGCCCGGCTGACTCACCTGCCCCTGGTTTCGCCCCTGGTCCGTCCCTGGTTTTCCCAGATTCTCCAGCCCGCCGGTTGTCTACTCCTGGCCGCCTGCCTGGGTGTCTCGACGCTCCGCTGGTGGATAATTACCTGCTCTCCGGAGCCTTTGACTTTTTCCCACTTTCCCCAACCCTTTAATAAACTGTTTTTGAGGTTACGCATTTGGGTTTCTCTGTCTGTCTGTCCGGTCCCCGTGACAGAACGGACTGACCATAATATGGACCCAGCGGACCTCGCTATGAACCTGGATCAGTCTCCTGAGCCGTCGTCTGCCCTACAACGGCTTGAACTTTCAGAGAGAGAGCTCGGTCGTGTGTCTGGCGACGTGGCCTCGCTGAGGGGCACCACGGAGCAGATACGTCAGCTGGTGTTGTTTCTCCAGCAGCAGGGGACGAAACAGGCTCAACAGCTTGACCAGATCTCCGCCTTCGTCACCTCCCCGGGAGTCGGTGATCCTAAGGCTCCATCTGCTGGACACTCTGCCCCGTCGTCGAGCCCGTCAAGCGTTCCCCTTGCCGCAGGCGGTCCTGAGCCCAGGATCGGGCTGCCGGAGCGGTTTGGGGGGGACCCAGAGGAGGTAATCGCTTTTCTCACGAACTGTCAACTCACTTTTGACCTTCAGCCACGGAACTTTTCCTCTCAAACGACACGGGTAGCGTTCGCCATAAACCTTCTGACTGGACGGGCCAGGCTGTGGGGGACTGCTGAATACCAGCGTCAATCGCCGGCCTGCAGGTCCTTTGACGCCTTTGCGGCGGAACTACTAAAAGTGTTTGGCGCTGGGACCCGTGCAACTGACGCTTCCCGCGAACTGATGGAGATTCGTCAGGGGAAAAGAACTGTGGCGGATTACTCTATTGACTTTCGCACCATTGCCAGTAAGAGCCACTGGAATACAGAGGCGCTTGTTGACGCCTATCTTCACAGCCTAGCGGATTACATTAAGGACGAGCTCGTTGCCCATGAAACTCCGGCGACTCTGGACGAAGCTATCGCCCTCACCATTCGCATAGATCGGCGAGTTCAGGCGCGCCGCCGGGAGAAGGTCCGGTCCAGCCAGCCTCCTCGCCGCTCCTCTGATGGGGGAAGCTCGTCCTCCAGTCGCTATGCCAGCACCCGACAGGCCTCTATGGAGCCCATGGAGGTCGATCGCACGTCCCTCTCTCTCGCTGAACGTCAGCGGCGTCTGACGGGAGGACTATGCCTGTACTGCGGGGGAGAGGGTCATCGCGTTTCTGCGTGCCCAGAAAAAAGATCGAGCTCACCGGAAGTAGGGAACATCCGGTTGAGCTCGACCTCCATGAGCGCTCCCCGGGGAAATAGACCCCTCCTGCGGGTAGCTCTCCAGCTCCCCTCTCTGTCTCGCTCACTCACTGCTCTCATCGACTCTGGCTCGGAGGCCAACATTCTGGATATCACGTTGGCCCAGCAGATGGGGCTAGAGTTCCACCGTCTTCCATCACCTGTTCCCGCTCGAGCCCTGGACGGTCACCTGTTGGGTCAGATAACCCACATCTCTGAGGCAGTGGGCATGTTATCATCGGGAAATCACCGGGAGAGGATCCGCTTTCACCTCCTCTCTTCTCCCAGTGAACCCATCGTTCTTGGATTACCCTGGCTCCGCCTTCACAATCCCCGCATTGACTGGCGGACTGGAACTGTAGTTGAGTGGGGTACTGATTGTCACCAGTCCTGTCTCCGGTCTGCAGCCCCCTCTACTCCGCCAGCTCCATCCATGACACCGCCTGACATCTCCGGGGTCCCGGAGTGTTACCACGACCTGCAGGAGGTGTTCAGCAAGGCCAAGGCCACCTCTCTGCCGCCGCATCGCCCTTATGACTGCGCCATTGACCTAGTGTCTGGAGCTACTCCTCCCCGCGGTCGCCTGTATTCCCTCTCTGGTCCTGAGAGGCGGGCTATGGAGGAGTACATTGCGGACTCCCTGGCGGCAGGCATTATCCGTCCTTCTTCCTCACCGGCAGGCGCTGGATTTTTTTTCGTGGGGAAGAAGGACGGTTCTCTTCGTCCCTGCATCGATTACCGGGGATTAAACGACTTGACGGTTAAGAATAGGTACCCTCTGCCGCTGCTCGCTACTGCGTTTGAGTCACTCCAGGGGGCCACGGTCTTCACGAAGTTGGACCTGCGTAACGCCTACCACCTTGTTCGCATCCGGGAGGGCGACGAGTGGAAGACGGCATTCAACACCCCCAACGGACACTATGAATACCTGGTCATGCCGTTCGGACTCACTAATGCCCCTGCCGTCTTCCAAGGACTAGTTAATGACGTGCTGAGAGATATGTTGGACAGGTTCGTGTTTGTTTATTTGGACGACATTTTGATCTTTTCCAAGAGTCTGGAGGAACATAAGCAGCACGTCAGACTAGTCCTCCGTCGCCTCCTGGAGAACTCGCTTTTTGTGAAAGCCGAGAAGTGCGACTTCCACGCTAAGACCGTGGCCTTCCTGGGTTACATCGTGGCAGAGGGTGCCGTTCAGATGGACCCCACCAAGGTATCTGCTGTCACCGCCTGGCCAGTTCCTGAGAACCGCAAGCAGCTCCAGCAGTTTTTAGGTTTTGCTAATTTTTATAGACGTTTTATACGCAATTATAGCTCAGTCGCAGCACCCTTGACGGCCCTCACCAGCACCAAACACCCCTTCTCGTGGACTACCGCAGCGAATGAAGCCTTCTGTGACCTAAAGACTCGCTTCACGTCTGCCCCCATCCTCCAGGTGCCGGACCCGGAGAGACAGTTCGTGGTGGAGGTGGACGCGTCGGATATAGGAGTCGGGGCTGTGCTTTCTCAGCAGCACCCTGAGGACAATAAGTTACACCCCTGTGCTTACTTTTCCCGGCGCCTTTCCCCTGCGGAACGGAATTACGATATCGGAGACCGGGAACTCCTCGCCATAAAGCTGGCCCTGGAGGAGTGGCGGCACTGGTTGGAGGGGGCGTCCGTGCCGTTTTTCGTCTGGACCGATCATAAAAATCTGGAATATATCAAATCTGCCAAAAGACTCAATCCCCGGCAAGCCCGGTGGTCACTGTTTTTCTCACGCTTCAATTTTTCTCTGTCTTTTCGCCCAGGTTCCCGTAATCTCAAGCCGGACGCCCTCTCCCGTCAATTCCAGAAGGACGACGACCGTCTCCAGGGTCCAGCCTCCATCCTACCAGAGTCCCGGGTCGTGGCGGCGCTCGCCTGGGACATAGAGGGACAGGTACAGAGAGCCCTCCAGGATCAACCCGGTCCCAGCGCCTGCCCCGAGGGAAGGCTCTTCGTGCCCGAAGCCCTCCGCGCCCAGGTCCTGCAGTGGGGGCATGACTCCCTCCTGGCTTGCCATCCCGGAGCTACCCGCACCAGCCTCCATATCGCTCAGCGCTTCTGGTGGCCCAATCTGGAGAGGGAGGTCCGGGAGTATGTTCAAGCCTGCCCGGTGTGTAACCGGAACAAGTCGTCCAACCGACCACCCGCGGGCCTTCTCCAGCCTCTGCCCGTTCCTTCTCGTCCCTGGTCCCACATCAGCCTGGATTTCGTTACTGGACTGCCTGCCTCGGAGGGGAAGACCGTCATCCTGACGGTAGTGGACCGTTTTAGCAAGATGGCTCATTTTGTTCCACTCTCCAAACTCCCGTCAGCAAAGGAAACAGCGCAGGCAGTCCAGCAGCATGTTTTCCGGCTCCATGGCATCCCCACTGATGTGGTCTCCGACCGTGGTCCCCAGTTTACTTCGACTTTCTGGAAGGAGTTCTGCCGTCTTCTGGGGGCCACGGTCAGCCTCACCTCTGGATACCACCCTCAGGCTAATGGGCAATCAGAACGGGCCAACCAGGAACTGGAGAAGGCTCTGCGCTGTGTGGCCTCCCGGGACCCCCTCTCCTGGGCTAGTCGGCTGGTGTGGGTCGAATACGCCCACAACTCCCTTACCTGTTCTGCGACTGGGATGTCTCCTTTCCAATGCGTTTATGGCTACCAACCACCCTTGTTCCCCAGCCAGGAGGGAGAGGCATCCTGTCCCTCGGCTCTTGCCAACGCCCGTCGCTGCAGGAGGACCTGGGCTCGGGCACGGGTGGCTCTCCGGAGAGCCGTCGCCGCGTACTCAGCCGGGGCTAACCGTCGCCGGACTCCGGCTCCTGTTTATCGCGTTGGACAAAGAGTATGGCTGTCCACCAAGGACCTACCTGTCCGGGTGGAATCCCGGAAACTGGCAGCGCGCTTCCTGGGTCCCTTTGTGGTGGAGCGGATCATCAGTCCCACGGCGGTCCGTCTGCGGCTCCCTACCACTCTGAGAGTCCATCCCACGTTTCACGTGTCTAGGATTAAGCCAGTCAGGGTGAGCCCCCGTACTCCTGCGGAGACTCCGCCACCCGCTCCGCGACTGCTGCACGGTGACCCCATTTACACGGTGCGACGTCTCCTCCGGTCCCGACGGAGGGGTCGTGGACTGCATTACCTGGTGGATTGGGAGGGATACGGTCCTGAGGAGAGGTCGTGGGTCCCGGCCAGCAGGATCTTGGATCGTTCCCTTCTCACCGACTTCCACCGGGACCACCCTGACCAGCCGTCCCTCCGTCGGGGTCGTCCCAGGGGTCGTCCCCGGCCCGGTCGGGCACCTCGGCTCCCGGTTCCGGTTCCTCCCGCCGGGGTCGCTGGGGTGGTCCGGGACGATGACGCCCAGCTGTCGGATCGCTCTGAGGAGTTCTGATGCCTCTCCTCCTCCTCTCCTCCTCTCCCCCTCCCTCTCCTCCTCCCTCCCCGCTGTTTTTGTTTTGTTTGTTTTTTGGGACTTCTGGGGCCGTCCCTTGGGGGGGGGTTCTGTCACGGTGTTACGCTGGGCGTTGGATATATTCATGTTTCCTTGTCACTGTTTCTCACCTGTTAGTCAATTAGGTTCACTCCCCGGGTTATCTGCTAGTTCACGGCACCTGTACTCCCTTGTTTAGACACTCATTAGATTATCTCTATCACTCGCTCCCCTCGTTTCACGATTACGGTAATCATCCGTCTCACCTGCATTTCCTGGTTTGTGATCATCACGAGTTATTCAATCATTCTACTCACCTGCCCTCCTCGTTCACGCTCGTTTAGTTTCCCGGGGTTTCCACTACTTATACTCGCCTCTCTCACTCCCTCCTTGTCAGTCCGTCTGCGAACCACGGTGTATTCCCTCGGCAAGCTATTTGACTCCTGACTTCTCTGCGTCTGTTTGGCTGTGTATTCCCGGTGTTGCTCGTCTTCCGTCTGTTCCTGTGTTCGCCCCTGTCTGTCTGTCTGAATCTCCAGTCCTCCGGTACCGACTCCTGCCTGCCTGACTCCGCCTGCTCTTCTGCCCTGGTAACGACTCCTGCCCGTCTTCGACTCTGCTCTGCTCTGCTGCCCTGGTGTACGACTCCTGCCCGTCCTCGACTCTGCTCTGCTCTTCTGCCCTGGTAACGACTCCTGCCCGTCCTCGACTCTGCTCTGCTCTGCTGCCCTGGTGAACGACTCCTGCCCGTCCTCGACTCTGCTCTGCTCTTCTGCCCTGGTAACGACTCCTGCCCGGCTGACTCACCTGTCCCTGGTCTCGACCTCCGCCTGCCTTCGACTCTGCTCTGCTCTACTGCCCTGGTAACGACCCCGGCCCGGCTGACTCACCTGCCCCTGGTTTCGCCCCTGGTCCGTCCCTGGTTTTCCCAGATTCTCCAGCCCGCCGGTTGTCTACTCCTGGCCGCCTGCCTGGGTGTCTCGACGCTCCGCTGGTGGATAATTACCTGCTCTCCGGAGCCTTTGACTTTTTCCCACTTTCCCCAACCCTTTAATAAACTGTTTTTGAGGTTACGCATTTGGGTTTCTCTGTCTGTCTGTCCGGTCCCCGTGACATCGTGTCCCTGTCCTGTGTGTATATGTCTGTCTATCTGTCTGTCTGTGATGTCCTTAATGTTAAGAATAAACCTTGTACTTGATGTTCAACCACTAGGCTGACTGAGTCTCCAAATTCAACTTAAAAGTAATTTTATTACTTTTAAAATGGAGGTTCCACCGAGATATACCATCTTGGATTTCATTGGATTCATGAGCTTGTGGTAAGATTCTCATCACTTTTTGTTGACAGAACAGTTTTAAGTGAGTATTATTGTGAAGTGTTTGAATGCTGTTAGGTAAGATCCTTAAGCAAAATCTCCTGGCTGAATCTTGACGAAGATTGGCGAGTTCAACTGGTTATTCCAGTTGAGGTAGGAGCATAAGTTGAGGTTTGAATGCAGCTAGACGAGTAAAAATCGCTAGAACTGCGGACTTTGTTCCTAGTAGTGTGAGTTAGTAAGCAGACAGAGTCCTCTATCTTTCTCTATTTCTATTTTTACTTTCTCTCTCTTCTACCCCGACTCTGTTTGGTCTGAAAACTGGTAATCCCTGACGAGGCGATCGCCGGCAGCTTATTGTTGTTTGCAGAGGGAGCTTTCCTCCATATCTGCGGTACAGGCAATGCAGTTCTGGCATTGTAAATGTGTGCCCTGAGTGAGTGAGTGAGTGAGTGAGTGAGTGAGTGAGTGAGTGAAGGTGTGAAATGCTGGCCAGCTACAAACCCCAGAGAAATTTCCATTTGTGCACAAAAATGTTCAAATTAGACTTGGAAAGCTGTATGGATTTTTTGTCATGACATTTTATTTTCACCCTTTTTACCCATTTATTTTGTTTTGGTTTGTGAAGATTTGGCTATCAGATGAATGAGAACTTGATTTGATTTAATGTTTGATTTATTTTGTTCTAGACATCATTCAAGATGTCAGATTTCTTTTTGTTACTGCAAAATCCGTTTTCTGATGAATCACCCTGAGTATATCTGTTCAAAAGTTTTGCCCCCATATAACATGTTTGTGTTCTTCCAGAATACATGAGCCGGTCTTCCATTTTCCTTTCTGGCAGGACAACTCAAGGAGGTGTCATGCTTAGTTGATATGCAAATCAGTTGCCATTTGTTTGCCAGAAAAGGTGTTTGTGTGAATAAGGAAAACCTGGAAAGAATCTTTTTAAGTCATGCTTTCCTTATACTGTTTATTCTGCTTTATATACTCAATGCAGTGATTCGTTTATTTATTTTGCTTTGCAGTTTATCCCATAATTTGTTTTTGTTTAATCCACTAATGAGATTGGTTGGTCATTCTGTCTTTAGTAGTTGTATCTCTATGTCTATATGTTCAAGCTGATAAGAGAAACTAGAAGGGTTTTGTGTGTTACTCTGTAATATGTTTACAATGCAAGCCCAGGTTTAACATTTAGATTTAATGGCTAAAGTACAGTCAGCTCTCAAACTCCACTTCCACCCTCTAGTTGTGTGATATTTTGGGTGTTCTACAAGATTCTGTCTGTGTTATCTAAACAGTTTAAGTTTTTCAGAAACCAAAGCGAAACAGAGAAGGAAGACAGCATTGAGAGACAATGACTCTGCCACCCATGATACTGATTTAAGCTTCTCTTTTACCAATGGGCCAGGCGAAGATGCTTTTGGACAAGCATGCAGCCCAGGTGTTGGTGAGTGGAATCTCACAGGTCACAAAAAGCCTATGTCCCTAGCTGCTGTAAAAGGGGCTGATTGGGCTAAAGTGATGAATATTGTAATTGAGTAAGCTGACGTCTTATGGAAAGGCAAGGGGGCAGAGGTTAGCTCTCATAGAACATCACATGTAAGCTTTGGTACACTCCTGGGATTATGTCATCTCTCCTTTGAATATTTAGTGAAAAGTTTAATTCATGGCGTACAATAATAGTGGAAATCAGCGGTGCTTCCCCGTCAAAGGTTTGGAAACTAATGGCGTAAATTAATAGTGGACACCAATTGGTTCTTCCCCGTCAAAAAGTTAGACATTAACTGAAATAGAGTACAAAGGATACTGATCTGCTTAGCTGTTCAGTCGCAGATCAGAAAGGGGGGAGAATTGTAGTCATTAGGCCATTACATCTCAGTGGAGGATGGAGGGAAGGGGGATTGGTGATTCTGCCTAGTTTTGCTGATACTACCAGTCATAATAATTTTTTTTTTTTTTTTTCTCAAATTAACAACTACAAAGGCTAACAATGTGTACAGGTCCTATCAAACTGTCTCCCTAGAGAAAAACGGTTATGTGTTTGTGATGTTGTGATTTAAAAGAAAAGGGAGCTCTTACAGTTTGGGAGTAGTTTGTGTGTCTGCAGATTTGGAAAGGGGGTGGACCCTACTAATACATATCACACCTTAGACCAGACGTCTGTTAAAGCCCTAAGAATTTACCAATAGTGGAAAAACATTTGATTTTGTTATTTGCTTTTCTTTCTTTTATGTTGACATAAAAAACACATTTGATTTTGTTATTTGCTTTCAGTTTATTTTTCTTTCTTTTATGTTGGGTGATTTATTTGACATTTGCTTTTGTTTTGTTCACAATGTTGAAATTGTGTGAGGAAGTGTGCAATTAAAGGTATTGGATGTATGTCTGACATGTGATGCTATGCTATCTTCAGAGTTGCTTTTCACATTTAGCCTAGGTATAGCATAATACAGATCATTTGAAGAGGACATACCAGAACCAGAAGAAGAGGATAACATTTTTGTTTGCACACATTTTTAACACTGTGCACCACACGAAGAGAAAAGATACAACATCACAGAGCATAATAAACTCGTCTGCCATTCTGTTGTGTCAAAAAAAAAAAAAATCATACTGCTCATTTCAAGCATCCTATAGTCAACATGTCAAGCTGTTTATGATGAATGTCTTCATGGAACCAACCTATGATGTGTAATTTTGTCATGGAACCAAACTTCTATCTGTAATCTTTGCATGGAACCAACTTTACTGTCAATTTCATGGTGCTGAGCTTTGTTTTGTTTTATGATTTTGTGTCAAGTCAGTTAGACTTGAAAAGGGGGACTGATGGTATTTGAGTAAAAGTAATAATCTTGTAAATAACATTTTAAATGTTGCAACATTTTTATTATTATTTCAAATACCTTTTGTTTTTATGATTGTGTGTCAAGTCAGTTAGACTTGAAAAGGGGGACTGATGGTATTTGAGTAAAAATAATAATCTTGTAAATAGCATTTTAATGTTGAAACATTTTATTATTATTTCAAATCCCTTGGTTGGTTTTGGAACTCTTGTATTAAGATCAAAAGCTTTGTATGTGTCTCTGGCTGAGCTAGGAGGTGTGAACAGCAGGTTTCCTGAACCATTTGGTGGCCTTCTGAATAACCGTCCCTGTCTGGTGGATTAGCATGCAGACAATTTGGCACCTTTCGTATCTGATTAGAAGACTAGAGTACTTAACAAAAGACCATTGCATATGCATTTTGGGGTGTAACTTGGGTGCAGCCATTGGCTGTCTACAGACATTTAAGGTCAGAATAACTACTGTTTGGGTTAGTCTTGTCTTGTCGTGTCCCTGTCCTGTGTGTATATGTCTGTCTATCTGTCTGTCTGTGATGTCCTTAATGTTAAGAATAAACCTTGTACTTGATGTTCAACCACTAGGCTGACTGAGTCTCCAAATTCAACTTAAAAGTAATTTTATTACTTTTAAATGTTACAGCCATGTACTAGACCGAGGCGGACAATCATTATTGTCCCAACAGGCCTGGAAGACCTGGAAGAATGCAAATCAACTGACATGGATCATTTCTTGTGCACCGCATACTGAAGTACTGCAGTTTGCAAGGAGGAAGGAATGTGATAATAAACAAATATTTTATATGCATTGCAGTAGGACAAAGGGATGAAATTGATGAAAGGAATGAAACTGAAAAAAGTGACAGGAGATATTACAACCATAACTATCACTGTGAACAGACGTAACAGATTTAGAACAATGCTGACATGTCAAGGCAAATGAAACAAAAAATGTGTGAAGCACTGAAAAAATTAAAGATGGATTTTTTTATCAATAATGTATTTGCCTGTGCTATCAAATAATTAACTGACAGGTCTCATACAAAAAAGGTGATGCTTCCGGGAGTTCCAAAAGTCAGGCTGTGCAAATATTGACAGAAAATGAAAGACCATGATAATTAATAAGAAGTGCATTGTGAAGAAATAAAATGTAAATAAGCTTGTGTCCAAAAGGTCAGCTTTGCATGTTTTCCCTACAATCCACCCACATGAAAAACATCAACACATAAGTTCAGTGTGATAAGAAGAGTACACATTATTCAGTATATCAGGACATGGTGCTCAATTATATTAGTCATCAAGATACTGCTCAGAGAAATATAAGTGAAAAGATAACCTTCTCCACTACAGGCATTACGCTTATTACAAGTGCCTTGTCTGAGCATGAACTAGCTGCTCTCCTAACCACTGCTAATCATAGAGACACTGGTTACCACCAACATATAGTCTTTGCAGCAGCCTGTTTCTTCTGATCGCCTTCACATTTACAATCAGCACTTTTGTCTTAGCATCATCACACATCTCTGATCTTCACCATCTACAGTGGCAGCTGATTGGCAGCTTGTTAAGCCAAATTACTGTGAATGTGCAACTACTCCCTATAACTCATGTATAAATGTATTTGTGAACTCTTAATTAACAATTAGTTAATCATTTGTTAACCATTATTTTCACATTATTTCACATGAATAAATCATTTATAATCATATTTATATTCTGTCTGCTTGTCTGTTGCCTGTCTGTCTGTATAAAAAAAGAAAAGAGGACTGCACATCAAAAAAAAAAAAAAAAAAAAACACAGATGCTAAAGAAATGTTCACGAAAATGAAACGTTTTGAAACTTTGCTTTGTTTTTTATATAAAATCTTTTTCTGGAGTGAAACATTATGCAGACCACCCCTTGTGAAATACCTGCTACACTAGTATATTTTTTGGATGTACGCACCTTTCTTCTTTTATACAGCCAGCCAGGTAGAATATTAGTAGACAGAATATTAACATGTTAACAAATACATTTATACATGATTTATAGGGAGTAGTTATTACAAGTGTTACCCTGATATAAATAAGCCAAATAGAAACCCCAACTACTGTGACTAAGTGCACCACGACTCAGATCTGTTTCTTTCCACAGTAACGCTGGACAGTGAGTCAGCAGTGGGCACCACTCACCTGTTTCAGAAAGCAGAGAAGGGGGGGTTGCTTTCTAAAAAAAACCCTTCAAATCCCCAGATGTTTCCCCTATCCTTCCTTTCTTCAGCTCAGCAAAAACAAGTAAGCTGACTTCATAACAGCCCAATGGCCTGCATTAAGGCAAGAGAGACTGGCCAACTATCAGTAGTGAACGAAAAATGATTACAGGAGTATGGGATTATCACACTGGACACCTTCACACTCCTGAATCCCTGAGCCTCGCCTGGAAGCCATTAGCAAATCCGTGAAATAGGCTGATGAAGAAGCCGGTGGGGGCAGTGACATTGTATATCTGTGTTTGTTATATGTGGAGGATGAGGGCAGTGTGGTAAAGAAAGAGAGAGCAAGAGGGGGGGGGGGGTAATGTTGTATGTGTTTATATGTGGAAAGACAGAGGGAAAAAGACAAGGACAAAGAGAGAGTGGGGTGCAGAGAGAGAGAGAGAGTGAGAGAGGGAGAGAGAGAAAGAGAAAGTGAAAGAGAGAGAATTGTACAGTATATTTCAGTGTCAATGTGCCCTCAGCCTGCACCCTGCCTGGGAGGGGGGTTTGAAGAGAGGTGGAGTTGAGATACTTTACACCTCCTGGTTTCTTCATATTTGAAGTCATGGAGGTTTGATGATATAGGAAAATGTCATCAACGTTTTGTCAAAAAACAGATGTAAGTGACTGGACGAATGTGGCATGTAAGGGGAGTTTTATACACTATTGTGTTTCAAGGTTGGTAGCATTGCCACAAGGAGGAGTGTCCAGTTCCTTTTATCCTCTAATGAAAGAAATTTCAACACATTCTTCTGTGAGTGCCTTTGATTTCATTTTCAGATGTGGAGTAAATTGTAATTAAAACTCCCGTTTAAAAGCGTTTAATTTCATGGTCACAAAACAAACAATTGGTCCCTTACTACTTGAGAATCGTGGTGGGTTGTCATTGATATCTTCTAGCAGGACTGTGACAGAGGTTGTTCCTGATAGGCCACCCATCTGACCAACCATGTCCTTTGCCTGGATGACCAATAGATACTGGTCCCGGGTCTCGCGGTCCATGTTAGGTAGGGCTGTCCTCACGATGCCTGCAGAGAAAAGATTTTCAGAAAAAGGTTATTCGCTTCAAATATTCAATGTTTTCTTAAGACAGTGTTAGGATCTGGCCATAGATCCCTATGATTTTCCCCAGAAAAAGCTTGAGATAACTCAGCCGGACACAAAGGAAAAGTGCTGTTCTTCACTTATTATAATGACAGACACTACAAAACCACATAGGGTGGACATAGTCTGCAGTACTTGAAATAATAATAATAATATAATTACGGTCCTTTTATGGAGCAGCAGCGTAATCACACAGTGTCACACTGTAAGGTGTATCAGAAGAGAGAGAGAGAGCAACCAAATGATGTAATAAGAGGGTGATCATTACAACAGACCTTGGCCGGGTTTCCCAGTTAAGAACCTTCTTAACGAGTTAAGAAGGCACTTAAGAAGAGGTCGGCTAAGAGGAAGCGTTAAGATAAGAGTGTTTCCCAAACGCCTTCTTAACGCCCTTCTTACCAACGTCTTAAGAACCGTCTTATCTGCCTTCTTAACTGAAGCGCAATGAGCAATCGATCTCAGAATGGACGATTGGAGCGCATAGTTACCATAGTAAAATCAAATATTTTAGAGCGCTACTCTAGAATCTTTGGTAAAATGCTCCAAACTGAAGTGGTATAACACGTGGCGTCTGACTGAACTCATCAATAAAATACCGGCTAAAAGTATGACATTTGTCGTCACGACACAAAAACAAAGTGACACATATAATAATACCGAAACAAAGACCAGGGAAATAAAAATGGAAACACAAAATGAAATCAGTATGTCATTATATTTAATGTGTAGGCTATATTCTTATCTGTCTGATATAAATCTGCTACATGAGGAGAATATGTGTGAAAACCGAGAAATTGGCATCCCCTTGTCTTGAACGATAGGGAAAAGGGGGAAAACACGATCAGGAAAACTGGACGTACTGCATTAATATCTCCTTGCTTACTGTCACATTGCTTTACCTGCCTGAGGGGGGTGCTGTTTTCACTGTTTTGTCGCTAAGAAGGGTGTTAAGATTGAACCTTCCTATCTGCCATCTTAACTGGAGCGCAATGAGCAATCAATCCCAGAATGGCCGACTGGAGCACACAGTTATCATAGTAATATCACTAGTGTTGCGTGGCGTCCGACTGAACGCGTGCGACGCATGCACAAAAACAAATTGACACAAAGAATAATTACAGAGACACACAAAAACCAGGGAAATAAAAATGGTAATGGAATGGTATGACCTTTCATTTCATGTGTATATTCTTTTTTGTCTGATATAAATCTGCAATATGAGGAGTAAATATGTGAAAACTGAGAAATTGGTGTCCCCTTGTCATGAACGTCAGGGAAAAGGGGAAAAACATGATCAGGAGAAATAGACGTACTGCATTAATATCTCCTTGCTTAGTGTCACATTGGTTTACCTGCCTGAGGGGGTGCTGTTTTCACTGTTTTGTCGCTAAAAAGGGTGTTAAGAAGGCTCCAGACCCTTCTTAGAGATCCTTCTTAATGGCAGGTCTTCTTAGGCTAAGAAGCATTTTGGGAAACACGGTTGCTTCTTACAGAACCCCTAAAGGAGAACTTCGGTGTAAAATGAAAATTGGCATGTTAAAACATCATACCGAGTTGGTATGTGTACTGAGGAGCAAAATTAATTTAGCCTGTTGCATTCAGAGTTTAAATTTGTTTTATAGTTTGTCCCAGAAGGCTAACAATGGAAGTGGTAGGTGCCCTTAGACGAAGCATGATGACTACGCTATTTTTAAACCCTTAAAACAGCTCGAAGAAACTCCATACTCCATCGGTAGTACAACAATGGCTCTGGCATTTAAAACAAAGCACTGAGAATATTGTAAATGTACACAACGTTTATTTATTTCTGGCACAAACGATAAAAAATAGTTAAACTCTGAATGCAACAGGCTAAATCAATTTTGCTCCTCAGTACACATACCAACTCTGTATGATGTTTTAACATGCCAATTTTCATTTTACACCGAAGTTCTCCTTTACGTAAGAAGGGTCTAAAGAAGTTCTTAACGCTAAGAACTTCTTAACTGCATCTGGGAAATCCGGTCATTATCGTTATGGACATTATTGTTAATATAATTGTTTTGTATATTACTGTCTTTGTGTATTATGTTTATATTTGTAAAAAAAAATATGTGCATTTTTTTTTGTTTGTTGATCACTGCATGTCTATATGTCGAGTGTATACATGTACTAGACAGTCAACATCTGCCGAAGTCAAATTCCTTGTGTGAGTATGTAAGTACAGTATCTCACAAAAGTGAGTACACCCTTCACATTTCAGCAAAAAAAATGCTATACCTTTTCAAGGGACAATAAAACACATATAAAACTTCGATATGTTTTTGAGTAGTCAGTGTACAGCTTGTGTAGCAGTATTAATCCACTGTCCCCTGAAAACAACTTTACACACAGGCATTTTTGTATAAATACCAGGCCACAAAAGTGACCCCTCATGGCAAAAAAGAACTCAGGATTTGAGAAATTCAGTTGTTCAATTGTTGCTTTCTAACATGTGCTGTGGCATTTTGAAGCAGAACATGATTTTGACACAACTTGGACATGTTCATTGTGGGGTGTACTCACTTTTGTGGCCTGCTATGTTTACAAAAATGCCTGTGTGTAAAGTTATTTTCAGAGGACAGTAAATTAATATACTTACACAAGCTACACAAGCTGTACACTGAATACTGAAAAACATATTGAAGTTTCATTTGTGTAGTATTGTCTCTTAAAACAATATAGCCCATTTTTCATATTTGTGCCCAAGGGGCCTGTGACCTTATAATCCAGCCCTGTCTGTGTCTTTCTGCTTAGAAACAGAAAGAGATGATTAAAACATTGTATAGCGGCACACGGGCCAACCCTTGATTACTCTTTTTCAGCAATAGTTGTCTCAAGCATATCTCAAGACCACTTTCTTTGCTCTTAAACTAGAGACTTAAGTCTGGCCATTTAAAATATCTGCCACTACTGACTTTGAGTAAAATGCCCTTCATTAAACTTGTCAACACATATAAGGCAATTACAATGCCCCCTCTGTCTAAATTGCTTCTGAAAAATATCTACTCTCCTAAAATAAAATCATAACTTTATCACTAATTCACTAAAGATGGAAATCAGAATAATCCCATGAAATTACTAAACGACTTTAATGCAAAACACTGTTGTAATCCCCTTCAAACAATTATTATTAGATTCAGCATTAATGAGTTTCAAATATTTATGCAATTTATTTGCAAAGTATTTAATGCAAAATCCCATTGGAGGGGGGTCATTACAGTTCAGACACTATTTTTTTTAAGCAAAATCCATGGCAGCATATTTTGTCTGTACTGCATAGCGCTCTCTCTCTCCCTCTACCTCTCTCCCTCCTTATGTCACAGATAACCAAATCACCAGACAAATGCTACAATGCTCAAACTACTTGGTAAAGGAATAAAAGGCAGCAAAAGTGCCAAATGACATGTAAAACACCACAAAACACATCTGAAATCATGTCTCTCTGAGAAACCAGCATTCTAGTGTAAGTAAATGGCATTAATATATTGATATTTCATCTAATCAGGAATAAGTCACCTTCAAAAACTTAATTAGGCCTTCAACATGAGATTTAAAATATTAATCAAATCATATATTTTCCTTCCAATTCTGCCTGTCAATCAATTATTTAATTTCAATATTTTTTATTTTGCAAATTGACCTCTTTAGAAAAAAATCTTTTTGACACATTGGCCAAAACAACTGCAGCAAAATATCTGCTGCACACTTATTTTTTATTATTTTTAATCAGCATTCTTATGATCTTTGTCATACACACATATTCTCCATCACACAATTATCATTACAGACAAAATTATATAAACACTGGATAAGAAAAAAGATGTTTTTCTTATCCAGATAAACACATAAATGAAAGCAAGACTCTCTTCGACAAAATGAATTGCGTAGCCTAAGCTTTTAATGAAGCATGGCAAACTAAGTTAGAAGCACAAATTCGGACATGTTGTGTTGCTTTCCACTCACAAGATTTAAATCAAAGCAGAAATCTATGAACCTTTGCATCTTCCTAAACTCCTTGATCACCTCAGGACCACCTGCCCCTTCTACACCAGTGTGACCCCTCTGACCAATTACTGGAGCTTGATGTGAATCCAAGTGTTTGGCCTCGTTGAGCCTGATGTCCCCTGTCTGCTTCAGGAAGGGTGTCCCCATCACTGATCAAGAAAGTCACAGTGCAATTGCAAAAAGTGGGACAGGCTGAGAAAGTTATCTTAGATGACCTTCACAACTTCCTAGTTACTTTTTTACAAAGATGTCTACAAGGATGAAAAACAACCTGAAAACTAACTTGAAGGACATGACTTGTAGATTCACTATATACGAGGCTATTATTACTGTATAAGATGCTGATGTCCATGGCAACACTGCAAGACACATGATGTTTTTTTTTTGTTTTATGTATGAAACAGTGTTCTTTAAGAGTAGAAAAACATCAAACTGCATTCAAATTAATTTCTCTAAATACAAGTTTCACATGTTAACATCATAGGAGGTGGACTACCCTAGGCAGTGAGGCTCAACCTTGCTTCAGGACCTACAATCCTGTACCACATATTTGCTCCAGCCATACACTGAATCAGGTGATTCTAATAATGTCATTTGGAAAATGTTGACCTGGGGTGCATTTCTCAAACAATTTCCCAGGTTAACACTTAACTACCAGAGTACTACAGAATTTTCTACCATGGCAGTGTTTCTCTAAGCTCTCATACTACGGTAGAACTACTGTTGTGGGTGCTTCTATAGTGGCCTCTACCGTTGCTCCTACTTCAGTGTGTGAAGCATGGAAGCAATAGAAGAAAGGCGTGAAAAAGGCATTGTGATTGGATGACTAACTTTTTTGTCACTTTTGTCACACTTTTACTTTTGTCGCCAATTTTTCTTTGAAATGTTTCTATTAACATAGTTTAATGACCTCTTAGCAAGTTTTAATCCAGGTGTATAGTTTGAAACGTTGTTGGATATGTTTATGTAAAAAAATAAAAATGGTTCGCCAAAATGTACCCTCACATAAAAGGCGTCTTTAATTGTCTTTGAAATGTTTCTATTGACACAGTTTAATGACCTCTTTGCAAGTTTTAATCCAGGTGTATAGTTTGAAATGTTGTTGGCTGTTTATGTTTATGTAAAAAATGGTTCGCCAAAATCAACCCTTACATAAAAGATGTCTTTAATTCACCGCCAGAGTCATGTCTAGATAAATTAGCCTATGTTCCATAAACTCCTAGATGTCAGTTATGCATCAAATATATTTGGTAGCCTATGTGATTTTTAGAATTCAAAATAGAAGGATTTAAAATGTTTAAAATAGGGCCAATGGGACTCTACACTTGTTATACCTGGACTAGAAACAATGGAAAAGTTTAAACAAGCAGTGCATGACCCCGCTGATCAAGTACAGTAGGAGCCTCCGTATATGGCTACATCTGTTCTGCTCATTCAGTATGAGTGCACTATGTCCAACATAGGGGTCAGATTTTAATGATCCTATGAATTATTTTACGAGTGCACTATGCTCTCCTTCATCCTCGTTTTTTTCTTCTTTCTCAGTCTCCTCTCTACCTGACAAAGCTTTATGTCTCACAGTATGATAGTGCTAATCCTCTGACATTACCTTTTTATCATCATTAGGTACCATGTCCCGCTGTCTGCTGCCTTTATTTTCCCCTCTGTCTATCCTCTTTCATAACCTCCCTACATTTTTTGCTTACAAAAATCACAGTTTGCTTAAAAACTCTCTCTGCCTCTCTGCCTCTGTCTGTCTCTCTCTCTCTCACTCTCATATTTAAACTCAATTTATTGCTTACTAATAATTCCATATCTGGATTGCCAAAGCAACTGCTACATAGATGGAACTCAGACATGATACAGATGTAGGACATAGACAAAAACACAGAAACATGTGGGGTTTCCAACCCGACTCTCTCCTTATCTTCACTGTATATGTTCTCTACAACTCATGTGCACTAGTGTGCCATTCAAGAAGGAGGGGGGAGGGGGCAATGATTAAGAATCCCAGCATCGACATTGCAGAGCGGGCACCCATGTCATGACATCACACTTTGCCTTCGGCGCACAGCCAAACGTGTTGCAGCCAACATGCATTTATCTGCCTGTCTCCTTCTTGCCAACAGTGGTGGATTGCAAAGCAGTGTGAGGGGTTCGGGGTGGGAGGGTGCGTCTCTAGAGGAAGCACACCATGCTTGACATTTGGCTGAGAAAAGAGAAGCAAGGGGGAAATGGGATGTGTTTCAGAGCAGCCTAGGGGTGTCAGCGTCTATGTATGCATGTGTGCGCGTCTCCGTGTATGTGTGTGTGTGTGTGTGTGCGCGCGCGCGCGCGTGTGCGTGCGCGCGTGCGTGTGTGTGTGTGTGTGTGTGTGTGTGTGTGTGTCTGGGCAGTTGGGGGTTGTAGCTACTTGTGGGAGGCAGGACATCTCAAACATGAGAGCTGCACTTTGTACATGCCCCCAGGCAGTCTGCTTATGTATACTTTATCCAGTTACTAAAATGCCAAGGCATCAGGACTGGGGAAATCCGTGCTCAGTACAACTGGGAATTTACCTTTTGCTGCATGTGAGAGGACCTCGACATGTCCTAGTGTGTGTATTTCTCGGTGCATACATATCTTTGAGTTTGTGGAGGAAATCCAATTTAACTGACAAACACCATCTGTCAGGTATTAAGCCAATAAATATGCCTCCTATCTAAATTGAACCACTGCAGTGGAGACCCAACTGCAAATAAAAATAAAAAGGAATTGATATCCAAAAATTTACCATTAACCATAAAAACATTACTTCTTGTTGTTTCAACATATACAATTATGGAAGATTACATATGACTGTCTGGGAAGTATACATTTATTTCAGTTGTGACAAGTTAACATCACTGAGGCAATATCAATGCATATTATACATATTATAAAAGGTCTAATAAAAAAATCTAATTCCTCATGGTGTCTCACTGAATGTGGAAACATGTACCATTACCATGCCACTGGCCTTTTCCCACAGATACCCAGAGAACAGACTTATATCTTGACACCTACCAATGGGCCTCTTTCACCAACCATCCGTACAAAGATATGTGCTCTTAAACACCACATGTAGTTTTTTAAAAGATTTGGGATTTATCAACATCTGGTATTTGGTATTTTAAAATTATTTGTTAAAATTCTTAAATGTTGTTTTTTTTCCCCAAAACTGTTTATTTGGTTTTCCTTTAAAGAACAATAACTACAGTACAAACTTGAATAACAAAAATTAAACACACTAAAAAGAAAGAAAACGTAAATTTAAAAAAGAAGATACAATCAATGGTACAGGTATTGAATAGTTTGGGAATTTGTTACAAGATCATGATGAGTGAATATCACTCCAAGGCCAAAAGAAATTGTGGGCCTCCTACAAATTCCAGAAACGATGACCACATATCTTCAAACACTGTGTATTTTCCTTTCATTGAGTAAGTAATTTTTTCCATTGGCAAAACTTGTACAATGTTCTCTATCCAACATTTCACACTCGGACTCAATATAGATTTCCAGCCTTGTGATATTGCCTGTCTGGCCTGTAACAAACAGAGGGTAGCCATCTTCCTGTTGGCTGTGTTCAGCTTAATGTCCTTAGGGAAAAGACCCAGTATACATAGTTTTGGGCAGACAGGGAGGTCCACCTCAATTATAGAAGAAAGCACATGAATAACCTCTTTCCAGAATTTTGTAACTTTGAGCACAGCCAGAGACAATGAATAAGTATGCCTTTATGTATTTCACATTTGACACATACATCTGGAGTATTCACATTAAATTTTTGTAAAATTTCAGGAGTTATATAAAGCCTCATGATCCACTTATATTGTAGTAGTTTGAGACCTGCATTAAATGTTTGGGTTTGAGATTTCTTGCATACAGTTTGCCTGCATACAGTTATTTCCTGCTTAAGGTCAATACACCACGCAAGTCTCCTTTCCTCAGAGGATTCTTGGGTTCCAAGTAGCAGTGTCTTATAAAACATGGAAACAACCCCTCTCTGTGGCATACACATGACAATGTTTTCTACTGTAGATAGTTTGGGTAGAAATGGCATCTTTTGGCTCTTATAAATGAAATCTCTAATTTGTAGGTATTTAAAAAATGCTTAGCAGGCAAATTAAATTTCTGTTTTATATTTTCAAATGTCATTAATGTTCCATCTTGAAAAAGGTCTGCTATTTTGCCAAGACCTTTATCAGCCCAAAGTTTAAATCCCTTGTGCTCAATACTTGTTCTCAAGTATTTATGAACATCATGCCAGACACATATTGTATTTTTTACAAAGGGATAACCAAAAAGAGGCTGTCCACAGCTGGCATGCCCAATAATACAATTTGAGGTTAGGCAGTTTCAGTCCTCCCCTATGAAATGGCAAGTAGAGGAGGGCAAGACAAAGTCTTGCTTTGCGGTTATTCCAAATGAAGTCTCTGAAAATTTTATTCATGTTTGTGAAAAGGTTTGATGGTGGTGGGAGTGGTATACACTGAAATAGGTATAGAAATTTGGGTAGGACTGACATTTTAAGAATATTGATTCGGCCTACCATAGAATTTGGCATTGCAGACCATTTTTAATCATATTTGTCACTGTAGTAATTACTGGTTTATAATTGCAACTTACTAAATCCTCTGGTGTGGGCGTAAATTTGATCCCCAAGTATGTAAAACTATTACAAAGGTTCGATTGCTAATGCAAACAAAAGAGACCATAGAAGGCAGCCTTGTCTCATCCCTTATTGGAGTTGAAAGGGTTCAGAGGTGATCAAGTTAGTTGTGACTGCTGCACTGGGTGACTGACTCGACTAGCATATCTAATAGAGGAGGCACAAGCATCTTTCTGAAGTGTTTAAAATATCTATAGATAGTCTGTCAGGACCAGGTGCCTTACCTCAGCTCATAAAAGTCAGCGTTTCAAACAAGCATTTCCTCTCTCATGACAGGTGAATCTAACTTCTGCTTTACCAAATCATCTAAGACAGGAATGGGCAGGATCTATGTCTGTTGATCATTAGGATGTTGAACTTCCGAAGCATATATATTCATATAATAGTTTCGGAAAGCATTATTAATTTCTGATGGGTTCGTAGTGACCCCACTTTCATTTTCAATTTCGGTGATAGTCCTTTCCTGACTCAATGTTTTAATGTGCCAGGCTAATAATTTCCCAGCTGATTCTCCCTGCTCGTAGTAGTCTTGCTTTAGCCTAGTGATGTTTGATAACGTTGTACTTTGTCGTTGTACTTAGCTCTTAGTTCCGCAAGTTTCTGAATATTATCTGGACTATTATTTATGGAGGCTTCCCTTTCCATTTCTTTTTTTTTTATTTTTTTAAGTATTTTAAGCCACTGCACCCCCCCCCCCCCTTTCCATTTCTTTAATGTCACGTTCCAGTTCTGTCATAAGGAGATGCGTCCGGTTGGATTTATTACTCGTGTAGGATATCATCTGTCCTCTAATGAAGGCTTTAAATGCTTCCCACCTAATGGATGCTGAAGTTTCGTTTGTATTTGTAGCGAAGAAGATCTCAATATTTGTTTCTACAAATTTCAAAAAGTTTTGGTCATGTAGCCATCTCGGGCTAAGCCGCCACAGTGACTGTCCCTTCGAGTATGAATTATAGCGGTAATGCAAAAATAGGAGGGCATGGTCTGAGGGTACAATGCCTTTATGCCCACAATCACAAACTAAATCTTTAAGTGTATTGGAAATTAAGAAGTAGTCTATGCATGACTGTGTCGAGTAGGTGTTTGAAATACAGGAAAATTCTTGAGCGTTAGGATTCCTAGACCTCCAAATATCGCAAAGGTGAAGGTGACATAAAGTGTTGGATCGTTTTGTGGGATCGAATATGAGAGGAGTCCGTTGTTGATGATCTGTCTAAATAGGGATTGAGCGTGCAATTAAAATCACCACCCATAATTATTTCTCCCTGATAAGAAGACACTGTCATAAACAAATTGTTAAAGAATGAGTCATCGTCACTATAGGGTCCATATATATTAGCCAAAATAATGTCTTGATTCAATAGAGAGCCCTTACCTAAAACAAATCTGCCCATAGGGTCTAGGATGATTTTATGAGTTCTAAAAGGAACTGACTAGATTATAATCGCTACTCCTCGAGCCTGTGAAGAGTTGCACGAAGCAATAACTTGTCCAGGCCATCTTCTCTTTATACGTATTATTTTGTCTGGTAGTAAATGCGTTTCCTGGAGATATACAATTTTGGCTTTAATATGTTTAAGTCTAGCTAGAGCTTGCTTAATTTTAACTAATGTTCTCAGACCCCTGATATTCCAAGATATAATATTAAGATACGGAGGATTCGTCATACCCCAGATCTAGAGTTTGTCAGCAAATTTACAGCATCTACCTGACCTTGATAAAACCTTGTTTTATAATACCATCAAAAAGAAAAAATCAAAAAAGAACAAACAGAACACCTGCTCCCCCTCGCGAATAGAGATGGAGCTCTCCTAATCCCCTGTGCCCCCTAATTGCACAGACCCCTCTCAAGAGTGCGGTTAAAAGACTGAAACATTAGTACTGATCCTTGTAAAGGAGCAGCTAACAAATAGGCCTACTATATAGAACGATTTTAGTAACCTGTGCTCGGTAATGAAGCATATAAAGTATGTAACCCCCATAGGCTATTGCGTGCTACGACCTGATGGCCATAGCTCTTGTTTAATGCTAACTGATAGATATTTAAGATAAACCAACTTCTTCTCTGTCCACATTCTCTGCAGGTAGTGACCGTTCAGCGTCCACTGTTTTGATGAAGTCTTGTACCTCTGTTGGAGTCAGAAACATTAAAGTCTCATCCTCTAGGTAGATTTTCATTTTGGCTGGAAATTGTATTCCAAACTCGATGCCAAGGTTGTGGAGTTGAGTCTTTATCTCATCAAACTTCCTTCGCCCGATGTTGAACCTTGGGAGGGAGATCGGGAAAGAACCAGGGGTGCGTTTCTCGAACAACTTCCTAGGTTAGCATTCTACTACCATAGTTCTACCGAAGTTACCACTACCAAAGTGGCGAAACCCGACCGTTTCTCGAAGCACTCGTACTTCGGTAGAACTATCATTGTTGTTACTTCCAAAGTGGGCTCTACCGTTGTTCTCACTTCAGTGTGTGAAGCATGGAAGCAACGGAGGGAAAGCAGGGGAAAGCCGTTTTGATTGGATGCTATCTTTTTTGTTGACATGCCATGACGGAGAATCCTTGATGAAAGTATACGATGGTGATAATAATGATTAAGCTATGGCAAACATCTGGTTAAGCCAATTACCGCGTTAAAACGTGGCCGTATGGCAAAGCCGATGCATGTAGTGAAGGGAATTATATTGTTATAAATCCATAACTTTTAATAGCGTTTTGACGTCATCTGCCAATACTATTGATAAACTCCGCCACGAGACTAAGTGACCACTGGCAGGTATAGCTCAGTGGCAAAGTGATGTGCCCCTGATACTGTTCCATTTAGTCAGGAGTTCAAATCCTTTGCACACCTATGGTAGCATTTAGCCTACGTTCCACAATCACCACTCACGCCAACATTTTAAGCTGAGTAACGTGCGCTTTCAGTCACGGATCACGGATTGATACCGATACAATGCATTTCTTTTACATGTAGCCGTTTAATATTTAGCCAACAGATTACAGCAATATAAAAACCACATTATTGTACGTGTGAGGCCACGTTTAGATTTCTCTAACATGACTCATGTCGGCCTCGAACCTGAGCATGTCGTCTCACATTTCAATAGTATACGATTTCTCAACCAGTTGCACCACTGATAATCACGTCAACTTGCCTCTTCAGCTCATAACAGTTTCCAACCAAACGTATGATGTAGCTATATCGGCAAACCTTCCAATTGAAGGCCAACTTCTAATGCAAATATCTTATAATCCTGCGGTCCAAACTCAGCGAAACTCAATCGGTTTGTGCAGGTGATCATAATATTGCTGTACAAACCACTACATGTTTAAGTCATGCCATACGGTTTTAACAAGGAAATTACATATCACGGATTGGCCATTTAACAATATCAACAGCTGTATTATAGTAACCTGTACACACCGATTGATTTTCACTGTGTTTGTGCTGTAGGATTAAGAGATATTTTCACTTCACAGTCAGAGATCTACTGCAAGTTTTGCCGTGGGTGGGGTCAACTTTTGTAGTAAGGCTCTTACTTCACCTCGAGAGCTGTAGTGAGACCTTCCTAACTTTACTTCAAATTTTTGGCTTTACTTCGGAAGTTGCTCAGCTACGAAGGTTTCGAGAAACGCGTAGGAGGGTCTCTTCTACCGAAGTTCTCACTACCATAGGTGTTACTTCCGTAGAACTACCGTAGTGAGCTTCGAGAAACGCAAAGTAGCCTTTGGTGCGGTACTTCGGAAGTCACAACAATGATAGTGGCTAGGAAGTTAGCAACTTTGCGTTCGAGAAACGCACCCCAGTTTTGGCCTTTCTCGTTTTTTTCTGGTAAGCCGACCAATCTCAAGTTCAGGCAGCGTTGACGATTCTCCATGGCTTCCACTTGGTGAGAGCTAACATGTTTCGTTGGGAGTTGGTGACTGTAGCATTGAGGTCGTTTATTCGATCCTCCGCAGAACTAATGCGGGTTTCTTCGTTATTGAGTCTTTCAGAGAATGAGTTAATAGCCTCCTTGATCCCCTGGTTCGAGTATGACTTCTTGAAGCTGAGAGGTGAAATCTTTTCAAAGAGCTTGGATAGCTGCTAAGATTTCTTCATCTCTGGTATTGGTTTCATCTTTTGGCTCCTCGTCATCGCCTTTGTTTCCTCTTCTATTATTTCGTTTATTCAGCATAATTTCAACAAATCTTGAGCTTAAATCTTTTCTATTCAGTAATTTGCAATGGAAGGGCACGAGGTCCCTGCTGCCGCTCAGTCCCACGTCATAACCGGGACCAAATGTTGGGATTTCTTAATAGGAAAAAACTAATACAAAATCTAAGTATAGTAAAAAACACTTGAAGCTTTAAGCAGTGACATCTTAGTGTATCTTTTATGAATTTTGAGCTTATAAATGAAACCGTAACAACAAGAAATCTAAGAAATGACATACAGTATAAGAACATACTTGAAGAGTTATTGGTGACTGAGGCCAGAGGACACTGGGAAATGTGGATACTATAAGTACATGGGGCTGATCTTTGCCTTCCTCTCTGTAATTATGTTTAAATTAAAACAGCTATCCTCGTGGCCACAGGCATCACAGAGGGGAAAGATGAATCATCAGGTGAATTCCTCAGTGTACAAACTATTAGGTGTGTCTATTTAAAATGCTACTCTTTAGCTTTCTGTTTGTACAGAATGGTTTCAACCTGACACCTCGTTGGTCTTGCCATTTCATGCTATCACTGAGAAATGAGAGCTTGATCTAAACAGCTTTGTAATCTGGTTGATCTAAGTGGTTACATTTTTCCTCAACTAATTTCTTGATTATTGTTCTTCTCCATGTGGTCAATTTTATATGTGTATTTAGATTCTCTATGTTCTGCCTGTTCTAAGGTCTAATAGCTACGTGTACACTCAATTTGATTTTCTTGACTATTGTACTTACCCAAGTTGTTTATTTTCTATGAACAAGAAATTTGGGAATGAAACAGAATGTTTAACCTTTTTTTTTTTTTTTTTACCATTGAAAGGGTCTGTATACTCTTCTCTTTCTAAGGCCATATAACTGTGTGTACACTCACAAGTGTGCACTGTTGACATAATTTGCTAAACAGACACATTCAACAACTCTCCCTGGGCTCTCTAACACATTCATACCACTGGCCAGTTAGTGAAGTGAAGCTTCCCAGGATTAAGCCTTTTTTCCAAGGGCACCTTGAGGATTCAATTTGGGATTAAGGACTTTGGAAAAGAGACTTGCTGAAGCAAAGAGATCCAGAGGACACGCACACAACTTCAGCCTTCAGGTCACAAGACCCCTTCCCCTGACCAAGTCCCTTTCCACTATACACTCATTCAGTTAATCACTTCAGAGCTCCACAAGTCTGGTCTTCAGGTCGAGCTACCCAGACCTGTCACTATGTCAAAGACACCGAGTGGACCGTTTTCTTTTCCCACTTCAGGGTTCTGTAATTAGCATTTATATATAAGATATTCCTATCTTTGGGTTTTTTGTATGGTCAATTAAATAATATTATATCTCAATATTTACAAATGTTCCATACCAGCACTGGGCCAAAGACATCAAGAGGGTTTTTCCCACCTCAGGGTCTTCCAATTTGCAATCAGTGTTAACATATATCCTGCTTTCTATGGTTTCCATTCCACCAATTTACATGATGTCTGTATTGCTGATTACATATACCAAAATGTCCTTGGTTTTTATATGGCCAATTAAATATACCCAAATGTCCACAAACATTTCATAAGAGGAGTGTTGGAACAACAAGTAGTTTAAAGCTAGCTAACACAAATCACAAACAACCCACATTAAAGCAAGCACTGGTTCTTACTGAAATCTTGACATAGGGTAGGACTGTAAACTGTGGCCTTATTTCTTTCTCAGAAGGGAAATATGCCAGCTATCAAGCCACATTACCACACTGAAAGTTTCTTTCATATTGCAGATTACTACTTGAAGTTGGTAATTTGGCACCCATAATGATTACATACGTCTCTAGCAAATGCAGTTAAATATTTAATCAGAATTTACATGTAGTCTCTGGTATGACTTCACATGTGCAGAATCAATGCCTCTTTACCTGAATGCACGTACTGTATATTGTTTATTCAGATTGTTTTTATTTCCTATTCAAATCAAATGGAAATAATTAAAATAAACTAAATTTTGATGCTGTTCCTCATTGTTTTGACTGTTAAGAAGGCATTTAGTAAACAAGGGGAATATGTCCCAATAAATTTGACATTGCATTGTGCCTCAGATGTTTATTTCAATACATGGTAGGCCTGCTATGGTTCTTAATGTATCATTATATGATGTTCAGTGGTGTCAAGGAACACCACTTTTTGCTTATCTAGCGACTGTTTTACCTGAATTTGTAGTTTTGAGCTGACTCCAGTGGGAAAGTTGTGGTAAAACAGCAAAACATGCTGTGAACTTAATGTAGCCATGGTAAGAAAGATGCCCCAAGGTCCACAATGAGAACATGTCTGATGTAATGGTGTATTCTTATCAAGGGCAAAGTTGTTCATATGACAGCCAGCGGATTCATTTCTTGAAAGACACCAAGGACCTGGTCCTGCATGTAGTATGAAAAATATGCGTTTATGCAAGCTTGTTGATATTATATGGCCTTTGTCTTTGGAAGAGGCAGACAAAGTAGACAATTCCTTTACAAGTACAGTACTTGAGTAAATGTACTTAGTTACTGTCCATATCTGTTCTTTGGCACGCAGACACCTACAGTATATGTAGAGGAGAACTACAGGAAAGTCAGATTAAAGTCGAGGCACTGAATTTACTACTACTACTACTACTACTACTACTACTACTAATAATAATAATAATAATAATAATAATAATAATACTTCTGTTAGCTTGGAGAGGTATTTTGATCACTCCATGTCTCTGTTGCTAAGTTGCTAAAGACGGACATACTGTATTTAGAAGTCCTGGCACATTTGTTCCAGCCTCACATTTGTTACAGCCTCACTGGGCCAGCTGATCTTTATTAACATAACCATTTGTCCAAGTAGCTCAATAGTAAAGTCACCTGTTTGTTAATACACAGTACAGGGATAAATGACAGGACTTGTAATTCCTCAAGCGAGCTTGCCCCGATCTGAAAATTGCAGATCCAGTTTAAACAAATAATTAACTAAATACAGTACATGGAAGTGCTAAATGTTTGCCATAACACTATTAGCTTTAAACTGATCATTACTATAATCATTCTATCAGCATCAACAGACAGTGGAAGTGGAAGTTAGCATTACCTGTCTTTGGCTCCACTGAGAAGTACGGCTGGCCCTCTATGATGCTATAAATAACCCTGGCACTGTTTCCATATGTGGGGTCATCTGCGTCAGTCGCTGTCACCTGGACCACCTGGGTACCTGTACAGATGTGATAGCCCATGTGAGGTTTTTTTGTTATAGCACATAAAAGTGCTGCTGTGAACCAACTTTAAAAAATTAAGACAACATGCTGCAATAATGTTTTACGTTGATTTAACTGCACATGTATGTTCATAACATACATGCCATTGTTAATTTAACCCTCCTATAAAGATCCACCTATTAGGTTTACTTTTTTGTTGTTGGTCCTATGCTTCACTTTCTAGGGTGCACAGGGATAACATTTAAATACATGCACATAAAGCATCATTAACAACAAAATGCTAGTAGACTTATGGGTAGCACTTTATATAGAAGCAATGTGTATAAGCTGTGTCAGAAGTTTGTGAAAAAGCAAAAATGATAACTCACGAGGGAGAGAGAGGGCGAGAAAGAGACCGACAGACAGACAGATAGACAGAGGAAGAGGGAAAGAGAAAAAAGGAGGGATAATAACAGAATCGTAGACCCCATTTACATGCCAAGTTTGACCTGCTCCCAAGTGAAACACCTTCCCTAATAATGAGGACTAGCTGCTGCTGCCAGCCCTAAAACCACGGCACTGCTAATGCCAGCTGGAGGGGATGCTAGAGGGGTGTAAGACTTTGTTTGAGAGGGATAATGCTTACTTAATTTCAGTTGACTGTGGAATTCTTTAAAAGACATTAGGATTCCACTTTCATAGGGGCACTAGATCACAAACGACAGAGACATAACCTTGGGGGGCATTTGTTTCCCCGAGACATGAGGTTTCTCCAAGTACAGCAGAGGCCAATGAGCTTTTTAATGTTTACATATTTCATTTTTAATAACCAGGCCAACCAAACTCTAGTTGTGATACAACACCCCACTGTTTCACATAAAAAAGCACTGTCACCTCACAAATTGGTTACATTTTATTTTACAGCTACCCCTCCCCATTGCAATCTCATATAAAATCAAGCTTTACACCATGACCATTTTACAGGCTTTTTACCAAATGAATTGGTCATAACATAAGATGACACATAATGAATTTCAGTCATAAAGCATAATAAGGAAGACCATCAAAGCACTGTGGAACCGGGCATAAATCTAGCCACCGACCATAATGGGTGATTTTAAGTCAATTTAACTGTACAAACAAGGACACACAGTAGCTAAGTATCAACATCAATTGTGTATGTGGGATTCACCAAATGCATGTTTGATCAATCAGACATTACAATTTCCAACCAGTGATCTAAATTACTGGAAAAATGGAAATGTCTTTAAAAGTATCCCAGAGATGCACATATGAGTTCATGCAATGAAACAATGAGCTGGCTATTCTTTATGTGAGAGATTTCATCAGAGTGCAGTCAAGAATATACAGCACTGATTCTGAAACAAAAAAACACACAACAAAGATTAAAAAAGCATTACTCTGATGGACAGAAGCTTATCATAAAGCTTTGGCTGACTACTAATTATGAATGCTTTCAGTATGATTACATTTAGCAATATCACATGAAATAGTTGAAACTTACAGTTAGGCAAATACACAAAGTGAATTAAGCCTTCAGTGAGATATGTTTAGGCAACAAATCTCAACTTCACAAATCAAATTTCTAATAAATCAAGAAAAGTTTTCTCCTAAATTCACTGCATAGACACACACCCAAAGAACATAACTTCATAATAACAAACAGGAGCATAGAAGTGTTATACAAACTTATAAGTCCATACATGAAGTAGACACAGGTGTTAATCCCAGCTTCAGAAATAACAACCCTGCCACAACTATAATTAAACCCTTTTCTAAACCAGCCGATCCTAATGAGTTCTCTGTGTGTTTGTGTATCCTCTCTAGGCGCTTTCACACTGCACCACACGGGGTGGCGACACGGTACGACACGCTAATTTAACCCGGGGCAGCAGCGTGAACGCACGGCGTGTTTTTGAACCCTCTTCTGAAAAGGTGGGTTGAGGAGGCGTAGCCCAGTGGCACTGTAACATTACGCCACGCATATTGCTGGGCGTGTACAATGACCCTTGCATCGTAGTAAATACACCTGTCTGCAAAGTGTTCATTCAGTTTTTTAAAACAACCATGGCTAGACGCACAGAGTTGTTGCTGGCTCTTTGCACAACCATTCAAGGGCAAATGACATGCGACTGTACTGCACCTGGATGCTTACATGGGATTGCAAATATATGCAAAGAATACATTTCATGCCGATTTACTGTAGCTATTTGTACACGGCATCATCAGGTGAACTATTGCACTATCATTAAATAATTTACTCTATCCACACATTTTCGCCCACGTCGAAAAAGCCCACAACACTTAGGGTGAAGATGCACTGGGCGATAGTGGTCTTTGTGGGGATATTTGCAGTCACATATTTCGGGATATTCACAATATATGGAGATATATTGATGGATGCGCTCTGGACGTATGTTTCCTTAACAAAACAGTAGCGCTATCATCAAACATCTACATTACTCTACAGTTTTTAAACATTTACTCTCCTGGTTAAAAGGCACACAACACAATGATTTGTCTCTCAAAATATGCTGTTTATTTAACAAAAAATGTTCGCCATAGCATTTACCCTACCGTTTCCATTGTCATGTCATTGTTGTGTGTTTCTAAAAAAAAAATGCCCGCGACCACGGGGTTTAAAATGACGCTACGACTACCGGGGTAACAGGAAGTGAACTCGCAATTTTTTTTACTCAAAATGCACTTTCAAGCAACACCGAAATGGGGGATATTATTTCTTGCACATTTAGCCTACATGATAAAGCTGTTGCCCAACAAACATGTACAGCATCTAAATTAAAAACAAATTACGAACTCACATTGGGTGAGTTATATATGTTGGTCCTCCTCCTTGTTGGTGTTTTTGTAGTTCTGCTCAGCTGTTCCCCTGTTTTAAAAGTCCCGACGGTGGGTGGTGGCAGTTGTGAAACGTCACCATACCACACCCCGCGCCCCGTCTCGCCTCGGCTCATGTTCACGCACGCCCCTGGTCGCAAAAAAGTGTAGGGTCCGAGGTGGGTCGAATTGGCGTGTCGTTTGGACACGCCACCCC
Source organism: Coilia nasus (assembly GCA_027475355.1). Classification (NCBI taxonomy): domain Eukaryota; kingdom Metazoa; phylum Chordata; class Actinopteri; order Clupeiformes; family Engraulidae; genus Coilia; species Coilia nasus. The sequence goes on from CM050203.1 coordinate 33,823,186, forward strand.
GTGTCGGCAGCGTGAACGCAACAAACGACCCATTAATTTCGGCTGAAATTACCGGTAATTCTGGCAGTGTGAAAGCGCCTTCTGATTAAATTCTGAAGGGCTTGGTACTGGTTATAATGGTGGTACATATCTGTTTTGGGATTTTTTAAATATTTTATGACACCCATTTCCCAAGTGACATACAATAATAAAAACACCACATTATGAACAATTATATCAGCACACTGACATGATATCAATTGATGATCAATCAAGTTTATTGTTTTCACTATGGGATTTGGCCTGAGAGGCCAAGGATAGGTCTGAGTTACCACTTACCCAACCACACAACAATCACAATTTAGGAGGTACTTGTATGTTACACTGATGACCAGGTGCATCCCTAATCTAAAACTCTTCTTTGATGGCATTCAGGATAGAATACCCACAACTGTACCAGGTAATATGCTTGATTGTTTTTTGCAATATTAAGTATCCTACAGAAGAGATAGTTTGCATATACACTGTCTGCCATTAGCATATACCTAATACAAAAGTAAAATGCCAGGGAATCCAATCTTACACAACTAAACCACGGTTCTCCTGGGGCTCAGGTGCTCCTCATATTGCTTTCTCAAACAGAGCTTTGTATACTTTCATCAGTTTATGATTTTATCCCATCTCTCAATATAATCTTCTCTTACAATAACCTGTCTCGTGAGTGCCTGTCTCTTCTCATCCATCCGTTCTCATTCCGCCAGCAGATCATACGCTCACATTTCTTATACTGTATGTGCCCCTGTCAACAATGCAATGGAGGATTTCTAATCAATTCTGCAATGTGGGGGTGAGCAATTGTCATCAGACTGTAATGAGAATGAATAGGCCTTCGCTAATTCAGCTATGGCACGTATTCATCAACCACATCCAAACAAGAGCTGACTGTGGGGGCTACAACTGGGAATGTAAATTGTCGAGGAAGAAATAAAATGCGCACTAGTGCAGGGATGTTACCGTGGTATAACCAGTGCCAACCTGATATCTCTCTGTTTTTTTTCTGTGATATTGACCTCCTCGCTCTAAATTATCCTTTACTGATTATATCATTAGTGGTATTTATGAAGCTCTGTTTTCAGCGGTGCACACAGAGATTTAAGATATGCATACACTCAGTTATACAGTTGTTGTGCAGAGGCAAGGTAAAAGTGCAAAATAATCTTTTACAGCAAGAACTTAGTTATTACTGTATTCTCATTGATGAGAAGGCATTAGGTTTTTGAGGACCAAGTCCATCTGATCAGGGGCGCCTGCACAGGATTGAATTGTAAAGTATGCACTGACGATTGATTGTAGTGTAAAGTACACACCCTGAGGGTGGACCAGTGATCTGTTGAGCTGGTCTACTTGAGTCAAGCTCAGCTACCCACAGCCAAATTGGATAGAATGTTTCTATCTGACTAACCCTACTACTAACCCTCACCGTAACTCTAACACTAACTTTCCCTGACTGTGCTTGAATGGTAGCCCAACTTGACAAGTACAAGGATACAAGGATACAAGGATATTTATTTGTCCCATTTATTTGTCACATGCATAGACATACTGAGTAGTAGGGCATGCAGTGAAACTGTTGATTGTGAGTCTAGACTGTGCATGGGGAGTGGGGAGTAAAGTGCGTAGAATGCACTTGGGGGGACGACTACGTACTATATGAAGGGCAGAGGTAGAAAAGGTGATGGGGGGGGGGGGGGGGGGGGTGGGATAAAGTGCATAAAGTGCAGTTATGGTTGGGAGGGAGGACTGGCTGTGGTGGCAGATGACAGGCTGTGGGTGGGGTGGGAGGTGGCACTGCGTGTGCAGCTGACAGCGCTGAGGTGGGTTTGGACAAACACAAACATGTGTGGAGAGGGCTGAGGGCAGCAGGGAGCAAAGATATGTGCTGTGTGTATGTGGGAGGGGGGCTTGAGCCGTGAGGGCTGTGTCCTGTGTGCTGTATGTGTGGGGGGGTGGAGGGAGGTGGCATGGGGCGGGGAGCAAGGCTATGTGCTGTGTGCTGTGTGCGCGTGGGGGGCGGGGGGCTGTGTGTGTGTGTGTGTGTGTGTGGGGGGGGGGGGTCAGTGAGGGCAGTGGTGCTGTATTTGTGTAGGGGGTACACAAGTAGTACAGCTCGACAGAACAGCGGCCATGGCACAGCACATAGGCAGATTAGAGCATCCCAGCAAGCAGCTTCAGAACCCTGCTACAGAGATCTTAAATGTTAGCCAGACAAAACTTAAAGATTCACAATACGTACCAAAACGTTTAATTCAACACAAGCCTTATGGCATGTGATTTTTTCTACAGTCTATACAGAGGAAATTTTGGGAAAATGTAATTGTGCACTGGGTTTTTAAAGCTGTGACTGGGTATATGCAAGTTGTCACTCACTAAATAACTCCTTGAACATGTCTACCAAACGGGGTAAAACTACATCAAAAACCTGTTGCAAATCGCTAAACCATATGTAACACATCGTTCAGGAAATGGTATGGTTACCTTTTGTATACGTTTTCCATTACCTCTTGCTGAACTAATTATGACCGCCGCGGTCATTATAGAGTTGCCGCGACATCCCCCCCCCTCCCCTTTTTTTTCTTTTTTTTCAGTGAATGTCCGTCAACGATTCCCGGGACACTGAAACTTGGGGGGACATGAATCTTTGTAGGCATGTAGCCCTAGAACTTTTTGAGCGACAAGAAGCTTTTGGTCCCCCAGGGCCACCCCCCCCGCTGTGCCAGCGTACCTCAAAGAGGGGGAGACCGGCTGAATAGCTCAGTGAACGTTTCACCCAACAACATAAAATTTCTGTAATATGTCGGTGTTACAGAGACGTATCAACCCAGCCAATAAACGCTCACTTGAAGCATAGCGCCACCTAGTGATATGGGTAAATGCAAAAATTCTGATATTGACTTGCCAATATCTTGGGCCGAGAAGATGGGAACTGCACAAAATATGTCATCCACGATCAGCACAAAGACCTCTATAACCACAGCACGTGCCATACAATTTGGTCAATAGGGGGCGCTGTAATTGTACAAAATGTCATTTTGCCTATTATCTAGAGAATGCTAATGTTTACAACCAATTTTTTTTTATCGTGAAATCTATTGATTAAAAACACTGGTCGACGCCCACTTCCAATGAAAACAATTTCCGTGAAATTTTAACATTGCAAAAACGAATTTGAACAAACTCGTCATAGGCCGTTCATGTGAATCTCACCAAATTTGGTATATGTCATCTACAGACAATGCTGACAAAAAGTTATGAAAGGATTTATCTTGAGATAAACCGTTTCGCAGTTACACGTCAATGAACATTTAACACGTAGCTTAAAATTCTTCAAAAGTTCATATCTTGGCTTTTAATTGCTCAAATTTGGTCAACGTTGACCTGCCATCTCTAAACAGCTTTCTTTTCATGTGTACTAAATTTTGTGACATTTCGTCATAGGGGGCGATGTTTATTGGCGAAGCTAGGTGTCAAAAAACAGTTTTTGTTAAATAATTCGTCAACAATTTTGCCCAAGACAACGATTTTGTGTTAGTATGTCGGTGTTACAGAGGCGTATCGGTCCAGCCCATAAACACTCACTTGAAGCATAGCGCAACCTAGTGATAAGGGTAAATGCAAAAATTGGTATTTTGAGTTGCTAATATCTTGGACCGAGAAGGTGGGAACTGCACAAAATAAGTCATGCACGATCAGCTCAAAGACCTCTAACACCACAGCACGTGCCATACAATTTGGTCCATAGGGGGTGCTGTAATTGTACAAAATGTCATTTTGCCTTTTATCTAGAGAATGCTAATGATTACAACCATTTTTTTTTATTGTGTAATCTATTGACCCTCACGCATTGAAAACACTGGTCGACGCCCACTTTCAACAAAAACAATTTCCGTGAAATTTTAACATTGCGAAAACGAATCTGAACGAACTCGTTATAGGCCGTTCATGTGAATCTTACCAAATTTGGTATATGCCATCTACAGACAATGTTGACAAAAAGTTATCAAAGGAATTTTCTTGAGATAAACTGTTTCGAAGTTACACGTCAATGAACATTTAATACGTAGCTTACAATTCTTCAAAAGTTCATATCTTAGCTTTTAATTCCTCAAATTTGGTCAAATTTGACATGCCAACTCTAAATAGCCTTCTTTTGATGTGTACTAAATTTTGTGACATTTCATCGTAGGGGGCAATGTTTTTCGCCGAAGCAATTTTGCCCAAGACAACAATTTTGCCCAAGACAATGATTTTGCGTTAGTATGTCGGTGTTACAGAGGCATATCGACCCAACCCATAAACACTCACTTGAAGCATAGCGCCACCTACTGATATGGGTAAATGCAAAAATTGGGATTTTGAATTGCCAATATTTTGGACTAAGAAGGTAGGAACTGCATAAAATATCTCATGCATGATCAACACAAAGACCTCTAAAAGCACAGCACATGCCATAAAATTGGGCCTATCGGAGCCGCTGTAATTGTACAAAATCTCATTTTGCCTATTCCTTTCAGAAATCACTCCTACACACTATACGAACACACACAATGTCATTCATTCAAAACCCACATTCATGCCCACTTCCAGGAAATCATTTCCACACAAATTCTCACCTCACAACACTGCTCTTCCACACACTCATCATATCAACAGTTCCCACATTTCAATACACTGCGGCGGTCATACCATGTACCGCTGTGCGGTACATCTAGTTTTTGTAACAACAGTGATATAGAGGTAGGCCATGGTAGGCCATGTGTCCATCAGTCCTCTGCAGTGGTACAGTTCAGGTCTGTGCTGCTGAGTTGCAGGTATTGAGCGCACTATGTGGTCTTGCTTTTCACAGTGGTCACAGTTTCTGAAGACTGCCCAACCATTCTTGGATTTCCCTACTATTATTGTTGTAAAGATGTGCTGCACTACTTTGTTTCTGTGCTCTATGCCAAATGTCCTGTGTCATTGCAATACTGGTTTACTTAAGTTCTGGTACATTTAAACATTCATGACATTAAAGCTTGGCCACCAATGTCAGTTTAATTTTAAAAGCTTTAGCTGTGCTAGCAGCCGCTTAAGTGAATAACATTAACATTACTTGGCTCTTTAGCTGTAGTCTCTATGCTAAGCTAGTAAGCTAATTATGGATAGTTTGACAGTGCATAAATCACACCAGACGCTATGAATAGTTACGGTAATTAAATGATCAGATAGTACAGTGTTTATTTCTTGCCAGATTTAAAAAAAATCCAAGTTAAACAAATCTAATCCAGTCTAATAAACAAATACAACTGCCGAACAAGATATTTCAATACAAACAGCTGCTATAAGATAGCTTTCCACCAATGTCCTTTAAACTGAAACAGCAACATACTGGAAGTGATGTTCTTAAGCTGAACAATTCTTAGACAAAATCACTTCAGTTAGTATTGATTACATGAATGTCTGTGTGCAGTCAGTTATTTCCACTAAAACAAATAAATCTACCAAAAAAATAAAAGATCTGTGTCGAAGGACATTAAGAGCATTATAAACTCTAAGAAAATGGCTTTTAAAAACAAAGACAATATCACACATAAACAATTGGACAAGGACTGGAAAAATAAACTTAGGGAAGCTAAAGAGGCACACAGGAGGAGACATGTAGAGGAGACATTCAAAGACAGAAATTCAAAAAGAAAAAGAATGACTGGTATGTCAACCACAAATAAAATCATTGCGACAGACAATAAATGTGTACTTGCAAATGAGCTAAATGATTTCTTCTCTTGGTCAACAGCTCTCACATCTGTTATTATGAAATACAGTAATTGGAAAAGGTAATTTTTCAACATCTCAATAGTTCTCTATGGAACCAACAAGACTTCTTCCAACTGGCATATAAACAATGTCATAGTACAGAGGATGCAGTGGTTACACTGGTACACCTCATGTCCAAACATCTTGATCAACCAAACACATATGCCAGGGCCCTAATCCTTGATTTTTCATCCGTGTTTAACACTATTCAACCAGATTTACTTTTAGCAAAAATAATTCAGTTGCAAATCAATCCCAATATCATTTACTGGTATTTTTCTTTTCTCACAAAAAGGGTTGAGTTACTTAAGGTAAACAGCCCTCTTTCCTCCCCTAAATACAACTAATGTTGGAGTAGACCAGGGCTGTATTAGCTCACCTCTGTTGTTTACCTCAGACTGCTTTACCAGTCTGCCAAAGCACTTTTTAAAAATACTCAGATGACTCCACCCTACTGACCCTGTCTACAGATTATCCTACACTGCATCAACGCATTGCAGATTGGCTAGATGAGTAGAGTTATAAAAACGCTCCTATTATTAACACTGTGAAAATCCACAACATTATATTTGGAGAACCTAACTGTCATTTACTCCCAGTGAAGATTCATAATACAGACATCAATCAAGCCTAAGCCTACAAATATTTGGGTGTAATGACTGATGAAAATCTGTCATGGACATCTCACCTAGAGTTTATCTGCAAGACAATACAGCAGTGTATTTACTTCCTTTGTATTTAAGTCCTTTGGAGCTAGTAGCCAAATCAATATTTTGTTTTTCACATTAGTGATTCAGACTGTCATGCTTTATCTCAGCACAACTTTGCTAAGCAGCCTGTCAGTTGAAAATAAAGCAAAACTTCATAACCAAATTAAAATCTGTTCAAAAATCATTGAGCTACCTGTGGAGCAATGTTTTCAGGAAGCTCATGATAAGAGTATGCCTAGACTATCCAGAAATATTTCCTCTGACTCCTCACATGTCCTGCACAGTCAATACCAACTTATGCCCTCAGGCAGACATTTCAGAGTTCCTTCTTTCAAACTTGTCAAATTTAAATTGGTTCATCAGTCCATCCTTCTTTTGACCAACTAGGCCTAAATCCATTGCATTATTAACTCAGAGTTATGTGATGAATGAGTGTGTGTGTGAAAGGATGTGTAAGGATGTGTAAACTGTACTTGTCCACTCTTTGTACAGTGTTGTTTGTTTTGGGGGACCTGTATTTGTGTACCTGTTTGTCTTGGGGACTTGTATTAAGTGAATATGTATATCTTAAATGAGCCACCCAGGGATGCAAGGACATTTTTGAAAAAACTATATCATCATCATCAATCACAGCCTTTTCAGTCTGTGACAATTTGATGTGTAGTAAGAATTTTTGGCAGTCTAAGCTGATCCAAAGTGATGGTAAAGGTTATGCCACTGTTTAAAGACCATAAAGACCCTTTTACTTAGTAGTCTGGTAAACCAGCCCCTCCTACTTTTCATTTTGTACAGAGGGTCTGGCAGTGCTTTTATTGACAGTGCTGTATTAGGTAGAATCTTTACCTTGCCAATCAGCAAACAGAGGGAGTGTTCATAAGCGATGACGTTGACTTTGTGTGCTACGTTTGAATTGTTGTGCGTAGGCATTCTAATTGCATATGCCACAACCAGACGTTAGGGATTGGGTAAAGGCAAAGCCACTTGTTTTAAACTTCAGCAGAGCCCACACCTCCAGGAAGAAATTTTATGTTGAAGTGATTAAAGTCATGCAGTTAAACACCTGTTCTCCCTTCAGTCCTAGATAAGTGATTTTCAGAGTCAAGCAACATTCTTTCAAAACTGCTGCAACAAGGAGAGAGGAGCAGAAAAAAACACAAATCACACACAAAGTAAGCCCTTAATTCCTGTGTCTGATATGACTGTGAGAGAGGGTGAGAGACAGAGAAAGAGAGAGAGAGACGGACAGACAGACAGAGATGGGGTTAGTTAGGGTTTAGAAAGGACTGCTTTTTTACCACGACAGTAAGAATGCATTGCCAAGGAACATTTAAAGGTGGTGGGGACTTGTGTCAAAGCTGGATCTAAATGAGCCATTCATTTGAGACCGCACAACTCCCATTTGTCAGCTGCCCGTCAGCTCCCGATCCCATGCCCCCCAACGCACGCCAGGCGCCTCAGAGGCTCAGTGGTCTCGTCCTCAAGTCCTCACCCCGTTGACACAGACAGAGTAATGAGGACAAAATCCTTTGGCAATCCTCCCAGCTCCAAGGATCTTGGCATGTAAGGGTGTCAGCAGCAAGCAGCAGCACCACCAAGCCTAATTACTTTAATTAATTAAATTCATGATTTTGCCCTTAATTGAAGCCATTCGTCAGACTCAACTGCAGGTATATGGTCATTAATGATTTAGACACAGCCATAAAATGGTGCTATAAGGTACAAGAGGTGACTGGCAAAGAGCGCCATAACATACCACACTGTAAATCTTGTCGCTTCCTATGAGGTAAGTAAGACAAATAAACCAGACAATATAAATGTTGTGGAGAACCCTGATGGAAGGCTCTTAGCACCTTGGCTGTGGTGCTCTTTTTTACATGCTCCCTCTGTTAGCCACTGCCCATCCCCACCAAACACCCCCCACCCCCACTCTCAAAACACACACATACACACACACACACACACACAGCACCCATGGGACACAAGTCTAAAAACCTTCATTCATAATCCACTAGTTATTTACTTCTGAGCTCAGTGCCCCCTACAGACCCCAGTATGGGTAATCCTCAGGAAATCTCAGAGCTAGCACAACGTACCCACAATAGATATGCTGTGTCTTTTTTAACTTGAAAAATCAGGCAAGAGCCGTATGGGTCTTTTTAAGTTGGTTTCACTTCACAATGCCAGGTATTTTACTAACGTACATGGCACTGTCAAGTTAAACCAACATAAACAGATTAATGCAGCATGTTTCCTTATTTTTTTAAGTCGGTTGTATACTTTTTTTATAGTATAGGTAGACAGTATCCTGTTTTTGTCTAAGCATACCATGATTGTAGCATCGGAGCCTAAATGTATTTTCAACTGTCCTATCAGTTATAGCTGATGTCAGTTACATTTACAGGTGTACAGTTACTGTACTCCTTGTTACTGTAGTTACTGTACACCTTGCAAGGCGTTTACCAGAAATATGAAAACAAAAGGTATGTACCAGTGTCTGTTTTTGTCCAGGAGCACCATGATTGTAGCATCAGAGCCTAAATGTATATTCAGCTGTCGTATCAGTTATCCCTAATGTTTTGTGACACAAAACGGCTGTTGCACCTTCACCGGCAGATTGTCACATGAATTTTAAACGGAAGCTTAATCCCGGCTCCCTGTTCTGACAGGATTGGTTCACAGATCCCGAGGCTATGTATGCTACGCTGCGACTTCCCTAGTGAAGCACCTAGGGACATGCCCTGTTAAATATCCCATCAAATTTTAATAATGTTTGTGGTGAATTTGAATTTGTCGATGTTCACTCCGACATCACCACTCTTTGTTTTTTTTTTCCGGGCTCGGAATTTTTGTCGTCTCTTTATTTTTCTTTTGTACTCAAAACCACAGCAAGGTAGAGAGTACAGATTCTATGTCTGGTTAAACATTCTGTAGAGTCATATGTGGAATTGAAAGGTGTAATGAGTACAACATGACACTGGATTATGCTTTAAATTATATTGGTGTGTATAAAAGCTGACTGGGTTTAATTTTATGAAACTTTCACAAAATCAGATACTCCAAGTATAAGTCAATCAGACATCCACACACACATGGAGGGAAGAGATTCCTCATTTACACCTTTAACACCATATTCCCCTCTTCAGTTACCAACCCATCATTTAACCCCCCCAATCTCCAACCCCTGTCCAACCTATCATAACGAGACAGAGAGAGAGAGAAAGAGAAAGAGAGAGAGAGAGAGAGAGACTTACCCAAAGGAGACATTTCAGACACACCAGCTGTGTAAGGGCCATTAGGGAACTTGGGCTCGTTGTCATTGATGTCTTGGACCTTCACCACAAACTCAGACTCGGGTTCGACAGGTCGATGGGTCTCACTGTCCACTGCCTGGGCCCTAAGCGTGTAGTACGCTTGAACTTCCCGATCCAGCCTTTTGGTTGCATGGATGTCACCAGTGTTCTCATCGATGGTGAATATGGAGGAGGCTCCTTCGCCCGACAGAATGTACTTCACGTTTCCTTCACCATTGTCAACATCTGAGTGGAGCTGTGGAAAAAGGAAGGCATGAGAAAAGACCACAAAATTACATAAAACATGCTGAAAAGTATATTTTCTAAAAGCAGTCTTTGACTTTATTATGTCGTAAAGTGTGTGGCATTCATGTGGACAGACAAGAATGCAGGTAAGCAGTACAGACTGCCAATGAAGGGCACAGAGGAAAGTAACATCTGGCACAACAACTTCATGGAACCCCCATTACACCTGTTTCTGTTCTGGGGGGTATTCCAAGTATGTTGTTTAGTGACTTACCCAAAAAAAGGAAATTCATAGTGAGTCATAAACGTCCTAACAGAATAGGCTTACGACTTTATTCACCTTGTAAAACAAATCCACAACGCTACCCTTTTAAAGGTGAGAAATTCCGTGAGAAAATGTTTAACACTCTGTGTTTTTGAAATACGACAGGTCACTCCGAGTTGCATATGCATGCTGCACGTGAAAATGTTCTTCTACCCTGATTGCCTCCATTAGTCAGTAAAAGAAAATAGGTGGAAAAACAACCAAATAATGAAAATGCAAACAATGATGTAAGTTAGAATAAAAAGCCATGCCACAGTTGTGGTTATTGGAGGAGTCTCGTTGCAGCACACATTCACTTAGCAAGATATTGGTAAGTATGTGTGTTTGTTTAGAATTCTTTTGTTGTGCTATGACTGAATGGTATTCGAATGATTATAGCCTATGACTAGCATAGCCGAGAACCTGTCATTCTCCCTGCCCCATCTCCTCCACCAAATTGGAACAGCCTGTAACCAGAGCGCTAAAGCATTTTTTTCACCAAAACCCAGCTTACATGGCATTCATTAATGCTAGAGACCACCGCAAAATTGATGAAAAAATGATGCAATGAGACCTTTAAGAGAATTACCACTTGCTCTGAATTAACTTACCCACACAACTCAGTGGCTGTTCTAACTTTTGTTGTTTTAAAAATAAACAACACTGTTGGTAGTATAGGATGGTCACTATGTACCTGTCTTAACTTTTCCCCATATATTTACAGTAAAGAAATAAAATCACTGCCTATGTGTGTGCACTAGATATTTGTATTCATGTATACTTTTATTTTCATTCTACATATTCCAGAGAAACTGTGAAAGAGCAGAGTGAAAATGACAGACTGAATCAACATTGACACTGATTGTCAGCTTGTATGCAAACATCCTCTCAGTCAGCAGCAAATCTGTGCTTATACCTTTAAGGTGGGCTTTGAGATGTCTTTCAAATGCACATTTCTCAAAATTATCTTCACATTCTCATACTATGAACACTAGGAAGGGTGTAATTTATTAATTAAAAAAAAAAACAGGATGCTTTTTTCATGGAAACAAACATTGCTTGCTTTTAACTTTTTTACTAGGCCTACCATGTTACTTGCAACATTTTACTTTTAACTTTGTAGCAATGTAATTCATTAACAACACAATAACAACAAAAATATGCTGCAGCCACATGGTTTTTAAAACCCTGACTAGGGATGCACTCATCCGATACTTACAGTAGTTTATTAACTCAGTGGTGATATTGGTTCTGTTTAGGGTCTTGAATCCAGATATCGAAATCAGTATTGAAACTGATAAAGGCCGGGTTTCCCAGATGCAGTTAAGAAGTTCTTAGCGTTAAGAAATTCTTTAGACCCTTCTTACATCTTCTTACAACAGCCTGTGCATCAGAGTTGGCTGTTGTCTTTGCTGATATTTTTAACCTTTCTTTGCAACAGTCTATAGTCCCCACATGTTTCAAGAGGACCACCATCATCCCAGTCCCGAAGAAATCCTCTGTAAATTGCCTGAATTACTACCGCCCTGTTGCTCTCACATCTGTTGCCATGAAGTGCTTTGAGAGGCTAATCAAGACACACATCACAACGTCTCTACCTGCTGTACTTGATCCACTTCAGTTTGCATACAAGTCAAATAGATCTACTGATGACGCCATTGCCCTTGCCCTTAATACTGCTCTTACACATCTAGAACATAATAACACCTATGTAAGGATGCTCTTCATTGACTACAGCTCTGCCTTCAACACCATTATTCCATCCAGGCTAGTGATGAAGCTGCAAGACCTTAACCTCAACCCTTCCCTCTGTCGCTGGATTCTGAACTTCCTTACTGACAGACCACAAGCTGTACGGCTGGGCCAGATCACTTCCTCCACCCTATGCCTCAGCACCGGCGCTCCGCAAGGATGTGTGCTTAGCCCTCTTCTCTACTCCCTTTTTACACATGACTGCATAGCCATCCACTGTTCTAATTCCATCATTAAATTTGCCGATGACACCACGGTCGTGGGCTGCATTACAAATGGAGATGAGTCTGCCTATAGAACTGAGGTAGCTGCATTGTCATCTTGGTGTGAGTGCAACAATTTGCTTCTCAACATGACCAAAACGATGGAGGTGATTGTTGACTTCAGGAGGACACAACAACAAGCACATCAGCCAATCTATATCAACAATACAGAGGTGGAGAGAGTTAGCAGTTTCAGGTTCCTTGGAGTTAACATCAGTGAGGATCTTAGCTGGTCTGAACACATCAAGAACATCACGAAGACTGCAAGACAGCGGCTCTTTTTTCTGAGGCGGCTGCATAAATACGGCATGGACAGTGGAATAACCACCAATTTCTACCGCTCTACCATTGAGAGTATTTTGACTGGTAACATCACAGCCTGGTATGGAAACAGCAACGCCCAGGACAGGAGAGCCCTCCAGCGTGTAGTCAGGTCTGCTCAACGAGTCATACAAACTGAATTACCCAGTATACACTGTCTCTACAATCAACGCTGTATAAGGAAGGCAAAACGCATTATTTCTGATCCCTATCACCCCAGTTATGCACTTTTCACCCTACTACCTTCTGGCAGAAGATACAGGAGTATACGGACTCATACCACAAGACTAAGAGACAGTTTCTATCCACAAGCCATAAGGCTGCTTAACCTCCCTGAACTGCCCTCATAGAGCATTTTTTACTCCTTTTTTCCCTCCCCTTCAACTACTAATTTTTTCTTTTTCTTTTTCTTTTTTTTTTTTCTGAGCAAAACCATTTTTCATTGCTCATAAATGAAAATTTATGAAGCACATGACAATAAAGTCCATGTATCCTTGTATCCTTGTATCCTTAAGGCTCCCCTAAGAAGCAACCGCGTTTCCCAAAATGCTTCTTAGCCTCAGAAGACCTGCCGTTAAAAAGGATCTCTAAGAAGAGTCTGGAGCCTTCTTAAAGGAGTACTTTCACGCGAAACCATTTAGTACTTCCTCTTTTGAAATACGACAGGTCAGCCCGAGTTGCATATGCATGCTGCACGTGAAAATGTTCTTCTAACCTAATTGCATCCATTAGTCAGTGAAATAAAGTAGGTGGAAAAACGAGTGAATAAGAAAAAGGCCAACAAAGTGATGTAGGTTTGTAAATTAGAAAAAGCTATGCCACAGTTGTGATTACTGGAGGCGTTTTGTTGCAGCACATTCACTTAGCGAAGTATAGGTAAGTATGTGTGTTTGTGTAGAACGTTGAGATCTTTTATTCGCTATGACAGAATGGGCTTCAAATGATTGTAGCCTGTGACTAGCATAGCCGAGAACCTGTCATTCTCCCTGCTCCATCTCCTCCACCAAACTACAACAGCCTAAACCAGAATCACTAAAGCATTTTAGGGCATTCATTAATACTAGAGACCACCACAAAATTAATGAAAACACGATGGAAGACCGGCAAAAGTTGCTGAATAACTCAATGAACGTTTCACCCAACGACATGAAATTTTTGTGATATGTCGGTATTACAGAGATGTATCGACCCAGCCCATAAACGCTCACTTGAAGCATAGCGCCACCTAGTGATATGGGTAAATGCAAAAATTGGGATTTTGAGTTGCCAATACCTTGGACCGAGAAGGTGGAAACTGCGCAAAATACGTCATGCACGATCACCACTAAGACCTCTAACACCACAGCACATGCCATAAAATTTGGTCCATAGGGGGCGCTGTAATTGTAGAAAATGTCATTTTGCCTATTATCTAGAGAATGCTTACGTTTACAACTATTTTTTTTATCGTAAAATCTATTGCACCTCGCGCATTGAAAACACTGGTCGACGCCCACTTCCAACGACAACAATTTCCGTGAAATTTTAACATTGCGAAAATGAATCTGAACGAACTCGTCATAGGCCGTTCATGTGAATCTCACCAAATTTGGGATATGTCATCTACAGACAATGCTGACTAAAAGTTATCAAAGGATTTATCTTGAGATAAACCGTTCCGAAGTTACACGTCAATGAACATTTAACACGTAGCTTAAAATTCTTCAAGTGTCCATATCTTGGCTATTAATTGCTCAAATTTGGTCAAAGTTGACATGCCATCTCTAAACAGCTTTCTTTTCATGTGTATTTCGTCATAGGGGGCGATGTTTATTGGCGAAGCTAGGTGTCAAAAACGGTTTTTGTTAAATAACTCGTCAACAATTTTGCCGTCAACTCGTCAACGGTTTTGTGTTAGTATGCTGGTGTTACAGAGGCATATCGACCCAGCCCATAAACACTCACTTAAAGCATAGCGCCACCTAGTGATATGGGTAAATGCAAAAATTGGGATTTTGAACTGCCAATATCTTGGACTGAGAAGGTGGGAACTGCACAAAATACGTCATGCACGATCAGCACAAAGACCTCTAAAACCACAGCTCGTGCCATACAATTTTGTCCATAGGGGGCGCTGTAATTGTACAAAATCTCATTTTGCCTATTCCTTGCCTTCACAAATCACTCCTACACACTACACAAACACACACAATGTCATTCATTCAAAACCCACATCCATGCCCACTTCCAGGAAATCATTTCCACAGAAATTCTCACCTCACAACACTGCTCTACCACACACTCATCATACCAACAGTTCACACATTTCAATATACTGCGGCGGTCATACCATGTACCGCTATGCGGTACATCTAGTTCATTTCTTGAAACTGAGATGACATTCTTATAACTATAAAGTCATTTGGCCAAACAGTCTTACAATTCTGCGCAACACTTCAGATAACCAGCAAAATGTTATATGTCTCCCAAAACTGTTCATTCATGCTTCAAAATTAAATCGTTTTCCCATATAAATAGTCAGTACCATGAAAATGGCAAAGATCCTTCTCAATTGCTTCGGCCCATTTTTTGTTAATTTAGTGCTTCTGTCAAAATAACATGGATGGTTCAGCACAACTACATGGATCACCTGCAAATGCTCATATCTCTTCTAAAACAGTTTACCCATGTGTCAAAACTAAATTCCCTTTTCACATAAATAGTCAGTGCCCCCAAAATGCATTTTTCCTTCGGCATTGTGTAAGCACTGCAAGTCAAAATGCTTAGACGTTTTGTCATTATGGCAGAGGTCTAGCTAAAGGAATACAATTATGTAAAACTCTCCACCTCCAAGCAGAGAAAAACTACTCCACTGAATTGAGGAATGAAGAATATGGTGATAGTAACACATTACGCATCCTTTAATGAGTGGTGAACCATGCCCTGATGAGTGGGCCACGGTGGAAGTTCACATTGTCCCACACAATGACAAACTGTAGTAGGTGGGGCCCTTTGAGACCCCTCTCATTTCCTAGTATTAAATCCATATACAGTTTTTACCAATCATTTTCACCCATGTCTCAATACCATGTCTACTTTTTCAAAACTCTTACCGTAACACAATGTGCTTCACCAACATGGATCTGAGCACATCAGTTAACATTTGCTGCCAAAAGCACTACAGCTACCAAAACTCTGCCGTAACTATAACTCATGTCAATGTCCAATATGCTAAAAAACGCAAACAACTTGTAACAAATCACATAAACTCTAACTTTTGTTCTACAGTGTGTCACATTTTACTGATATGTAATGTAAATACACACTTTGAACCGTACCATGTGTTACCTTCACCCTGTGCTTACATATATTACATTGTGTTCCACAGCAGAAAAGTTCAAATCGCATTACTGGCATCACTTAGAGTTCCTAAAAGTACAGTATGTACACAAATATGCAAATGTAATCTCTTTGTATACCTGGTAACAAGCTATACTGTAACAATTCAAAATTCTATAGAAATGGATAAGTAAGTATAAAAGTGCTAATATTACTGTAATAATTATTTGGATGATTGTCTCAACTACATTATTTCAGTTGCAAATATGCAAAATGTTGCGTTTTGTAACATTGTTTTCAATTTGTTTTAGGTTTGACCCTAAAGTTAACCGTTTTGGTAAGAGTATTCAAATGTCTGCAAAAATTATAAAACTTTGGTTGAAGTGGTGATTGAATGCAATTGTGTCAAAGCAACGTGAAAGAGAACAGTGTTTAGTTCCAATAGTCTATGGTTTATGCAAAAGTGGACATGGTATCAAGACACGCATGAAAATTATTGGTAAAATCTGTAAAAACGATCCAGAAAAAAGGAGAAGTTTCTGGGTGTTGTACAGGCCCGAGCTTGCAATGAGCGTGTGTAGAGCATGGCACATTAGGCTGCACTCGGCGCCCTGCTTCTGCCATTGTGAGGCGATGGTTGATAACGTGGTCGGTAATCGTGGCCAGAATTTCATCTGGCCTCTTCCCCCCATTCCACCACCACGCACCCTCACTCCTCCTCTTCGCCCTCCTCTACCACCGATTCAAAATCATACACAACACCTGTCAGGTAACTCAACAAACTGTTGGATTGGTCATCTGCAATCTCCTTCATTAGTCAAGACCTGATTTCACCTATCACCTATTCACCTGACTGTCATGAATGTATGACATGTTCCAAAAAATGTATACTGTATTGTATTATATCCTTAACTAATTTTGACAATTGAGCAAACTATTTTGCATATGATGACTTATACAATGAAATTGTGCTGACATGTTTTGAAGAGAACAACCATTACACTGAGAACCAACTAATTTGGATTGATTGGCAAGATCTATTTATTTGGAAAATGTACTAAATGTGGGATGATTGTGTTAACTGTAGGCTACTTGTACATAACCATTTGCAAAGATGCACTAGACATTGGAGACATGTACAAAGCATTCGAAATTTGATGAAAGCAATGAGAAATGCCATTCTGTTGTGAAAAATTGCAAGTTGGTTTGGGGATTTGTCCATGTTGTTTTGAGAATGTCATCTCAGTTTCAAGAAATGAGCCAAACCAATGGAGAAAAACTGTAATCGAGCACTCGGTTCCCAGCTACAGCCAGCTGAGAGAGAATTTTCCTACCACAAGTCAAAAGGACTTCTTCACTCGGATCACCACCGATCAACGACTGAACAGTGGCAACAACCTCGCCACGGATCCTCCAACACCCAAGGGAGGACTGGAGCAACCCAAAACAACTCCACCCGAAACAAAGCAACATTTGCGTAAGGCACTTGGGCATAGTTAGAATATTGCTTAGCACAGCAAATATGTTTAAACTTATGTCTGATGTAAACATGCACACTGTTTTCATATAGACTTTGAGTTGACCATTTGTTATGTTCTTTTATTTGCTGCTTTGATAGACAGATCATGCATGCTCTCTCTTTTTCCTCCTTCTTACTAACCCTGATCTAATGCCCTGCATTGATATCTGGTCAGGAGGAATGTTTAGCTAACAATAGCCTAGCCTATTGTTCCAAAGCGATTTAATCATGTGCCACGTGCACACCCCCGCTCTCCTGTGATCAGGCAAAAGGCCTATCTCACATACCAAATGGGGGGTTGTGGGCAATAACCCCTCCTCCTCCTCTCTCTCTCTCTCTCACGCACACACACACACACACGCACACACACACACACACACACACACACACACACACACACACACACCATCACTACCTGTAGAATTAGTTCACACCTGTAGTTTGTTAGTTAATAAACTATACCTTTTGAAATAAACTGTGTTTTGTCTGTTGATGCAACAATACCCTGAAAACCACTGCCAAGAAAGATCCTCACTCACCTTCAAGACTGATTTTAATGAGACTTATATGAGACTGATTTAATAAGACTGATATGAGACTGATCATCTAAGACCAATTAATTATGACCAACCCATTTATTTGTAGGGTGCGCCGCGTAACAGTGGTTATCCCTACATTTACATTTTTATTCACACATACAAGTAAATTTCACACATTAGAGAACCTAAAAGGAAAATGAATATAGTATTCTGTGTATACAAAATATAACCAATAAAGTTTCAAAAATGTCCCTAGCCACTGTTGCTGTGGCCCCCCACCCTTTCCTGATCACCATCTTCATCCTCCTGGCCATCCATTCGCTGCTCTCTGTTGGGCCACAGATTTTCATTCACGTCACATTTGATGTTTTCCCTTGCGATGCAGCATGGGAAGAAGGGGCGTGAATGTCTGAGCCATCCCCTACACTGATCAGCAGTGATGTCCTCACAGCCAGCATACATTGCATTGAGCAGGGACCTCTGATCTTGAGTGTGGTGTTCGTAAACTCTCCACCTCCAAGCAGAGAAAAACTTGAGGACTTGAGGAACGAAGAATATGGTGATAGTAACACATTACGCATCCTTTACAGTTTTTGCCAATCATTTTCATGCATGTCTCAATACCATGTCCACTTTTTCAAAACTCTTAACGCAATGTGCTTTACCAACATGCATCTGAGCACATCAGTTAACACTACAGCTACCAAAACTCTTCACATTTTACCCAAAATTACTACTGCTGCCGTAACTGCTTTTCTCATTATACATGCTACCGCTGGGCAACATTATCAAAAAACATAATATAGACTTTCATAGTTATGCCGATGATACACAACTTTATATCTCAGTTGAGCCAAACAAAACCACAGCTCTACAGTCTTTAACCTCCTGTTTGTCAGCTGTCACGCATTGGATGAGCAATAACTTTCTAAAGTTAAACGAAAACAAAACTGAACTGCTACTTATCGGCCCTAAAGACAAACGGGAAGCTCTCCTCCCCAGTCTAGGCAACCTAAACCAATATGTCAGAGAACAGGTAACTAGCCTAGGTGTCATCCTTGACTCTGACCTAAGCCTTAAACCACACATCAACAAAGTGACTAAAACAGCATACTTCCATCTAAGAAATATAGCAAAAGTTTGCCCCTTCTTGACCAAGCCAGACGCTGAAAAACTTGTTCACGCATTTATTACAAGTAGATTAGACTACTGCAATGCCTTGTTTACAGGCCTCCCAAAAAAATCAATTGAAAAACTACAGCTTATTCAAAACTCGGCTGCAAGATTACTAACAAAAACAAGAAAGATGGAACATATTACTCCTGTACTGGCTGAACTACACTGGCTACCTGTATCCTATAGAATTGACTTCAAAGTACTACTACTGGTATTTAAAGCTGTAAATGGCCTTGCCCCATGCTATATTGCTGACGCATTATCCTCTTATACCCCTGCACGAGCCCTTAGATCCGCTGATGCCGGTCTCCTGAGGATTCCAGACGCACCACCCAAAAGGATCGGGGAATCTGCCTTTTCATACTACGCCCCAAAGAGATGGAATGCCCTACCACAGCACATCAGAGAAGCAGAATCCATCGACATCTTCAAGCGACAACTAAAGACCTACCTATTCAACCAAGCCTACACCTAACTACTCAGTCACCGACTTCCCGTTACCAGCCCCGGCAGATGGGCTACCCTGGGAGACGTGGTTCTGCCTGAGGTTTCTTCCTAGAAAAACAGGGAGTTTTACTCACTGATTCCTGAGGTTTCTTCCTGAATTCACGCAAATCAAACAAACAGGGAGTTTTTCCTCACCCCTGTTGCTCCCTGGGGACACTAACAACCGACTGCGCCTAAATGAACTTTCCTCGTCTAGTGCCACTGGCCCGCAAAGACTGCCGACCTATGTTCACATAAGAGCCCACATTAACAGAGCGTTGCATAGCTCTAACGCCACTGGACTACAAAGATTGCTGACTAGGGCCTACAAGGACTGCCTACCTGTGTTCATGCAAGAGTCAGTCTGCTTCTGTATTTATCTGCTCTGACATCACTGAACCGCAAGAAATGTTGTCTTGCAACAACCCTGCCAAACTGTAAAGCACTTTGAGTTGCATATTGCATGTATGAACTGTGCTATACAAGTAAAGTTTTATTATTATTATTATTATTAGGGCTCATTCACACCAAACTCTCTGCGTATTCAGCGCGTGGCCGTATTCTGAGCGTATTCTGAGAAGAAGGGCGCCGAGTGCAGCCTAATGTGCCATGCTCTACACACACACATTGCAAGCTTGGACCCGTACAACACCCAGAAGCTTCTCCTTTTTCTGGATCGTCTTTACAGATTTTACCAATAATTTTCATGCGTGTCTCGATACCATGTCTACTTTTTCAAAACTCTTAACACTTTTGCATAAACCATACACCATGCATGTCCAAAGTCCGGCCCTACCGGCCCGTGGCACCTCTCAGAAAACAGGTGTTAGTAGCCTTTCTTGCTACAGAGCCATAACTACCCACGCGGAATGCCGGTGATTCTTTTGTTATGCTAAATTGCGCGCATAACTGCGTTGCCACGCAGAGAACAGTTAATAGTGTTAATAGTCTTCACTGCCTTGCCATTTCTTGAATTATTCAGCGGCTTATGGCAGTACCAACCCAAAGTATATCGACATTGTAACAGTATTCTTGTTTTTGACCACAAAACACTTACTAGTTGGTAGGCATTATTCGCGGTTTTATTTCACAAAGAAAAATCATACGTCTTGCTATTATGGCGAATGTGATGTTGCTATTATTAGTTCTCTTAACAACACAGCAGGGTTAGGTTCTTTAATACGGACATTTATTTGACCAATGAACACTGTAAAAAATGGGGAAAATAATATGTAATCACAACATTCACAAGAACACTTCAAAACGACATGATGACCTTTCGGATATCTTAAGTTGCTTCTGCCCCCACAATCGCAACAGCAAGCGAGCCAGGATGAGAATGGACGCGGTTTTCCGTGATGTTCCACTCCGGGAGAAAATGGTATTTGTGAAGCTCACATGTTGTGTAAAGAACCGGTTGCAATGCTCGTTGAACTGCAGTGTGACACTGACATAGACTGTCGGAGTCGACACCAGCTGGATAAAGACAGGTTCCAAGAGATTTGGACATTTGCTAAAAAAAATGCTGAGCTTATTTCGCTCGACATACCTGTGCGAGAAGACATTCTCACTGTTGAACTTTAACAAGAACTGCGTGAGGACAAGACTAAGTGACTCTCGCTTGCGTGACATCATCAAAACCACTGCGTTTGAGCCAGACTTAGCATTTTTGCAGCAATCGAAATCTCAGTACCACCCATCACATTAGTGCAAGAGAGTTACTTGTTTAGTCTTCTGGGGTAGGCTACATAAATTCTAAAATGTGTGTGTGTAATTGTGATCAAAACTCTCAGTGGTTTGTACTTCTGAATAAGATAAATTTTCTATAAAAGTGCTATTTTCTTGTTCACATGGTATAAATTCACGTTTACAGTTTACATGTAACAGTGAATAATGGTATGTTATGTATAACAGTGAATTATGAAGTGTTTTTTTTTTCAAGACTTTTTCTGCATTTTATTACTGGTCTTCAAATGGTCTTTGGTAAACACACATTTTCATTTGTGTTTGAAATGTGAAAACTATGCCATTGCAACAAAAAAATTCAATAAGTACTTCATTTGCATATTATTATTATTATTATTAGTAGTAGTAGTAGTACTAATAACATTATTATTATTGTTATTCCTATTGTGTTATTATCGTGTCATTACAATGGTTGGCCCTCACACATGTTCACTTTGCCAAATAATAATAATAATAATAATAAAACTTTACTTGTATAGCACAGTTCATACATGCAATATGCAACTCAAAGTGCTTTACAGTTTGGCAGGGTTGTTGCAAGACAACATTTCTTGCGGTTCAGTGATGTCAGAGCAGATAAATACAGAAGCAGACTGACTCTTGCATGAACACAGGTAGGCAGTCCTTGTAGGCCCTAGTCAGCAATCTTTGTAGTCCAGTGGCGTTAGAGCTATGCAACGCTCTGTTAATGTGGGCTCTTATGTGAACATAGGTCGGCAGTCTTTGCGGGCCCGGGGCACTACACGAGGAAAGTTCATTTAGGCGCAGTCGGTTGTTAGTGTCCCCAAATCCGGCCCCCTTGGCAAAAAAGTTTGAACACCCCTGCCATACACTATGGGAGCCAAACACTGTTCTCTTTCACGTTGCTTTGACACAATTGCGTTCTATCACCACTTCAGCATTTGCAGGTGATCCATGTAGTTGTGCTGAACCATCCACGTTATTTTGACAGAAGCACTAAATGAACAAAAAAGGGGCCGAAGCAATTGAGAATAATCTTTGCCATTGCTGTACTTGCACATAATTTTGTTAGTTGTGAGAATCAACTGAGAGAGGTACTAATGAATTTTGGTTGAAGTGGTGATTGAAAGCAATTGTGTCAAAGCAACGCGAAAGACAACGGTGTTTGGCTCCCATAGTCTATGGTTTATGCAAAAGTGTTAAGTGTTTTGAAAAAGTGGACATGGTATCGAGCCACACGTGAAAATGATTGGTAAAAACTGTAATGAGTGGTGAACCATGCCCTGATGAGTGGGCCACGGTGGAAGTTCACATTGTCCCACACAATGACAAACTGTAGTAGGTGGGGCCCTTTGACACCCATCTCATTTTCTAGGACTAAATCCATATACAGTTTTTACCAATCATTTTCACCTGTATCTCAATACCATGTCTACTTTTTCAACACTATGTGTTTCACCAACATGCATCTGAGCTAGGGTGACCAGATTTCCAGAGTCTAAAACCGGGACACTATGTGTGACGTCATGCGCGTGCACATTCTCTTAGGCATTGTCATGTAGTAGTCTAGTCTGCTATCGAAGAAAACCGTTAAAACACGGCCGCTGTATACTGCAAGATACATTGTAACATTGACTGCGAAGATTTCGCAGAGCGCACCTACCATTGTCACTCACACACAAACACACACATTGACTCTGAATTACTGGAAACTTCATTAGGCTTTAATTTAACAGTTTTGTATATGCCATTGCTATAATTTGGGCAGCTTGATGTGATGTTGGGTGGAAACCGGGACATTTTTGCGTCCCGACAGGCTTTTGTCGGGACTCGGGACACACGACTAAAAATCGGGATTGTCCCGGTCAAACCGGGACATCTGGTCACCCTAATCTGAGCACATCAGTTAACATTTGCTGCTAAAAGCACTGCAACTACCAAAACCCTTCACATTTCACCCAAAATTACTACTACTGCCGTAACTATAACACATGCTTTTATCGGCAAGACTACAGTGGCAGTCAATGTCCAATACGCTAAAAAACGCAAACAACTTGTAACAAATCACATAAACTCTAACTTTTGTCCTACAGTTTGTCACATTTTACTGATATGTAATGTAAATACACACTTTGAACCGCTTACATATATTACATTGTGTTCCACAGCAGAAAAGTTCAGATGGCATTACTGGCATCACTTAGGGCGTATTCACACATACGTTGTTTGGTCCGAACCAAAGGACCAAACGAACCAAATTTCACTTGGTCCAGACCTTCTGGAATGGTCTGAATACAAACCACCGAACTCTGGTCCGGACCAAACAAGCGGACCGAGACCGAGCTGAAAGGTCGGACTCGGTCCGGAACAAAGGAGTCCTGGTGCGGATCTTTTGGAGATGTGAAAGCAGACCGGACCTAATGCGAACTTTTTGCCGTGGTGCACTGGTTTATTCAACTGGCAAGCAAATACAAAAGATTTCAATGCGTAGCTATTCACGTTCTTGCTCCTGTGTGTCAAAATAAAGTCAAATCACTATTTGTTATGTATGACAGCTGTTAAACAGATCTCAAAAAGACGTTAACCGGTGAACATTCTTTGGCTATAACTGTCATTTCAAGTACCTAACATTTCATCGTAACAAATCCAATATATAAAAAGAAACAGTCGGCAGTTTTTAACATCTTTCTGGTTAGTCTCCATTTGCCCATGAACAGATTTATAAAGACTGACAGCAATTACAAATTAACAACATAGATGTATACAGTAAGTAACAGGAGCTCATATTTTTAACCTACCGGGTTGTGTTTGTTGCGCGTGTCATTGCTGACCAATAGCTGAACTAGCTCAGAGCGCGTGGCTTTGTTGACATATTTTGGTCCGCTTGCTAAAATGTACAGTGTGAATGTGAACCGCTCCAAAATGAAAAACATTTGGTTCGGACCAAGCAAGTGAACTATCGGACTTTCCTGGTCTGAATACACCCTTAGAGTTCCGTACAGTATGTTACACTACAAAAGGAAATCCATGTAAATGTATGTAAAGATAGTTGTTGTCTGTAGAAGTTTTGTTGTGGCCCCACCTATTGCAATGCTGATCTATGGTTCTGCTGCATTTTGGATAGGCCATGACTTACAGTACATACTGGTAATGGAACACACAGCAATATCAACTTTTTATATGGTAATTTGTTGCCCACAAATATGCAAATGTAATGTCTTTGTATACCTGGTAACAAGCTATACTGTAACAATTCAAAATTCTGTAGAAATGGATAAGTAAGTATAAAAGTGCAAATTATTACTGTAATAATTATTTGGCTAAAAGATGATTGTGTCAACTACATTATTATGACCACCACTGGCGGGGCTAGCGAAAGCGGTCATTATAGTAGAGTAGAGTAACTTTATTGATCCCGAAGGAAATTAAGAAATAAGTTCCTTAAGGAAGAAATTATAGTGTTGCCGCGACTTTTTTTCCCTTTTTTTTTTTTTTTTTCCCAGCAATTTTCCGTCAACGGTTTCCGGGACACTGGAAGTCTGGGGGACATGAATCTTTGTAGGCATGTAACCCTAGAACATTTTCAGCGACTAGAAGCTTTTGGCCCCCAACGGCCACCCACCCGCTGTGCCAGTGTCCATCAAAGAGGGGGAGACTGGCAAAAAAATTTGCTGAATAACTCTGTGAACGTTTCACCCAAAAACATGAAATTTTTGTGATATGTCGGTGTTACAGAGACGTATTGACCCAGCCAATAAACACTCCCTTGAAGCATAGCGCCACCTAGTGATATGGGTAAATGCAAAAATTGGGATTTTGAGTTGGCAATATCTTGGACCGAGAAGGTGGAAACTGCGCAAAATACATCATGCATGATCACCACAAAGACCTCTAACACCACAGCACATGCCATAAAATTTGATCTACAGGGGGCGCTGTAATTGTAGAAAATGTCATTTTGCCTATTATCTAGAGAATGCTAACGGTTACAACTATTTTTTTTTTATTGTGAAATCTATTGACCCTCACGCATTGAAAGCACTGGTCGACGCCCACTTCCAATGAAAACAATTTCTGTGAAATTTTAACATTGCGAAAACGAATCTGAAAAAACTCGTCATAGGCCGTTTATGTGAATCTCACCAAATTTGGTATATGTCATCTACAGACAATGATGACAAAAAGTTATCAAAGGATTTTTCTTGAGATAAACCGTTTCAAAGTTACATGTCAATAAACATTTAACACGTAGCTTAAAATTCTTCAAAAGTCCATATCTTGGCTTTTAGTGGCCAAATTTGGTCAAATTTGACATTCCAACTCTAAACAGTCCTCATTTGATGTGTACAAAATTTTGTGACATTTCATCATAGGGTGCGATGTTTTTCGCCGAAGCTAGGTGTTAAAAAACTGTTTTTGTTAGGTAATTCGTCAACAATTTTGCCCAAGACAACAATTTTGCCCAAGACAACGATTTTGCGTTAGTATGTCGGTGTTACAGAGGTGCATCGACTCAGCCCATAAACACTCACTTGAAGCATAGCGCCACCTAGTGATATGGGTAAATGCAAAAATTGGGATTTTCAATTGCCAATATCTTGGACTAAGAAGGTAGGAACTGCACAAAATACGTCATGCACGATCAACACAAAGACCTCTAAAAGCACAGCACATGCCATAAAATTGGCAAAATAAGTTCCCACATTTCAATACACTGCGGCGGTCCTACCATGTACCGCTACGTGGTACATCTAGTTTCAGTTGTATGACAAAATGCAAAATGTTGTGTTTTGTAAAATTGTTTTCGATTTGTTTTAGGTTTGACCCTAAAGTTAACCGTTTTGGTAAGAGTATCCAAATGTCTGCAAAAATTAGCTGTAGTGGCACATACTTTTGTTGTTTGTGAACATCAAGTACTAATGAATTTTGGTTGAAGTGGTGATTGAACGCAATTGTGTCAAAGCGACGTGAAAGAGAACAGTGTTTGGCTCCCATAGTCTATGGTTTATGCAAAAGTGTTAAGAGTTTTGAAAAAGTAGACATGGTATCGATACACACGTGAAAATTATTGGTAAAATCTGTAAAGACGATCCAGAAAAAAGAAGCTTCTGGGTGTTGTACGGGCCCAAGCTTGCAATGTGTGTGTGTAGAGCGTGGCACATTCGGCTGCACTCGGCGCCCTACTTCTGCCATTGTGAGGCGATGCTTGATAACGTGGTCGGTAATGGTGGCCCGAATTTCATCTGGCCTCTTCCTCCTATTCGACCACCATGCACCCTCACTCCTCCTTTTCCACGCCTCTACCACTGATTCAAAATCATACACAACACCTGTCAGGTAACTGAAGAAACTGTTGGATCGGTGATCTGCGATCTCCTTCGTTAGTTAAGACCTGTTTTCACCTCTTACCTATTCACCTGACTGTCATGAATTTATGTTCCAAATAATGTATACTGTATTGTATTATATCCTTAACTAATTTTGACAATTGAGCAAACTATTTTGCATATGATGACTTGTTGACATGTTTTGAAGAGAACAACCATTACACTGAGAACCAACTAATTGGGATTGATTGGCAAGATGTATTTATTTGGAAAATGCGCTAAATGTGGGCTGATTGTGTTAACTGTAGGCTACTTGTACATAACCATTTGCAAAGATGCACTAGACATTGGAGACATGTACAAAGCATTTGAAATTTGATGAAAGTAATGAAAAATGCCATTCTGTTTTGAAAAATTGCAAGTTGGTTTGGGGATTTGTCCATGTTATTTTGAGAAATGACCCAAACCAATGGAGAAAAACTGTAATGCAGTACATCCATTTCTCCTGATCGTGTTTTTCCCCTTTTCCCTGTCGTTCATGACAAGGGGACGCCAATTTCTCAGCTTTTCACATATTTACTCCTCATATTGCAGATTTATATCAGACAAATAAGAATATACACATGAAATGAAATGTCATACTGATTTCATTTTGTGTTTCGATTTTTATTTCCCTGGTTTTTGTGTGTTTCGGTAATTATTATTTGTGTCAATTTGTTTTTGTGCGCGCGTGGCGACAAAAGTCTTACTTCTAGCCAACAAATGTCTTAGTTCTAGTGTTATACCACAACTTCAGTTGGGAGCAGCGCTCTATAATCTTTGATTTTACTATGGCAACTGTGCGCTCCAATCGGCCATTTTGGGATTGATTGCTCATTGCGCTCCAGTTAAGAAGGCAGATAAGAAGGTTCTTAAGACATTAGTAAGAAGGGCGTTTAGAAGGCGTCTAGGAAACACTCTTATCTTAAGGCTTCCTCTTAGCCGACCTCTTCTTAAGAGCCTTCTTCTCGTTAAGAAGGTTCTTAACTGGGAAACCTGGTCAACCTGATCAGATTGGTGTTTGTTTGTTCGTTCATTTGCTCATTCATATATCCTCTAGAATGCATCCATTGTGTGCAGTGTATGGTGCCAAAATTCTCAACTATCACACCATTCAAAACAGGCAAACACAAATTACTACCACAAATTCACAGTTTATAAATAGCTGCAAGCAAAATGTGTTCCCTCGTTGACTGTAAGAGGACCTCTGCTAATGCCAATGTGAAACACACACACACAAATACACAGAAATAGCTTTAGTTTAAAGTAAAAGGGTAGTAGGTGTGACAACACATTTCCAGTGGATATGAAACAAAAAAACATTACTTAGTGCAACTTTACTGCCTGGACTCAAAAGCTTGGCATCTGCAAAGCTCAAAGCTGTCAGGGGCAAGGCTGGATTAGCCATTACAGCAAATGTAAAAAAGTTGTCTAATTCTCCACAGAACATAGCCCACAGACAAGAAGATACACTTTATTTATCATCCCCCTTTCTTGCGAAGCCAATATTGGCAAACGGATTATTAGGCTTTGGAGAGCTGATAGAGAAGGTGTTAGTTACAGCAAGACCCTCTGTTTAAAGGCGTGAACATTAATCTATTAGCTAATATAAGGCTGCCTGAAAACAGAAAAAAAATCTGTTAAGATTTTGGCTCTAAAAGTGTTGACATGTCATTCCAATAACATTGAGCATGTTTACAGAGATTAGTATCTCTGTTAAAATCAGAATGCTGTAGTATCCTGTTTTCCTGGCTCCATTTTCCTGAATAAGCCCTTATCCCAGTTACGAGACTTCGGCGTATGCTGCCTGGAGTACCAGGTAACCAGGATACTGAAGCATACATACAACTTATCCTGAATTCTAAAAGTTGCCTTCCATGTGGACAAGTGTGAATTTTAACATTTGACTCATGACGATTAAATGATGGCAGCGGTATACAAGAAATCAGGATACTAATATTTATGATGTGAACAAGGATATTTCAGTTTTTCTCAAGTTGCTTTGGTAAATTTCTTGAATCATCCTTAACATTTGCAGTAAGTGAATCTCAAAATTATTCATACAAATAGCAAAACACAATGGATTATCTGCAGAAGCCAGACTCAAAATCAGAATCCAAAAGTAAATATCTGTCAATACGTCAGTGTTGTCCTTGTATTATTGTATATCAATAAGACAGTCAAATTGCTAAGTCATGTTGTCAATATAACAGTGTACTCCAGAGGGATGTTCTACTTGATGACTTATGCGATGAACTAATGCCTAAATGTTGTAGGGGAAGAATTAGGGAGAATTATACATAATCATTTGCATGGATGTACCAAAGTGTTTCTAACTTGTTTAAATAAATGAGAAGCAGCTTTTTTGACACACAGTCACAAGAAACACAATGATGTGAAGATTGAGCAAGCAGTTTTGCGAATTTTAATTCTGATTTGAGAAATGTAGCAAAACGGCTGAGAAAAACTCGTAGAGGTTCATGCTTACATACACACTTTATCCCGTATATGATCAAAACTAGGATAAGCGTCAAATTTAGGATACTGAAATGTATATAGACACACTCAATGGAACATGAGTTGGGACAGAGTGGCAGCCACATCGCTTCCATTCACGCATTCCTAGCACATGAATAATTAAATCATAACTTGCTGTTGATACATGGAGATGTGGAAGTCACAGTCATCTTATTACATGGGCGATTAAATAATTACCAATTTTGATTATGATGAAAAACCCCAATATATGATGCAAAAAAAGGCTTGAACTATCAGTTGCTTCTGACAACAGTTGTATGAATCCATCTTGTGGATTTATTAAAAATAATTCAAACATAAATCAATTTCGGAAGCACACAAGAAAATGTATGTGTAGGTAGACCGACAGACCGACAGACAGACAGACAGACAGACAAACAGATAGATAGATAGATAGATAGACAGACAGACAGACAGACAGACATATAAGGATTTATTTGTGTTTTGAATTTATTATAGTGTATTTCTACAACCCCAATTTCGATGAAGTTGGAACGTTGTGTTAAATGTAAATAAAAAATAAATGCTATAATTCTGAAATCATACAAGCAATACATGTGTTTGAGAGTAGTTAAAGGATAACATATCAGTTATTGAAACTGGATTTTATTGTTGTTGTATGGGATATTTATGGTCATTTTTAATTTTAGGACAGCAATGTGTCTCAAAAAAGTTGGGACGGTGTCAATAAAAGGCAGGAAAAGTTGAAAAAAAAAAAAACAGAGGACACTCCACAGTTAATTATGTTAACTGACAAGATGATTTTGTATAAAGAAAGGCCTTTCTTTCTTGTTCTTGACATGATTTCAGCAGCCCAACTGGTAGGTGTCTTCCTCATCATGTTTTCCTTTTTATTATGCTCAAAATTACACTTAAAATATAATGTGTGAGTGCCATCTTGTGCTGTCCAAAACTTATATATATCATTCAGCATTAATTTTAACTCTCCAGATGAATAAGCACGCCATAAACAAGGCACTACTGCACCCCATACCATTATAGATGCTGTCTTTCGAACTTACCACTAAAACAAGGATAATGATTTGTCTCCTCTGTAGCTTGGGAGATGCAAGACTCCATTATTTCAAAATGAATGACAAATTTGTAACACAGGACAGCTTTCCATGTCTTCTGGGTCCATCTCAAATTACAAAAGTTGAAAATTTGTCACTAATTTTGAAATAATGGAGTCCTGCATCGTCCAAACTATAGAGGAGACAAATCATCCTTCTTGTTTTAGTGGTAAGTTCAAAAGACAGCATCTATGATGGTATAGGGGTGCAGTGGTGCCTTGGTTATGGTGTGCTTATTCATCTGGAGAGTTAAAATTAATGCTGAATGATATATATATATATACACATTTTGAACAGCACAAGATGGCACATTCTATTTTGAAGGTAGACCTTATAAAGTACTGTGCAGAAGTCTTAGGCAGGTGTGAAAAAATGCTGTCAACTAGAAATGCCTTCAAAATTGAAGTGTTAATCATTTATGTTCATCAATTAACAAAATGCAGTGACAGAACAAAAGAGAAACCTAAATCAAATCAATATTTGGTGTGAACCACAGATCTTCTGTGGATGTATGCTTCTTGATATTTACAATCAATTTGGTGTAATTGGTTGATCATACACCTGACTTTAATCCTGCAAAATCCCTGACATTGTGTGTGTACACTTTGTGTGCACATGCCTAACACTTGTCAAAAAACAACTTATGCCCATCTTATGCCTTAAGTCCTTTCAGCCTTATGGATGTTTTAACATTAAACATGTGGATGACTAAAAAGATACAGTACTGTCCAAAGATTTAGGCAGGTGCCTTCAAACCAGCATCAGTTCACACACAGGTGTACACACAAAGTCAGGGATTTTGCAGGATTATAGTCAGGTGTATGATCAACCAATTACACAAAATTGGTTGTATATGTCAGGAAGCATACGTCCACAGAAGATCTGTGGTAGTTCTTCAAGATGTTTGGCGCAAGCTACCAGCCAAGTTCCTTCAAAAACTCTATGCAACAGACCTGGAAGAATTGATGCTCTTTTAAAGGCAAAGGGTGGTCACACCAAATATTGATTTGATTTAGGCTTCTCTTTTGTTCAGTCATTGCATTTTGTTAATTGATGAACATAAATGATTAACACTTAAATTTTTGAAGGCATTCCTAGTTGACAGCATTTTTTCACACCTGCCTAAGACTTTTGCACAGTACTGTATCTTACCAAATAATGAGGTCAAACTACATTCTATACAAAATTCTAACAGTGTGGCTTCATCATAAGGACCAACAGATGCTAAAATGGCCGGTGTGCTGTCCAGATCTGTCACATTTTGAGCATAATAGAAAGGAAAACATGATGAAGAATGCACCTACCAGTTGGACTGTTGAAATCATGCCAAGGACAAGTAAGAAAGCCCATTTTTATACAAAATCATCTTGTCAGTTAACATAGCTAACTGTGAAGTGTCAGCTGTTTTTTTTAGTTTTACTTAACATTTCCTGCCTTTTATTGACACTGTCCCAACTTTTTTGAGACACGTTGCTGGCCTAAAATTTAAAATGACCATAAATATCCCATACAACAACAAAAAAATCCAGTTTTAATAACTGATATGTTGTCCTTGGACTATCCTCAAACACATATATTGCTTGTATGGTTTGAGAATTAATGCATTTATTTTTTATTTACATTTAACACAACGTCCCAACTTCATTGGAATTGGGGTTGTATTTCACTACAGGTGAAAGACCCTCCACTGAGACTCTAAAACCTCATTGTGCCTTTAAATCGGCCACAAGGAAATTAGTAGTCACCCCCAGAAACAGCGCCTTCAGCCAGCCCTTCTAAGTCGCAGCAACAACAGTGCATCAGCTGTTCACATAGTTTCCAGTGGCATCTGCTAATACTGTCCACTTAATGATGTAAATGTATGTTGAAATAAACAATATTTTTGGATGGGTAAGTGTTTTGGAGAAAATGGTTTATTTGTACAGTACATGCTTGTTTGCATGACAGTGCAACATTTGAATAAATAGGTCAGACCACTGGGAGGAAAAACTAAGCTTTGTGTGTTGTGGTACAGATTCCTGTTAGTAGCTACATATCTTATAATGATAGTGTGACAGTATTCCGTATACTGCCCCTGGGTGTGTGTGTGTGTGTGTGTGTCTGTCTATGACTGTTTGTGTGTGTCTATGTCTGTGCTTGTTTGTTTGTGTGTGTGTGTGTGTGTGTGTGTGTGTGTGTGTGTGTGTGTGTGTGTGTGTGTGTGTGTGTGTGTGTGTGTGGCAGCAGGGGTGGGGGATGTTGGTTGAAGTGTGGCTTGTACAGAGGTAGAGAGACATGATTTGTTTATTCAGAGTCATGAAGATGACACAAAAGGGAAAGAAACTTTAAGGAAGTGCTGAGAGGGAGAAGAATGAAGGAGAAACAGAAAGAGAACAGAATCCAGGAAGGACAAAGAAGCTTAAAGACAAAAGCAGTGTCCAGATCAGCACAGCTGTCTCTCCTCTATCACTATGTTAGAAGATTGTGTTTTTATTTATGCAGTCAGCACTGTTTTGGTCATCAGCCGCAGGCTATGGAACGAAGAGGCCACCCTAACATATTTTTCAGGGCATCCTCATGTTTTCCTTAATTAATTTAATTGGCTTACGCAATATGCTTGTCGTTTATTTAATGTATGAACAAATTGAGATAAATGAACAAATTGAAAATAAATACTGTGAAAAATCGAGGTGGTGTTTTTTTTTGGGTGAAGGCTCACCAACACGTCAGGATGAGTGACCACTGCTCGGTCTTATCAGTCAAAAAGAGACCATCAGGTTTATTACAGGCAACATATTTCGCTATGATGTACAAAACAAATGCCACTGGTGCCATTATGTCGCGCCTGTGTAAGAGCTTCATTTGTCTTTTCTCATCACGAGACAGTAGGCGACTAACCAAGATTAGAGGCTGCTGCTTTGTTTGCTTGTTTTTGTTGTGTTTTAATGGTATTATTGTAATTAAACATTATGGTAAGTTATGAACTCTGAGCCATGAACTGAGTGGAATAAATCAAAGCACAGGTTTAATGCCGAGCTGAATTTAGACAAAGTTAGAAAATTTTGGGTCTTTTGGTTGATCTAAGGTGTGCTATTTTTTATTTCCCCCCGCAGGATCAAACACAGAGTGGAACACTGGCATGTCCATTTAACCCTTTAGAGAGGACTGACAAGAAGAAGTATTGCTCAAGCCCTTGACCTAGCTCTCCATGTTCATTTTGGGAAACACTGTACCTCAGTGTTAAGAGTACAGGAGTAGAGCACAGAGCAGAAGGAGCTAGTGTTGCTGTGATGGTTACTGAGTTATTGGTATGGCACATATTTACAGGGATGAACATCCCACCTTCAGAAAGTACAAATACTACCATGTATTCCTTCTGCCTGTGCACTTAACACTGGTGATTTCACAATTTAGCTGATCATTAGGATCAGCTGGCACAGAAAATGTTTGAATCAAATATCTAGCAGGGTTTCTTTTTCTTTTTGAAGCCAGGTTCTCCACCTCCGCACATAGTTCACACACAGAAGTGAACTAACTGGCTACATTTCAGGCAGCAGGTAGCTAAGATCTTGCTAATGATGGTGCCAGGCTCAATCACACAAATGTCGAAAGGCATTGATGCCTTGGTACTTGGAAGCAGTTGGCAGCAGCTGGACTTAAAGTTTATGCAAATTCAAAATATTCGTTTTCAATATTTCTTATTTGAAAGTTCAAAATTTGCATAAAATTGTTAGATAAACAGAGCTACTGAATGTCAGCATTGTCATAGGAAAGCTCAAGTTGACATGTGGGGTAAAAAAAATGATGGATGAGGAAGTTGGTGTTTCATTTTAAAATGTGTTTAGTATGTGGACCTTACAGTGACTTATACCTTACTTGGTGGTTTGTGATGAGTGTTTTAAATGCTTCAGATGAATCCCAGAAGACAAACAGACATGTTTTATCTAATGTGAACTAGTTACAACAGTTATGTTTAGTGACCCTGTAAAATTTCAACACAAGATATTTATCCCTTTTTTCACTGCTTTTCTGGGTTGTTTGATATTAAACAACCTACTTAGCTACCACACATTACATTTATCCTGACACCCTTTTCCAGAATGAATTACAGTCAGTTGGGTACTGGGGCAATCCCTGTGGAGCAATGTGGGGCTAGATGCCTTGCTCAAGTGCTCCTCAGCCATGGATAAGGGGGAAGGAGGGCACTGGTTATTTACTCCCCT
This sequence comes from Coilia nasus, assembly GCA_027475355.1. Lineage (NCBI taxonomy): Eukaryota > Metazoa > Chordata > Actinopteri > Clupeiformes > Engraulidae > Coilia > Coilia nasus. Next base: position 33,857,825 of record CM050203.1, read on the forward strand.
ACCTACATTTTTCCTGCTGGTAGAGGGATTGAATCTGTGACCTCCCAAACCCAACACCAACCCCTTGGCCATTAAGCCACAGCTGCCTACATGCTGTCCTAGCTGACCCAAGCCTCAAATGTAAATCAGTTTGTTAGGGAGACAACATTTATGTATATTTCCTCTTAGGATTTCTGTCTATTTTACCAGAAGCCTCAATTGCTTATACTTGTGATATTTGTGTTGAGATGTAGCTCAGATCTACCCATTATTATTGGTATGAATAGTATTACATGTCAAAAGAGGACCACCGTTATCTTTCTGTTCATCCACTCTTTCATATGGATTTATGGCATGATGTGGTTTGTTCCTTGGTTAGCCCTGAAGGATGCAAATAGAGGAAAATAATATAAATGCAAATGATGTGTGCATTCTTTTATTATACACAAGATATTTGTAGACATGCATATGCACACCATCCTCCCTTGCCCTGACAAAGGTATGTAGGCTCACTGATCATAACCCAGAAAACAATATATATAGAGTGTGTGTTCATGAGGAGGGAAAACAGAGCTTTGATTTCCTTCCTCATAACTCTTTGAACTGGAAATTAGCAGAATAGAATAGAATAGAATAGAATAGAATAGAATAGAATAGAAAAGAATAGAAAAGAAAAGAATAGAATAACACCAAGGCTGTTGCTGCACAATTGGCCATAAGGGGGGAGATGTCTGTCTGTGATTAACTTTTGGCTGTTTTATAATCCAAGATATTAGTATTTAAAATGTATCATGGATGTTTCAAACTTCGAGTATTGGTCTCTCCTCATCTAGCCTGGTAAATCCCAAAAGGGTTTAGACCGGAATCTCTTGAGGGTCATGTAGTTGGCCCCAGCAAGGCCGATCCAATCAGTGAACAGAGGGTGTGTTTGTTAGCCATGACGTTAACCTTATGTGCTACATTTGAATTGTAGTGTGTAGGTAGGCCAATTGATACATGACCACCAGGTGTTAGCGATTTGGTAAAGGTGAGGCACTTGTTTTAAACTGCAGCAGAGTCCACACCTCCAGGAAGAAATCGTTTCTGACTGTGTCTGGTCCAGACCCTCGGTACAAAATGATATGAAGTAAAAGGGACTGGTTTACCACGCTACTCCTCATCCACTAGGCTAGCCTGGGGTGCGTTTCTCGAACAAATTCCTAAGTTAGCATTGTACTACTTTGGCAGTATCTACTATGGTAGTGGCGAAACCTGACCATTTCTCGAAGCACTCCTACTTCGGTAGAACTATCATTGTAGGTACTTCCATACTGGGCACTACTTTTGATGCTATGATGGCACTACGATGGTGATAATAATGATTAAGCTATGGTAAACATCTGGTTAAACCCATTGACATGTTAAGACGTGGTCATATGGCAAAGTGAATGTAGTGCACGATGCATGTAGTAATGCATGTAGTGGAGGAAATTATATTCTTATAAATCCATAACTTTTAGCAGCATTTTGACGTCATCTGTCAATACCACTGATAAACTCTGCCACAAGACTAATTTACCATTTGCAGGTATAGCTCAGTGGCAAAGTCGTGTGCCCCTGATACTGTTGTTCCATTTAGTCATGAGTTCAACTCCTTTGCACATCTAACATTTAGCCTACATTCCACAATCACCACTCATGACAACAACTTTAGCTGAGTTACGGTGGAATGCTGTTGCTTTCAGTCACTGATCACTGACCTGTTATATGGATAGAATGCATTCCTTCCACATGTAGTCGTTTAATATTCACCCAAACTACAGAGTAGAGCAATATAAATTTACATTAAAGTGCTTATGGGGCCACGCACATTTTAGATTTATATAAAATGACTCCTGTCGGTCTCGAACTTGCACATGTCTTCACTATGTTCAGTGGTGTACCACCACTTAACCAGTTGCACCACTTATAATCACGTCAACTTGTCTATTTGGCTCATAACAGTTTCCAACCAAATGCACACAATGTAGACACCAGGGGCCGCATTACAGAAAATTCCTAACTTAAGAATCTTATCTTATCTGTCTAGTTCCCGTGGCAACGGCACTTTAGGATCATATTTAGGAAAAGGCTATTACAGAACAGCCGTTCCTAACTCTGTTGTCCTATCCTATCTCAAGTTAAGAAAAGTGTATTACAGAAGCACCCTAACTTCAAGAAATTCTTAAATACCCGTCCTAACTTTAGGATACCGCCACCGCTGTCCTAACTGTCATTTTTACTCTAGTCAGCTAGTAGTCATGGCTGGTATTTTGCTTTTGAGGCGACAACAACGTAACCGGAATTTGTTTATTGAAAGGCAGTTGGTAGACCAAAACAACGTTTTAAGGTTTGATGACAAAACGTTGATAAATCGCTGCCGGTTACCCCGGGCCATGATTCATGGTCCATAGTGTTATTCACGTCTCTTGCTGTCCCGAAACAAAGTCCAAACAAGGTGGACTTCCTCTCCTCCACCGCCACAACTAAAGCCTCCAATTCGTCATGAGTAAAATAATGCCCTCCACTTCTTTTCTGCCATTTTAATATCAGGTTCTCTTTTTCACCGATATCGGTTTAGTTCGTTACAAAGTAATAATCTCGTGCACATTCGAAGAGGCAGAAACAGACACGACCAATCGAAAAAATCACTCTGACTGAACAGTTGAAAATTCCTAAGATAGGAGGCCAAAGATAAGATAGGAAATGACCAACAACTTAGGAATTGTTTCTGTAATAGGAAGTTAGGAGTTTTCCTATCTTTGAGCTCCTATCTTAAGTTAGGATGAGCAGTTAGGTTTCTTTCTGTAATACGCCCCCAGGACACCTTCCAATTGAAGGCCAACTTCTAATGCAAATATCTCATAATCCTGTGGTCCAAACTCAGTGGAACTCAATCGGTTTGGGCAGGTGATCATAATACTGCTGTTCAAACCATTAAATGTTTAAGTCATGCCATACGTTTTTAACAACAAAAAGTAAATATCACGAATTGACCATTTAACAGTTTCAACATCTGTATTATAGTAACCTCTACAAACCGATTGAATTTCACTGTGTTTGTACTGCAGGATTATGAGATATTGGCACTTTACAGTCAAAGATCTACTGCAAGTTTTGCCGTGGGTGGGGTCAACCTTTGTAGTAAGGCTCTTACTTCACTTTGAGCTTTAGTGAGAACTTCACAGCTTTACTTCGAAGTTTTGGCTTTACTTCGGAAGTATCTCTGCTACGAAGGTTTCGAGAAACGTGTAGGAGGTTCTCTTCTACCGAAGTTCTCACTACCATAGTTGTTACTTCCAAAGTTTCTTACTACCGAAGTAGGTACTTCCGAAGTAAAGTACTACCATAGTAGGCTTTGAGAAACAAAAGATAGCCTTTGGTGCGGTACTTCGGAAGTAACAACAATGGTAGTGGCTAAGAAGTCAGCAACCCCTGATCCCTGATCCCTGATTTTTTTCCTGAGTTACGCAACGGACGAATTACTGGACTTAGACATAGGCGCAGGCACCACTTCTACTTCCCTCTACCAGAGAAACTCCTCATTGAGTTTGAACAGCAACCAGAAGGTACTTTAGGATAATGATATTAGCTGTTCTCCAGCACAATCACTGGTTTAAATACTGATAAGAGCAAACAGACTGTAATGTGTATATCAGCATTTTGCCAATGTTATAACACAACTGTTATAACAGAGTTATCAGTCCACTTGATACAGTTCAGTACTGAATCACCCAGTAAATTTCAGCAAATATAAAGAACATGACCAGGTCAACACATCCTTTCTATGAAGTACAGATGTCAACGGGTGCCCAAGAGAGACAGAATGCATTAGTTTGTGGTTACCACCTCATGAGCAGCTTTATAGCTATGGGCCACTTCAAAAAATTAACAAAGCACACAGAAATAAATATGACAAATAGACATACAACCCAACGCCAAGTGCCCTGGTAGTTTCGGGTAGCCAATTTCCAGTGGTAGCTCTGTTCCTGAAATAAAGAACCCTTAACACATATGTCACTGTGCTGAAATTTGATCAACGCTTAGACTGTTTACCAATGTTTCCTGCTTGACATTTGCTGACAATGGCCTTTTGTAAAAGTCACAGCATAGTTGTGGATAGCCTCTATGATGAGGCTGAGCGTAATCGGTATTCAGCGTGTGTATATACAAGTGAGAGAAAAAGAGAAGAAAAAGATGTAGAGAATATGCTTTTTATCCCTGCACGCTTTGCACATTGATATCGATATTGTTCATTAAAAGTGACTGTCTTTATTGCTGTCTACCAACGCACAAACAGAATTATGTGACTTATTTTAAAAAATGGAGATGTAGATCAACCCAGTTTTCATTTGCTTCTGTTGTAGTTAGACTCTTGCTGGAATTTCAAGGACAAATGCAAGACAAAGACAAACTGATGCTGCTTCTTTGTCTGTGTATTCATAGGCATAAACTGCTCAATGTCATTGATCCTCCTGTAACTGAAACCCTGTAAATATCTGTAAATCGCTCTGGATAAGAGTGTCAGCTAAGTGTAATGTAATGTGATGATGATCTTGGCAGTAGTCCATTTATTAAGAGTAAAAGAGTGTGTTTTGTCTTAGTTGTTAAAAAATACTCCCTTCTTCCGGGCACTGCATTGTTCATCATTCTACATTTTGCATCAATTTGTCTATGAATAAAACCACAAAGAGGTCTTTTGAGTTTTTGTAAAACTTGATTATACTTCGTAGCCTGCAGCCTTCTCTCTAAGCTCCATTCTTTTCAGGCACAACCTTGCTATATAAAAGCTGGACTCAATATAAATTATTCACCAACATATAATGTCTTTGAAATGCTGCGTAATCAATTACTTTTGGCAATCACACAAGTTTCACTGCTGTGGTTTTTCCCCATAGCCAATAAACAAGTGGTACGTAATACCCAGTTTGCGTCGCTAACTTTTTTCCCAAACTCTATCTGGTAGTGACAAGTTTGTCTTTTTGTCTGTTTCCTAGCAACTATGTGGTCTAAAAATGGTGGTTTGGTATTGGTGAGCAGGGCAACTAGAAATGTAATGTTATGTACTTACACTGTACATACCTAACACAAACCCTAACTTTAATCTCTCTGCCCCTACATCCATTCTCCACCCACACAGCTCCATCCTGGTGTCTGCCATCGCATCACATTTCCAAACAGATGACATTTCACACCTTTCCTTCTGCAGTTCGGAGGGGAACCCAGGCTGGATCATCAGACAGAGGAAGAGAGCAGGGAGGATTTGGATGAAATTAAATACAATTGCCCCTTTTGGTCTTAAACTAATTATGCGCTCTCCTCCAGCAGAACAACACAATTTTATCAATTAAGTCACTTTTTACACCTGAGTCTATGGTCCTTTTCATCTTTTATCTCTACATGAAAGCACATGTGTTGATAATTTACTTACAAGTTGTCTTAAACAGTGTTTAAGTCGTCTTAACAGTGTTTATTATGTATTCTTTTCTTATTTAACTTTGGAGTTTTAGTTCCGGAGTTTAGTTTTGAGTTTTAGTATAAGTGACTACTTATATATTTATTCTGTTTATTGTTATATCATTTTACTGTTTTAGCACTTGTTTGATGATTTTAAAATCTTTTGTGTTGAGCGATGATTTTTTGATGATTTGCATGGTTACTTCAATAGTTTGCTGTGGTAAACTAAATATAAATATCACCTATCAGGAACTAATTATGTATGAAAATATTTTTTAAATATCTTTTAATTTAAATTATAATCTATTTTATTGTATATTTATTTAATTCGTTTATTTAAATTATCAACACAGATACTTATTTCGGACTCAGACTTATTTTACAATCTATGCAAGTAGGAGAGGAAAGAAAATGGGAACTCCTTTAGGGCTGTGGTACTAAAAACCCAAGGCAGTCCCACAAGCACAAATCCCTTTTCCAAACTTAACTCTACAATTACAGTGTAGGTACATGATGTTACATATTGTTACACACTTTGTTACACTATTCCTAATTGATGTAACAGAGCAAGTAAAATAAAGTGTAACCCAACACAATTGTGGGGCTCCTGTCATAAATGATAATCCATTAATTAATAGTAGGGCTGAGTATTGGCAAGGACTTTACAATACGAAACATATCATTATACATTCGTCAAAATACGATTCTATCACGATACGTTGTGATACTGAGTATATTGCAATATATTGACAGATTCTACATAGTTCAGTGAAAAAGTAAAAATAGAGCTGAATTATCAGTTGTTATTTATGATCTGGATAGTCTTACATCTTATCAAAACTGAATTAAATCAACATAACTCTAAGAGTTACTAACTCAACATAACTCAAAAACAAAGTGCATAGGATTTAGAAAATAAACTGCTGGAGAATAGAGCTGTAATATAATCTTAAACAATGTTTTTCATTTTTTGGAGTCAGAAATTGATATAGTATATTGTGAAAATTAGTAACACGATACATTGCAATATCGATGTTTACATTGATATAGTACATTGTGAAAATTAGTATCATGATATATTGCGATAACAATATTTTTGCACACCCCTAATTAATAGTGTCCTCACAGGGCACCCTGTCACTGCTGGGCCCTTCAAACCATCCTACCTTTCCCCCAATGCTGTGCCTCTGCTGGTGAGAACCATGACGGTGTCTTAAGCTGACCCCACACTACACGATTTAAATCTTATCCGATTTTTCAATCGGGACTACACAACACACATGAAGACAATCTTACCCGATAAACGTCCCGTTTCAATCGTACACAATCACATTCGAACGTACAGTGGACAACCACACACTACAGGACAATCGTGCCCGTGAACTGTCAGTGCATAGGCAGCTATACTAATCTGATCTTCTTTTATATTGTGTACAAAAACAGGTCAGTTTTAGCCTGTTGCGTCTCTGTCGCAACATATTATGCCCACTTCTTCAAGTAAAATAGCTCAACTTGTTAATGATGGCAAACGTTTAGGCCAAGTTCAGACTGCATGATTTTAGAGATTTCCAGAGGGTCATTTTGAAAACACAGGTAGGCTAATCGCCTTGCTTCGGCAGTTAATCTGCAAGAACAAGTCGGCATTTGTAAATAACTTTCAACATCCTGTAAATAACAAAAAACACATTGCTAAAATAAACATATGTGTAAAGTGCAGTCGCCCCAGATGTTTAGGTCTAGCCTATTTGCCTATTTGTCGTAGGTGCGTCAATTTAAAGATGTTACTGCACTTAAGCATATCACAACAGCTAGGCTACTTAAAACTTTTACAAACGGAAAATAGGATAATCTGTGGCAGGCCTATAATTCACATGCAATGTATGCTGGATGTAATGCAATTGTTTGAAACGTATAGCCTATAAGGCATTACCTATGGTCTACTGCAAATTATTCATGTTATCAAATCCACCGTTATTGAAGAATGCCGTAACTCCTGATGAACTACCAACTGTACCTGACCTAATTCTATAAATATAGCTTACGTTTCAGCAGGAACATTTTTAAATTTGACAAACCAAAATTAGGATGGTAGCAACTCTAGACGGTTATAACACTTAATGGCAATAACATAATATTTAATTACTGTAAGCATGCAATGCCAGGTTGTTATTATGCAATTTCTGACACGCGGCAGAAAAAGATTTTAACGGTATTCCGTAACTGCACTTGACTGAACTTGAGCAAGCAGGAATAACCTCATGCACGACTTGGTGGGTGGGTCATAAGCTATCAATTTTATTATATTTTCCATGAGATAGGGAGGTTTTATATTGTATTGAAAGGAGTGCTTTTGATGATTGCAAGTCAGTCACTCACTGTTGCTGCTGTTATCCAATTGAGAGGGAATTGGACATAGCAAGAAGAAAATATACATTTCAGCTCCAGGAACCATCCGTATTTCATCACGCACACTCTGCCTCTATCTGCATTAACATTTCGGTAACATTACTGCAAAACGTCAATTAGCCTGCCGCCCCATAGCCAAATTGTATGCACAGTACATACAGTTGTACACCTGCGGGCGCCAGTGACCAATTAAAACCATATAATCATACAGACAGACAAGGCCCGAGGTTTCTCAAACACAGTTCAGAAGCTCTTGCTTAGCGCTAACAAGGGAAGGAAACCCGGCCAAGCCAAATCTGTTTGCACGTCAGTTAAAATATGAAATAGAACATCTCTCGCTCTCAGCTGGCGTTCTATGTCCAGCCTGAAATATCAAACATGTTTGATATCTCCGATTTTGCGATCGGGCACTTTTGGAACGGCCAGGATTCTATCTTATCTCACTCAGCTCGACGGGGCGATCAGGCCTGTTTCTTGGCCCCAATTAAGCTGCCATGGTAACTCCACCGCCGATTGTCGGAAGGGGCAAAACGGGACAAAAATCGTAACATTTTCCTTGTTGTGTGTGGTGGCCTTTTGGGGCCGATTCTTCCCTGCACGTAAGGGCGCGTAAGTGAAAAAAAGTGCGCAACTGCGCCCATGTGGATTGTACTGTTGCTGTCTACGCGGAAATCAGTCAGTTACGCGCTTCGGGAGGAGCAACCCCAAAATTAGGGAGTGTCGCATGTAAATGAACACGCATTCTGCCCTCTACTTAAGCAGTTTTCTCTTTACGCGCCTCAAAGGGCTGTAGTAAGATCCAGCGCCACTATAAGGCTAGGCCTATAATGTCAACATTTGTTTTACAATATTTAACATACCAAAGTGCAGAGTCAGTAATGTTTGGTTGTTGATCCTTATTCTTTAAACGACAACGTTTCTCATAGCCATGACATTATTTTTCTAAAATATCACGTGGTATCACGAAAGAACCTGTTCTCCAATTAGGTACATTACAAACAAATGACAATGAATAAATGAATGGATTCATTATTTTTTAATTACGTGATTAGTGTGAATATAAATATGACCAACATCCTCTCATAATCAGAAACCAAAATGCCATCCTTGTACCTGCTCACACTCCTACGTCAATGGGAGAGAGAACACCGAGGTTGAAGACACGCTATAGGTCGCGTTTATAGGTCTAGATAAACATCCTGGGTTTCACGGACATGGAGTGCATGCAGCGGTTTCACCTGGACCGTTTTGCAACACCTTTGCACATTTGCAGACCTACAATACATCACACAACCTCAAGTGAATGTGACAGCCAAATCAAAGTGGATGAAAGAGGCCTCAGCGATGGATATTGTAATGATCCGAGGCTTGCTTAACACTGTCAGGAAGCTTAGAAACCGCTTCTAGAACAAAGTTGCTGTTTAGCCACAACTCATGCTTATTCCACACAAACACTAAGGTGCAACAGTGAAGCAACTTTCCTGTGTTTCTCTCCTCTCATCCCGCGCACACACACACAACACAACTCAATTCCCTTAAAGGCACATACGCTTAAAAATATTGCAGAACAGAACACCATTAACACAGGTTTTCACAATATGTTTGTTGCGGTTAGGTGGGAAATCCACAGCGTTCGGGGTAACAATCGCTTGTTTGTCATGACATTCAGTAGGACACGAAACATCGGAGTGATTTCAGTTTTCAAATGTGAGCATTGTAACAGAGCTCAAATAATAAGCTGTACTGTTTGAGTGCCTAGAATGTAGGCTACTCCTTACTCTCTGATTTTTCAATGAACAGTGTTGCACTTCACAATGAATATAGCTATTGTTTATTTAATTATCGCTGCATATATAATTTGCACATTTGCACAGTAATGGGCTAGAAAGATCATTTGCACCATTTGCATATTCAAATTTAAAGTTTTTTCTGTTTCCCACGGACTGCCACTGCTTTTATATGTGTAGTCAGAAAGTCCATGTCCCATGTTTTCTTGGTAGCCGTAATCCTTGCACTTGGCACTGACGTTGCATCATTTTACATATATCACGCCCATGTTGAGTTACGCGCTGTATTTCGGAGTTCAGCGCTAGGGGACTGGCAGAGGTTCAGAGGGGAGAATCCGCGCAAGACGAAAGTGCTTAAAAACTGTGTGCGTAAAAAAGGCTTACGCGCCTATGGGAGAATCGGCCCCTTAATGAAGCCAAGAATGTATGCAGATTAGGGCTGTGATTGGATTCTACAACAATTCATAACAGAAAATTCAAGACAAAGGTCAGATGTGACTGGTCACAGGTATTCGCTGTAAGAATGATCTGAAATTGTATTTATTTTGTACTTAACATGGATTTACATGGATTATTTTCTTCAGTAATGATCTACAACATGCTTAAAACAACTTCCCTGCAAAGTGTTCTAGTAAACAGTAATATGTTCTATTTTTTTAAATCACCATAAAACAGAAGCAATACAATCACAAATCAATGAAAGACAATATTCATATGAAACCTGATAACTGATGATAATTTAAACATAAACTTTACATCAAAGTAAAACTGTGTAATTATCATCATTTGCTGTTGTAGTAAAGTTGGTTTTGATCTGGGTATTTGTGCACAGGAATGCAGACAGAGGGTGTGTGGTCTTAGGATTCTACCAGTGATCTATCAGAGGACTTGCCTGCCCTTCAGGAAATGCCAGCGTGGCTCACTAGGATGAATGGTGTGTCACCTTTGATTTAGCAGTAGTTCATTTCTCTCTCTGAGCTTGTGTTGTAGTTTTTTTCTGGCTTAATTATTTCCGCAGTCTACAGTCTTTAATATTCAAGATGAACCTGCACTATAGCAGACAGTAAACATGCCTAGTTTTATGATAAGATCAGTTGACTTCCCGGTCTATCGTCAACAGAGCCAGAGCCATTCAACCAGGTTTCGAAGGTTGGGAACAGCCCATACGCCTGGCTATCTCACTTTAGCTCAAACCGGCCTCCACCATACCCAGTATCCGGAGTTGTTGTTCACGTGATGGACGCGGCATAGCCTGGACTAATGGTGGCCTTTTTTGGGCCTTTATATAGGCCTTCAAAACCCATCCTCAAATTGGGCAGATACCCACTGAGTGTTGCTTAATGTGTATTTGGTCCACTTTTGCAAAGAGACCAACCCATGTGCAATGAACTGTGATAAGAAGACAACTTATCATTATCTCAACTACCCGAGCACTAAGTCATCAATAAACCCACAATGAATAATTACAATCCCCTCAAAGTTTCTATTGACTGTGAGTGTACATAATGTTACATGTTGTTACAGGTAGCTACACTGTAAACGGCACCTGCAAAATAAAGTGTTACCCAAGTCCTGTATCAGCCTATGTCAGCACTCTGTGAAATAGACATACTGCAGTGTACTGTGGAGCATAAACAGCCACTTTGCAAAAAAAGTACATGCTGGATCTCTACATTTTCATGTGGAATGTGCTAAACCTACAGCTAGTCACATAGCTGCACATCACTAACCTCTAATTGTAATTTATCATTCCCAAACCTGAATGGCATTATTCAGTCACAGTCACAGTGAAACTGAATCTCAGAATTACTAACCAACATTTAACATTGCCCTTAAACAAAGATAAGAAACTATAACTACCTCACTCAAAAACAAAATTCTATTCTTAAAAAAAAACTACTTGTGCAGCTATAGAAGGTTTGTTTACACTAAGAATTAGAAATATAATCACAACTATAATGATATTTGTTTTCACACTGAAGGACAATAATTTAATGACATTAAAGGACAACTTCGGTGTAAAATGAATGGAGTGTGAAGTTTCTTCGAGCTGTTTTAATGGTTAAAAAATAGCGTAGTCGTCATGCTTCGTCTAAGGGCACCTACCACTTCCATTGTTAGCCTTCTGGGACAAATGATAAAAAATAGTTAAACTCTGAATGCAACAGGCTAAATCAATTTTGCTCCTCAGTACACACACCAACTCGGTATGATGTTTTAACATGCCAATTTTACACCGAAGTTCTCCTTTAAGCTTATCATAAGCTAAAATAACTAATACAACACAACATCCTAAATATCACACTGGAAACAGTGTTTTTCTTGTTCATCAGATTGCTCTCAAAGTGATTCAAGGGTATCATTTATCCCTGTTGTTGTTGATGTAGTTGTGGTGTGAACTCTGTTATCCATAGAGGTATTATGATTTTTAAAACAAACATCGTTATAGTTCTCATTTGTGGTGTGAGCGGCCCATAAAGACAGCTTCCGACATGGCACTAATATACAAAACTAGTGCTTAGAATACTGATGACATTCTTTCTAAAATTTTCTCCCACTCATGGATCTAATAATCATACACATAACACCTTTAAGAGAGAAGGTAATCTCAGCTAGACTATGTAAGTGGGCTACTACTGCAATCTCACAAGTAATGCAATGTTGAGAAAGACCTGTTAAGCGAGAAAGAAGAAAAACTCCAGCAGATAATATAAGCACTACTGGATATTTCATAATTGCCCTCTAAAATGTATAAAGTTACTGACTGGCTGGTAACTGAGAGACTAGGTGATCAGATGAAACAGTAAAATAATATGCCAGTACAGGATTGTTACATTTTGCAATGCATATTTTTGGGAGGAATCTTAATGACAGACAATATCTTATGTATCCTGTCTGTGTTGGCTTTAAAATTGTATTATTTAGCAATTATTTAATCCTAATTTGAAGACAATCATTTGTCTAACCAGTTAGTTTAACAACCCAGTACAAAAAAACACATTAATACTTTAATATCTTTCTCAGACCTCCTCCTACATGAACAGGAAAGCGTATCACATTTTTTTGTTTACATTTGTATCACTCACCTGAGAACTACACAGAGTCGAGACAACATTTTGCACAATGATGACATAAAAAAGCTCACCTTGCCAACATAAAGAGGATCACTGCCGGTGTACTCTTCCAGAACGAAGAACTGATTCCAGACCCAGCTTCTCTTCTGTCTGTGATGTTTTTCCCACATGTCCCCATCTGCTTGTGTGCCTGTCTGAGAAGCCTCGGCGTGGGGGGTCAAACCCAAAGACCCAGTGGCCCTGAGGGAAAGCAAGGCAGCAGCAAAGAGCCAGCCAGCTCTGCACACACCAAAAGGTCCAAAAGATCTCATCTGGTGGTGGTCCATGAGTACCACGGCTGAGTAGTTCAAGAAGAAAAAAATGAAGAGGAGATGAATCTATAAGTGTTGCAGCTTGTCTGGATCTGAACACTGCAAAATTGTGACTGGAATTTGATCGTGGGTGACAGCAAGGGGGATGTTGCTTGCTTTGGTAGTAGGAGATTGTCATTGAGTGTTGATGCAGGGGCTGCTCACTATTGAGAAAGTCTTCCTTCTTCACAGGAGATGTGGAGTAGTAATTGGCACCTATCAGAATCAGGATCAGAAACAGAGACAGAGAGATTGCTTGTGTGAGACACAGAGAGGGGATGTGGGAGTGGGAGTGAGGTGGGGTGGGGTGGGGGAGTGAGTCAGCTAGGATACAGCCATCAGCAAAATTGCCACGGTGACCGCAGTCACTTTATACAACAAGTAATATGTCCGCTGATGCAATGATAATGGCCCTTCTCCTACTACTTATGAGGCCCTATGAATGAACCGCCAGTAGGCGTGGTAAATATAGTCAGAGCTTTGTCCTTCAGGTATAAACACACACACACATACACCACGGCTCTTTGACATCTCCAAATAGATTGAGGCTAAGTGTTAATAAGCATAAGCAAAAAATGAACCCACCACCTTCTCAGCGTACACACAGCATAGGCAAAGTGATTTGTGTTATATAAAAATGGTGCAGGGCACAGGTGTTTGGAATACCAATTGAGAGACATTCAGCTGTTTCAGTGTCTCAATACCCCCATTACCTAAGAATTACCTCGCCAAGGTCATTAGCTATGTTACGTTTGCTCTCTCCTTGCTGTGGAAGAGCAGAGTAGAAAAGATGGCAAGGTTTCCCAATCAAGCGTAACAAGCATGGGTGATACTAGGAATTAACCTGCTGGAGGACTACTACTACCTACTGTGTGTGTGTGTGTGTGTGTGTGTGTGTGTGTGTGTGTGTGTGTGTGTGTGTGTACATGTATATGTGTGTGATAAACCTTAGTTCATTCAATTAAAAATAAATCTGAGCTGTCAGCAACATGACAAACTCATCCTTCCCTGACATCTACAGTATGGAAGTGTGTTCCTGCGCTCCACTGTGGGCTCCACTGTCATGACACCATCCTATTAAACACATCTAATGAGGCACTCACAGGCCACACATTGGTCTAACAACCATATCTTTGAACGAAGGACGCCCTGTACGTGAATTCACAGTTTTGATACAATGGTTTACTGCATATGTACAAGTTGCATAAAGTCTATCATAAATAAATGCATTCTAGGGTGTCTAACTTATAAATATAAGTAAGTGTATATATGCACATATTTCCTTTGTTTCGTGAACTTATTTTATTATTTTATTCAGCACCTTTCCCTTTTCCTATTTACTACCTCTTGCCCATGTTAAAAGAAGACCTTAGCATGGAAGGAGCTGACCAGAGACCAATTTCTCAGATGGCGTCAGCTGGAGAAAGAGCACTCAAAGTTCACATGCTCTTAGGAGAAATCCCTGGAAGGAGGCTGCATTGGCGTAAGCTCAGTGATGCCCGGCACTCGTTTATTTCCTTGCCGGCCGGCTGCTCTCTTTTTCACTCCTCTACATATTGGCAGGTGCCTGGGACATGGAGATAATTGCCTCGGCATGAAGTGACCCCTCTCTCTACCCACACACTCACGAACACAAACGCTATGTAAGTCTTTCAGCGATTTCTTGCCCTCAAGGTAAGCAAGAAAACTGTAGCAGAAAGTAGTAAACAATACATCCTGTTTAAATTTGTATGAGCCTACTGATTATTTGTTTATTTTTAAAGGCTTTTTCGTGATCATATTCAACCAAGTATTGACCAGAACTGGATAAAATTATAGTATAATGAAGAACAATGTACAGTTCAATGTATAGTTGTAGGGTTGTAATTCTTTTTTTATAATCCTGGCTTACCACCATGACCCTGGCCAGACCTGTCAATATTTAGGAGATATATGCTCCTTTTTAATATCTTTTTATTTTATTTATTTAAGATTGTTGGTCTTTAGGGGCCTGCTGAAAACTTTCAAGGTCAGACTTGTATCACACTCCATCTCCTGGATGTGAAGACCTCAATAGCACATTGTGTGTGTGTGTGTGTGTGTGTGTGTGTGTGTGTGTGTGTGTGTGTGTGTGTGTGTGTGTGTGTGTGTGTGTGTGTGTGTGTGTGTGTGTGTGTGTGTGTGTGTGTGTGTGAAGGATGGTGGCCATTTTTCACAAAACAGACATTCACCAGAACGAAAGAAGGCAAAGTTTGTGATTTGGCTCAGCCATGTAATGATGTGGGCAGAAAGTGGAGCAGAAACTGGCTTGAGGGGCTTTGCCAGGCAGCCGACTAAAACGGTTTGTGGTGCTCAGAGTTTTTGTCTCTGTGCATTCATGAGGAACCCAGACACACGAGCCAGTGCTTTCTCAGCCTTATGTTCGACCTAGTCAATGAAATATAACCTGCATGCCAATAGTTTTATTAACAGATTTTCTTTGTCAGTGTGAATCATAATAAATATGGTATCTCAGCTGTAGATTAAAACAAGGACATAATTAACATAATGAACATAATTAATTGGAGATTTTCATGGCAGTTAAAGACAGGCGCTCCAGTGTTACATCTGATCTAAATACCAAGCCATGATTATCATTACTAATTTGTCCTAATATCTGACCACAGTGGCCACAATGTAGAAAAAACATGTAGCTGTACCCCACATGTAAATGTTACTGACGTTTAAATGAACTTTGACTTTGAAAAAAGTGAAAGTCAGTCCCATTGGTCATTGTGATCACACAGTGCACACAACGAAATTCAATCTCTGCATTTACTCATCACACATGTGAGCAGTGGGCAGCCATGACAAAGGCGCCCAGGGAGCAGTGTGTGGGGACGGTACCATGCTCAGGACACCTCAGTCATGGGGAAGGATGGAGAGAATGGAGGAGAGTGCTGGTCAGTCACTCCCCCACCCACTCGTCTGTGTCTAAACCTGTGTGTCTGTCAGAAATGCCAGGTTTTGGATACATAAAAAAAACATTATTTACATGATAAAGAATCATTAATGTTATGCCTTTGCCATTAAGCCAAGGCAGAGAGAGAGAGAGAGAGAGAGAGAGAGAGAGAAAGAGAGAGCGAGAGCAAGAGAGAGAAAAGAGAGAAAAAGAAGGAGAGACTTTTTAAGAAGTGTTTTTGATGGAAGGGAAACACATTCTGACATTCATGTTGTAGAGAATCTTTCTCCCTCTCTCTCTCTCTATCCCTTTTTTCTACAAACCTCGCTCTTTTACCCCCAACTCATCCTGCATCCTTCTCTCACACCTCTAATCCCATTCACCAAACCTCAAACCGGATTACTGGCGCTTAGTATCCGATGCTTCATTTTCTCTTTCATCTGCACTCTGGCAAGCGTGTTCATTTCACAGTCTGAAGGCTAACCACAGTGAGGAGGGACCATAACCAAACAAAACAAATGTACAGTGAAAAAAAAAAAAACTAAGCTTAGCTTAGCATGCTAAGCCTTACTGTCATCTTCTAACTCTAACTGCCTTTTCCTAATGTACTTTAGGGGCAAGGGAAACATCTCATAAAATACTTGGTTACAGTTTATTTTCATGGTCCCTGTAACAGTGTATCTACATAACGAAATACAGAGTAAGGAAAAGTGTATAACAACATGTATTGTATTATGTACATATGCAGTACCTCAGGATTGGGGTAAAAGTTAGGTATGTTTACTGTAAGCACAAAAAGTTTCATGTTGTTCCGTGTACATAAACTGGCAGAGATGGTTAAAAGTGTTAAGTGTTAAGGACATGGGGAATAGGGTAGGGACTGTGTGTACTCATGGGCTTCTTAGCCACATATTTCTGAAATCAACATTGAAATAAGATAAAAAATCTGAGATAAAGAAGATTATATTTATCTATCTATCTATCTATCTATCTATCTATCTATCTATCTATCTATCTATCTATCTATCTGTCTATCTATCTGTCTGTCTGTCTGTCTGTCTGTCTGTCTGTCTGAGCAATATTACTGTTCCAACTTACTTCAATGGAACCCAAAAGTAAAAGTCTTGATGTAGACAAACGAGTTCTTAAAAGTATAAATGTGGGCTGAAAATATAAATATCAATATAAATATAAATATAAATATGAGTGTAAAATGACTACAGGTAATACTAAACAAATCCCTGAGAATCATCATTCCCCCAAATTCCCCAGCAAGGCAGACTGAAAGGAATCCAATGGGCCAGTTAACTAGAGCACCGCGTGTCCATAATGATTCGTTCTTATTCATGGATTGGGCATAAAAAACCTAACATGGATTTCATTAGAATCAGTAAACAGATGACATGGATGTCAATGTGAATTGTATTTGTCTTTGGAAAGGGACTAAAACCATAGAACAAAATGATAAAAATTGTCAGACAGCTCCATAGCAAAATACTGCACACACCACTAAAAGTGAAAAAGACCAGATTTTCACATAGGCCCTTTCTACATACTATCCACAGGCCAAGATCAATAAAAAAACATCTGACATAATGCCTCTTTTATGTGTCATGTATATTAAATGATGACCTTCAAAATACAATATTTTCTTTACCAAGTGAGACGAGCAAAAGGAAGGGTATAGTACCCATCCATAACTGTATAGTGCACAATGGTTTATTATTTGATCAGTGTTCCTTGTTAAAAGAAAAAGCAAAAATATTGCAGTTAGGCTAATTAAAGCCGGTCAGCAGATTATTTTAATTTAAATACTGCACCTGTTGTGTTGTATGCATGATTATAAAGATACAGTGTTATAGTTAACCTATTTCTGATCATGGGCAAGATTATTGCTTAATCTCCTTAGAGTGTTGCTGCTAATGGCTTAATTAAACACAGGGGCACAATAAACTGGGGAAAATGTAGAATATAATCATCTTCTCTTCAACATTATTTTTGACAGACATGTAGGGAGTGAATTAGTTTTGTATTTACATGAGGGTCGAGAACTTTGGTTTATTTCGCAAGAAACCTACAATTTTAAAGCCCAACTTTGGTGATTTTAACATGCAGCTCTATTGGCCTATGACATTTGCTGTTGAAGCCCTAAAACACAGTTTAAAGTTCTGTCCCCCTGGTTTAGTTGTCAGTGCTAAGTCTCCGTTCATGAGTGCTGTATGGGTTGGGACCAAAATGTGTCGCGTCTTCTGCAGGACTACTAAGTCGCGGGTAGCTTGAGCAATCGAGCTGCATGTTGAATTGTCCTTTTAAGGTATAGGCCTACTTATTCTAGACTATATGTGACTTTCTGTCCTCTCAAAATCATGTTACAGTAGGCCTATTAGGTTTTCCTCTGAGTGAAACTGCATTATGTGCGCATATGGACATATTAGCAGTCTTTATAGCATATTAACACTCAATTCAACTGCCTGTGTCTGTAACTGTATGGCGGTCAGAGTCTTATTCTAGAGGTGCATGCTCACTTACTGATTGATTGAGTATACCAGGCAATATTGGACATCGAACACACCAAAGTCCGCCATCGTCGTTTATCATTTATTTGGTCTTTTATAATTTGATAACCTGTTTGGAATGGAAACTGTAAGCTTACCACAAACGTCCTCTTTTGGCGATATTGACGTCGACTGCGACACATGTTAAATCAGTGAATGCATGCATGCCTATGCAAATAATGTTGCACATACTGTAAACTCGTACAGATAGCCAACGGCAGTCTCCTTTGTCATAATTTGAGTTTTATGTTGCATACAACATGAAATAGGTCTTTCTGAGAGGAAGTTCGGTTGAATTTAACGCACCTGTTTCGCGAAGCTTGAATTTAGTTAAATTGACGAGCGGATAAACCCAATGGTTTACAAAATAATCGAAAACGCTACATTAAATCGACCACTATGCAGAGCCAAATGCTCAATCGGAGTGGCAACAAATTACGAGCTTTCTGTCCGGAACAACTTCATTCTTCTAAACTGAAGCTCGTAAGTCATCCAACAGCAACTGCAGAGACGTACCAGCTACAGCATAGTAGGCTATACTAATTGCATAATAAATCACCCATCAAACCATTTCTTGTCGTAAATACACATTTTGTTGTCACGTTTTCTATTCTGGCAAGATCTTCAAATTAAGCATATCAGGACATAGGCTACAAAAAATCACATGATATTGAACTTACCATCAGCACGCATCGGGTTTCAGGCTGGGAAGTTCATGGGGATAACAGTTAAAGTTAGGCTTTTCTGATCCGTCCTCCCAAAAGGTAACGGTGGAGAAACATTTTTGCTACTCCTGTCATCGACTGATATTCATGGATTTTGGACAAGAAACATGTAGTCATTAGAGTGTTTGCAATCATAGAAGTGGACTAGGGTGGGCACACGTACATTCTGCTTTCACCACGGGTGTATGCACCGTTCAAGTAAACTACCTCTTCCTCTCTCTCTCTCTCTCTCTCTCTCTCCAACCATGCACCGGATAGTTTAGATTGGTACTATTTTTGTTTGCAAAAGTAAAACGTGGGTAGCATAACACTGTTTGGACGATAAAGGAAAAGGTGTTTATTTTATTGTCTTACTTCTCTGTAAGAATCAAATTTGAATTGACTTTTTTATAACTCTGTATTCTTTCTGCCTCAGAGCTCTAAATGGTTTTCAAAACGGCACAGCTGTCTTTATAGGTCTGTGTGAATTGTAAATTTATTATGATGAAAGAATATGAGGCAATGATCTTATATCTTATTTTATCAAACAGCCTTGCTACTTTATACTGGTCAAGCATTAGCTTTCAAATTAAATTTACAGTTGCTGGTGAATTAATTGATAATTATCAAAGCAGGAGGATCTACATGCTTTAGAATTTCTCAATGGTTATATTGAGTTTGCCATTAAGTGTTTTGAAATAAGCAATCTATAGCTGTGATGTGCATTTGTGCAGTAAATTGTTTCCTGAAGAAATATTGAAGTGCATCACTCTGAAATGTTTATGGATACATGTTGCAACCACAAGTATACTAAAATGTTCTGACCTGTTTATGTTACACTACTAGTCCTCACTTTATCATCAAAAACTAACACTGCCATCCCTACCAGTATTTATAACAAGGCTACTATTACTATGAATCCTATTATGACAACTAACAACAAGTACAAAAACAAAAACAATGACAACAACTACTACTATCACTACCACCACTACAACACTACCACAAATATTACTACTACTACTTATAATAATAATAATAATAATAATAATAATAATAATAATAATAATAATAATAATACATTCTTTTAGTTTTACTATGAAAACACACAGCCCTGGTGCCACACAGCACCTATCTGACTCAAAAAACGGAGCACAGAGCAGCCTCTGTCTGTCAGATGGGGAAAAACAGGCAGAGAGGAGAAGGGACAGCTGTGGAACACAGAGAGAAAGACTAAGTGGAGATATGGGATAGTGATAGGAAAGAGCATGATGGGTAGAAAGAAAGGAAAGATGAGGGCAGACAAAAGTGAAAATGAGGTGAGGCAGAGGGTAACAGAAAGAAAAAAGTAGCACCCAAAATGAAAAGAAAGAGTTAAACAGAATGAAAGCAAAAAGACCAAAAACGGGGAGGAATGGAATAAAATGGAAGGTGAAAGCTTCCTTTAAGTGAGGACAGGGGCCTGTAGGGAAGAGGGCAGAATGGATGACAGAAAGGAAAATAAGATGCTGTTGAGGAAGAGTGGAAACATGGTGAAGAGCTGAAAGACATGGAAGCAGACAGCTAAAGACTCACAGAGTGTGTGTAAGAAAGAGAGATCGGGGGAGGGAAGAAGGGGTGACATCCATGGAGAAAGATGGAAAGATAGAACGGGGAAAGATAGAGAGGGCAGCAGTAGGTCAGTGTTGAGAGTTATTTAATTGTGGGCTGACATTGGGAGCACCGCTGCTTTGCTCTTCCCATCAATCACATGTGCCTTGGTAAGCTGGCCCTACAACAGGGGCTCTCTTTTCCTGTCCTTCAGTCCCCTGAGTCCTGCCACCACCAGCAGCCTCCACATACACCGTTCTCTCCTTGGCACCTCTCTCCTGCCCTGCTCTGCCCAGCCAGCTCAACCACATCTAGGGTATTGCTCCACACAGCCTGGTGGACAGCTAAGTGGTCCCAAAAGTAGTGTAATTTACCATTGTTGCCCTTATACATTTTTTTCTTGATGAAGCTTTCCACTTGGTAAAACTAATTTACCACTGGCAGGTATAGCTCAGTGGCAAAGTAATGTGCCCGTGACACTGTTCCATTTAGTCACGAGTTCAAATCCTTTGCACTCCTATGGTAGCATTTAGCCTACGTTCCACAATCACAACAACATTTTAAGCTGAGTAACGGTGGCGCTTTTAGTCACGGATCACTGACCTGTTATACCGATACAATGCATTTCTTCTACATGTAGTCATTTAATATTCAACCAAACTACAGAGTAGAGCAATATAAATCCACATTAATGTACATGTGAGGCCACGCACATTTTAGATTTCTATAACATGACTCATGTCAGTCTTGAACCTGCGCATGTCTTTTCAAATTTCAATAGTGTACGATCACTGATCCAGTTGCACCACTGATAATCATGTCAACTTGCCTTTTCGGCTCACAACAGCCAACAACCAAACGTACATGATGTAGTCATCGGCAAACCTTCCAATTCAAGACCAACTTCTAATACAAATATCTCAGCGAAACTTAATCGGTTTGTGCATGTGATCATCATACTGCTGTGCACACCATTAAATGTTTAAGTCATGCCATACGGTTTTAACAAGAAAAATTACATATCACGAATTGGCCATTTAACAGTTTCAACAGCTGTATTATAGTAACCTCTACACACAGATTGAATTTCACTGTGTTTGTGCTGTAGGATTACAAGATATTGGCACTTTACAGTCAAAGATCTACTCCAAGGTTTGCCATGGGTGGGGTCAACCTTTGTAGTAAGGCCCTTACTTCACCTCGAGAGCTGTAGTGAGAACTTCACAACTTTACTTCGAAGTTTTGGCTTTACTTCGGATGTTTCTCTGCTACGAAGGTTTCGAGAAACGCGTAGGAGGGTCTCTTCTACCGAAGTTCTCACTACCATAGTTGTTACTTCCGAAGTAAAGTAATACCGTAGTGAGCTTCGAGAAACGCAAGGTAGCCTTTGGTGCGGTACTTTGGAAGTCACAACAACGGTAGTGGCTAGGAAGTTAGCAACTTTGTGTTCGAGTTAAGTGGCCCCAAAAATTCTGTGACTTGTGTGACCATCATTGCCCTTTAACCATTTTCTAGTCTGCATTTTCACTGCTAAAATATGCTTTCCAATGTTTTCCTTCACTTCCACTGGAAAATATTGCTTTCTTGAATGGTCTTGACTTTCAGACACAAATACATTCAGATAAAAGTGTTTTTTTGTCTTAAGAGGTTTTGGGAGACAAAATTCAAAATTTTGTGAGATCTTGCCTTGCTGTCAAACTTATTAAAGGTCTCATTCTGGGAGAAACCATTTAGTACTTGCTCTTTTTGAAATACAATATGTCACTCTGAGTTACATATGCATATAAAAATGTTCTTATACCCCAATTGCTTCCATCAGTCAATGAAAGAAACTAAGCAGAAAAACAAGCGAATGAGAAAAAGGCAAACAAAGTGGCGTAAGTTTGTTAATTACAAAAAGGCATGCTACAATTGTGATTACCGGAGGAGTCTCACTGTAGCACACATTCATTTAGGGAAATATAAGTAAGTATGTATGTTTGTTTAGAATGTTTAAATCTTCTATTTGGTGTGCAATGACCGCATGGGCTTTGAATGACTGTAGTCTGTGACTAGCATAGCCGAGAACCTGTCATTCTCCCTCCTCCATCTCCTCCACCAAACTAGAACAGCCAAAACTGTCTCACAGGCATTCATTAATACTATAGAGGCCACTGCAAAGGCCACACCTTTGAACAAAACTCATAAGAAACAGTGTCCAGTGACGCCTGATATAAGCCCAGTCTGAAGAGACAAAGATAAGACTGTTGTAAGAGGTAACATTTTGCTTTGGGCAGTGCCCTATAACATTCAGCTATTCTACATGCTTACTGTATATTTGCTGTGTAGCCTACCTGAATCATTCTCTAATCTGCCTTGTTGGGACACTTAGATTGAGAGCAGTCTCCCCAAGAACATCATATTTAAAATGGGCCCTATTGATCCGCTGCCAGCCAAATTACCTCTGGCTTCACTTTATTTTATTTTTTTAATAACTGCCATTTAATGTCAGTGAAAACAGATGATTGTCACATTGATTGTACAATTTAAACTCCAAATAGAGTATTGATTTCGACCATGGGCAGTTCATATTTATTTTTATTGGCCTTGTTGGCATTTTTTTCTTTCTTTTTTCTTCAGTGTTGCTGCTGTAGACTGCCTCTCATTTTAATTCCACAAAGGCACAACCAGAAATAAAACAAAGAAACAAACATCCACTGACAGTTGTCCCCTACAGAGAGAACTCTTCCCTAGGGCTCAACGGTTAAAGTAAGGCAATGGAATAAGGCCCTGGCTCTGGGAGTTGGGATCCAGGAAGATAAAGTGAGTTTAAATTCGACATCCATATGGTGAAGTAGCCTTCAGTGTTTAGTGGTTTCCCCACAATTAATGTCCCTGGTGTAGGCATAGCTTTAGCAGGATAACTGCATGGTCTTCTTGGTTTGGCTTGTGAGTTTATTGCTTCAAGATAATAAATTCTGTTTCATATCTCAGGTGACTGGTGTAAGTGGACCAGAGCAGTAGGCGGTAGGCTATTTAGAAGTTATGTACTGTAGTTACCGCACTTAAGAGTTTCTCTTTCAAACTGTTCTATACTGTATAAGCCCAGTGAGCACAGCATACTAACAACTAAGAATGCTGGGTTAATAGTATGCACAGCAGTAAAAACAGTGGGTTAACTATTTTTACTTTTAATATTAACGATCCCAGTTTATGTTGCTGCAGAGTTGTGTATTCAAGTCGGGACTAATGGGAGGACTGAACTGTACAGCAAAACAATGCAGGTTACACATTCAAATACTCCTTGCATACCTGAGGGTTGACATGTTTGATGAACTATTTCTGTTATAAGTCAGTTACTTAAGGGGCCATTGTATGGACAGTATGGAGCACAACATCTTCTGACATAGAAAATACTTATTTCATACTAATTTGACATGCCATTACTATGAAGGCTTAGTTACATGTTAATGCATTATGAGTGGGCCAATGGGACTAAATCATTATCACTATATCAGTAAATCATTACCACTATGTCAGACACACATTTTATTTAGATAAATGGTATTTTGTACAGCAGGTCAAATACTTAACAGATAGAACGTGTTGCCTTCTTAGTGATTCAAAAGAAATATGATTCCATTTTCCAGTAGATTTTCTGCTAATTTTGTGACATGGCTTGCTTTTGGAAATGTTCAATATAGCGAGTTACCAGTAACTGACAGGCAAAGTTGAAGAAACCCAACTAAGCAGTAATTGTTTTGTTTAAACACGTTCTTGTAACAATGTAGAGTGTGACACATTCACTTGTGTATGAACACAAATGTTGATTTCACTAGTTTTAGGCAATGAGAAATTCCACTGCTTATGCTGCATCTACAGGTAAATAACTACAATAAGATAAATAAAATAAAAAGACATAAACACTGCTTATCTGGTACTTGAGGTTCTGAAATGCTGAAGAAAACAAAGAGTCCACCCACCCACACAAATCTAGTCTGTGAGAGCATTCGAGCAATTTGCTTCCTCAGGCAGAATAGAATACAAAGACATCTCAATGCAAAGGGTTATTATCTGCACTTAATTTATAATAATGGATGAAAAAGACAAAAATGAGAATGCACAACAGTGAACAAAATACAACAAAAACTTGCCTTTATATTTTATGTAACTATAAATGTGTTTCTGTGGTATACATGTATACATTTGCATGTATTTTGAATGCATAAAAGAGCAGGAGCTGGTAGACTTGCAAGAAACTCAGTAAGACTGAGAGGGAGAGGTGGATAGAGAGGAAGGAGAAAGTGAGAGAACGGGGGGGCGGAGACAGAGAGATAGACAGAGGGGGTAGGGGGAGGGGGTAGGGAGAGAAAGAGAGGAGCAAGTTAGGTGGGGAGGGGGGATAGAGAGAAAAAGGAGGACAGGTAGAGAGACGGAGTGGGGGTACGGAGAGAGAGAGAGTCTTACACAGGTTTTGTCAGGGTGTTCTTTTTGCACTCGCAGGGTAAGATGTGCATCTACATGGTTCAGTGATTGGCCTGAAAAACCCCTGGCCTGTTGCATTCATTTTCACACATTCACCACACTCACTCCTGCCTTCCTGGTCAAAGGAAACATTGCCCTCCTAAGACTTTCTCTCCTTGGTTTCTTTTCTACCTCTCGCACTGTTCGCTCACAAACATTTCAAATCAAATCATTTCCGTCTGTTTTGTGTGAGCAGACCGAGGTATTTGTCACCAATGTACAGAAGAAAAAAACAAGTCATGCCACTTCTCTTTCTCCTGCATTAAAAGGAGTATGACAACAGAAACAAAATCAGCAGAGGGAAAAAAAAGAAAAAAGAGTCCAAATGAATTGAGTTTGTGCACAGAAAGTCTAAACCTGCTTTGTGACAGTAAATAGTTCTGCCCTTCCTTTAACACCACTTGGAAAAGAACACAATGCAAGTATTAATAAATTAAGTAAACCAGTGATGGGTGACGATGAATTGTTTTAAACTCCCTCAAAATAACACAAAAGCATGATGAAAGTGTATATCTTTAAAGTTTCCATTGAAGTACAGTTCAATTGAAGTTCCATTCAAGTCCATTGAAGAATTCTTTTTCTTTCCAAATCTAACAGCAGTTAGACTAAGAAACCGATGTCAATCAATCATCCTAAGCGTGTGAGATAGACAGGCATATTTATTTTGATGGAACCAAGTTGGCCCCGGCGTCTGACCTTGAGGAACTTTAGAAAGACCATGTCACCCACACTGACAGGGGTTGATAGTAAGTCATGGGCCAGTCGCCCACTTTTTCATTTTGTTCTGTCACGCTATTGATTCACCATGAAGAGGTGGCCTGCACCCTCTTCTTGCTATAGGAAGGCCAAGTCTGAAGGATGCTTACCCTTGAATCAGTATTATGTACCTATATGTAAAACATATTTGGATATTATTCTGACTGTCTGCCACATCCAAGCTAAAGTTAAAGACTAACTTTGTAAAACCAACCCCATATATCTAACATCCAAGGTACCGCAGTGTCGATTCCAACAGGTTACAAAAGGGTTTTCTAGCTGTTGTCTTTTTAGGTCACATAAACTGTTTTTGAATAACTGTCAACTGTAAGTAACCAGATGTAAGGGACAGGAGATGACATTATAAGTGAAGCAAAAACCTGCCTGAGAATAACAAGGATTTCTCTGCGTACTGATTGAAAATGAACAAAGTAGATGAAAATAATCAATATTCACACTGTACTTAACAATTAGCCAAGTTTTCTATCTATTTAAGGTAAACAGCAATTGTTCAGAGCTTTCGAAATGACATGCTCACAAGACCACCTTCAGACTTTAGGTAACGGGGTCACTGATTTACTAGTTTCACTGATTAACTTATTTAGGGAATGGCTAGAACACATACATGGTATATGATACTGTAACTTGTGAAGCCAAGTTAGCACTAAAAATAATAACTTAGTAATGACACGGGCACACAGTCTTTACCCATATACCCAGAATCAACAATATAGCAGTTACGTTACATATAAACATATTAACTCATGGAATATATAAAATATAGCTCTTAAAAGACGAACTTGGATCGGCTTGGATATCCATATTATGCTTTTATGAAAAATTGTGTAAGTGCCTGTGTCATTTTTATTCAACATTTTCATTCACCCAGGTGTCATCTATTTACATACTCTGTGTCCTAACAAAGACAAAATTCACACTCAGTTTGATGATAATAGTGAACAGGTTTGTCATCAGTTATGCTCACATAGTCAACACATCTTTCAAGAAATTGAGAAATGACCCTTTCACTAAAAGGGAAGTCGTGACCTACGTGTATTCCAAGAAGCACCATATGTATTGTATTGCCAATCAGCGAACAGAGGGAGTGTTTGTGAGCAATAACGTTGACTTCGTGTGCTACATTTGAATTGTTATGCATAGGCAGGCTAATTGCATACATGACGACCAGACATGAGCGATTGGGTAAAGGCAGAGCCACTTGTTTTAAACTCGTTTCTCAATACAGCACTGCCAGGCCCTGTGTACATAATGAAATGAAGTACGAAGGACTGATTTACCAAGCTATTATGATCACTTCTCTTTCTCTTTTTGTCTTTCCCCCCATCACACCCAGATTTCCTTAGGTGAACAAAGAGGTAGTCTTCTTTCGTTACCACGCACTGAGTTCTCATGTTTGCAGTTTACAACTGTTGACAGATGAAGTGATGGTTTACTTAGTCAACCATGAATTATGAACTTGATGTAGGTCACATTAATGCCTTTTTTAAAGTCCTCCTCGGCTAGAATTGAGAGTAGCCTAATGTTGTATTAAAAGTCTCCATCAAAGTGTCCGTATGGAAGGTCAGTTAGTTTACAATGACTGATTTCTGCTTCGGTCAAGGCTACTCTGTGATGACCTTCTTTCTGCTTAGGAACATTTATATTTAGTCTTGTGTTAGTGTTGTAGTTTTCTTGTGATGTGCTGATGCTCGTACACTAGGGATGTGCAGTGAGCCCAGTGTCATTTTGTAGCCTAATTTGTCCCATTTTCATTTTCAAGACTTTTTCAAATGCTAGCTTATTGTCATGCCATAAGTAAGGGATAATGTTCTGTGAGGCAGTCATTCTCATAGAATAAGCCCAGACAGAGTGATGCAGGACCCCGACATGAAGCGGAGGGGTCTTGAATCACTCTGAAGGAGCTTACAGTATTCCACGAGAATGACTCGCCTCGCGGCTGCTTGCCAAAACAACGGTAATGGAAAGTTACAAATGTCTGACATTGTCATATTTTAAATATATTTTTGCCAATTCATGACTTCCGCTGCTAAAAATAGCAAAGTGTCCAGCTGCTAAATAACTTGTTGCAGCTCCGTTATGATTCCATTACGATAAGTGAACAGACTACTTGCGGAGTGATATGAAAAAAAAACACAAAACTTGTTGGCATTGACCGCTATTATGCTTTTTCACTGGCCATTATAGAAAAAATATTTGACCTCCAAACGTTGGAGTGGCCCATACAAAGGCAATGGGACATCAATAAGCATTTTAAACAGCCGTATAATAATATGACATAATGTGAAGATGACCTAAGGTTGCCTTTCGACAACCATATCATCTAATGGTTGACAAGGTAACAACATAATATAACAACAACTCTATCCCTACCTGATTCTAGACAAGAAGCAATAAATAAATAAATAAAAATCAAGAATGACCCTGAGATATTATTGACCATTTCAGCCCTCTAATGTGTGTTTTAATAGTTTTTTTCCCCCAAGACATTGACATTATTTTTTTTATTCACCCAGTGACAGCTAAAAATGTTCTGCCGTGTCTGGATCAGTTGTCACACACTGATGGCATCAACTTCCATAATATATATAGCTCAGCCTTTTCCTCCAGACTTGAGCAGTCTTGTCCTGCTACTGGTTTCCAGATGAATGGCACGGCACAGAATTGGAAATGTCACCTCCCAAAAAGCCTGACACTGTGGTAAAGCAGAGCGAATAGAGTGTGTGTATGAGTGTGAGCGAGCTCACTTGTGGCAGGTGAAATGTGAAGTTATTGCAAGAAAAGTGGAGGCAAATGTTGGCTATGAATTTACAACACTTCAAAAAATGTGACATATTTCAGGATGACAGATTTCAATTAGGCTATCAATAGTATGACTAAAGTGGCTAATGAGGTGACTTTTCTCTCCTTTAATTTAGCAGTTTACAGTCAAGTGATAAAAGTTTTTTATTTCTTTAGTATTTTTATCTATCTATCTGTCTGTCTGTCTGTCTGTCTGTCTGTCTGTCTGTCTGTCTGTCTATCTATCTATCTATCTATCTATCTATCTATCTAAGGTATATACAATATAGACAGTATAGTTTGTAGTGAATTATGTACAGATAAATATGAAGGCAATATGAACAGGTGGGAATAATTTGGTGTTAATATATGTGAGCAACTGTATAATTTTTCCACCCATCTATATTGTCTGTTTCTTCATCAGGAAAGTCCTTATTGTACTCATGTGTTTTATACTTGTTGTCCACCAGATAAGACAGGCAAAAGAGTAATTTCATTAACCCCCTCCTCTCTCCCCCCTCCCTTACTCCCCACAGTTTTACAACTTTGCCCGGTATCTTATTCTAATTGGCAATCATGAATTAAACGAACAGAAAAGGCTCTTTCTCTAGTTGTGCCTGTCGCTCTTGTGCCTTTTAATTGGCCTGACTTGATGAGTTTCCAAGATAGGAGTAGACAATACATCCCAATGATTGGCAATTCATTTGTTGCTATGTAATTAGGTGACTGTGGCAATAAACTGATGACAGGCACTCGTTCCAGCGTCTCATGGCTTTCTGTCTAATCATAGCTGACTCTGTTGTGGTCAAGTATGAACAATACAACCCATAGGCAAATAAAAATAACCCTTTAAAGTTAACAACATTGATAAGCCTGCCCTAACAGGAACGAGTAGATGTTTTGAAGTTGTGTTATAAACTGTCTGGTGCTTGACACGCTATGCTTGATGGAGTATATTTTAAGAGCATGTTAAACATATTTTGTTATCCTGTTGAGCATTACAAATGAACACAAACCCCTATATTTCATATCTTGAGAGTCACAAAAAGCAGCAGTTGGATTTAAATGGCTGTATAATGAATTATGTTGTATGTGTCATAAGCTAGCAATCCCTGTCATTAATTAGCTATCAATCCCTTATCTTTGATTGATAGAAACAGATGTTGCGCTTTTCCTATCATGGGGCAAAACAATAGAAGGCTAGTGCCACAGTAGGCAGTGCTGTATTGAGAAATGTTTTCTTCCTGAGGTGTGGACTCTGCTAAAGTTTAAAACCAGTTGCCCCACCTTTACCTAATCGCTAACATCTGGTCATGACATGCAATTAGCCTATCTATGCACTACAATTCAAATGTAGCACACAAAGTCAACGTTATCGCTCACAAACACTCCCTCTGGTCGCTGATTGGCTAGGCAAAATTGTGCAGCAATGTCAATGGAAGCACTGCCAGACCCTCTGTTCAAAATTAAATGAAGGGCCTAGCTTACCAGGCTAGTGCTACAGTACCTCTGTTCAATATTGTATTTTGTTACAGTACTCCATCAGGAGGGCTGAAAGCCATAAAATGTTGAAGTTATGTTGAACTGCATACAGGAATTTGTAATTGATTGAAGGCAGGCCCAATAGCATTAAAGTTGACAGAGAGTATCTGCCCACATATACAGTATCCTTACCCATGGGCATTTTATATCATACATACACATACACTTACCTTATTTCCTTCCAGGGTCAACTGTTCAAATGTGTCCTTGCTACAGCACTTTATGAAATAAAGGTAGCTAATAAATACCTGGGGTGCGTTTCTCGAACAACTTCCTAGGTTAGCATTCTACTACCATAGTTCTACCGAAGTTACCACTACCAAAGTGGCGAAACCCGACCGTTTCTCGAAGCACTCGTACTTCGGAAGAACTATCATTGTTGTTACTTCCAAAGTGGGCTCTACCGTTGTTCTCACTTCAGTGTGTGAAGCATGGAAGCAACGGAGGGAAAGCAGGGGAAAGCAGTTTTGACTGGATGGCTATCTTTTTTGTTGACATGCCATGACGGAGAATCCTTGTTGAAAGTATACGATGGTGATAATAATGATTAAGCTATGGCAAACATCTGGTTAAGCCAATTACCGCGTTAAAACGTGCATGTAGTGAAGGGAATTATATTGTTATAAATCCATAACTTTTAATAGCGTTTTGACGTCATCTGCCAATACTATTGATAAACTCCGAGACTAAGGCTATGTCCACATTAATGCGGATAAATACAAATTCGCTTATCCGTAGTAAAAACAATCTCCGTCCACACTGTCGTTTTTAGAAATGTCTGCTATCAAAAATTCCGAAATGTTGTGATTGTTACGTCACTCCAGTCCCGCCAAACTCCAGTGCACCTCAATGTTTTATTCTCCATTCCAAGCCGGCGTATTCGGATCTCTCCACTTCAGCGGTCGTTTTCCAAAAGCTCCGTTTGCCGTGTTCGAATTCGCCGTGTTAATGTGGACGGGAGGCGCAAACGAATACATTATTATGCGTTTGCATATGTATCCGCATTAATGTGGACAGGGCCTAAGTGACCACTGGCAGGTATAGCTCAGTGGCAAAGTGATGTGCCCCTGATACTGTTCCATTTAGTCACGAGTTCAAATCCTTTGCACACCTATGGTAGCATTTAGCCTACGTTCCACAATCACCTCTCACGACAACATTTTAAGCTGAGTAACGTGCGCTTTCAGTCACGGATCACGGATTGATACCTATACAATGCATTTCTTTTACATGTAGCCGTTTAATATTAAACCAAACTACAGATTAGAGCAATATAAAATACAACATTATTGTACGTGTGAGGCCACGTTTAGATTTCTCTAACATGACTCATGTCGGCCTCGAACCTAAGCATGTCGTCTCACATCTCAATAGTATACAATCTCTCAACCAGTTGCACCACTGATAATCACGTCAACTTGCCTCTTCAGCTCATAACAGGTTCCAACCAAACGTACATGATGTAGCTATTGGCAAACCTTCCAATTGAAGGCCAACTTCTAATGCAAATATCTTATAATCCTGCGGTCCAAACTCAGCGAAACTCAATCAGTTTGTGCAGGTGATCATAATATTGCTGTACAAACCACTACATGTTTAAGTCATGCCATACGGTTTTAACAAGGAAATTACATATCACGGATTGGCCATTTAACAATATCAACAGCTGTATTATAGTAACCTGTACACACCGATTGATTTTCACTGTGCCTGTGCTGTAGGATTACGAGCTATTTGCACTTTACAGTCAGAGATCTACTGCAAGTTTTGCCGTGCGTGGGGTCAACTTTTGTAGTAAGGCTCTTACTTCACCTCGAGAGCTGTAGTGAGACCTTCCTAACTTTACTTCGAAGTTTTGGCTTTACTTCGGAAGTTGCTCTGCTACGAAGGTTTCGAGAAACGCGTAGGAGGGTCTCTTCTACCGAAGTTCTCACTACCATAGGTGTTACTTCCGTAGAACTACCGTAGTGAGCTTCGAGAAACGCAAAGTAGCCTATCATATATGGTGCGGTACTTTGGAAGTCACAACAATGATAGTGGCTAGGAAGTTAGCAACTTTGCGTTCGAGAAACGCACCCCAGATTTTGTCATTATTCAGCACTTTCTTTTTTAGCATCCATTGTACATTGAGTTTAATTAAAGGTCTCATTCCATGAGAAACCATTTAGTACTTGCTCTTGTTGAAATACTATAGGTCACTCAGAGTTGCATATGCATGCTGCACATGAAAATGTTCTTCTACCCCAATTGCATCCATTAGCCAATAAAAGAAAATAGGCGGAAAAACAAAAGAAAAACAAAAGGCTAACACAGTGACATTCATTTGTTAATTAGAAAAAGCCATGCCACAGTTGTGATTACCGGAGGAGTCTCGTTGCAACACACATTTATTTAGTGAAATATAGGTAAGTGTGTGTGTTTGTTTAGAATGTTTAAATCTTCTATTTGGTGTGCTATGACCGAATGGGCTTTGGATGATTGTAGGCTGTCACTAGCATAGCCGAGAATCTGTCATTCTCCCAGCTCCATCTCCTCCACCAAACTAGACCAGCCTATAACAGGAGCAATAAAGCATTTTTTTCACCAAAACCTGCTAGCAGGGCATTCATTAATACTACAGACCACCGCAAAATTAATGAAAAAAGATGCAGTGACACTTTTAATAAAGTGCTAAATAAAGTGCTGAAGTACAGGCCATAACTGGTAAAAATAAGGAAACAAACGTTTCAGGGCTAACCAATCATCAGTGTTCCCAATTCTTTGCCCAATTATTCATGTGACAGATGGTGCTGGTGAATATGTTTATGTGTCTGCATATAGTATGTGATGTGCATATTCTACATACATACAATATGCGTTTGTCCTCCCTGTAAATGTTTGGAAGCGGTTATCCAATTGTGCAGTGTAATTAGGTGGGTAATTTCTGTGGTTTAGGGGCCCAAACTGAGTGCGTGTAATCTATTCTTTATGTTTGCAATGTTGGCATATGACACCCAACCCTCAGACATTATGTGACGGGATAATAATATTTAGCCAGGAAATTCACAAAATTTAATAAAAAAAATACTATTTATAGCAAGCAACCTGAAATGGAAGTGTTTTCAGTGCCAAGATAGAATGCAGTAAATAGTAATTGTGTGCCCCTAAACCGCAGCAATACCAAAAAGTGTACTGCATGATACCCTTGACATGTCTGGAGTCTGTTTTGTTCTGGGCTAGTTCTGAGGATGGGGACTAGGGAAGTATAGTGTCTGCTTAGGAGTGAAAGATGTGAAGAACTGATGAAAGAAACGATAGCTGAGGTTCTGAGGTTACAGGCAAAGGACAGGTAAAACCTTCACAAATAGTATACAAAACACTAATGCTGATTACTACTAAGTTAGGTTACGATGAAATTTAAGTTTGTGACAGTTTGTATAAAAAGAATAATACAATTAACAGTGATGTAGTGGTAAAAAAGAAAGGGTAAAGAGGTAAACAATATTCACAGCAGTAAAAATGGTGTGTGAATGATTTATTAGTGATAACATTAGTGATCACAAAAAGACAAATCAGTGCTGTTTTGTAATTTTAAAAGGTATATAAATGGCACTTATTTGTGTTTACCCACCATAACATTACTGATAACTAGATGTACCGCATAGCGGTACATGGTATGACCGCCGCAGTGTATTGAAATATGGGAACTGTTGGTATGATGAGTGTGTGGTAGAGCAGTGTTGTGAGGTGAGAATTTGTGTGGAAATGATTTCCTGGAAGTGGGCATGGATGTGGATTTTGAATGAATGACATTGTGTGTGTTTGTATAGTGTGTAGGAGTGATTTGTGAAAAGAATAGGCAAAATGAGATTTTGTACAATTACAGCAGCCCCTGTGGGCCCAATTTTAAGGCATGTGCTATGCTTTTAGAGGTCTTTTTGTTGATCGTGCATGACATATTTTATGCAGTTCCTACCTTCTTAGTCCAAGATATTGGCAATTCAAAATCCCAAATTTTGCATTTACTCATATCACTAGGTGGTGCTATGCTTCAAGTGAGTGTGTTTATAGGCTGGGTCGATATGCCTCTGTAACACCGACATACTAACACAAAAACGTTGTCTTGGGCAAAATTGTTGACGAGTTATTTAACAAAAACAGTTTTTTTGACACCTAGCTTCGGCGGTAAACATCCCTATGACAAAATGTCACAAAATGTAGTACACATGAACAGAAAGCTGTTTAGAGATGGCATGTCAACTTTGACCAAAGTTGAGCAATTAAAAGCCAAGATATGGACAATTGAAGAATTTTAAGCTATGTGTTAAATGTTCATTGACGTGTAACTTCGAAACGGTTTATCTCAAGATAAATCCTTTTATAACTTTTTGTCAGCATTGTCTGTAGATGACATATACCAAATTTGGTGAGATTCACATGAACTGCCTATCACGAGTTTGTTCAGATTCGTTTTCGCAATGTTAATATTTCACGGAAATTGTTCTTATTGGAAGTGGGCGTCGACCAGTGTTTTCAATGCGAGGGTCAATAGATTTCACGATAAAAAAAAAAATGTTGTAAACGTTAGCATTTTCTAGATAATAGGCAAAATGACAATTTGTACAATTACAGCGCCCCCTATGGACCAAATTTTATGGTATGTGCTGTGGTGTTAGAGGTCTTTGTGGTGATCGTGCATGATGTATTTTGCGCAGTTTCCACCTTCTTAGTCCAAGATATTGGCAACTCAAAATCCCAATTTTTGCATTTACCCATCACTAGGTGGAGTTATGCTTCAAGTGAGCTTTTATGGGCTGGGTCGATACGTGTTTGTAACACCGACATATCACAAAAATGTCATATTGTTGGGTGAAACGTTCATTGAGTTATTCAGCAAAGACTTTTGCCGGTCTCCCCCTCTTTAACGGACACTGGCACAGCGGGGCCTGGGGGACTAAAAGGCGTTATTCACTCACAAACTTCTAGGGCTACATGTCAAATGTCAAATGTGGTGGTACACTGAGTTGTGTCCTTCAAAGGAACGGAATGATGAGGATGATGGAACAGAACGGGCACCCAGCACACATAAACACCCTGTCCACTCATGTACCTGAAACCATGGATGGATGGATGGATGGATGGATGGATAGATAGATACATAGATTACAAATAGTGGCTCGTGAGCATGAATATTAGTGGGACACACATTAGCTCCAATGCTTGAACTGCTATCTATATATTTGGCAGAATTTCGTAGGTTAAGGGATTCAAAATCAATGTATGCATTAATTAAACTAAGAATGAATACTCAACATTTGAATGAAACAATAAGGGAAACTTAGCTTGCAGTAGCTGGAGCCTTTATAAATAATTTGTGGAATATTCAGCCAGAAGCGAGTGCTTTAATCATGTGTCCTGAATAACATACGCCCAAACAATGATGGTAAATCTACACAGACCATGACAGTCCTATCCCTACAAACCCTATTCTTTGTGCAATATTAACAAAGTCTCCAATGTCCATTCCTCAGCATGTTCACTTTAATTTTGGAGTTTTGGACCTTACCGTGGCCCTTGGCTTGCAGTAAATTAGGAAGTGAGTCATACTTACTTTAGACTGTCTGTGATACTGCAGAGAGAGCGAGGATCTGTCATTAGTGTATCCTCGCCCAAGAGGAGGACATGGGAAACATTAGCAGGGCCTGAAACAGCAGCAGAACAGAATTAAAGTGAATTAAAGTGCAAAGGGCATCTGGCCAGTTTTTGTTTTTTTCTTTTTTTACTCATCTCCAATTAGATGAAAAAAGGGGTTTAATTAAAATGCAGTCCTATATGTGTCCCCTTCCCCTCATTATCCACAGACCTAATTTTCCAATAGAGCTTGTAGAATCTCCCAAGATATGAGGCTATGCTTTTAATTGCCACCACAGTGCTTTGGCCAGATAAATCTGAAGGACAGGAGAGCAGAGGAGAAATTCAACCTGGGATGTAAAACAAGTTACAAAAAAGAGGGAGGGATGAAGCAGGTAAAGTCTAAGACAACTTCTGTGTGTGTTGTGTGTATGAAACAGTGAAGGTGATATAAATTAATGGTAAATGTTTGGTGGAAATATCTTTTCGAGGTGTTTTCTTTGGGATACTGTGGCTCTCAGAAAGGAGGGGAAACTGCCAGTTACTCTCACAGATAGTCAAGAGACATTTCATTTTCTTTTGTCAGATAACTTATAGGGACCAGTGGCGAATCTAGGCTATGCTGTGAAACTGCTCGGCACCCCCTGGCTCAGCGCATTTTCAAATATTATATTGTGCTTTGAAAATGAGTGCAACCTCCTCCTACAGCGAAGGCAGAACGAATTCGCGGAGGGACTCGATCTGACATTGATGAAACCCCAATAGGCTATCATGCAAATCAGATGGTTCAATAACCAATCAAATGAACGTTTTGCACCAGAGGCGGGAGTTAAAACATTTTCAGAAAAACCTGGCGGACATCCGAGCGGCTTCCAACATCAAACGTTTTGTTTAATCTAAAGAGTCTGTGTGACAATGCTTAACACTGATTAATGTAGAAATGCACCACGAACTCAAATAGGTTGCTCGATTTTACCATTTGACCACTCGATGTTTTAACTATTCAGGTAAGCTAATGGTTAGCATATTAGCACAACCAGCCAGCCACAAACTAATATTAGATCACTTCTTGCAAGTAGAGAACGATACCGTGGCACCTAAATGATATCTAGGGTCAAAACGCAATTGTCGTTAACCCATGTAGACACCGTGTTGTGATATTGAGTGCGGTTAATGTATAAAAAACAGCCGTTAGCTGTATGCTATCTTGCTGGATGTGGAGGGAGTTTGACGTCTGCCTGCCGCCAACGGCTGACCGACGAGATGATGACTATTTCGGCTGCAAATGAATCGCTGCCCCGCTGGGCATCTCCTGGAGCTTTTGGCGAATAACCTGGGCATAACCTGCTGTTTACAGCTGGTATCTCATGGGTGTGACCATTCTAAAAAACTACTGTGGATATAAACACCGCATTTTAGGGGATGTGGTGCTGTCCCAAAGGCGTAGGAGCGTAGGCAGAAATGGAAACACCTATGGGAAATGTCAACCCGGAAAAGGCCCAATAGCCTTTAGCATTCCCTTGACTTCCATTAATTTTAACGTCACTTTAAAATCAAACAACTTTACATGAGAAGCACTCTGTTGTAAACCGGAGAGGACACAGCAAAACATATTTGTTTCGATC
Source organism: Coilia nasus (assembly GCA_027475355.1). Taxonomy (NCBI): domain Eukaryota; kingdom Metazoa; phylum Chordata; class Actinopteri; order Clupeiformes; family Engraulidae; genus Coilia; species Coilia nasus. The sequence continues at coordinate 33,895,500 of CM050203.1, forward strand.
GGAAATCTGTCATGTTATGGCCTTGTAAGAAACGTTTATCTGAAATTATGATAAAAACTAGATGTACCGCATAGCGGTACATGGTATGACCGCCACAGTATATTGAAATGTGGGAACTGTTGGTATGATGAGTGTGTGGTAGAACAGTGTTGTGAGGTGAGAATTTCTGTGGAAATGATTTCCTGGAAGTGGGCATGGATGTGGGTTTTGAATGAATGACATTGTGTGTGTTTGTGTAGTGTGTAGGAGTGATTTGTGAAGGCAAGGAATAGGCAAAATGAGATTTTGTACAATTACAGCGCCTCCTATGGACCAAATTGTATGGCACGTGCTGTGGTCTTAGAGGTCTTTGTGCTGATCGTCCATGACGTATTTTGTGCATTTCCCACCTTCTCGGTCCAAGATATTGGCAACTCAAAATCCCAATTTTTGCGTTTACCCTTATCATTAGGTGGCACTATGCTTCAAGTGAGTGTTTATTGGCTGGGTTGATACACCTTTGTAACACCTACATACTAACACAAAATCGTTGTCTTGGGCAAAATTGTTGACGAGTTATTTAACAGAAACTGTTTTTCAACTCCTAGCTTCTGCGATAAACATCGCCCCCTATGACAAAATGTCACAAAATTTTGTACACATGAAAAGAAAGCTGTTTAGAGATGGCATGTCAACTTTGACCAAATTTCAGCAATTAAAAGCCAAGATATGGACTTTTGAAGAATTTAGGCTACGTGTTAAATGTTCATTGATGTGCAACTTCGAAACGGTTTATCTTAAGATAAATCCTTTGATAACTAACCCACGGCGACGGATTGTTCCAGAGAGGTCAAAGAGGTAGAAGGAGGCCATATGTTGGAGTAAGGCAAAATGTGTCGTTCTCCAAGACGTGCTCTTTTATTTTTTACCTGCTTCCAAAGAACATGAGCCGCACACCACAGCAGTCAGATGAAGTATCCTATTTGATGTCAGGGCTTGGTCGGAGAAATGTTTCTATGTCAGAGGACAGTGACCATTCCCAGGTACAAACTAATTTACAGCTGATCTTATATTAGTCTTTCGGCCTGTGTCAGATCTGTCTTGGGCTTAAGTTTTATCTTCTCTTAGATCACATCACTTCTTACCCAGGAGTTCCCCAAAATGGAAAATTTAACTGGGGGATGGCTCCTCTACAAAGCCGCAGGTTGAATTTACTGAACTAGACCTCAAGCTATTTAATTCAGATTAAAATTATTATGAAAGAGCAACATAAATGTTAAGTGTGCACGTTTGTTCTTTCTGTATAGGAGGAACTGGACAACGCAAACTAAACTTGCTTCCACCCGAAGTAGAGGGGTACTCTGCCAGACAGTTAAAAAGTGCTTCTAACAATGGCAAAAACACACTATTCATTATGACTGTGCAAGAAGAACTTGAAATGACTCCCCTCCCACAAGACGACAGTTTGTTTTCAAAAATGCCCAAAAGTGACTGTACAAAATGTGGGTCAAGCATGCCGGTGCATGCTCTGCTATTCCACCTACAGGAATGTCAAGGGACACTACAGGTTCACTATTTTACTAACAAACCTATAATGATAAAAAATATGCACTACGTACTTTTGTTTACAATGCATTCATAGGCCTGCTATTTACAACACAGTATTCTATAGAGTTGTTGACAGGGTTCATGATAAGGTTCATGATCCTGATGAGGTGTAAATGACTTCTTGAATCTTTCTGGTGTACTTTTTAACGTTAGGAATCTGTTAAATGTTGCACCACTAACAAATTAATAATATAACTTTACTGCTTACTTTAGCACTACATTTAACCAGTACCTAAAGTAATTTTCTTTAAATGATGATGCCCCTTTTAAAGTGAAAATTCTTTCTTTTTTATTGTATTTATGGAATGTAGTAATTTACAGCGTGTACAGTATTATTTCTTTCAAAATTCAGGGCTCTGAAGCATGTGATGAGATGCCAGAGGATAATGCAGTATGTCCAGTGTGTTCATGTGTATTTTCCTCTGACACAATTGAAATGCATGCCAGAACGTGTGGTGAGAGGTATATACTTTGATTTATTAGGTCAGTTGACAAATGAGTACAGTTTTGTCCAATAGACAGTCTATCCACAAAGTAATCAAAAGAAGTTGTGTAATATACCATGGTTGCCATGATTTTTACTGTGTATATCACAGAACATTTATCAGAAACATGGATATTATCTACATACTGTCAAACGTAAAGAATTCTGGTAATATTTTCAAACTTTTTTTTTTTTTTTTACTTTTTACATGACACTATTTGCTGTTGTGAAATAGAAACAGGTTTGTGAATGTCAGAATTACATTAATCATTGTGTTGTGTTTATACTATTAGGGACAACCATTCATCAGATGGTGCAGCTAGAGACGAGTTGGAGGTCCTAGAAGGGCCATCCACAAGTTTCTCAGTAGTAGCACCCACTGATTCTACTACAGATGGTATAACAAGATTTTTAACAGGTGTAATTGGAAAAAAATATTTATGGGTTACACACATTCAATCTGATTTATGTTTCCTTACTATACTATTTGAACAGAGTGGCAAGTAGTCTCGGACCCTTCTAAAGCTGCCATACTATTCAGAGAGGCTGTTCTTAAAACACATGACTCTGGCCCCCCACTGCGTTTAAGGATGGATTTAAGACAGAGCCCAGAAAAAGTGAAAAAGTGCGGGCCTCCACGCAAACTTCATGGCTGGCGTACGCACGTTTCTAGTGCATTTGGTCAGTTGGCGGCACATAGAGGCAATGCAGCGCAATAACTTCAGGTGTACTCACTCACGAGTCATGACATAATATTGCAATTTGCGGCTAGGTAAAGGTGGCTTTAAACGTCAGGATGCATGATTTTAAACACACTTCAATCATGGGTTATTGTTTACACGCATAATGTGACACTGTTGGGTTAACTTTAACAGATACATAAAACTATAATAGCTATACTGGAATCAAGGACATCGGAAGCCGCGGTAAAATCATATTCAGGGATGACTGCTTATTAAACATTGCATATTTTCAGGACTGTGGATGTCATTCATGCTAATATATCTCCCATGAGATGTTTGTCGCTCAATACTTGACAGTAGTATAATCAGAGGCGGATTTAGCCACGTGGGGGCCCTAGGCAAAATATAGATGTGGGGCCCTTATATTTGAAACACACACCTAAGTCAAATAACCATCCCTATACCTCTTGGCTTACCGCAATGAACCAAGACTGCAGTACCACCAACAATGGTCTTATTACAATGATCTTAACTCTCCACAGCAAATCAGTTTCAGATTACTCCAGCATTTGCTAAAATGATTTGTTTATTGCTTAGATCAAATGAGAGAGATAGAGAGAGAGAGAGAGCACTGTTATGCTCCATGTTTGAAATCATGTTTGAAAACTGCCAGAGACAAAACCTGATCTTGTGCTAGAATACAAAATGGAGATGGAGCCAATGGAAACTGCTATTTACATTTCAACAGGACTGATGAAAATATTTTTTGTGTGTATGTGGACAGGAATAACAATGTGTGTGTGTGAGGAGAGAGAGAGAGAGAGAGGGAGAGGGAGAGAGAGACACAGAGATACAGAGAGTGTGTGTGTGTGTTTAGGGTAGCAGTTAGTAAAGTTCTCAAAAAAGATTGATTAGTAAAGATTGAGTGGTGTGTGTGTGTGTGGCAGCAGATGTAAAAAATGAAGTTAGTTTTGGCAGTGTGTCTGTATTCCTTTTGTTTTCTGCCCATTTTTTTTCTTTTAGCATAGCCACTCATAATTCCGCTTCATGTTTACAGTTCCCGCTTTGGTTTGAGTCACGTTGTGTCACGCATTGCTACATATGGACTAGTCCAATGCACAACAGTGAAGGGGGGTATGTGTCCTGGGACAAATATTGTTTAAACATTAATTCAGTATTATTCTGATATTTACTGGAATAATATTTTTTTTAATTTATTTACCGCGGCTTGGCTGCTCATATTTGGGGGCCCATAAAGAAGGCAAATTTGGTGGGGCCCTAGGCAAATGCCTAGGTTTGCCTATACCAAAAACCGCCTCTGAGTATAATGAGACTAGAGTTGTTGATGTTGCGTGGAGTAACCATAATATGAAATCAATCAATCAAACATTAAAGCGGAATTTGCAGCGATAGCCGGTTTTCCAAATGTAATCGTAGCGATCGACTGCACACATATTTATAAAGGCGCCATCTGAGGGGAAATATGCGTATGTGAACAGGAAACATTTCCATTCAATAAACGTACAAATAATATGTGATGCCCAAATGCGCCTTACAAATATCGTAGCAAGGTGGCCTGGGGCAACCCATGACTCCTTCATCCGGACTAACAGCGTGGTTGGGAATAGGCTGGAAGCTGGCAGAGTGCGTAATGGGTGGCTACTTGGTAAGAAATTTAACACCTAAAGTGAATGTACTGGAAAATATACACATGATGTATAGTTTATGCTGTAATTATTCTAATCATTCATAGGAGACAGCGACTTTCTTTTTCACATCCACTTTTATGTCGGACCATTTTTTTTTACATCAGCACGGCCCGTGTTTCTGACCTTACCACACTTACTGCCTTTGCCACATTTGTCCAGGCAAGTTGTTTTGTTTTGGTGATGATTCCGGTGGAAAGTGAACCAAACAAGATTTTGTGTCTGGCCTCCACCTCCAAAATCAGCACATTCACCTCGCATGCCAAAAAGTTTTTTTCCTTCCTTTTTCCATATCCATTCTCTCAACGGAGCACTACTACAGACCTATTTATACTAATTAGCATATTCAATGTGGGGTACTTGAGGGAGGAGACAAGGCGGAGAGTCGGGCTCGTGCATGTGCGCTGGATTTCACATGTACAAAGAGAATGTGCGTGGAAACCTGCTTACGCACGGATTGATACATCTGATTTTTTTTGTGCGTACGCATCTTTCCAGATTTTTCGCGTACGCACAGATTCAGTAGGAAATCCACGCAAGTGTATTTCTGGACAGGACAATTGTTGCATTCTATAAAGCACACCAAAAAAACTGGGCAGGTCCATTGACTTGCAAATTGGAGGGTAAGAATTACACAAACTTAAAAATGATGTGCTCTATTGCGTTGAATTGAACACTTCTTATGGTTCAACCAGAAAGATTGATTGAAGAAAGATGATTATGATTATATTGAGTATGTTGATGAAGATAATGACATGTATGATGATAATGATGGTGACGAGAACGATGATGACATGGGTTATATTGATGAGTATGATATTGATGATGATGATGATGATAATGATTACGATTATATTGATCATGGTGATGATGATAATGATATTGATGATGATGACGAAGATGACGATGATGATGATGACGAAGAGATGATGATGATGATGATAATGATATTGAGTTCTTTGATGATTATGATAGTGATGATGATGAAGATGATTTTAATGATGATTATGATTATATTGAGTATGTTGACGAAGATAATGACATGTATGATGATAATGATGGTGACGATAACGATGATGACATGGGTTATATTGATGAGTATGATATTGATGATGATGACGAAGATGATGAGGATGATGACGAAGATGACGATGATGATGACAAAGAGATGAAGATGATGATGATAATGATATTGAGTTCTTTGATGATTATGATAGTGATGATGATGAAGATGATTATGATTATAATGATTATGTGGATGATGATGATAATGATGATTATGATTATATTGAGTATGTTGATAAAGATAATGACATGTATGATGATAATGATGGTGACGATAACGATGATGACATGGGTTATATTGATGAGTATGATATTGATGATGATGATAATGATTACGATTATATCGATCATGGTGATGATAATGATATTGATGATGATGACGAAGATGATGAAGATGATGATGATAATGATATTGAGTTCTTTGATGATTATGATATTGATGATAATGATTACGATTATATTGATCATGGTGATGATGATAATGATATTGATGATGACGAAGATGATGATGATGATGATGATATTGAGTTCTTTGATGATTATGATATTGATGATAATGATGGTTCGGCGCAGACCAGGGATTTTACCATACATGACACATGGCAAGCAATGACGGATACCCCACAATAGTGCAGATAATGACGGATGCAGTGTGAACACCGGAAACAATGACAGGTGCACCCACTTCGCATAGTGAATATAAAAGCGACGACCACCACCAGACGTTGAAGCTTACCTTGAATTCTGGAGAATGCCAACTGAAAGTCGTGAACGACTTGATCATCGGATCTGACGTAAGATTCGAAAGCAGAGGACGACCATCTCCCCAGCCTTTGGATGGTCGTTGGAGGTATGCCACGTTGTGCCGCTGCCGTAGCAGCGCCGATGCGAAACGAATGGCCGGTATAGACAGAGGGAGACGACCCACAACTCCCCACCACCATTGATAAATGCATTCTAAACCAGTGAAGTGATATTGGCAACTCGAGTGTTGGCGCAGACGATGACGGACGCCTTGAGTAGTGGCGGAGATGACAGATGAGACACAGTCCATGGTGGATGCTTCAGGTCTCAGCACAGACATAGTACAGTTCGTTTACAATACACTGCACATAGCAAACAATGACGGATTCCTCCAGTAGGAACACGGACATTTGAGAGATGTCACAGGTAACACCATGAACAGTGACGATATGAAAAGTGACGAAAACGACCACCACCAGACGTCGAAGCTTACCTTGAAATCCGAGGAGTGCCATTTGAAAGACTGAACGACACGATCATCGGACCTGACGTAATATTCAAAAGCTGAGGACGACCATCTCCCCAGCCTTTGAATTGACAGCAGCAGCGCCAATACGAACGAATGGCTTGTATAGACAGAGAGGCGGGCGAAAAAATTTTAGCTCGGCTGAACTGTACGCAAATGAAGAGCGGTGTTTGCTGAGTTTGCTGACCAATACATTACAGATAGCAAACAATGACGATACCTCCAGTAGTAACACAGACATTGAGAGATGTCACAGGTAACACCATGAACAGTGACGATATGAAAAGTGACGAAAACGACCACCACCAGACGTTGAAGCTTACCTTGAATTCTGGGGAGTGCCATTTGAATGACTGAACGACGGTATCATCGGACCTGATGTAACATTCAAAAGCTGAGGACGACCATCTCCCCAGCCTTTGAATTGACTTCGGAGGTATACGGCGTTCCGCTACTGCTGCTGTAGCAGCAGCGCCAATTTGAAACGAATGGTTTGTATAGACCGAGAGGTGGGCGAGGCGGGCGAAAAAATTGAGCTCTGCCGAACTTCATGCAAATAAAGAGCGGTGTTTGCAGACCAATACATTACACGTAGCAAACAATGACGGATTCCTCCAGTAGGAACACAGACATTGAGATGTCACAGGCAACACCATGAACAGTGACGATATGAAAAGTGACGAAAACGACCACCACCAGACGTTGAAGCTTACCTTGAATTCTGGGGAGTGCCATTTGAATGACTGAACGACACGATCGTCGGACCTAATGTAATATTCAAAAGCTGAGGACGACCTTCTCCCCAGCCTTTAAATTGACAGCAGCAGCGCCAATACGAAACGAATGGCTTGTATAGACAGAGAGGCGGGCGAGGCGGGCGAAAATTCGAGCTCTGCTGAACTTTACGCAAATGGGGAGCGATGTTTGCTGAGCGGTAACCAGCAACTTCTCAGTTGGAAGGCAGCAGGTGGAGAGATAAACATTTCAAAAAGGCTACTCAGGGTTGGACAGCCAAGAGTGGACATGCTACACCACTGTTAAGATTACGAAGACGAAGATATAATGGCCAAACCACTGTTAATCCACCGCACCTGGGACAATTAGCCTGCAGAAATAAAATAAGTCAGTCAGTTAACAATGCTGCATGCATGAACCATTAAATGAGTACCTCAATACGGAACGGAACCTGAGCGAAATTTTTTGTGATGTACTCACTGCAGATGAATTTAGACCTCATATTAGCGTGCCGATAGCACGGTTTCCCCGCTAGCAAACGAAAGCATCAGGATTTCTACCGGGTAGAAACTAGCCCCCACAGAACTTGACTATGGTCAGATGATTTATAGGAAGCTAACCTGGAAAACGCCACCTAAGTATACTACTGGTTACAACGAAATTCACCCACATGACAACTTTCACACTCTAACATATTTGTACGAGCTTACCTTAAACATACACCGTCAACGAGTAATCCGTGTTAGACTGATATGCCCATTTTGATTGATAGGAAGCTAACCGGAGCTAAGTTGCATAGCAACCATGTGAGTTTAGCCTGCAATAACAGGACATTGCAAACGAATTTGGCCGTCGATGTACACATCCCAATCATCGATCAGTTATGTGAGAAGAAAACTTCAAAACCAGACGCTGAAAATACATTTGGTATCCCTCTACACAAGCAGACCTCGTCGAGTAGAAGCATGGTAGTATATTAGGGTGACCATATTTTCATTGGTGAAAACCAGGACACCCAGGCGGTGGGGGGGGGGGGGGTGTTGTTAAGTAAAAGTCACAAACAAAAATAACTTCAATTACAAATAAATTTATGTTTTTTTTATTCAAAAGGTGCACAAGATATTTATGTTATTCAAAATGTATTGATTCAAAAAGTGCTTTACAATTTCTCTTATGAATGCACACAATGAAAGAAATAATAACAACTTCTCTCAGTATTACACATAACACATTTAACAATAACATAACACATTTTAATAATAACAACAGTTAACAATAACTCTCAACAACACTGATACTCCGTTAGCCTCAATTTCAGTCATACAATGTCTGTTGTAGGCTATTGGAAAAGGTTAGCAATTGTCTTCTAAAAAATAAATTAAATAACTATGGTGGTGTTTCACAGTGTGAAATGACCAGGTAGCCTCCGCTGCATTCACAGCATCCTCGTTACCTGGTCTCACGAAATACATGCTGATGGAACTGGCGCTGCTCTCGCCTCGAACAGCCTTTTTATGTTTTTCGGTGTCCAGGTGGAATTTTAGGTCCCTGGCACCACCACTGGACAGCGAGACATAAGTGCCTGCTTTGCACTGTGCACAAGGCTTCCCGCTTGTCTCGCCCCGGTCGAGGGCTGCCTGCACTGACGCACCAAGTGGCTCAGGGGTGAAGTCACATATAGTGCCGTGCGCAGTGGCCTAGTGCCTGTCATTTTACTGGTCCAATGAAACCAAAGCCGTGTAAGAAAGGAACTGAATGAAAGGTAATTTTAAAAACCCGGACATTTCCTAATTTTCTAAAAAAAAAAAACAGGACACCCCGGACAGGACGTAAAATACGGACATGTCCGGGGAAAACCGGACGGTTGGTCACCCTATAGTATATTAGCTAACAACCTTAGCGAAATCTGCAAAGTAGCACTGACGAGACAGGTAGCACGACGGCTAACGAAACATGAGCTAATCGCTAGCAAACACTGTTAGCAGCTCAACATTTTAGCATAGTTATCATCATTTATCAGACTGCCAAAAGCATACGAGCACCACGATGAATGTGCTAACTATCCCAAGAAACCCTCTGAGGACGAGAAAATTGCGCGTACCATCGAGGAGGTACAACCCACGGACGTATAATACACATGTACGGCAAACAACATAAAAAGGTGTATGACCCATCATACATATCTACATCAACGGAATGATGTCGTCAGAACGAATGAAACGAAAACCAAGGTTAGGTACTGAAACAAGCAAAGGGCAGGTTAGGTATAATTGGCACGGCTCCGGGGAAGGGAGACCTTAAACCGGAACAGACTGGAACTCGGGAGAAAATCCAAAAAAGCCGGGCGGCTTGGGGTTTGATAGAAATATTGACGTTGGCCAACAGGCAGCGAGTGGAGAAAATCCTTTAGGAGCAGTACGGGCAGCTAAATTACGAATCCTACTATGGCGACGCCACAGTGAGCCAAACTCGGCTTCTGATTGGGTGGAGATTTAGTGAAGACCAAGTATTCTCGCTGTAGACTAAAGGTAAGTGCTGCCCCTTTTATTTTATTTTCAGTAATAATAGTATTGTTTAAGATATTTTAGATATTTGTATGTCTAGGGTTAGGGTTAGGGTTTAGATTATCTCTATCTTTTACAGTATTTACAGTTATCCTTTGGCAGCTTCCGCGTTTCAGTCTGGCGTTGAAGTTCGACCAATCAGAAGCCGAGTTTGGCTCACTGTGGCGTCGCCATAGTAGGATTCGTAATTTCGCGTACGGGCATATGCAAGCAGGAAAAAGCGAACTGGTATTGTATCCTCATGGAATCAGAGATGTCTGATGTTGCGCGAGGGAAAATGCGTCGAACCGTTCGACTCGAACGACGGAATACACCTGTGAGCAGCAAAGCAGGAAGGTAAGATGACGTTTTAAAAACGGGTGCTACGTGCTGATTGGACGATAGATAATTGATGACGCGCATTACGTCTTCCTGGTAGAACCTCTCGCTGCGCTTACATTTATACTAGGGGAGTCTGCTATTGGAGAAGGGGTGACCCGATTCTTCTTCTCCATTTGCATGCAAAAGCTGAGATCAGGCTTTTCTTTGAACTGTGGTGAATATAAAATTTTATTCTGTGCAAATTATTTTTTTAAGAATTGTAGGTTGATCAATGAACAGAATGTTATCTGTTAAGGTTGGTATATTTGACATTTTGAATGCAGTAAATGCAAATGTCACTCGGCTTTTTGAAGGTGAGCCAGACTACTTTCTTCCTTCACCATCGTCACTGCTAGTTGACAGCGACCTTTTCCTGATGGCCGGAAGGATGCTGGGACATAGTTTTCTCCATGGTGGCCCAAGTTTTGTGGGGATGAGCCACGCAATACTACATGTCCTCCTTGGACTGCCCAGATGTCAACATTCGTGAAACAATCACACTGGTGTGTTGAGTTGAAATAACTGAGAGTTGAAATAATGTGAGTTGAAATAATTGTCCAAAACAGTTAACATTTTCCTAATATCATGCTTGCATTGTTTCTTTTTTACAGCTTGATGGAACATCAGAGCTATCAGAACAAGATAAAGCTTGTGTTCAGGATTTGGCCTGTGCGTGGGATCTTCCCAGAGTACACGAGAATAACCGAAAATGGTTATTTGAAAAAATGCTTCTTCATTCTGTGAGTCCGACATTGCAGTTACTGTATTCCTAGAGAGCAGCAGATAGAGCAAAAGATGCAATGGGCACTTAGTCTAGGCATTTAACCCTTGTGCCTGACTTAAAGCTTTTTTTCCATTAGGGTCTCTTGGGTACAAAACTGTCCACATAAAAAGACTGCCATAACAGATAACGAGTTTAGTTTTAACCAACATCAGTCCTCATAATATATGTGACATACCAATTAATTTTCAGGATTTTAATATGTTTCATATTTTTCACCCCTTTTCACTGATTTATGGTTCACACTTCATTATCTTGATTTATTTCACCTGTGCACTCAAGTCCTGTTTAAACACACCCCTTTTGTGATGTGTGTTAATTTAATCTTGTATTTCTTTTCTTTCAAAAGTACCCATATGTCCCCCAATTGCCCTGTCTTTTTTCCCCACACATTTCCACAATACACATATCAAATCTCTCGAGAACATAGAAATGTTTTGTATTGTGACTTAATCATAATCAGTGTTGGTGTCAGAAATCAGGTCACGTATGATTAGTTAATCTCATACCATCCATACACCCAACTGCAGCATGTGAATCTTTCATATTTAGTTTAAGAACCCATTTTGTAAAAGTTAACTGGACATCTGACCTGCAGCATCCAGCAATGACCGGAAAGAACTCCTGCGTTTTTGGACTGGATGGGAGGTCTTGCCGCGGGAACTTACAGTGGCAATGACATCATCTACAGTAAGTACCCAACAACAGCAACTTGTCTTGACACACTCCGTCTTCCCAGTCATTACACTGATTTCACACAGTTTCAGTTTGCGCTAGCCTGTTGCATTTAGAACTTCACTACTTTTTACCGTTTTGGCCCAGAAGGCTAACAATAGTAATGCTAAGGGCAACGTGCCAATTTTCATTTTACACTGAATTATCCCTTTAAATTGCAAGCATATTCTGCACCACTTGCAGAGTTGCCAGGTAATGGTCTGTGCCAAAGGCCAAAATGGAGCCATTGGATTAACTCTCTGTTTCAACTGCTCCATTTGTGAATTGTTCAAAGAGCAAGCGATTAAAGGCACAGTAACCCCAGGGTTGGAATCTGTTCTCAGACCACTGCTATCCCAGTCAAGCAGGGGAATGTTCAGCACCTGAAAGTGATATTAAAACAAGTCATGATCACATGTGAAACTATTGTTCACTATCTTGGGATAAAATATATATTTTAAAAAGGTGCCCTCTTCATCTAAAAGAATTCTGTATGTTAGAAAACTGGTTTAAAACAGTACATTATTCCAGTCTCAGGAGCACAGAAAGAAGACTGTGGAAAAATGCAAAAACCCATTTGCCAGAATTGCAAATTGCACCATATAGGTATAAAATGGTTAACATTTTGTATTCTCTGGTTCTGCTACTGGATTGTATGGAGGCTGAAATGTGCCACGGATAATTAATTAAATAGACCTTTAAATAATTAATTAAATGTGTCATTAATTTATTCAAAGTTTAATTAAATTATTAAATTTGACGTTAAATATGTATATAATTAATTGAATCCTGATTTATTTAATGTAATTGTTTATATATATTTCTTTCGCTATTTAATTAATTCTAGCATTCTATTAAATTATTTCATAGCGCATGTGTTGCAGCATTTCATTAAATAATTTTATCTGTCAACCGCACCCATCAAAGTCAGTAGGCGGCACCAAAGCCGTCTTCGGGCGGGACTAACGCCAATCTGGTTTGATCAATTGCTTTGGTCTTCACCTTCACCTTGCGTGTGCAGAAAACATGGAGGGTACAGATGATGTTCATGAAATCTGTAGAGACTATAGGCCTATCTCACGCCGCCATATTGGTTTTGTAGTGAGAGTAAAAATACTTCCGGTCTCCAGTCAACAATGGCGGCGTACTGTGGACTTTTTTTCAAAGTCACTAATAAACCTACTGAAAATCACTTTCAGCGATGTTGAAATTATTATTAGGAGAGAGAGTGTCATCAAACGATCCAGACTGGACCATGGATATAAGCTCTTCCATGAGCAGTTTATTTAATTATAAAGGTAATGTCAGTAATGAGTAAGCTTCAGAAATGTAGCACTAGTAGGAAAGTTAAGTTCAGATCGCTAAATCACATTAATTCAAACACTTATCAATTTGAACTACAGCGACAAAACTAGTCGTTGTCATAACGTAATAATGTTTAGTGTGTATTTGTGTTCGTACTTGCATGTTTTGACAGTGTCCAGTGTAGTAGAGCTGAACCTCGTCATTTGCGCACGATGCTACCGGACTTAAAAAAAGAACGAGGAACCCCACAACCTTGAGGTGCAGTGATCATAGCAATACCACTGAGGCTCTGTCCAAAGTGTTCACTCTTTCAAAGTGCAGTACATTTGCTTAGTTATGGTGCTACTCATCACATATGATGAATGAACGGATATTTCGAATATATATGCCCCGAGGGGAAATGGACAACCACCACAGGAAAATAAAACATTGCTAACCCGGGCATGTGTCTATCGACTGATTACATTTACGACACTGTAGGCATTTCACAACCAATTTGCTTACCTTTCTGAATATAATCTGTCTCAGCGCTCTTGTGTTGTTACCCAAAAGTAAAGCTGCAGGGTGGGTTTTCCCGACTAGGTCTCTTGGCATTAAATACTGTAGATGACGTGGGTACGGGTGTTCATGCGCTGCTGGTAGAGGAATGTGTGCAATCACGTTATTGCACTCCTCTATCAGACAGCGCATTACAGCACCATGGGCATTGCTTCAGTTCCTCTCCCCTTGGCTTCTACCAGCCTGCCCTAAGCATGGCACAAACCACGCACGCAGGTAAACATTTCTACTGGAATAGCAAACTTTTAATTGGCAAGAAAAGTTAAGCAAAAACATTTTGTGCATTTTACAACTTACTACCCACTTTCAAGGAGATCGTACCAGAAGTGATTGACCAGCTGGTCATTAAAAAACCAAAACAGTCTGGCAGCTCTGGAGTGAAGTCAACCCTCTATATGCCCTATAAAGGTTGGTGGATCAGAACTGTGCTAATTTATTAAAAGAAGAGGAGGTAGAGCGCTTCTAGTATCCCTCAAAACCCAAAATGTGCTAATTTATTGTCAATGAAACAAAATATGATTGAGCTTCATGCGCTTGAATTAACAATGGAAATATTTGAAATGGTCTTATTTAATAAACAAAAAAAAAAACAGACACACACAAACAGATTACAATACGATGAGCACTCCAACCCAACCCAACAACAGTAAGTCGCTTTCACGAGGTCTTGCATGCCCGCGGTGAGGAGTCTATGCAGCGGCTGGCTACACGCATTCTAAAGGGTACCCGCCAGACCGCTGCTATGAGGAGGGGGCTGGAGCTGGAGCCGGAGGTGCTGAGGTCGCTCAGGTGAATGTATATGCCTCTGGTTTTGTGGTCCACCCAGATGCACATCATCTGGGGGACAGCCCAGATGGAAGAGTGGTGGACCCCACAAAAATCCCACTCTTTGGCCTCATTGAGGTGAAATGCCCCAATGCGCAGAACACCTTTGAGGCCACACACATTAAGGTTGTGGGTGGGAAGCCACAGCTAAAACGGGGCCACAAATACAGGACACAGGTCCAGGGTGGTGACTGGCCTCAGGTGGTGTGACTGTCGCCGACACAGCTGGTGACCTCAGAGGATCTGGCGTGATGATCCCTTCATCACTGCAATGAAACAACAATTAGATGTCTTCTATTTTAACATATTTATAGATCAATATTTAAAAAAGTAGTAGTGTGTGCATGTGTGTCCTTGTTTATCTAGCTCTTGTGTACTTGCATGTTCTTGTGTACTATGTGTATTGTTCAGTGTGTTACGTTTAACAAAACTTTTTAAAAGCACATTAAAAAAAAAACAACTACTTACCTCGCAGTAGGTTTCTGTTGGGTCAGCTGTGGCCTAATGGTTGTGGAGTTCGTCTTGGAATCGGGGGGTTGCAGAAACTACACTATATGAACAACAAAATAATTTCAAACATGTCAGACTTATTAATCAAAAGATATTCAAAACACTGTACCCAGCAATGTGCAGCTAATGAATTTCTTACTTGTTACTTGCTCTTAAAGGGGCAAGTGGTGAGCTAAATCCAGTGCCCGTGTTAAGTGCAGTAGTTTAATCTAGGGGTCCCGTCTCAGCGGTTGCCTCTAAGCCCATCCTCTGTGCTTTACTCCAGTATACCAACACGCGTGCTGAAGGTTCAATAGCCTGCCAGAATTTTCTGAAGATGCATGCTGATGGGAACCTCATACAGTAATGGAAATCACCATCTCTGGCACAATATCTAGATAGCTGGAACTCCTGCATGAGCATAAGTCTTCTTACTTGGGTCTCTTCTTCCCTTGCCAAGGCTACATCCAATGCACCTGATGTAAACACAGAAGAAATTTTTGTGTGATTAGAAGCAAACAAATTAATTTACCACCTCCACTGCATCTTAGCAATACTCTGTCATATGCAGTACAACTACTGTTGTGCTATACATTGGACTTTGTGCAATATGACTGCTGTTCACACCATTTTTGCTGCTGTGTGTACCCTGCATCTTCTTTATCTATAAATGGTTACTGTAAATGTCTCTTTAGGCTTGCATATATTTGTTTTATATTCTTATTTGTATATACTGCTGCACATTCAGACACTATTATACTATTCTTATCTACTTCACTGTGAATTTGTTGGCTGGTCCGATCGTCTCACTATATTTGTGTGCTTGTGTGTTTGCCATCTACTCGTTTGCATTTTGACAAAAAACGGGCTGAATGTTTATTTTTTTCCATACAACCTGTACTAGACTACACTTTCATGTACTAGACTGAATTGAACACGAGGAAACGTTTGGATAGAAACTGTTATCTCGACATCTAGGAACGTGGATATTAAATTCCCTGCCCTTCATTTTCAAATTTGTCTAATCATTGCTTGGCAAATATTTGATCCCTTGTTTTAATGTGATAAGTTGACGTGATACTATGTGCTTGGTGTCGTTGGAAAGCTGGGATTCTATACTTTCTTCTGATGTGCGTGCCTCATCTATCCGATCACCGGTTCGCAGGTAATGTCAACGAGAGTAATGCCTGTGCAAAGCGCTAATATGAGAGATGTTAGCGAATTTTTAAATATTAATATCTCGCCGATACTGATCTCAATAAGCGGGAGGTCACCTTGTAAAGCCCGGGTTCTGCTGTTTTGTTTGGTATAAGTGCCATCTCTCTACAATGTACTGTTCCGGAGTAATTTAGCAGAGAAGAATGGGTGTAAATTTGGACGCATTTGGCCCATAGGGTTAAGTATCGTGTTGCGCTATTTTTCTTTGATAAGAAATGAGAAACTGACTAATCAAAATGTCGTTTATATTACAAATTTACCATTACATCAAAACACTTTCTTGCACTGTCTCCATTTTGTAAGCATAGAAATGTTTGCAAGTTAGTTCTTCAGCGTTTGCTAACTTCTTTCTCATCATTCTGCTTGTACCCATGTAAACCATTAAGTTCGCTGCTAATAAGCTAGCTCACCCAGCCTCATGTGCATCTGGTAACTCTAAAGCTTACTTGTGTTTAACAAGACACGGAAATAACACATCTGAACAAAACCTATAGACACATATACACTTAGCTTATTTTGACATATACACAGTTTCTCGTCTACTACTCGAGCAAGTAAGAAACTTACCTGGGGTTGGCCGCACATAGTCGTGGTCCAAGCTAACGCTAACATTAGCAATGTCGGCGTCTTCTCGGCCCCAAGATCAACCTCGACGACCACGAACATCAAACCCCAATCTTTACGTCGACCTCTCATAAACCGATTTCCTAGCTAAAGGTTTGTCACTGACCAGGGAAAAATAAACGGCATTGCATCTTTCTTTATCTTCGTAAGGCCGCTTGCTGTTATCACCAAGTCGCTGCTGCAAAAGTGAATGCTGCAAATACAAGCTCCGTCTACATTAAAAAGTGGACCTTCGTCTCTCCTAACTGCCCGAGTCCATGTCCTCTTGCGTTCATCGTCACGGGGAAATGCAAGAAATGTCAAGCAAGACTGTTTTTGCTTGCTGTTGGTACACTGAGGTACACAACAGCACCACACATTTGATCTGAGTTGAGCCATGCTTCAGTAACTGGCAAGATGGCTGACCGGAAGTAACAATACTCTCACTTCGCTTAAATCGAACGTTCGCCATTTTTATGTGAGATAGGCCTATTGGAGTTGTTTCCGCGCTTTCCGACCACGATTTTAACAGGAGAGTGACGGCAAATTTAGAGGAAGTACTCCATCGCTTAGCTAGCAGGACTACCAGACTACAGCATGAAAACTATAGACATACTATACTATACTGTATAGTATGTCTATAGTCTAAGCAATACAGCGAAGCTTATTTGTGATCATGAATAAGTCATTCAAGTAACAATATTCAAATATTAATGTTGTTGGGTAGGATAGAATTTGTTTTTACTGCATTGAAAGAGATTGGTGGTTTTAGCTGATAAAAAAACGCTCAGGTAGATAGGCCTATCTAATGTATTGTTATGCCCAATTGGCTCAGAGCGGAGATAACGTAAGGGAGACCACACCGAATGTAATGTTAACAATAAACATTTATTAAAACAAGTTTCAAACGAGAACTAGGATGACATGCTACATAGGCTACTAAACAACAGCACAATAGCAGTTTTGCCTGTTGTGCTAACTTCAATATAAAGCTATAAGCAGGTGGATGGATGTTGAATGCAGAAAGACAACACGAACGACGTCAAACGTTTGAACAAGGGCTATTGCAACAATATCTACAAAACACTTCAGCCATTGTTAGTTAGCAAACTAAAACGCAACGTAAAGTAGTTTAGCAACTCGAGAGTGGAGAGCAGACTACATAAAACGAGTCGTTTGGCAGCCATGCAGCGCGCCCAAGCCCACCGTCTCAACTTTTCAAAACAGAACGTTGAACCGCTAACCAAAACTGTAGCCTACAAGAAGCCGTGAATCGCTGTCTGAATTCATTTTAATACACACAGACTAATGACATAGCCATGTTTAACCAATAAACACAAAGGTAATATAAACAAACAGGCATTTATCTGTCATTTGTCAGTCTCTCTATGCGCCGTAAGCTGCCCTTCTTTTGCACCACGGCCCTCTCTATAAGCTGAACACTAACAGCGCCTATGAATACATAAAAAAAAAAAAAAACAGATTTGAATTTTATTTTGTTCTTAGTTTCACCTGGCGAAATAACATGCTAAAAATAATTTGGCAACCAGAATCACTGATTCAGGCTACATTAAACAGGTGTATGTTGATTTTAGCAATAGGTGTTGTCGTAGGTGGGTCGGATGCAGTGACGAAAAGTCTTGGGCTGAACTAGCGATAGGCTACAAAAAAACAGCCTGTAGTTCAATGTCAGAAGGTAGAAACAGTTGCACCAAGCATGCGATTTATCCCACAACCTGATTGTAAAAGTTTGACGCTGTTGTGAGTCATGTCTTTAAATTAACCCACCAAGCTATACGGAGCAGAAAATGAAAAAAATAGAAGGGGCTGCAAATAAACTTGAGACAACTGCTCAATTATTCGCAGTTGTCACATGTCATATGTTTATTTTATCAATGTGTGTTGTTACTGAGGGGATTTGGAAGCAGCGACAGTTGCTCTTTAATTAATTAAGAATAATGAAAGCCTTCAAGAAGCCTGTTATAGCCTACTATAACCTACTACCGATACAGCCAGTTTAAAATTAGTGGTGTTTAGCGAGGTACTGTTGCGGAATTTCGTGTTCGACATACCAACTGCAGCAGTTTGGCGGGCAGCAGCACGTAGTGCGGAATCTGATACAAGTGAACAGCGCCACCCAGTGTATATAATATAATTTTGTGTAATTGTGTTCCCAGCATTATTCTGTCAGTCCGATGATCATCATCTCCACTATCGATCGGCTATGCCTTATTTCGCAGGGAAACCAATCAGGTGTTAGGACCCGCCTACTGACTTTGATGGGTGAGGTTGACAGATAAAATTATTTCATGAAGTGCTGCACTACACGGGTTATGAAATAATTAAATAGAAAGCAATAATTAATTAAATTGAGAAATAAATAAATATATGTATACATTTACATTAAATAAATCGGGATTCAATCATATATATATAAATATATATATTTAACGTCAATTTTAATAATTTAATTAAACTTTTAATAAATTAATGACACATTTAATTAATTATTTAAAGGTCTATTTAATTAATTATCCATGGCACATTTCAGCCTCCATAGGATTGCGCACAAGACTGAGATGCCACATCTGGTTTGGAGTCAGATTGCCTTCAGTACTCAAAGCATGATTGTCCCAACCTTCCGTAAAAGTGTTCAAGCTGGCTTGTAGGCGAGGCAGGAACGTGTAGTGACAGCAGAAGAGGTGCACGCTGTCCGAAATGTCCAGAAGACCATCATCCTCGAGGGAATGGAGGATGCTGTAATATGCACTTATATGCACTTGCCATACATCCCGCCACAGCCGCTCTATGCTAGAAGTACATAACACATTCATAAGAACAAGGCTTGTCACTGACATATTTCCACATCTTGTTTAAATCTTTATCAGCTGATTAAAGAAGGTCATGTTGGTGTATTACTGAAACAGTCAATCACCCCTGGAATTGTCATACCAATCCTAACAAGTTACATTAGGCCTAATAAGCTATTAGTTCTGAGCTTTCAAAAGTACATGTGTGCCTTTCGCACATTACATAATTTGTTTCCCATTAATGATATAAACTGGCAGCAAACCATTAAATCAATTCAAATCCTGATTCTCTTCTAAATCAACTGAAAAGTAAGTCCATTACTGATAAGCAAAGACAGTGAAAAGAATTTGAATCATTGCGTAGGTATATTTACATTTAGTGCATTTAGGTGAAGTGGTTGTGTTTAAAAGTTATCTTAGAACTTACCGCTGATTGTGCACACTCTTCCCAGCTATGAAGCTGCCTTTTCCTGTGCCTCGGACTGAAAACATCAAACGAGCCACGTCGACATTTTCCACGCCATGGTCTCCCCGTATCCTAAGACAGAAATCCACCAATTACTTGTATTTTCCAAATTTTCAGTCATATCTGTTTCAATGTTTATTTACGAAAAAAAACCAAACAAAAAAAACAAACATTACCTTAGTGGGAAGCCAAACTGCTCCACTGCTGCCATGAAGAAGCTCAGGGTGGTTGAGGCTAGGTTATTGGGGACAGCCCCCAGGTACATGATCTGCACAGAAACATCAATTCACTTATGAGATTTGGTCATGCCTAGCTTTGACACTAATCCTAGATATTTTTATTCTGTTTTTTTTTTTTTTTTTGTGCAACACACCCCTTGCTACTTGTTTCAGACGTGCTCTCTTGCCTTTTCCCATATCACCTGGGTGTGACTTGTCAAAAAAGAGGGGGGTTGTTTTTTTAACCATTAGCATAGTAAAGCTAGTAAAGTTTAACCAACTAACCAACCAGACAAAACTAACAAGACAAAAAACTAATCTCTTTTTCACTTTAACATCCACAATAGGTATGGGGTAATAAAATGAAATTTCTAGACTAGGGATAACTTCTTTTATGTGAAGTAAGTAATTACCCTTCCAATGTCAATTTTAGATTTTTAGTATAAATCAAAATCATCCCACAACCCAAAGCAACCCACCATGTTAACCATTTAACCACCACAGCACCATACCACCGTAAAGGACAGATATTTACCAACAATTGTCTTTAATTTCAACATTTGGCAGCTCATCTGGAAGTGTCGATGTAGTGCAACATGTAGCCAGACTGTAGCTGAAAGGACAGTGATGAAAATCTGCACATACAGCAAGGCCCTAACACTGAGGCTGAACTCCTCCATCAATCGACGCACTCTGCTGATTTGCTCATTAGAAATGAGTATCTTTGGCCGCCCTCTTGCACCTTGGTCCGTACTCAATGCTATTGTTTTTTCTTGATCAGTGTCAGCGTCGATTGCATGGTCCAGTTCATCTATTCCTGTAATTACCTCTGCTGGTATAGTGACTTGACCTGCTATGGCACTGAGAAAAACCCTCTCCTGACAACATACAAACTGCAGAAAGTCCATGTCCAGGTGTGGCTGTTGCAAAACATGTTCCAGGCGTCTAATCAGTCTTTGAAAGACATGACGCAACAGTGCCTGTAAATAAAAGACAAAGTACATTTAATTATCCATTGTTACTATACTATAAATTAAAGGATACATACATAGGTCATTTGCGCCTTTCAGCAGTGCTCACGGTCACTGCTGTGTGAACATTAGCCTACTACACATTTATTACAAGCACAATTATATAACAGAGTTAGCTAACTTAGCTTCTCAACACAACTACCTATAGTTTTCAAGCTTTCGCTCGCAGATTTCCTCACAATTAGGATAATTTCACTGTTTAAATATTACTACACGTTTATTACAATATACTATAGAGTTAGCCAACTTAGCCTCTCAAGATAACCTTACTCTTCAAGGCTGCTCTTAGGTGCACATTACCTCACAAATAGGATAATTTCACTACCTGTGTATATTACAGAGTTTGTTAACTATACATTTAAACCATAATGTTACTTACACGTTGTTGGCCACCTCTTCCCTCCATGCTTGCAATTCGCAAAATTGTGTGTGGCCGTGTCGCAGACCAAGATTCCTGGCCAGTGACCACGCTGCCACCCACTGGACAGGCGGCAGAACAGGCACTCCTCATGGTCTCTGCGCGCAAATTTTTCATACATATCCATCCGAGAGAATCGTGCCAAAAATCACGTGAGAAGGATGACGCAAAGGAGCGAGCAAATAGGAGGCTGCACATGCAAATCCTGTTGTGCAGCTTTGCAGTGTGCACAAGTGCAAGTGCAAACTCGGAGATGCGCTTTCACAAGTTGTGCAATGTGCTTGCAGTTTGTGTTTTGCAGATGTGTGGATCTGGAGTTACAATTACAAACTGTGTGATGCGCATTCGCAAGTTGCGAATTAAGTTTTTTACAAGTGCAAATCATAGTTTCCTCTTCTTTGGATATATGGCACTGTTCTAACTTCATAGTACATGGTATGACCGCCGCAGTGTATTGAAACGTGGGAACTGTTGGTATGATGAGTGTGTGGTAGGGCAGTGTTGTGAGGTGAGAATTTCTGTGGAAATGATTTCTTGGAAGTGGGCATGGATGTGGGTTTTCAATGAATGACATTGTGTGTGTTTGTGTAGTGTGTAGGAGTGATTTGTGAAAGAAATAGACAAAATGAGATTTGTACAATTACAGCACTTCCTATGGGCCCAATTTTATGGAATGTGCTGTGCTTTTAGAGGTCTTTGTGCTGATCGTGCATGACGTATTTTGTGCAGTTCCCACCTTCTTGGTCCAAGATATTGGCAATTCAAAATCCCAATTTTTGCATTTACCCATATCACTAGGTGGCGTTATGCTTCAAGTGAGTGTTTATGGGCTGGGTCGATACACCTCTATAACACCGACATACTAACACAAAATAGTTGTCTTGGGCAAAATTGTTGAGTTATTTAACAAAAACTGTTTTTCGACACCTAGCTTCGACAATAAATATCGCCACCTATGACTAAATGTCACAAAATTTAGTATGCATGAAAAGAAAGCTGTTTAGAGTTGGCATGTCAACTTTGACCAAATTTGAGCAATTAGAAGCCAAGATATGGACTATTGAAGAGTTTTAAGCTACGTGGTAAATGTTCATTGACATTACGTAACTTTGAAACAAGATAAATCCTTTGATAAATTTTTGTCAGCATTACCACTGACACATGGAAACTCTTCTGTGCTTTCAAATCGCTGCTCAACCCCCCTCCCCCTCCTCCTAATAGGCAAAATGACATTTTGTACAATTACAGTGCCCCCTATGGCCCAAATTTTATGGCATGTGCTGTGCTTTTAGAGGTCTTTGTGCTGATTGTGCATGATGTATTTTGTGCAGTTCCCACCTTCATGGTCATATGGGCAATATGAGCAATTAGAAGCCAAGATATGGACTTTTGAAGAATTTTAAGCTACGTGGTAAATCTTCATTGACATGTAACTTCGAAACGGTTTATCTCAAGATAAATCCTTTGATAACTTTTTGTCAGCATTGTTCTTGGGTGAAATGTTCATTGAGTTATTCAGCAAAAACTTTTGGGTGTCTCCCCCTCTTTGATGGCACAGCGCGGGGTGGCCCTTGGGGGCCAAAAGCTTCTAGTTGCTCAAAAAGCCTACAAAGATTTACATGCCTACAAAGATTTATGTCCCCCAGACTTCCAGTGTCCCGGCAATTGTTGATGGACATTCACTGAAAAAAAGGAAAAAAAAAAAAACTATACTATACTATAGTACAACACTATAATGACCGCTTTCGCTAGCTTCGCTAGCGGTGGTCATAATAAAATCAAGTGCTATTGTGAGGCTATTTACTATACTCATATAACTCATTCAGTAAAATTGTTTTATTCATAGTTCATATATGGTTTGCAGTCTAAAGTGACATCTGTACAGTGTAAGTATAACACCTGTTGACTCCACTCATGTCATTTTGGAATATGTCTCATCTACTGAATTGTGTCTGTTATGCTTTAAGGTCCCCACCAATATCTAAAGAAAACATACACTCTTAAGACTGCTGAAAAAAAATTATTAGATATAAGCAATTGCACATTTAATATTACAATACTCATGGGCTCCTCAATCCTGGAATAATGTAATGCACTAATGGACAGGTCTTCTTTGCAAATCAATTAAGAAATTACAGCTAATGCAGAACTCAGTCAACAGACTTTTTAACAAAAATACGAAATGGAGAACAACTCTCTTTCCTGTTGATGTGGACTGGGTACCAGTGCCCTGCAGAACTGATTTGAAAGTCTTCCTGAAAGTATTTGAAGCTCTTAAACAGGATAGCATCCTGTTATATCACAGACTTCCTTGTCCTTTTTTTTTGTCTCTGCTCGACTCCTCAAGTTCTCCATGGTGGGCTTAGTAACCATTCTAAGAGTCCTAACCACATCAGAGAGACAGACTCAGTAGACATTAGGAACCACCTTTTTACTGCCCTGTTTTTTCTCCCTCACTCAGATGCTCCCGCCAAAGATATTTCCCTTAAGGGGTTTGGAATGGCAGTCTTTACACACCTTTCTGCTAAACTGTGGGGTGCATTGCTCCAATTTAAAGTCTGACTCATTTCATTTTTTTGTGTGTTTTCTATTTTGTTTTTTGTTTCATTTTGTTAAAATGAAGAAGTATTTACAGCTGTTCTTCTTCTTTATCTTCTTCTCCTTCTTCTTGATTACAAGTATTATTATTATTATTATTATTATTATTATTATTAATAATAATAATAATAATAATAATAATAATAATAATAATAATAATAATAATATTTGTAATTGGTGCATAACATGTATATTTAAATAATATGTTATAAAGTAGTATGTATTCAGCAAATCTATGTTTTATTTCAATGTTCCCAAGGTCGACATTCCCAGTGCCTGTGTGTTACACTTATATTTCCAATGCCTGTGTGTTGTACTTACATTCTGAATAAATTTCACTTCACTTTTTTGCATAATTTTCACAAAATATTTCTATGTTATCATTTCCCCTCCCCCCATTGAAATAACATTGTGACAACCAATCCCATAGTGTGTGACAATCAACCCCGCCAATCGCGGGTTTGGTTGTCGCAAGCTGTCAGTGTCTATTTGGCAGCCCATATCTTTTGTCACATCTTTTGCTTTCATTTGAATCCCTCAAAAACGGCATCATGAATAGATTCCCCTTCAATGTATAATGTAAGCTTAAAGTGTCAGGTAAGACTGGAGGGTCGTAAATTGCCTTAAATTCATTGTGTTCAAAAGATATGGGCTGCCAAATAGACACTGACACAAACAGAGTGTGACAACCATCCCCAACTGACCTTGTATGATAGCAGTGACGCTAGCAGCCACAAGTTGTAGCACAAGTAAGAAAAAAAAAACTTTTCTCCTGGGGGTGGGGGGTTTTGCAGGTTGGGGTGTCTGTTATAATAATAATGTAGCGCCGAGGCTGCCCACAGACTCTCTTATGTCTCTTATGTTCCCCTGTGTTTTCCCTGTCTGTGTGTATGTGTGTGTGTGTGTGTCTGTGCGCGTGCACGCGAGTGTCGTTTCCCGCCCCCCCCTGTGTGTTCTAGAATGTGTCAAAGTGTCAATCAGTTTGTGATGGGTTTTGATTGGGGGAGGTCTCAGGACGGTAATAATTAGGGGATTAGATAGGGTAGTGATTAATAAGGGGTGTGGTTTTTAATCTGGGTTCTAAGACATTCAATAAGTTTTGGCAGAGCTGAGGAGAATAACTGAGAGAAGGTTTATTGTAAATAGTGCTGGTGATTTTAACGAGGAATCAGGTTTTATTTATTTACTACATTTATTATTTATTTATTTATTATTTACTAAAATTTTTAGTTCTAGTAGTTTGTTGTTTTTGAGTAGAGGGACACCTCCTACTGCCCTGTGTTAGCTGTACAAATATAGGCAATAAAATCCGGGACTTCAGAAAAGAATATCGCTGCCTCCGTCTCCATTCATCCAAGTGGCTACAGTTGGCGTTACAATAATAATACTAATAATAATAATAATAATAATAATATAGGCCTTTCTGTTCAGCTAGTAGCCACTAACCAGGGTAACTATAGGCTCGATATTCGATTGATAGCAAAACACAGCAAGACCATTTGTTGTTGTACAAAGTTTTGGGCTGACTTTGCTGAGAGAGTGACAGGCCTAAGGCCAGATGTGCAGAACCCCCAAGCTGCGGCCTTGCTTGAGGTTGTGTTGGAACAACTAATTCATCGCATATCTGACCCTTCATTCATTCCTGTTATCATATTCTTAATATAATGTAAGATTTTATTTTGCACATCTCAATTTTTATTTGTAGTTGTTACTCTTTGGTGTTCTTTTATATTTAAAATGGTTCTGTGTAGCCTACTGTACAGTACATTATTTTTAGCCAACTTCCACACATTGCACTAGTATGTTATATACTTTGTATATAGCATACAGTAGCTTAAAAGCAATGCTATAGCAATTGCACTGTTTCACATTCTTCTGGCATTTCTTGTGTGTTAATAAATTACTTACCTTATTTGCACAAATTGTTCAATTTATTGCATATTTATTTGGCATATTCAATAAAATTGAATAATGATCCAACTCTTATTAGGCTAGTTTCATTACCTGGTTATTAACATTCTGCTTATCTGGCCTACTTGTGACACGTAAAATGCCTAAAGACAGGTAGGAGAAAATACCCAAAACGACAACCGTACATGTTTTTTCATGTCAGGTCATTTTTCATGTGACTCAAGTGACTCACACAACCCGACTCATATTACTGAGTGACTCAAAATTAACCGAATCTCTTCAAGGACCCGGATTTACCATCTCTAGTTGTGACTATGCACGTCTCAAGAGTAGCCTACTGTTCTAGGCAATAAATTAAGATATAGGAAATCTCCCTGACTTTGAAGTCACGTGGAAGCCAAAGTCTACATAATGTTTTCATTTTATTGAAATCACATAGACTACGAGCCAGAATTTCAACTGGGATTATTGTACAAATAGCCTACAATTTGCCATCACAGTGTCGTATTTTCTGAGAAATAGTCAAGGAGGAAGATTGCTGTTCACAGGTCTTTTATTTGCGTTCACCGAGAGGAAGCCTGACCACAACAGAGCATCTCCTAGCCATCCTCCTTTCCTGTTCCATTCTGACTGCTTTTAAACTACACACATCAGTATCACGTTGACTAGTGTCCAAATTCAGACACAGTGACTTCCAGTCTGTTATCCTTACAAGGGTGACTCCCAAATAGCATACACCTAGGTACTGGTTCCTCTGTCAGCAGTTCTCCTGCTGCTGAGTCTCCAGCATGCCACACACACACACACATTCTATTCCTGTCACACAGACTTTCAGACTCCACAGAAAGACACTTTCAAAAATTACCACATTCCTCCCTTTTTCGGAAGCCTATGCTTCTCGAAAACAGCTAGCCTGATTAAAATAGCCAACAGGCGATGCGCCACCTGTAAATGCATGTGCTTATAGGGCAATATGCTACACACTATCAACATTAGGTTTATTGCTTACAATGCAGGTAATGACGGAGGAGCTTACGTAATGACGGAGGAAGTTTATTTTCACCTTGGCGACCTGCATTCTGAAGTTTATGAACACAAGCCCAAGAATGTGCAGGCTGCCATAAATTGGTCACAATACGTTAATATGCAACAGGGGAGACACGTGGCAGTTGAGAAAATCAACAATTTCATGTAGCACCTTAATTGTGCATTATCCCGGATTGGAACCAGAGTACTATCAACAAACACAGGTGTGCATGACCTGCGCTCTACCAATTAAAATAAAATAGCACCAATAGCACCACAGAAACCACCTCCTAGCTTACGGAATTTGGAGGTACTTGTAGGTACGTCACTATCCTGGTAAACCAGCCCCTCGTACTTCATTTCCTTTTGTACAGAGGGTCTGGAACAGAGACCATCAGAAACGATTTGCTGGAGGTGTGGACTCTGCTGAAGTTTAAAAAAAGTGCCTCTGCCTTTACCCAATCGCTAACGCCTGGTCGTCACATATGCAATTAGCCTACCTACGCACTACAATTCAAATGTAGCACACAAGGTCAACGTCACGGCTTGCTGGGACTTGCTAAATGACCCTCAAGAGATTCTGGTCCAGACTCTCTGTACAAAATGAAATGAAGTACAAGGGGCGGGTTTACCAGGCTAGTACGTCACAGCATGAGTCGCTTAAGCTACACTTCCAAACAAGTTGCAAATATCCTCCTAGATCAATTGTTTTGCTACATTGTTTTAGATTCTACACTGCATATTTGTCACCTCGTTTTGTGAAATCTGAGTGATACAACGTCAAACAACTAAGATATTTCAAATGATCGAGGATTCCACGACATTCGGTCCGCCATGTTGAATGCAGTCGAGACCTTCAAACAAAGTTGGTTAGGTGAAACTAAGCACTCAGAGGTGTAGCTGCAAACCTCAGTAGTTACCAACGTAGTTGCGAATGTTCGTGTTTTGGGAAACGCCTGTGTCGGTCGCACCATGTTGGCACTATATTGGTTTACACACCATGTTGGTTCAAACTATGTTGGTTCACGCGAACAAAGGTTTTGAGAAATGGTTGAGTCGCACCTACATAGTTTGAACCAAGTAAGTTGCTATCAGAGCAACTATGCTTTTGGGAAATGGACCCCAGGACAGACAAGCAGTCAACAGCAGTGTGTCTATTGCTGGTCTAGTGTCACTGCCTTGCAGAAAAAGAGGTCCCAGTAAAAAAAAACACACCAAGGCCCCTTCCAACCTCTTAACAAGTAATGAACATTTTGATTACATGTTGAAGAGGAACAAAACAAAGAAGAGCAAGAAGGGGGCAAAGGCCTTAAAGAAAAACACAGCCACACCAGGCACTAGTAAGGAGGGTAGTGATGTTTGCCATGTGTGCAATTTTAGGTATGGAGGCATAGATGACCCAATACCTATGGTTGTTGGCAGGTGGTTGTCTTTAGAATGGTTAGTAAACCAAAGATTTTAGCAAGGGCGTAGAATTGGCATGGACGGAGGTGACGCGTCCCCACCAATATCCAGCCATCATTGATTTGTCCCCACCAAAATTTGAGCACCTCAAAATAAATACATACAATAAAATGATCTGTCAACGTCAGATCACCTTGCGGCGCTGGTTAAATTAAGTTCTCTACTGAAGTCCTAACACATATGGTCAATGTGATTGCATGCTTTCACATGAGACTCGGTTTGGTGTTAGCAGCGCCAAAACTAGAAGCAGAACTTGTCCAAAGCGAGTGGCGAGTAAAGTGCCGAGTGGCGAGCGATGGCAGCTACAAAAGATAAAGGTGAACATAAGGAGCTACTTTTCAAAGAAACCTGTAAGTCACAAAGTGAAGATCGCCACTGAAATGAGTCCCATAACAACGTTAATGACAACTAGGCTTTGGCACACAACGTGCCTACAGCAGGCTAAAATCGTCTGTAGCAGCTATTCATAACATGCACACAAAAATGTCAACTGTCAGTTTTCTGACGGATATTATTATTATATGTTTAATGTTAGAACTTTGGTGACACAATAACTTTTTATTCTAATGGTAACGTTACTGAATTTGCAGTGCAGTTGGCACAAATTGTTTAAAAAATGCACTCACTGTACAAAAGTAAATGATGATTTCAAGGTTATGCAGTGCTCCATCTACTTTTATTGTTGCTGATGTATGAGACCTGTTTCATTTGCACCATGGTTGAATTAAACTGAAATCTAAACTACTTATTTGTCAGTGATTGGTTTAACAGGGTTAAACCAATGGGGTTAAAAGGTCCAGACCATTGACTGTATATAGGAAGTCAATGGTCCAGACAGTAACTGACAAATTGACTGATGGTCCACAAAGACCAAACTGTTGGTGTTTTTTGACATTTGTTGAGACAGTTTGTTGAGACAAACAACTGCCAGTTCCACACTGCTCAGGCAGCTATGCATGTGTAAAGGATGCCAGCTAGCACAACTCTGCTTTCAAACATTAGTAAACCTGCCTCCCAACACCTCAAAAGGATACACTACTGACTTAGCCAAATAACCTGGATTTTAGCTCAGTAGGTAGAGCATCTTCTTCAAAAGTTTTTGTGTGGTCAGGGCTGGACGGTGCAGGATGATCTTAATTACACAGTGCTGGAAAAATATGTGTGTGGAAAAATATTTACATGGACTCCGAACAGTGCAAATCCAATCATGCAGGTAAATGCTGAAATCCATAGCACAGACATGGCAAGCCAACAAACAAAATGAAGTTTTAAAACTGCTAGCCTAGAGCAAGACAAGTCACATGCTTTGAAACGAAAAGAGCAGCTAAATTTGCACCCAGTGATAAAAATAATGCTGAACCAAGATGTCTGGCAATGTAAAAATGGAAAAGCTAAAGAATATGATTTTAGCAACTACATAATACGCGCTAAAAACATTCCACCATGAAACTTTAACAGAACAGCTTAGACATCTTAAGAGATGTTTTTAAGACTGCTGGCCCTCTGTCCCAAGTCTAAAAAATAAAACAAAATGTAAACATAGCTTAAAGATACAAACAAGAACATTCAGACTCGTATTGCCATACTTTCTGTTTAAATGACTTACTGTAAGTCCCTTAATTGCCACAGAGCCTTCTCTCTTTTTGCTCTGACAATGGGAGTTAGTTCAACAGTTTGAGAAGTGCGGCTGCGAAAGTATACACAGTATAGCCTAGGACCCTTGTCAGGTTGAAATGGCACACTGCTCTCTCCTCTGAAGAATACTTTTCCATATTTCATGTGTAGCTGTCTCGCAACAGCACCCAATCTGCCTCTTGACGGGAGGAGACTTTTTAGATGTTCCTTTTCCACAGTGCTCCCTACTTTGCCAACTACAGTATGTCAGATGAACACTGTCACTCATGCATACAGAGAGATTTTATATTTATTTATTACAGTATAGGGCATCTACTGTCACCTGAGCAGACATGAATATTAATGTGTTTGAAGTACAAAAAATGGTATAAATAATTAAAGAAATAAACGTTTCAGTGGAACCCTGAGCTTGTCCCCATGTGAGTGTCTGGAGTAGTATTACCATAAACATGATGTTCAGTCAGTGGGCATATGCAAAATATTTCTCCCCCTGCATAAACACCTTTAACCCCCAGGGAGTTCTTGATTTTAGCGCTGTCTCTCTATCTCTCTCTCTCACACACACACACACACACACACAGAAACAAAGAGTAGAGAGAGGGTAGAATTTACATGTTTTGTGTTTCCATATATGTGTACTTGGCACATAACATACTGTTAATATACTGAAATAGGTGGTCAAAAATCATGACATGTTTATTTTACTAGCTCATCAAGGGACAAAGTACCTTATGTCAGAACTGCAGCATCAAGCAACTACATGCACTGCTTAGCGGTACATTGTATGACCATTGTAGCGTACTATGATGTTCAGCACAAAGGGATTTAGAGTGCACCTATGGAATGAACGTTGGTTGTGTAGTTATAACCCAAAAGGCAGTAGTGGTCCTGCATGACAAATTTAGTTCAATAACGACTTTCTCAGCCCAAGATACTACTAATTCAAAACCTCAATTTTACATGTACAGTTTTCTGTAGGTCGCACTACACGGCAATTAACCATTTATGAACTAAGTTTATACACTTTATTGAGCTCAAATTTAAAAAAAAACAATTGGTCTTCCCAATTAAAATGGTTTGTGAGTTGTTCCGCGAAAACCGATTCAGGTCTCCCAGGCACCAAAACAGCTTATTCTGTGTCAGATGGGGTTATATCCCCATGTCCCCTGGGGAACTTAATGCTAACGCTAGTGTACGTCCTAATAAAGTGTACTGGACTATGGGCTTTTACAGCAATAAGACTTAAAAATTGAAGAGACTGTTTGAGCATATTGACATGACACATTGAGCAATAGGACATGACACATAATCATGAACATTAATGACACTTCATTCATGTTTTTGACTGTTGCCATTAAATGTCATTTACCTTTTGTAATGTTTTTGGAGATGCAGACATGGCAAAAACTGAACGACACTTAATGACAACAGGCATAAACATGAATGGTTATTAATGTTGATGATATGTGTTGTATCATATCATGTTTATAAAGGGCTCATGTAGACACATGTAGCTTTATGTAGACACTTTCAAATAAAGTGTTACTGGACAGGCAATATTATTACAGTAGCCTATGACTGGTTGCATCACCTATGCACAATATTGGTGTCTGAGCAGGTATCCTAGCCTACATGCCACATGAACTTATTTCTTTCTTTAATAAAATTGCTTGGGCTTGGGGGTTTTGTTGCTTTGCCAAGTTATGACAAAAACATTTTACATCACTCTGCAAGCAGTCTTGCTGCAGCCGTTATATTCAAACTTAATTTACCATCTTTCACAAACACAAATGCAACTTGCACTGATGCACAATGTCCAAAAATGCCAAAGGCCAGGTTTCCCAGTTAAGAACCTTCTTAACGAGTTAAGAAGGCACTTAAGAAGAGGTCGGCTAAGAGGAAGCGTTAAGATAAGAGTGTTTCCCAAACGCCTTCTTAACGCCCTTCTTACCAACGTCTTAAGAACCGTCTTATCTGCCTTCTTAACTGAAGCGCAATGAGCAATCGATCTCAGAATGGCCGATTGGAGCGCATAGTTACCATAGTAAAATCAAAGATTTTAGAGCACTACTCTAGAATCTTTGGTAAAATGCTCCAAACTGAAGTGGTATAACACGTGGCATCTGACTGAACTCATCAATAAAATACCGGCTAAAAGTATGACATTTGTCGTCACGACACAAAAACAAAGTGACACATATAATAATACCGAAACAAAGATCAGGGAAATAAAAATGGAAATACAAAATGAAATCAGTATGTCATTTCATTTAATGTGTAGGCTATATTCTTATCTGTCTGATAGAAATCTGCTACATGAGGAGAATATGTGTGAAAACCGAGAAATTGGCGTCCCCTTGTCATGAACGATAGGGAAAAGGGGGAAAACACGATCAGGAAAACGGGACGCACTGCATTAACATCTCCTTGCTTACTGTCACATTGCTTTACCTGCCTGAGGGGGGTGCTGTTTTCACTGTTTTGTCGCTAAGAAGGGTGTTAAGATTGGGGTCAGAACTTCTTAGAGATCCTTCTTAACGGCAGGTCTTCTTAGGCTAAGAAGCATTTTGGGAAACGCGGTTGCTTCTTACGGGAGCCTTAAGAAGGGTCTTAAGAAGTTCTTAGCGCTAAGAACTTCTTAAGTGCATTTGGGAAACCCGGCCAAAGACAAAAATGTTCTGACTACTTACATAATTCTGAAAGCTGAACAACCACAAACTAGAAATTAAAACACAGGCTTTGATAGCCTACCAGGTCTTACTGAATATTTGTGATCATAGTAGATGACTCCAAGATAACTATTTGGTTGTATTGTATTATCTTTGTTTCATATTATTTTGTTTTTGTGTATTTGTTTATTGTAATTTTAACCA
This sequence comes from Coilia nasus, assembly GCA_027475355.1. Lineage (NCBI taxonomy): Eukaryota > Metazoa > Chordata > Actinopteri > Clupeiformes > Engraulidae > Coilia > Coilia nasus. The sequence goes on from CM050203.1 coordinate 33,928,897, forward strand.
ATTGAAAGCCCATTGTGTATGATAATGTGCTGTAAAAAATAACCCGAACTTGAACTTGAGTTATAGATATAAGATATAGATATAGATATATGCCCCATAAGTATAGTAGGGTTGGTTTTAGTGCTAATCTTTGTCTGAGGACTCTGCCACACTGCCACCTGTATGGCAGTCTACTGTTGTAATTAACCAACAACAAGATTGTCGATATTTGATCTCACGGCCCAAACAAATACTCCTGGTACCCTTCACCTCTCCCTACTCCTGTCCTATGCCTCAGCCCATTCCCCATTGCTTAGTGGCTGGGACAATAACTTTGAAGAGCATGCTTTGTGTGTGTGTGTGTGTGTGTGTGTGTGTGTGTGTGTGTGTGTGTGTGTGTGTGTGTGTGTGCGTGTGTCTGCCTGTACGTGTGTGTGAGGGTCCTATGTGAAATGCTGATGTTAACAGCATTTGTTAACCTATGAAGTCACAGTATAATATAATATACTGTCATAGGCATCATGCCAATCAAACTTTTTGGCAAGCTTTTCAAACTTAATTTTAGGTTTACAAATATATTTTATTTGTCACATGCATAGACATACTGGGTAGTAGGACATGCAGTGAAACTGTTGATTGTGAGTCTAGACTGTGCATGGGGAGTGGGGAGTTAAGTGCTTAGAATGCATTTGAGGGGAATGACTACCATAGGAAGGGCAGAGGTATAAAAAGGTGATGGGGGGTGGGATAAAGTGCAGTTATGGTTGGGAGGGAGGAGAGGCCACGTCTGGTAAAAATATGCATACATTCATAAAAGCAAACTCCTACTGTAGCTGTCTAATAGAGACTGTCCAATCTTTATTAATCCCACCGTAACCATAAACACCTGCAGTTCACATGTATTCCTCTAGAAAGTGGGCAGAATGAGTGGGAGTCAATAGCGCTAAATGGCTAAATTGTTATTTACACCAATGTTTAGCCAATAAAATCAGAAATCACATTTAATTTCCTAAAACTATGGTGGTTATTATCGCAGAGAAATTACTTTTGAATTATTTCTGTATTTTGTTTTTTTTTTGTCAGCAGAGGGGATTTCCGCTTGTAATGACTACCATTCTGCTAATGTACATGAGATATGGTCTCAGAAACAGTTTATACGAAGAGTCATTTTACAATAGTTTAAAAACACAAAAATGTCATATATGGTTCAAATGCATCCTTTTTAATCCCTATATTAAATTCAATATAAGAATTACCAATACAAAAATTATATCCCCAGAAAAGAAGAATTTTAGGAGCACAGTTCCATAGAACCACATTCATTCTGCACTTGCCCGCGATTGCCATATAGCTGCAGTACCACAGAAGTGTTCTGAAAGTGCTCATTCTCCCTTATTCAACCTTCTCCATGTAGATTGACCACAAAAGTGTGTACTCAGTTGATCTCCTGATTTTATTATTAGCTTGTAAAACTATTGTCCAATCAAGTAATTTTGAGTAAAGTCAATAGTGAACATTCAAAATGCAAACAGTACATTACATCAATTTGATTTTAATCATCAAGATGAAAATGCATGTATGGACAAAAAGACAGAAGTAGTAAAAGCAACCATCACACGCCACCCCCCACCCCCCACACACAACCCACACACACACAGACACAGACACACACACACACACACACACACACAGACACAGACACAGACACACACAAACACACACACACAGACACACACACACACACACACACACACACACACACACACACACACACACACACACACACACACACACACACACACACACACACACACACAGTCCACAAAGACTTCATGGACTTTATACCTGATTAGAACTCTTGTGTGTTTTTTCTACATATGGAGAAATTGGTTAAGAATATTCCATGCAGAGTTAAAAAAAATATTGTGACTATTTAACATTTTTTAACTCTGATCCAACAAACCTTTTTGAAGTGGAATTCTTTCTGTAAGGGTAACAGAAGGCATCATAGAAATAGCCATATTGTTAAGCATGACTTTGTCAAGCTAAAAAAGGAATGTCCTTACCTTAGGTGATCTCCCTCCTCGCAGTGAAACAACAGGATAGTAGAGCAGTAGAGACTAGTCTTCACCAGTCACAGTTGCAGATAGGATTCAGTATATCCAGGTGGGAACAATGCTTTTTGCTGCTTTCTTTGAGTCCAACACTGAAACAGAATTACAAATGTCTACTGATGTAAAGTGCATCGATCATAACCACCACCACCACATCCCCTTACCCTACCCCTACACCCCTAAAAAAAATCTTTGGGTATGCACATTCTTACACACCACCCAAACTTACAAGAGTCACTGAAAAGAAAGTTGCTTGCATCCCTGAATGATATAAAGACACTCTTGATAGTTTGTATTTATTACGCCTTCATTCAAATGTAATATCAGGTATATGAAACCATGAAAAAACATATTCTTAAAGAAATGCCAAAAATAGACACTGGATGCTCAGACAACAAAGAGCCCTGGAGGTCAGAGGTATCTGGTCTGGGGCAGCATTGTATGTGCTGCATATTGTAGAGATTAGAATCTGTCCATCAAAAGTGTGTGCTGGGCGACTCACTGGCGATTAAACAAGATGAAGCTGTTGGTGGAGCTATGAGGCTTGATTTATTTCCTCCGAGGACAGTAGCAGATGTTTTATAATTACACGAACATGGGTCCTACGGTTAGCATAATCCAGCAGCAGCAAGCACGCATCCCAGGATAACTCCGGTGGTGGGATATTAGATACAGTCCCCGGGGAGAGAGAACAAAACAAATACAAGTGTATGATGTGGCACAGGAATGGACCACACAGGGATAAGAGAGAAAAAGCAGTATTGTTCTCTGCAAATTGAAATACTCTAATGAAAAAAATAGGTTTTGTTTTTTTCTTGTTATTCAGTTCTTTCTGAGCAGTTTGTTGTAAACAAAGAGGTTACAGGGACATAAAAGTTACATAAGACTTTATTTGCAAGACTTGATATCTCAATTGCTGTTGTTGAGGTTGAACTGACTTTTTTGAAACAATTCAAAATGAAAAAATGGACATATATTATCTTCCTGTAAACGAGCCCTTCATATACATAAAATATTTTCAAAATAATATTTTCTGACCTCTTTGTGAGTTTGTATTCCAGAACTGAAAACTCTCCTGGGCACTTAACTCTAGGCTCTATACACAAGCAATCTCAGTGGACCCTCTTCCTTTTTATATATTTCTCATACTGACATTGGGGCCCTGGATAATCAATCCCTTTCCCCCACTATAGCACACCTGCTCCTCAGTGCAACTGTCTTTCTGGATGTAACACATTGTTGTTATGCATGAACATGATTACATTTCCTAAAGAGATGCCATTCTGTTTTAATTTTCAAAGGCAGACTGCAGTTTAAATCAGGGTAATCTATTAATTCACCACAACTAACACATGATAGGTCAAGCAAAAGTATTCCGTATCTTACTCACTCTGCCTTCTTGGCCTTCATCACCCATTCCTCCACAACCAACACCAGTTACTCCTGCCTAGATAAAGACTTCTTGCCCTTGTCTTCGCTAGACAATGGGGTCTGTTGTGTATCATTCATATCTCTTTTACATGACTTGTATGGCTGTGTCATGATATTCAGGCAAGATTGCTTATCAAATCCTGTCCCCATTCCCAATTTTTTGTAGAATTGATATTAACGTGAGGCTTTAACAATGTTGGACAAATATGTTTTCATACCACATACCAAGCACGTTTAAGTCTAAACAGCTTTCTGTGATTGTAGGGGTAATGCGTAGTGTATTTTATTTGTCTCTTAGACTCAGAGGACAAGACTACTACTCTTTTAGCAGCACCACCTGACCAATAGCACATCACACTGTATTTCTTGTATAACATGTCTTTTGACTACAGCAGCACCAAAAAACAACTAGAAGTGCTAAAAAATAACTGTATTTATAAAAAACACGGCTTTCACTACAATCCATGCATTGGGCAGCCATCTTGAACTGTGAACCAGTGGTTGATGGCTTTGGTGCTCAGAAAATAACTTAGAAAATAAGTGTCCATGACCATGAAGGGTGGGAATAATTTCAGATAGTTGATAGTTATTGATAATTATTTTGCCGCCGTTGTTTTCTGGGGCAGCGGGAAAGAGGGTTCATTATATTGCCCCTTGTAATAATGCGGTCCACTCTCTTACTTACTTTGACAGCAAAGAGTTTGCAGGGAGTACATGTTTAGCTGCTAAGAACTCCCTCTGAGCCTCAACAGTTTCAGCTAAAAGTTTCAGGGGGTTCGGGGGGTGTGCACAGACCACAAATTAGCAGCCCATATAAAAAACAAGGCACCAAAGCCAACACATTCAATGTAGTACACACAGCACCATCTTATTCTCACAAGTGATACCTCCACCACTACTGAACCCCCCAAAAAAACATGATATTATTTTTAAAGTCCTCAGTCACTTTGAAAATTATGGAGGGTGATTAGTGGCAGATCGCAGGGAGATCTTGCCGCTTCCCTCCCTGCAAATGCCACCTTGTTTGATGTTGTTGTTTTTCTCCTCTCTGCACCTCCCCATAATTTGAATATCACAGGCAGTGGGGGGCTCCTGCCCAGCCGCTCGCTGTGCCTTTGTTGCTGTGATTAAAGCAGGTGTCGCAGAGGGTTGTGTTTGTTAATGACAGTTTGCATTTAAATAGCTGTCACTTGTCTGTCAGAGGGAGTGGGGGGAAAGTGTTTGTTTCTGCTCTCTCAGAAGAACATGGTGCGCATCTCTTTTACATAGACTTAACCCAGCTTTGCAAATGAACCAGCCTGGCTTGTTTGTTTTCTCTTTATGCATTTGCTTAATGTTAGTTTTGCTTTTGCTTGAATGCTAGTTCTTTATTTTTTTCTTTCTGGTTGATATCTGGAGTTGTGATAGGAGTGATCAAGCAATAAAAAAGTACAAGATGATAAGGATAACACATTAAGGCATTTCTGTTCGTATATTTCACACACAGTCACCACCAACTTTTAGGAATCCTGTTGCAAAGTTTGGGTATAGTGTAGAAGCACATGCCTGCGAAGTGTGAAGTGTATACACAGCCTCTTCTCTGTCTCTATCTGTCTTTTTTCCAATCATAACTTTTAAAAAATATATATGTCCTCTGAAGTACACCCTCCCCCCTCCCCCCACCCTCCCCTCATGGGATTTGCTATTTTCACTTCAACATTCTGTCTAGGTCTCAAACATAGATCCAAGGAGAGTCCATTTCACCTTTTTGACATCCATGGAATAATCAGTTCATCTTCCACTTCTCCCTCTCCCTTTCTCTCTCCAGGCATGACAGTCCAACACTGCAATTCTAGCACTGTCTCACAGATAAATTTCAAAAAGGATTGTCCATGGCCTTTTTTGATGAGTACAGTTGCTTAAATTTTAATGTGGTAAAGTGTCTTTGCTTGCGCAAACTGCTTCTCATGGCCTTTGTAAGCAATAGTTGGTTGGTAAAAAAATTAATAAGAGGAGGCAGACATGCCTTTAGATAGCAATTAGCTACAATCACACTGTTCTAGGGCCATTGGAGGCTTTTCTTCTAATTACCGCTCTTGCATAATAATAATAATAATAATAATAATAATAATAATAATAGTAACAATAATAGTAGTAATAATAGTAATAATAATAATAAGAAGAAGAAGAAGAAGAAGAAGAAGAAGAAGAAGAAGAAGAAACCCATGGGTGTGCATACTAACCCCTTCGTGATTGGGGACAGTGGCATTAGATGTGTGTTTTTTTCCTTTGGAAATTTCAGGAGTTTGAGAGGGAAAATCGCATTTTGATGAACTTGCACAGCACATCTTATTGTCGCTGAACTTTAAATTTAGTTAAATTTAGCTCTCCCTCAGCAGTCTGGTCGACTTTCCCACACATCTGTGACCCAGGTGTGTCCAGTGCAAACAAATCTAAATCTTGACACTGTCTTAGTTTTTTTATGTACCCTGTTCTGATTCCATTTTATTATCTGTGCTCATTATGCCCGTCTATTGATTGCCTGTTTCCTGACAGAAAGGAGATTAGTGGTTAACTCTTAAGAGCCAAATCAATAATAATCTCCCTAATTAGGTATTAGCAGCTGTGAAAATATCTGCAGCGGCCTGACAAACAAAGCTAGATAGTCCTCGACGTTCAGTACAACTGCCCAGGGCCACTTTCATTTTTTTTTAACCATTTGATGTAAATTAAAATTATTTTGTTGCTTTATTTGTCCATTAAGAAGCACAGTGGTTGAGGTAAACAACATAAACATGTTCAGTAAACATGTAAAACATAGTATTGAAAAAAACTGAGGTCTTCTTACACAAAATGATGGATTTGTAGTTAACACTAATTTATTTTACCAAAATCAGACAAGAGCAAGAGTAAACCACATGTCATAAATCTAAACACAAGTTAAAAATGTGTTTTTGTGGATTTTTGTTTTCTTTATATAAACCCCTGATGAGGTGGAAATTAAGAGAATATTCAGCATGTGAATGTAAGACAATGTTGTTGAATCACTACTTTCAACATTATAGCCCTCGGTTTTTATTTCCAATCAAAACCAGCGCAGTGTAGGATGTACAATGTCACATTACACACAAGGCGGTTGAGGATTTCACCACATTTTTTTTTTATGTGTATACTTAAATAATGTATTCTGATTGCTTGACACCAAAACACCAAAGTATGTTAACACATTAGAAGAAATACGTTACTACAACTATTGATATGACACATTATTTTTATCTGCAAAACCAAATGCTTACATTTTGTCCATCTGTTCCAAACTGGTTAAAGCACTAGGAAAAAATGTCTTAATCAGCCCCCTTCAGGATTTCTGGATTTATTTCTTTGCTGGTAAGAAGTGAACATAAGTAGAACTAGAACTGAAGCAGAAATAAAAATGGGTTTGTCCACTGTTTGCCTTACTAAACCCTTCATTGTGATGCTTGATAAACCTTGACCCTGAACAGACCTTCTGTGCAGGGCAAACCACCAGATGGAAGAACCAAGTGAATTTAAATCGGGGAGCTAAACTGGGAGTTCACCCTTCCTGATTATCACCGGAATCTAGCCTGGCTGAAGAGTCTCTTCTCAAGTAGGAAGTGTGAATGGGCCATCCTGTTAAATCACTACACAGCCATCTTAAGCCTCCAGTTTGGTTAATTATAGTTCTGGATATTTGTGTCTTATGATAAAAAATCAATATTTGGCTCTCTGCTCTTATTTGTTTTTGGTTGGATGGATGCTCAATGTAGGTGCTACTGTCATGGGGAAAGCTTAACAATCATCTCATCACTCTTGATCCCATCTTCAAATGAGGACTGTGAACTTCTGACTGTTTCTGTTTTGTTTTTTGTTTTTTTCAGTGTGGCACCAGTGAACTGTATGCTTGTAAATAATGGCAGTGAGCATGTGGACCACACAACATTTTCTCATTACAATCGAGCAGGATGGTTATGGTTTCCAAGCAACAGCCCCAAGAGCACCAGCTGAGATTAGCGGCGCGGTGCTAGCCGTCTCCCACTGTCTTATCTGATCTGCGACTATGGTGGACCCCCGCTCTACTGTGACATCCCCACGGCTCACACAGCTGCTAAACCGACTCACACCTTCTGTTGTTGTGCAAATTCATAGAGGTCAAGTTGTCTGTGCTTGTGTGTATGCATGTGTGTGTATGTGTGTGTGCAGTGCCGTAGCTCCGCACATGCACAGTACGTACAGTGCGTAGGGCACCAAGTGCTTGGGGGGGGGCACCACCAAAAAACCAGGCTTATGAAAAAATCATCACAATAAGCTACGTACGATATATATATAAAATATATGTAAAACATGTTCATATTTATAAGTAATACAAAAGCAACATAGTCCAATTTGCTCCAGAAAAGGTGAATCTCCGTTGGATCTCCTTTGCCTCCCGTTTAACACAGTTAACAGTTCAGACTGTTAACAAATGAATGAAGTTGTAAATGATTAATGCTATCTTGCTTACGTTGTGGATATGAACATAAATTATGGAATATTGAAAGCAATTCATCATGGTCACCTGACTGTTTTCAGTTAACGTTCGGGTAAGACTAGCGCTTCCATTCCTGAGGTTGCTAGCTAGCTATGCTATTTCTGATTAAGCTTAATTTTCTAGTGTTACAGTAATTTTGTCACCCTGTTTTAAATTTCGTCTTCGTCTTCATCTCGTGACTAATGCTCTATTACTTTTTGTAATTATTAGACCTATTATAGTCATTCACAAACTATATTTGTTAGTCAAGTTCATTGTAAACAAAGATTCTGCCTTATAGAAACTTTGAATGTAACTGTTGATTGAATGGTCCAAATTGAAGGTAGATTTTATCTTTATTTCGCATGATACTGCATTTCAGGATATCTATAAAGACGCATTTTTATTCATATAAATGGTTCTCGTCTATTGACTGTATATATACAGGCTATGTTCTCGTCGATTTTCAGGTTTATAGGCCAAGGGCGACATCTGTTGGTGAAACTGTAATATGAAAAGAATCAATCTTACAGTTACATAGATTTTCCCCATATGTTGTCCCATATGCCATCTCTATAAATTTAAAATAGAGTTTTGAATTTTTAAATGTACCAGTGATTTACACGTACGCCTACATAAACCTAATTTATATATGCATTTTTTGTACTTTGTTAAAAACTGTATTTCAGTAGAATCCCTGAATATTTTGTCTTTTAATTCTGAATGCAGGGTCAGTGCTTAAATATGTGCAAGGAGGACCTTAAGGTTAGGAGGAGGAGGATGAACTATCCACCAGCAGTTCAACCAATTTAGATCAACCATTCACCAGCAGTTCAAGCCCTGGACATCAACCATCAACCAGTGTAGACTCTGCAACAGTTCCCAGCCTTGACCTGCAACAACCATCAACGTCCAGTTCAGGTACAGGTGCAACTCCACACACAACCACCGCGACAGTGACGAGTCCTGTCACTGAGAGGCCATCAGCAAGGGACACTGTGGAGACATGTGTGCCTCCTCCATATGATTTTGCTCTATGGCCAGCTCACATGTAGATGCTGATCGTGTGGAAATTGTGCGGAGAGGTCCTTTCAAAGTCAGCTCTGATTTTAGTTCAATGTTCAGTTTGCAGTCATTGCACAAGTCTTTGTTTAATAATGTTGGTGGTATTTATTTATTTATTAACATTTTAAAATAATTTATGTATGATGTATAATTTGTGTGTTTGTAAATTCTGAAGTATAGTTTTCCTTTTTTGTTGGGGGGGGGGGGCACCACAACGCATTTCTGCTTAGGGCACCCAGGTAGCAACGGCCCTGTGTGTGTGTGTGTCTATGGGAGTGTGTGTCTGCATCCTGCAAGTATAAATATTAAATATTGAATGTGTCTTTGTGCACCAAAAGATCTCAAGGCTTTCAAAACACAGTCTATGACCAAAAATGTCAGTGCTTGCACATGTCTAATGGCGGGGTTACAAACCCTCCTTTTATAATCAGTCCAATTTACTGTATTTATGAGTAAAATTAAATTCATTTCATAGATGAATAAATACCAACAATATCAACTGTGGTTGCCCCTATGCAAAATGAGATTAAGAAAGACATGTACCAAAAAAACAAACAAACAAAACATATCCTATATCCTACTACACCACACTTACACCATGATAGCTACATATGTTCCAATATCTCTTAGACAAAAAATGACAGCATGGCCAAAAAGGATGTGCCTTGTAATTCAATTTGTGAATGTGTGAAGAGCTCAGAGCTGTGATGAAGTCAGTGATAGCTGTAATGCCACACTGTCAGTCTCCAAGGATTATGATGTTTACACTGCTCTTCACTGCTGACCAACAGAAAGGCAGAGTAATTCTGTGACAAATATAACGCACACACACACGCACACACGCACACAGACACTAGCCACCCCATTTTGTGCCTTTCTAAATGAAATGAAATAGTTTGTATTGTTTTTTTACACCCCAGAAGACCCCTGCCAAGACACGTTATGGTGGAACATCCACACCCAGTGTGTGACTTTTTACAATATTTATTTATTTATTTATTTATTTATCATCATTAGGGGTTACAGCCTGTCGCAACAACACAACAACTGTTCACTCTGATCTGAATAAACCCCAGCAGTAACAGTAACAAGAGTGCATGACCCAAGAGTGACCATGGCTGTGGATACAGAGAGAGAGGGTGGCATAGTCATTATGGTAGGACCTACCTAACAGGTGAGAAACAGCTACCACTGGGAAATATTAAAAAGACTTTATTGACTTCTGATCTACATCTCCTAAGAATTATTATTTACTATGTATATTGTACGTGGTCTTTCAAAAGCCTGAAGGGTTTTCTATTCAAAAAATTCCTTTGAACGTGGTGCACAAAGCTCCTTATTTTCTAACTGAACTCATGGTTTCATGTAGTCTGAATTGACCTTAGTACATCAGAATTTGTGTGTTGTATTGTGCTAATAGTAGTATTATCTTTAATTAGTCTCACATGAGGACATAGGCTATGATATATTAAGAACACCCTGGATGGCTAACAAATTCATGAAATATAATTTCCCACTTGAACATAAGACACTTTGAATGAATGAATGAATTACATTACTGGAATGAAGGCTATTTGGATTGCAGCCAACACAATGGCAGGGCAATTACTCATACTAAGTACATTACCATGTATGCCATCAAGTGACAAAACATTGACTCTAATTGGTTGTTGGGTGGATATTAAGATGCGTAGTAATATTTTAAGTTTCATTTAAAGTGATTGTTAGGAAACACTATCCTCTGTTTAGGTTGTCAATAAGCAGATTCTCTTAAAAAACAGACAGAGCTTTCTGTGCTAACTGCCAAAGCTTCCTCCAATGTCGGCATGTGTATTGATTTCTGCTGCTAACATTTGAAGCAAGTTGAATGACACAGAGAAATCAATAAAAAGAGCTTTATATCAGGTGTATTTCCAGGTCTTCCCATGTTCCATTTTCACCACTGCATGTTTCACATCACTACCATGATATGGTGTAACACAAGATCACTTGGTGTTTGGGGGTACCAATACCTAACATTTGTTTATGACACAAAAATAGCTATTCCTGCCAACTGCAGTGTGCCTCTGTTAAGCAGCTGAATGAGACCACTGTTTTTCATAACACACAGCTCATGAATCTTTGTAATATTCTAGTGAGGATTACATCGTGCTAATCTCAACATACACATTTTACCAGCCTGATCCTCTGCCTGCCTGATTAAAAAAAACTTGATCGATGTCTGTGTATAATTCTATTTAAGATAATGATTTGATATGCTTCAATATGCTTCAATTAAAATCTCCATGCGTCCATATCAATGCGCAGGTGCTTCATATATCATTTTGCATGGAACAATTGCTTTAATGAAGGAGATAGAGTTACAGGAGCACAATTTCCATCTTGCAATATAACTTCTTCCCATCAAACACCTGCTCTTCCCGCTTAAGTGATTATACGAGTTTCACATGCTTACTTCTGCCTCTGCTTTGCTATCAACACTAGAGTTTGCATGTGTGAGGGCACACACACATGCATATACACAAACACATGCACACACACACATACACATACAAAAACACTCTTTTTCTCACACACTCACACACCCTCTGTGTTATACTCACACACAGACACACACACACATACAGTTGGCATGAAGCAGGTTCAAACAGGAGCTTTATAATGTTTTGCTGAAGCCTATAAGCAGCAGCAAACTTGTTATTTTCACAGGTTTGTGGCTTAGACATGTGCTTAGAGTTAAACTTAGAGCTAATTTGTTCACCCTTTTTTGTTTGTTTGCGGTTGTTGTCTGTGTGTGTATGGGCTATCAACAATGGTTTCATTCATAAGGTCTCATTCACAAGGTCATACAGACAAGATCTTTGTAAACAATTAAGTATAGGTACTTACAGTACTTATACTGGTAGCAAATCACATGACTATGCATACTGTAGAGGAATCCACATTTTTATTTGAGACTGTATTTTAATCTCATTTCAGTCAAGTAAAATTTAACATGATAGCTGCAGATCTGTAAGCTCCAACCTCCAAGTGTGGTAAAACACTCCCCTCTACTGGCTTGTATCTGAACTACATGGGGTGTTGTGTGTGCTAATCACTTTCATTGAGCCAAAAGGTTTGCCTTTGCTTTTTCAGTTTCTGACAACTGCAAAGGCCACTTAAGGTTGAATGTAGTCATTCTTCACTAGACATTCTCCAACACACATGACACTGACACATGGCTTTACTGCCACCACTGAGTATAGTGAGGACAGTTTGGTGGCACTGTCAGAGAACAAACCTTATTGTTTCATCCATATTTTAAATGCTTTATATGACAAAATTACAGACATGTGAGCAAAACAATCACTTTAGTTTTTGTTATTTTATTTAATTCAACTAAATCACACTGGAGTTTAAAATAACTAAATTACACTGAAGTCATATGACATGTGACAGGTGGTCTTCACTAGCAAATACTAATGCCCAGTAAAATTCTGCTTTGATATAGGGTGCAAAGATGTTTGGCATTCAGTGGGGAAAATAAAAGCATTTGACATGGTCTGGCCTTAAAGTTGAAGGGATCTACACTACATTTGTAGGTTTCCATGAAAAATTGTAACATTCAATAGGGCTTTCACACCCCAAGCAGTAATTGTAAAGGTCTAAGAAAAAGTGACAGTGTTCAAGATGGCGTGACGTGGAGTGCTCACTTCTTTGTAGGTGCATCATCTCTCTCTTTGGGGAAAATTTCTATTTCTTTGACGATCCTCTCCGCGATTGTTTTATTATTTGCCGAAACCATTCTTCTTGACATTAGGTCAAATGGTCCTCCTACAACACAAGAACAACAGATTAAATTTAAGTTTAAGGTTTATGTTAGAACATCTGAATGCCCATCAACAAATGATTTAATGAAATGAATAAATAAATAAATAAATAAAACAGACCAGTTTTAGCCGTGATAGTGCAACCTGGCTTCAAAAGCTACAATCCTGTACCACATATTTGTTCCTGCCATTCAGTAAATCAGCTCATTCTAATTAGCACAACTCTTCAGCTAGGTAGAGGAGGTAATGATTGAAAACACCTGTATTAGGCACACAGGTAGAAGCAGGTGATTTGGAATATGTAGTATTGGACTGTAGCTTCTGAATCCAGGTTGTCCATCACTGCTGTAGACACAACAAGGCACAAGAAGAACACCCCCAGATGAAATTGAGTCTGTCCCCTGAATTCAGTATGTTCAACTGAAGAAGCCTTCTGGATGAAAGGTGAAATGTCTTCAAGCTCCAAAAAGAAATCCAGTTGCTTATAACTAAGGTTTTTTTGACTACCATGAACTGGATGAATGAGAATCTACACGGACATTATGTGAGAAGTGTAATAGTCAGTGATGCCAATACCACATATTACAAATCACCTGATTCCACCTGTACCTAGTGTCTCGACATCTAGGCTGATCCATCACCGACTATCAGTCATATTCGATAATGCACCTGCACACTTGGCTATTTCTTTGATAATTTCTTGAACCTTTAAAAGACTGTGTCAGAACTTAGGCTCAAACTGGGATTGTTTACAGTAGCCATACCATCCACATCCAGGAGGACACCACCGGCCTCCGTGACAATCACGGCCCCAGCAGCGATGTCCCAGCAGTGGATGCCGATCTCAAAAAAGGCTTCCACTGCTCCTGATGCAACCATGCACATGTTGGTGGCAGCAGTGCCCGAACCACGGATTCTAGACAAATACAAAAGCAACGTTGATAGCATATAACAATGTTAACATCATACGAGGAAAGTAAATTATCTACCATGAGTTTCACCTAGCCCCCAAGAGTTATATGTCTTTGACAATAAAATGTTAAGAATTAATAGGGAGTGAGAGTGTAAACAGGCCTTATCCTTACTAAAGTGAATATGATACCTTGATTTTTAGCTGTTTAGATGAAGAATGTGGAAATACAATGACACTTCCTGTGTCTGTTTTCTTTGGCCAGAGGTAGAGATCCTGGCCTCAGAAAGTAAACCCCTGCCATATATTTGATTATGAATCAACTCATGCTAATGACAAGTGAAATCACCTGTGTTAAGAGCACAAGAAACAAGAAAAAGAAATAAATGACAGGACTTCCACCTCTGTCTTTAGTTTAAAAAGTACCTACCTATATTAGAAAAGATGACAACTTGCCATGTCCTGATGATGTATTGTTATCAGAGAAGGCACTCACCCATGTACTGGAATGCATAGGATTTTTTGCATGGTGGAAAATATCTTGCTGACCACTTCAGGGTCTCTGTTTGACCCCAGTTCACTGATGATTAGAGTTTTCCTCATGTCTGGTAAAACACATGATAAGGAGTGAAGCTGTGTTCATCTAGATACAAAAACAGATGTGCTCATTCTGTGCATAAAAAGTTGTCATATTAATTTGACTTACCTGTTTGGTCAGATACCTGCAGTCGTTCTCCATCACAGAAGGCCCCTTTGCCTTTCCTTCCTGTGTACATCTTATCCTCCAGACAGCTGTACACAACACCAAACTCAAGCTGGAAAAATGGCACAGAGGCCCAATTACACCAATCCAAACATTACACCAACAATACACCAATCCAAAATGATGTTTACATAAGCAGTGATTGGTTTGCTGTCTTCAGACGCTATCCAGTAGCATGTATTACTTACAGCCACTTACTAAATTAGCTGATTCAGATTTTCTGATTTTGAACTCTTCAGCCAGGTAGAGAAGGCAACTATTGAAATCAACCTGTGTTAGGTGTACAGGCAGAGCCAAGAGATGTGGAATATGTGGTACTGGATTGCGGCTTCTAAATCCAGATTGCACATCACAACTTTTTTTAAATTTGTAGAGAGCTAAATAATCAAGTATGTCAAAAAGTTGTTGGTCCACACCTCTTTGTTGACGGCAAACCCAATGGAAACCGCTACAAAGGGAAACCTGTCATAGAGAGGAAAATGCAGTGTCATCATGTTATGTTAAATAGGGTAGTGGGTAGAGGCAGAAAACTGTAATGCCCATTGGCTGCGTAAGGACTATACTGAATATGGGATTATGGGCTGGTTGTTGACCAGTGGCAACAAAAACTAAGTGTAAACTTACTTAACATGATCGATCAACTAGCAGTAAAATATATTTATTAATTCAAACTGTGCACAACACATGAAAATTAATCCTAAATATATGTGGATTACACAACTGAAATTGAAGTGGTTTGAACAGTTCAACTGAATTGTCTAAAAAATAATTATTAGGTTACAGAATGCATACCCATGTACGAAGTTTGTCGTTCCATCCACAGGATCTACAATCCATGTTGGGTTGTCTGTTAGAATGCAGGGTTCTCCTGCGGCTACTGATTCCTCTCCAATAAAGCTGAAGGAAAAGACAGATAAACAGGCCTTAACATTATACAGTCATTTGTTTATGTAATGTTTAGCTACATCTGATGTGTGTATGTTCATATACAGAAAATGCACAAAGGTTTATGTCTCACCTATGAGTCGGAAATTTCTCCTTGACCGACTCAATAATGATCTTTTCCACTCTCTGATCCGTTTTAGTCACCAGGTCAACGGAGCAACTCTTTGTCATAATCTTAACTTCATTCTGAAGTGCATCTCGAATAACCTGAGATTATTACACAGTGACATGTTCAGGATTTTAGAGGCTGGTAAACCATTCTCTGAAGTTATCAATTTTCCCTTTCTTCTACATGGCAACATTAGAATAAAGCTAAGCTATTAGTGAAAGTTATTAATTTTCTCTTTTCTTGACACTGCAACAGAGGTGGACATCCTAGCTTGAAAAAGTAAAAGTCCTGCCACATATTTATATTAGCCAATTTTCTGAACCAGCTGATCCTAATTAGCACAACACTTCAGCCAGATAAATGAGCTAATTAGGGAAATTACAGGCAGAACCAATACATGGCAGGACTCCTGTCTTTAGGACAGACATTTTAGTGTAGGACATTAGTAATTCAATTTACAGACAAGAAAAGGTTGAGCAATCATGATCATTGAACCTATGACACCTTAAGGGAAGTCAAACAGCTACCATATGCATTTACATTTACATATATACATACACATTTTAAATATTTTTATAAATATAAAATTTGACAGTGCTGACTATGATTTTGATATTTGACATGCATTTGCAAAATATAATGGCTGAAGACGATAGGGGCACAGATTTTATTTAGCTGTTATGGAAAATGTACACTTTTTCAGAGGGCAGACCAGTGAAGAAAAGATGCAGTAAAGATGCAAATGACTGGAAAGATTTTTGTGACATTGTAATTTGGAATCTTAGATCAGCTGTTTTAGAGGTAAATGCATAATGGGTAAACTTGATTGTTACAGTGCCACCCTGTGTTACAAGGTGCACCGTTTTTATGTGTCTGAGCATGCGAGGGCCCATTTCCACCGCACTCTCTGCGTGTTCAGCGCGTGGCCGTATTCTGTCCGTATTCGTTTAGAATGCACGTTAACAGATTAGACCATTTCCACCGCAAGCGTGTTCTGAGCGTACTCTCTCCCTATACAAACCTATTGTATACGCCCACGCGCTGAACACGGCTACGCGCTGAACAAGGCGGTGGAAATGAGCCCTAAGTGGGGGGAGCATTGTCATGTGTGCCAAGTTTCGTGTCTGTCTTCCTGTTTTTACAGTGAATGCTGCACAAACATTTAGATAAAGAAGAAGAAGAAAAAGAAAAAGAAGAAAAGGAAGAAGAAGAAGAAGAAACAATATGGCTGCTTAGCTGCTTATGGCCCTAAATAGACATTAGTGAATATAACACTTACTGCTCCAGCTTTTCTGGCCACAGCGATTGCATGGTCCATCGACTCTTGCCAGGGGTCCGCCATATTACTCAAGTACTGTAAAAAAAAGACAATACAGTTAGTTTGAGTATTTGAGACGCTTTCCAATCTCCAAAGCGACATACAAAATTATAAGTACCAAATTATAAAAAAAACACAGCTTACTAATAGAAAAAAAAAATATATATATATGATATATGGAGATGATCAAGTCATAACATACACTTATACAAATAGATAGAGATGGGCAGATGAGTTAATCTGTCTTGAACAGATGCTGAAGAAAGTATAAGAATCAGAGGAAGAAAGAGAGGGAGGATGAAAGGAGGACCCATTGACGAAACAAAGAAGAGCGAGAAAAGACAGAGGCAGTCTAGACCTCAAAGAGTATGTAGACACAGAGGATGAGAACCACATTTATCACATCACATATTGTAAACCACAGCTTAAGTCATTCAACACAGTTCTTTATTTTTAATGCAGTCCTTTAAAAACAGGTATTTCCATGGAGAACAAACTCAGACAATATTAGATGTGCTAAGGGTAGGTTGAGCACAGTAGTGTGTTGTCTAACTCATCCAAACTGTATTAGCTCAGATGACTCTTAAGTGCAATGCATCAAGACAAAATAGAGTTTTTATAAATAACTGTAAGCCATGTGTCATGTTTTAAAAATCTGGGGTTTCCTGCTTCTTGTCTGTGGTTGTGTTCCTTTGTATTGTGACAAAGTGGTCCCTGTTGCAAAGTGCTCCAATGTTAAAAAAGTAGGCCAGCTTAGACCTATTGCATATTAAATTTTAAATACATCAGAAACCGGATCGAACACAAAAGGGTTGCGTAACATTTCCGCGTTTCCTTTGCCTCTGGCATCTTTCTACCCCAAGAGACTTAATTTTATGGATGGAAAAAAAACACAGCTCTGGAACAACTTTTTTTAACGTAAAATGTTGCAGGTTTCTGTTAGTGGAATAATCACACTGTGGTGAGTAAAAGCAGAAAGCCCTTTGACTACAAAATTAATTCACAGAAAGTTAGACATGATCGGCACACCACCAGACAGCTCAGTCTAAGTCTAAGTATTAGCCTAAAGTAACCAGAATCGCGGGGATATTCCTCACTTACAAAATTTCACTATTTTGTGCAGAGAATTACACGCAGAACTCTGTTGAGATCCTGAAAATGTACTTTTATGACAACTGATATGTTCTGGTATATTTATCTATTTAGGTAAATCTTGAAAATAATATAGCCTCTTACCACCCTAAACTGAGGTGAGCACACCTGTTACGGCCATTCTCCAATCACAGCACGATAAGCAGGACCCCCGAAACTAAGCCAACATGCACATTATATCAATGTACTTACCTGAGGTAATGTTCAAAGTCGGTCGATGGTTGTGCTTCAAGTGACCTGCGCTCCAGTCTAAATACAGCGCAACCTCCACACGAGGGATGAGGAAATGAGTAGCTGGCACGAAATGATAAAAAGGAAAAGTACCAGTTACCTCCCATCAGATTTCCACATACCCATGTAACAACATGCACATGTGCTTGAACCTGGGATGAGTCAACATGTTACGTGGAAAAGTACTCTCTATGAGACAAGACCTATTTCTATTTCTTGTTTAACAGCTTTGTTAAAAGTTCTCATTCCAAACTTTATTAGCCTATTTTTTATCAGCTTTGCAGTGCTCTCATGGAATGATCACACATTTTCAGAGCCAATAGACTGAATAGACTACCAATCAGCACAACATTTTTTAATCTACAATAAACTAAAAGTGATCTATTTTATCAAGACAAGTATCATCAGCATGAATCTACATGATGAGTACCATGTCATCTAAGATTATGGTATGAAACATACTGGTAAATGTAGACAAATGAATACAGTGTCTGTCTGTCAATAAAAAAGATGATTCCCTAGGTCTCCACAAAAGGCGACATATGATGGGTTGCAAGTCAAAGCAACAAAAGGGTGTGCCACAAATAGCCATAAAGTAAACTGGAACAATTTTACCTAAGAACTTGAAAGACACATACAAGTAAAGCTTCAAAAGGTTAGGGACACTACATTTTTATTGTCTATGCATGCCTTGCAGGCTACATAGTGACTGAATGGTCCAAATATGGTCCAAATAAGAGAAGAAGTCAGTATGGAAAAGAGTCTGCAGATTACACTACACAACAGAAGACGATAAGACCAAGAGAAACTGTAGAGTCAGATAGATGACACTAATAGCTTCATATCTTATGAAAAATGCTGTGTGTAGGGAAGTGGGTTTAGGAAACATGGTAACATGGTTCTGTGCATTTTGCAAACGGTTTCTTAAGAAGACTGACCACATCCCAACGGTGGTTACAGGTTATATAACACAAGTGTTTCAGCATATGGGTTAAATATATGACATACTTTGCTGCTAGTCTTCTTCAAACATATCAGTTGACAATGGTTGAAAATATGGCATTTCTTTGATTATGCATTAGACTGAGGTTACAGTAATGCTGCAAAAAAATGCCTGCTCATCCCTTCCCACATGTAAATAACGCAGGTGAATTGTACAAAATGTGTGTACATTTTATCTGAAACTTAAGTAAAATATATGACATACAAGATTATTAGTACAATTCTACAAGGGGAAACTAATGTCATTTGTATTACTCAAATAAAACATACAAGTCTTATACTTTTGTTGTTTGAAAAATATGTGAAAGTGAACATATACGAGGCCGTGAATGTTCTTGTAAGGCCTTTTTATTTCTTTTTTTTACATGGGTTAGTGCCACATTTGAAAATACAGGACATTCTGGGCAGGTTGAGGCACAGCCGTGTGTGTCATCCCACCTCACGAAACCTTAACTCTTGCCTGCATGCTGTAACACCTAAGCCAGACTTCCTTTTTAAGTGCAGTAAACCAGCTTTGCTATAGTTCATTCCCAGCACACTGACTGCACACATTACTGCATATGCGCAGTCAATGTGATTTTGGTTGAGTCAATGTGATTTTGGTTTTAGTGATTTTGTTTTCTTCAGATACATACATACAAGTCTTGTACAAGATTAGATCAAGTACTCATAATTATGGAATGTCACCACAATTCCCCTGATGAACTTGTGAAAGGAAAACAAATCCATTCCCATACCCATACAAGCATGAAAAACGCATAAATTCTCTTTTTGCTGTTTATGGTTGATGTAACTAGCAGTGGAGGAAAGAGACAGGAAAAACAAACACAATTTATGAAGCAAGGCTTTTGTGAAGGCCTTTAATGTCCTTTGGCAACCTGTCAAAGGCAAACAGTAATCAACAACCATATATGATACCAAAATAATACATAGTTAAGCTACTGTGTAAAAAGTGAAACAGAACCAAAACAGAAGAATCAAATTAAGTAAAAATGCTGAATGGATCCATTTACGTCAGTGTAACTTAACATTGCCATGTACATTATACACATACACTTACCCGCCGCCACTTTATTGGGTACACCTGTTCATTTGCCGACACAAATAGCTAATCAGCCAATCACATGGCTGCAATGTAATGCATTTAGGCATGAAGAAGTGGTCAACACAACCTGGCTGAAGTTCAAACTGAGCATCAGAATGAGGAAGAAAGGGGATTTAAGTGACTTTGAATGTGGTATGGTTGTTGTTGCCAGACAGGCCGGTCTGAGTATTTCAGAAACTTCTGATCTACTGTGATTTTCATACACAACCATCTCTAGGGTTTACATAGAATGGTCAGTAGAAGAGAAAATGGGTAGACTGGTTTGAGATGACACAAAAGCAACAGTAACTCAAACTACAGTAGATGTACCGCATAGCGGTACATGGTATGACCGCCGCAGTGTATTGAAATGTGGGAACTGTTGGTATGATGAGTGTGTGGTAGAGCAGTGTTGTGAGGTGAGAATTTGTGTGGAAATGATTTCCTGGAAGTGGGGATGAATGTGGGTTTTGAATGAATTACATTGTGTGTGTTTGAATAGTGTGTAGGAGTGATTTGTGAAAGGAATAGGCAAAATGAGATTTTGTACAATTACAGCGGCCCCCATAGGGCCAATTTTATGGCACGTGCTGTGCTTTTAGAGGTCTTTGTGTTGATCGTGCATGAGATAGGGCCAATTCTATGGCATGTGCTGTGCTTTTAGAGGTCTTTGTGTTGATCGTGTATGAGATATTTTATGCAGTTCCTACCTTCTTAGTCCAAAATATTGGCAATTCAAAATACCAATTTTTGCATTTACCCTTATCACTAGGTGGCGCTATGCTTCAAGTGAGTGTTTATGGGCTGGGCCGATACGCCTCTGTAACACCGACATACTAACACAAAATCGTTGTCTTGGGCAAAAGTGTTGACGAATTATTTAACAAAAACAGTTTTTTGACACCTAGCTTCGCCAATAAACATCGCCCCCTATGACGAAATGTCACAAAATTTAGTACACATTAAAAGAAAGCTGTTTAGAGATGGCATATCAACTTTGACCAAATTTGAGCAATTAAAAGCCAAGATATTGACTTTTGAAGAATTTTAAGCTACGTGTAAAATGTTCATTGACATGTAACTTCGAAACGGTTTATCTCAAGATAAATCCTTTGATAACTTTTTGTAAGCATTGTCTGTAGATTACATATACCAAATTTGGTGAGATTCACATGAACGGCCTATGACAAGTTTGTTCAAATTCGTTTTTGCGATGTTAAAATTTCACGGAAATTGTTTTCGTTGGAAGTGGGTGTTGACCAGTGCTTTCAATGCGTGAGGGTCATTAGATTTCATGATAAAAAAAAAAGTTGTTGTAAACATTAGCATTCTCTAGATAATAGGCAAAATGACATTTTCTACAATTACAGCGCCCCCTATGGACCAAATTGTATGGCATGTGCTGTGATGTTAGAGGTCTTTGTGGTGATCATGCATGACGTATTTTGTGCAGTTCACACCTTCTCGGTCCAAGATATTAGCAACTCAAAATACCAATTTTTGCATTTACCCTTATCACTAGGTGGCGCTATGCTTCTAGTGAGTGTTTATGGGCTGGGCCGATACGCCTCTGTAACACTGACATACTAACACAAAATCGTTGTCTTGGGCAAAATTGTTGACGAATTATTTAACAAAAACTGTTTTTTGACACCTAGCTTCACCAATAAACATCGCCCCCTATGACGAAATGTCACAAAATTTAGTACACATGAAAAGAAAGCTGTTTAGAGATGGCATGTCAACTTTGACCAAATTTGAGCAATTAAAAGCCAAGATATGAATTTTTTAAGAATTTTAAGCTACGTGTTAATTGTTCATTGACGTGTAACTTCGAAACGGTTTATCTCAAGATAAATCCTTTGATAACTTTTTGTCAGCATTGTCTGTAGATGACATATACCAAATTTGGTGAGATTCACATGAACGGCCTATGACGAGTTCATTCAAATTAGTTTTCGTAATGTGACAATTTCACGGGAATTGATTTCTTTGGAAGTGGGCGTCGACCCGTGCGTTCAATGTGTGAGGGTCAATAGATTTCACGATAAAAAAAAAGGTGTTGTAAACATTAGCATTCTCTAGATAATAGGCAAAATGACATTTTCTACAATTACAGCGCCCCCTATGGACCAAATTTAATGGCATGTGCTGTGATGTTAAAGGTCTTTGTGGTGATCATGCATGATGTATTTTGCGCAAATTTCCACCTTCTCGGTCCAAGATATTGGCAACTCAAAATACCAATTTTTGCATTTACCCATATCACTAGGTGGCGCTATGCTTCAAGTGAGTGTTTATGGGCTGGGTCGATACGTCTCTGTGACACCGACATATCACAAAAATTTCATGTCGTTGGGTGAAACATTCATCGAGTTATTCAGCAGAAACTTTTGCCGGCCCCCCCCTCTTTGACGGACACTGGAACAGCGGGGGGGTGGCCCTTGGGGGCCAAAAGCTTCTAGTCGCTGAAGAAGTTCTAGGGCTACATGCCTACAAAGACTCATGTCCCCCAGACTTCCAGTGTCCCGGAAACCGTTGACGGAAAATTGCTGGGGAAAAAAAAAAAAAAGGGGAAAAAAGATGCGGCAACACTATAGTGACCGCTTTCGCTAGCTTTGCTAGCGGTGGTCATAATAACCACTCATTAGAACCAAGCAATGCAAAATACCATCTCTGAACACACACGTCGAACCTTGAAGTTCTCAAGGCAAAATGGGGTCCAACCTTTTACTAACAAGGTGTGCCTAATAAAGCGGCCAGTGAGTGTGCATGGCATTGTTAGGTTAAATGCACATAAAATATCCATACAGCATGTTGCTTCATTTTTAAAGAGTATACACCACAGCTTACTTCATTAAGCTTCATATTAAAGTACGCGATGCAGTACAATGCAATTATAGTTAAACAAATCAGATTATGGAGATGTACATTTGAACACGCAATGTTATTAACAAAAAATGCACCACTGAGTTCTTAGGTCCTGGCCAAGACGTCAAATTGTTCTGAGGGACAAGAAGCATTCTATTGCTCAAACTGTGTTTGAAATGTTTAGTTGACTGGGCAGGAAGGTGCAATGCAATGATATGGAACGATCACAATATTTCAGCCACAATACAATATTATTACACCATGTTCTATCTGCGACCAGACTATGGGAAATGGGTTAGAACACGCAGGTAATAATTCTAAGGTACAAGCCAATTACACTGAAAACTATTTTAGATTGTTTCATTTCGATCTTATACGGAAGAGAATTATTTAAGAACCATCTCACAAAGTGCCATAACCAAGACAAGTACGCAAAACTACAAAAAATGTCTCTTTAATCCACCCCTGACTTAAGAGCATACATTTGTTGTGTGTGTGTGCGTGTGTGAGAGAGAGAGAGACACAGGCCAGCATGTGTGTGTGTCCATGGGAGTGTGTGTCTGCATTCTGCAAGTATAAATATTAAATATTGTGATACTAGTTTTGAGTACATTATAACAATACAGTATCCACGAGTACTGTGACACTTTATTGTTTACTGTGTTACTTTATTGTACTGATTATTTTCTCCCACTCCTTCTGCATGAACTTGTAAAAAAAGAAAGAGAGAGAGAGAGAGAGAGAGAGAGAGAGAGAAAGAGAGAGCGTGTGTTGTGTGTGTTTTTAAGAGAGCTAGTTTTCTGTGTCATCTCTCCCACATGGGAATGGCATTATTTTCCGAACAAGTTGTTTTGCTATGTCCTCACTGCTGGCAGTTATCAGCCTCCGTGACATCAGGTCAAATGGTCCTCCTGGCACAGATCAGAAGTGATATCAGGTCAGCGAGGCCCAACACATAGACCACACATATCAGAACTGGCCAAACCCTCAGTGAGATCATTCATAGAATTTCTTAAGGGCTCTGCACACCTAGTGGATGCCTAAAACACCATATATACATGTGGATGCAAGGTCAAAACGAATACAGAAACATCCATTTTTAAAATTACCCGGCTATGTATGTAAAGGCTTCAGTTTGGGCTTCATGTTTGGCTTAGAAGTTGGTCACTTGGGTCCAACACTGTAGCTGCGTCCAAATTAAGGTTCTACACGCTTCGGAGTGCCCTGCCTATAAAGTTCCTTTGGGTTTTGGCCTAGCTTGGCTGCTAACCGTTCATGAAATGACATAGCCTAGCCTATGGAGAATTTCCTGTAGTGCTCCACTTGTTGCTTGGCCGTTTGACATGTGAAGCATGTCAAGCATTTAGTTGAGACATACATAGCTTGTACATGAAACATCACATTCCTCTCCATAACTCACCTGTAATGTCCCTGATCACCCCACCTGCCTCTGTGATGATGGCAGCGCCCCCCGCCATGTCCCAGCAGTGGATGCCTATGTGGTAATACGCATCTGCTGCTCCACACGCCACCAGGCACATATTCACAGCAGCACTGCCAGGGGCCCGGATCCTGGCATCCTCAATAATTAATAATCATAATCAATAATGTTGGAAAATGTAGAACAGCAGTACACTGTATGACTCATGCTCATGAGCCACTATAAGTTTACTATTGTAAACTATCTATCCATCCATCCATCACAATTTTTTTCTCTATGGTATCTCTCAGAATGTGATGTTACAGGCACAGCTCAAACTCCTGTGCTTACTGTTTGTACTCACCCATGCACAGGGATGGTGAGGATGGACTCCATGTTGGCCATCATTGCTCTGAAGACCTGCAGATCATGTTTGAAGCCCATCTCTGTTAGCACCAGCGACTTGGTGATATCTAAGTATTGACAGGAGAATAAATACAAGATTGTATGTATTTTAATGGCAAAATTATACAGTTGAATGACTGTAAATCCAGGGCTAATTCTGTGCTTGTTTGTGTGTCATGTTGATTGATCGCCTCAAACAGGCTTTAAAATCTGTTAAGTTAGGGTGTAAGATGATAACAGTATATTTTAGGAGTGAAGGGCAACCTGGATTTAGACATTATTCAGTACCACATATTCCACATCACCATCATTTTACCTGTGTGCTTAATATAGGTGATGTTAGCAATTCACTCCTCTACCTGGCTGAAGAGTTGTGCTAATTACAATCAGAATCAGATTTAGTGAATGGCTGGAACAAATACATGACAGCTTCACCAGATTGCTCGTCACAGAATGTCAACTGCATTAATATCAAAATGCAGTGACACTGTGACTAGACCACAGCCAAATCCAAAAACCCAACTATGGTATTTAGATAAACAGTATATTTTCCATTATGTATATAATAATTTGTTTCAGTTGGCAGGAGAAATCAGGCCCAAGAAAAAACAATGTCTAACATGCAGGAGCAGGGTTCACAGATGACGACAGTCTTCAAGCAACCCCTGAGACTACTGAGCATGAGCTCCAGAGAATATTTACTATAATTAGCAAAAAATATATTTTTTTGTGGACTTCAAAAGAATATGAGGGGAAGAATATATAGGGCCGAAACATTGAGGTGAAGGGAAATTAAAAAAAAAAAAACACATGGGGCGTGCAGCTATATTCTTTTTCATACCATTTCTCAAAAAATGTGTTTATCTGTTACAGCTCATAAATATCAGTTGCAAAACCACCAAACAGGAAGTGGCCTTTTGTCTCAGACAGCTTTGGGTATGTTGGCATGAGACTTCCTAATGTTGCTTGTGGCCATGTGTCTGACATAACTACATTGTGTTACCATGACAGCTCAGAGCAGCTGATTGCTAGCTGACTCAGTGGTCTCATCTTTAGGCAGTCACTGGCTTTTAACTAACTTCCCAACAAAAATGGTCTAAATTAGTGCCACAGGCTTGTTCTAAAATACAAGTATTTTGCTGCTCTTGCAACCAACATGACACTTGAAACCAACACTTGAAATGATATTTGTAGTTATGATGATGATGATAATAATGATCACTATTATTCTTGTTAGTATTTCATGGCAATTGTATTCAAATAGAAACTAGTACTACTACACTTTTGGTGTTTCGACAAATATAAACACTAGGCTCAATGCACATCTATAGTGTAAGAGCATCGTACATCTTGACAAAACTAAGCAGTAAGAAAGCATCACAGAGCAGCTCCGACCCCAGCTGAAATTGGTCATTGTAAACTGACTGACCTTTTTGGCCGGACACTTTGATAGGGACCCCATTGCAGAATGCTCCTTTTCCTTTGCGAGCTGTGTACATCTTGTCCTCAATACAGCTGTAGACTACTCCGAATTCTAACTGGTTGGGGAGTAAATGGGTACAATCGTGGATGATCTAAATTTCATAATTCGTGCTTATTTTAAAAATGTATCACTATCTGTCAACAGGTGTAAACTGCAAACATGAGAACTCAATGGGTGGTAATAAAAGAAGGCTACCTCTTTGTTCACTGTGAAGCCAACTGACACGGAAACAAAAGGAAACCTGGATATCATGGGGGGAAAGACAACAAGAAGAGGAGAAGTGATCATAATACAGATGGTGCACACATACTGTAGGTCACAGCTTCCATTTTACTTGTAGGGACATTTCTCAAATTCTGGAGAGATCAAGTGTTGACCACGTGAGCATAATTTATGACAAACCAGATGTTAACTGTTAACATCAAATGGAGTTAAATGTTAGCCTTTATTAGGCAACAGGTCATATAAATAGATGACACCCAGGGGCCTTTTTTGAGTCATTTCCAACTAAGTTTGATAGTGATACAGATGTTGGTTGCATGAGTCAGCCTTAAATTCAGTTTGCAGTTATTAGGAAAGAAGAAAAATACTTCTTTAACAGTCCTTTCTCAAATAGACAGCCCAGGACAAAACTTGACTCTTCAGAGGCATTTTGCAGAATTATTTTGAGTGATTTTAAAACTAATTCACCCCCACCTGTGAACAAAGTTGGTCGTTCCATCAATCGGGTCGATGATCCAGGTGGGATTGTCCGTTAGAATGCTGGGTGCCCCGGCAGCCACTGATTCCTCACCTATGAAGCTGAAGAAGTAATCACAAAAAAAACCTGACTGAAATGGGTGTCACACTGATCCAAACTGTATCTGAGTATGCTTGACCTCCAAAGTCTGGTTCGTTTGATCAGTGTGATCGTGCCTTTCTGTAAATTGGCACGGTACGCTAGTACGCTTGGGAGAGGTAGGCACGAGTCCAGTCCAGTCGGACCGCAAACGTGCCTGAGCACAGTTAGTAATTCTGTTATTAAGGTAATAAAAGATTCTAATAGACTCTAGAACACAGTAACACATACATGCCCAGATACAGTTCAATATTATACAGTGTACAGACCAGGGAACAGAAACAACTGTACTTCGGAATGGTACGACTGAACTAACACTATGCTTGATATTGAAGGAATATGAATAACAATAATCTTGTATGTAACATTTTTAATGTTAGCACATTTTGTATTCCTTAGCTCTTTTGTGTTCTTAGAACTCTCCCTGTCAGAATCAGAGCTTTGTATGTGTGTCTGTGTCTTAAGAGATGAGGTGTGAAGAACTGTTGTATGTGTTTATACCACAGCTTCCTTCAATTTCACATTGTGATGCTTTCGTTGGAACGGTTATTAACTTTCTATATACACACACCTATGAAGTAGTCCCTGCTTTCCGACCGTAGTATATATCAATGTGCCAAGTATATCAAGTTTGTGATGAACTGCAAATAAATGGTAAACATGTGACAGCTTTAGCAAATGACGAGCAGATGGTGCTTGACAACCAAAGGCATGGAACTAATGACTGGGTCTTGGCTATAGCAACTTGCAGTTTGTCCAGTAAGTTATAAAAAGACACATCTTGTGGCGAAAGGAAGTAGTTCTACAAATAAGTTTGTTTTAGAGATTAAAACGTGGAAATTATTACCAGAAATAAACACTAGACAAGTGTGGTAACTGTGGTATAAGCAGGGTAATGGACTTCACAGTGTTCGTATATCAGAAAGTTAATGCACTTTAAGGTGTAACGGCCACTCTGCTTTGGGTCGTGGCCATATTACCACGTCGAACGTGCATTAACTTTCTGATATACAAACACCATGTTGTCCATTATCCCTTACATTGTGTATTGGTTTCCACATTTGGTGTGTCTGAGGTACTCTCTCCGTCTTTTAATTAACATACAATCGTTGGTTTGGCACATTCTCTGATCGGATTGGGAAGAGACCACTTTCTCATACAACTGTTTATTGCGTATTTATTTAGAGCTAGTACCACTGGGTACACCACTTTCTGTAAAGGACATTTAATTTTAGAATATTGATTGTTCAGGATGGAGAGAGCCTAAGCCTTGACCTTCTGGCAGTGACGCTGGCTAAACTTTGCCTCAAACTATGTGTCTTTCTCTATCGATGCATCAGTGTTGTTCCTTGTTCCTGATTATCAACAACCATGCTGACTGAGTCTCCAAATCTACTTATGGCAAATTATTTACTATAAATATGTTTAAACAGCTTTTTATATATGTTAAATGTTAACTGTTCAGTGGGACTATAGATGAGAAATAGCCTACAGCTAAACCTGGTGTAATGCATCAAATGTTTTACAAGAATTCAGACAACAGTTGGCCCCCAGTGTCATGTCAAACCTGAGTGTCTTTTTCAGTAGAAATGCAAAAACAAAACAATTACTTGAGTACTGAAATACTAATGAAATGCATATGGTCACAAAAGGCAAAAAAGACACACGTGTCATCCCCACCATTTCATCAGGGCCATGCATCATAATGTTCTGTGGTTCAGGTCAGGAAAATTTAAAATTAATGTACATTTATTTCTGTAAAAATGCATGTTAATAATTAATGTATGTAAATATATAAACATTTTCACAGCACACAAAATCCTGCAACAAGCGTTTATAGTGTATTTGTTTCCAAAATAACAAAGACAAAATGTCCACTAAATTTGATTAGAATATTTTACTGAAACACTGAGTTCAAACAAGAAAGGGCAAAAATTACATGTCCAAAATTATTAGCCCCCTGACCATTAAGAGTCAATAGTCTACCCTTTCTGAGCCACAACCGACAACAACCTCTTAGAGTAGTTCTTTACGACCTAAGGCAAGACTACTAGTAGTTTTATCCCTCAAAATTTCAACCTGAGCCTTAGCTAAGGCCTTACGTCATTGCTGGGTCTTCCAACAAGACAATGACCCAAAGCATACATCAACAGTCCTTCAAGGATACCAAAACCAAGGTCCTGGAGTGGCCAGCACAGAACCGAGAGTGCAATCCTACTGAGAATCCGGGGCGGTTGCTCGAAGTGAATGTCCATGCTCGGAAACCACGCAATTTGGACCTGCTAGAAAAATTTGCAATGGAAGACTATGCCAAAAATCCATCAGGAGACCTGTGCCAACCTAGTAAAGAACTACTCCTGGCTGAGAAAGGGTAAACTATTGACTCTTAATGACCAGGGGGCTAGACACAACTGTAGTGAGGCTGCAAAGCTTTGTCAGGGTTATCTTGCATCTGCCAGCAGTTAACAATGACATATGTTCGTGTTGGCACCCAAACTGTGCCACCTGATATGTATACATCTTTGCAAAAGCCCTATACTTACTAAGGTGTGTTACGAGGTAGCCTACCTGTGAGTTGGATACTTTTCTCTAATGGAGGATATAATGAGGGTCTCCACCTTCTGGTCCGTCTCTGTGACGAGGTCCACAGGAGAACTCTTCTGCATAATGGAGATGTCCTTCTGCAATGCCTCACAAATCATCTGATCACCACAGAGACAAAATGGTTATGCTTGTGTTTATGATTTTAATTCCTGTCAGACCTTTTTTTCAAAGTGACTTAAATTTAATAAAAACACCACACTGAAACTAAAAACCTTAGTTAAAATGATAAAATATAACAAATAAACATTTAAGGAAGGAGATATATAAGCATAACTTGCAAATGCTAGTAAAACTCAGAAACATAATCTACTCCACTGCAAAACAAAAATACATAGTATAACATGCAGGCTGATAGATATTTGCCACGTAACACCTGAAAATAATATATATATAATGTATAGCATCACATCCGCCCTGCTCATGCAATGACTGCACAGAGCCACAAGGGGGTGCAGATTATTGTAACACTTGGCCAATCAGGTAAAAATAACACAATGGTGCATAGGCCGCATACTTCATTTCAATTTGTACAGAGGTTCTGGAGTCGCTGCCGTTGACATACAAGGGCATAATAAATAATAAAAATGTGGTGAAGGGGGCATGGATGGGAATACTAAATATTGCACATTGCATTGTGGTTATTGCACAGGAGGAGGTAGTGGGGCAAACATTAGAAACAAATATGTAACATATCTAACATATTTACAACATTTTCATTTGTATAGTCCTATGAAAAACATTTATGGTATTAATCTTCTATTTATTCACAATTTAGTGCCAAACTAGAAAAAGCTCATATGGCGTGATTGTCCCGGTCACATTTCTCAGAGTTTGATTTTGAATAAAATGTCAATAATAGATTCTTTTTCTGTTTATTCAATAATGTAATCATAGCCTAGATATCCATTTGTGATCCTATTTAACGAAAAATTCAGCCATTATAATTTTGAAGCCACCCTTAACTGAGATATTTTGTCCCAAAAATTAATATCATATGGTGTGACGCCATATTCAATTTTTTGAACGGGCAATTGCTTGGACACCTCTGCGAAATGGGGGTCCTCATTCTGCCAAGGAAGAACAACATAACCTCAGAAAAACATTGGTGCTGACAATGTGAGTTTTAGCTTTTCATAATGTAAATAAAAATTAAGTTTATCCCACACTGTTGCTCCAGTTCCATGTTGTGATGTCTTTTGGTGTGACACATTTTACACAACAGTGAAAACAATAGTTGCATTTTTAGTCAATACTACCTTTTAATCTATATTGTCATATTGTTTTAGCATGATTTGACATTGCTAGCATGAATGCACACTGCTTAATCTCATGCTAAGTACATGAAACCTCATATGGTGTGACACAGCATCATAAGGTGTGACAGGATTTTCCTGTCACACCATATTACCATTTTGTCACACTATATGATATGAACTTAGTTTTATTTACATAAATAAAACTGTTATATGTTTTTTATAGTTAGTAGTTACATTTGTTCAATATTTTGTTGTTTTAAAACACATTAATGATATAATTCAGACATTAATATCCATACATGAATATAATAATTCACAGTACCATAGTATACACCATTTTGTAATTTAAATGCTTCCCCCCTTTGTATTTGTTTATTTAATCACTTTTCAACTTGTGGCAGATTGTAGCAGATGGCAAGCAAAGAAAGAACAAGGAAATACAGGGAGAGGTTGAATGCAAATCCTGCAAAGAGGGAGGAGATTTTGAGGAAAAGACGAGCAAAGTAAATGGAAACTAAACACAAGTTATTTATAGAGACTTATGCTTTGATATTTGTATATTGCACATTTATAATTAACCCAATAAGTTGAAAAGCACATTATCCTAGGGAAAACATAGTAAGCTCTGCACGTAAACATACATACATACTGTGCATTTGCACAACCACATGCACACATTATTTAGCTTGCTGTCAGGCAATGTTTTTACTTTTAAATGTTTTTATTTTTTCATCTTCACTGATTTACTTTATTTTTGTCAACATGTTTGGTTGTTTATTAAATGCAGTTCATGCCTACTTTTGGACACAGATTGTAGTGTGGTGTATGTCATCATATGGCGTGATGCCATGTCATTCGGTGTGACATTCAGAATTAAGAAAATAATTCAGATATTTTGGTTATTAATCATAAAATAATCAATGTGATAGATGGATAAAAGTGCCATCAAGTGTTAGAAGTAATTTGGTATATTGCAACAAGGTATTCCCAAATTAATTTTGAAGTATATAGAAAGATTATGAGAAATCGTGCATCAGTGTGTGTTCATAGAGAAAAATAATACAAAATGTAGCACCTTTGCACATAAAAATGCTATATTTTTTATAAAGTAATAATAAGGAATCATGATAAATTGGCTTACATTATCACATTATATGCATTTTTAATTTAATACACAATAACATTCATGTCACACCATATGATATTTTTTGTCAGTAATGCAATAAACTAGTGAAAAAATATAAATTTCAGTAAAAACTCTACAGTAATATACATATATTCTTAAATTTAAGAGTTGGTAGAATAAACCCTAATTAATTCCATGACATAAATTCAAGATTTTTTTAAAAAACATTTTTTCAGCCAAATATGACAACCACCCATGTACAGTACAGGTAAATTACTACAGTTTTTCAAAAAAGTAGCCAGTGACATAACTGTGTATGCCACATCAAAAGGAACATAAATGTCTAATCTTAACCCAAAAAGCTGGCTAGTAAAATGCTTACAATTACTTTGAATGGATGGAAGGGTGGAAAATAGATGGATGGATGGAGACAGACAGACAGACAGACAGACAGACAGATTTACCTTTCCAGCCTCTTTTGTCACAGCAATGCAGTAATCCATACATTCCATCCATGGATCATCCATTATACTTCTTTGGTCTTCTCTTTGCCTATAACACACTTACACATACATACTTTGATAAGGCCTTCTTAATACATTTTATATGTTTTTGTTTCATCCCATTAACAAACACCTCTGTCAGTTTGCTGAATTTTACAGCTCTGAAACTCTCTCAATGCACCTCGACCACCACTACGCATGAGATCATATGTAGCAAAGTTATATGGACAGTGGACAAGTCACTTGTCATAAACACCAGTTAGAGATACCGCCGTGGTGGTCCATGAAATGGACAACTTGAAGTCAAAAGCTTTAAAGACATCAGACGATTTCGAATATTTCGGGATCTGGTGACTTTGGGCATCATCAAACGTTCATTTTGTCAATGCAAATTTAGCCCTGGCGACATAGGCTACAGCATATAGGCTCGCGGCCAGCTTTCGTCTGATTTTTTGTAAGGTGGCTTCTTACGCACACATTACTGAATCATGAGAAACCAAAGACAGGTATCTAGAAATTTGCTAGAAATCCTAGCCTCGTTTCTACATCGCCCAAAAACCTGCTGGCTCTCTTGCAACCGGCTAAGCGATAGCTAGCCGTGACAGCTTGCGGTTTACATTAACTATAGACACAGTTAACTAAGGTGTTAAATCATACGCATCTCCAGCAAATGCAAGTCGGGACTTGGCGTTTGCCCAGAGATGTTCTCCTTTGCCGTTCAGCTCAGCGTGGATCACTTTACCTGGAAGAAGAAAAGTACTAGACTAGGGTACAGCCGGGTACAGCTGTGCCAGCGACACTAGGCTCGTTCGAGATTCGAGTCCGCCCGTCTGCAACTGGCTGCATACGTCAACGAGAATTGCTGGTCACAGCAGGGGTGGGCATTAAATGAGGAAAATAAAGTCGAACACAAATTCTAACGAGACTGAGCTCGCGCCTCCCCGATCATCGTAGCAGATGACACACAAGTCATGTGTGGAGAGGGAGGGCGGGGGTTGTAGTCCTCTACAGTCTATGGTTGTAGTGGGGTGCACTGAGAGTTTAATTCAAGTCCAGTCTTTCTTATTGTTTAGATTAACATTGGAACAAAACGAGTTGCCCCAAAGTGCTCCACAACACAAACATGAAAACTAAGACAGCAAAACCATAAAACAAAGACCATAAGTAGGTATATGACACGAACAATGAAATAGAAATGGGATTAATAATTAAATAAATAATGGGCCGGGCTTGACAGCGTCAGATAAACCATGAGAACAAGGTAAAAATAAAGAGAAGAGATATATCTTCAAATTGGAGTACAATAACGTACACTTCAGATGACAAGTCCAGTCGGGGAGCACCGGACAATGCACGTGCACAGACGTCAGTGAACTTTTAACCAACCATGGCAAAGTAGCGTCACCGAGGAGGCGTTAGCTAGCCACTTGCAGTTGTGTGGAGGCAACTGCAAAGGTCTGTACGATTTGTCTGTAAGCGTCATGCTCCCGCGAGTTTTCGGGTCATGTGTCATGGTCGCATTGTTGTGACAACTCGTGACAACCTCACACATTTCGGGCATGTCGGACACAATTTCTAACCACAATGCAACATTTTCAGCGTCAGGCTGCAAACGGATGCATCCGCATGCAAACGTCTAGCTCAAGTCAAATGCGGCCACTAGCAACATTTTCAATATGGCCGCCACTCGGTATTTTTTCAAAATAAAAGCCTATTCTAATACTTTAGTTTTCTTTCTATTTCGAAGAATATCAATTAATGCCCATTTACAATAAATACCGCTCCAAAGGTAAAAGCTATGGTAAATACAAACAAAAATAAATGAATGAATATGAACATAAGTTTGAAATAAATAATCCTTTTTCGGATACCCCACTATCCATAGTATTCGCAAACAACATTGCAACATGCACGATCTGATATCACCAAGTAATTAACAGTCCTGGATCAACGTCGAAGTTGTTCGTCCAGGATCAATGTTTCAGCCAACCAATCAGGGGGCACTTGTAGTTGATGATGTCATTTACAGGGCGACGTGAAAAGTTCAAAATTTAGGTTACGATGTCAAGCTGGCCCGCTGAAAAGTTCACAAGCCGCCAGAGGAGGAGAAAACTGGTAAGACTATTTACGAAATGTTGCTGTACATTTATGGGTGACATTCTGTTGTAGTTTTCCAACCGAACTGTTCTGTTTTAATCGCGTTTGGTGCTAGATACTTTTGGGGCGATGAAGAGTTTTTATTAGGATCAGTCAGCAGTGCCGCTATAACGTTAATATTTCAGACAGGTTTTTAAGAACTAGCCTGCTACATGTATGCTTTAGCACTGGGTGTAATCGCCAACCGGTGTACCAGCTTGACTGGTGCTCCGGTTTAACTGGTGATTTATTCATGTTTCGCTGAATATTCATCACGCCCCTGCCAGGCTACAACTAGCCTCCGCCCCAGGATCTCCATATGCATGAAGCCTGTGCCTGAGACAGCGGTAGAAAGTTTCGCCGAATAAAGAGTATTTCGGCAATAAAAGTGTAACGAATGACTACACTAGTCTCATCCACACACAATAAAAACATGCTGCATGAGCAGTAACAAAATTCACACACATTTAAAATTGTTTTACGGACAGGGTTCGAACCAAAGAAATGAGATCACCAGAGCCAACATTAGTGCTGGTTTTAGTTCCATCCTACTACACCACGAATTGCTGAGATTTGTCTTTCTTGTTGTCTTTCTGACTGGTACATATCTAACACTGACCTCATTTGACACCAGTTGACATAGGTGAAAACATAAACGCCCATGTTAACTGGTGATATCACAAGTAAATAAGCTAACGCTGCTCATTCAAGCCTTGACAACAGCTCATTCTTTCAGAACAATGAAAATCGAATGAACGACTACCCCAGTCTTATCCACACACAATAGGAAATATATGCTGCATAAACAGTAACAGAATTAACATGAAATCAGAATAAATGTTCCGAAGGAGATTCGAACTTGAAACACAAAGCTACCACGCAGATAACTATGTACGGGACCTGGTCGTTCCCACTGCGCCACAAGCTGTCGACAAAACCGCTTGTCTCACTATAATATACTGCAATACTGACTTCAATTGACACAAGTTGACATACTGTGAAAATAGCCCTTTTCACAAACTGTCATGAATATTGTTATATTGAAGTATTACTCTTTGTATTTCTTTTGCATTATAAGACCTTGGTAAAAGTGTCCTTGCTGATGAATGCAAACAAACCTAATAGTGTTGGCCATTTGTCAAATTTAAACTCAAAGTGTAGGCTACATCACCCAAACTACATGAAAAGACTATACTTTCTTGCACCCCGATAATGAGATGTACTCAGGCAGACACTGAATGTCCGTGCTGAATTGCTGTGTTGTAGAGTTTTCTTAAAGCCTACAATTGTAGGATGTCGGAATATGCTTGGAGGAAAATGTCCTGCATACTTCGGCGTGTAGTGTTCGTTGGAATTCCCCAGTGTACACAAGGTGTTTGCTCGTCTACATAGCCTTAAACGTTTAGTTTTGTGCTAATAATTAAGGATCGTTAGGCCTGCATATGGGAAGAATGAGCCTTGGATTCACAGCATTTGCTATATGTTGGCTTGCATATCACCACTTAACATGGTTGTATATGTTAACTTGTGTCAAATGACGTCATCATTGCTATATATATTGGTGACACAGACACTAACGGTGGGTGGTTGTGGTACAGCGCGATATCCAGGGGCTCAGTATTACTGATGAGTCAGTCTACTGTTTGTGACTGTGGTTCGAATCCTCTGGAACTCCCAGACAATGTCATCTTGGGTTGGCAATTATTCTCTTTTGTTTCTTATTTTGTGTGGATGGGACTGACGAGGACGACAGTGGAACATTCACTAGCACAGTCGCAAACCATTGTTTTTTTCTAAGATCCAATGTCGGATGACTGATCCTCAGTTTACAGCAGAATTGTCTGTCAACATGCATGAATACAGTACATGACGTATGTGTCGGGTTGATACAACCGTCAGATGAATACACCAACCCATACAAGTTGCGTCGTGGGCATTCCTATAGTTTATTGTTCATAGAAAATAGTTAGGCCTATAGCCTTCACAACAACGAGCCTACGTGTTTTGATTTGAATGCATGGATTCGCAGCGTTTGCTGATGTTAACTTGTGAACGCCCATGTTAACCTGTGATATCACCAGTTAACATGGGCGTTTATGTTTTCGCCTATGTTAACTTGTGTTAAATGAGGTCAGTGTTACAATATGTACCAGTCAGAAAGACGGCAGACTCGGCGATTCGTGGCGTAATAGGATGAGACTCGAGCTAGCACCAATGTTGGCTCTGGTGATCTCATTTCTTTGGTTCGAACCCTGTCCATAAAACAATTTTTAATGTGCGTGAATTTTGTTACTGTTCATGCAGCATGTTTTTATTGTGTGTGGATGAGACTAGTGTAGTCATTCGTTACACTTTTATTGCCGAAATACTCTTTATTCGGCGAAACTTTCTACCGCTGTCTCAGGCACAGGCTTCATGCATATGGAGATCCGGGGGCGGAGGCTAGTTGTAGCCTGGCAGGGGCGTGATAAATATTCAGCGAAACATGAATAAATCACCAGTTAAACCGGAGCACCAGTCAAGCTGGTACACCGGCAGTTACAATATAAAAAAGTGTGCCGAAACGGTAGTGTTTGGTCATATTTCCGAAGAGGGGTCAATGTACCTAATTATGTTGACGGTTAGTAGGAAAATGAGTTAATGTAATAATTGACATTACAAGCTAACTTCTCAATAACGTGTCTAACTCAACTCGGTTTTGACCGACGACAATGGCAGCAGGGTATTCCAGGACTGTTATAGCCCCACACTTTCTCTGTGCTGTCGACATTTTACTCCGGGAGCATCAGATTTATCCTGGACCATTGTTGCTTATCGTAAGTCCAGGACAGTCATGATGCGCTGCAATCCAGGACCATCGTAGCATTACATTTGTCATCTATCAGGGGTCCAGTAAATTTAATAATTCTATTTATACTTACAATCACAGTCTTACTTTCCTCTTATTAAGTATTAGTCCAGGAGCAGTATAGTGTCACATCCTTCCTGGACCACTGTTTATCGCCAGGCCAGGACAATCACAGTATCACTTTGCTCCTATAATAATAATAATAATACAAATAATAACAATGATGATAATATAGTTCTTCTTTGACAAGTTGTATAAAACTTGTGGCTGTAGTGTAAAAAAACTGTGCTCTTTTATTTCAGGGATGGAAGACATAATAAAATAGCATCCTCTTATGTTGTGTCCCTGTAAGTGGAGCATCTTTGAAGGTTTGAAGCTAAATTTGGATTTTTCCTACACTGAACACTTCCTTTGCCTTAATGCATGACATGTTATAAAATAACACTGCACCCAGTGCAATGACTATCCAAGCTTTTTTTCCACCAAGAGCTACTGTAACCCTACAACTACATTATAATTGATAGTCACCTTTATCTTGCATACTTCTCATTTAAATTTGTGCGGAGAAAACTGTTGCAACCTTTATTTTCCATAGTCATAGCAAAATCTGGTGTGCACTTGGTAGCTACTAACGTCAGCTCATACCGCACAGCAAACTTGATTATCATCTTGTACCAAGTAGGGCAGGATGCCTGAATTTTATTTAATCGAAATGTAACAATTATATTTTGTCAAAGATGTATTTGCATTTCCTTTAGCCCTTGGAGAGCTATGTAAACCGGTGGAAATGTAATGATGGACACAAAAGAGGGAGAAGGAGCAGAATGGTAGAGAATGGTGAGGTTGATTAGCCGATAGCTCGCTTTCTATCTGTTGGACACTAGGCAGAATTCAAAAGTCATCAGGACGTCCACAAGAGACCAAATCCGAACTATAGCTCGCTTTCTATCTGTTGGACACTAGGCAGAATTCAAAAGTCACCAGGACGTCCACAAGAGACCAAATCGGCACTAGGCAGAATTCAAAAGTCACCAGGACGTCCACAAGAGACCAAATCCGAACTAGCTGTAAAATTTGAATTTTTCACGTCGCCCTGTAAATGACATCATCAACTACAAGTGCCCCCTGATTGGTTGGCTGAAGCATTGATCCTGGACGAACAACTTCGACGTTGATCCAGGACTGTTAATTACTTGGTGATATCAGATCGTGCATTACAACATGTCGGCCATATTGTTGACATCATAGGATGTCTATGGTTGACATACACCGTGTCTCAAATGAAACACTTGTGCACTTTGTGCACTGTATTGCAGTGCATAGGGCGCTCACGCAGATTTTGTTTCTGAAATACAGTGCACTGAGAGTTCCCTGGATGCTGCCCTATTGACCTTATTCTGGAACCGACCATGGGCGGCATGACGCGCTTCCGTATTGTAACGCTATTTCCGGGTACTATGCGCCCTAATGCAACCTTCTACTGTCTATGGATGCAACTCAGCTGATGTTACTTGAAATCTAACGATCTAAAATACCGGTCCATACATCTAGTACCGGAGTAAGCTATGCAATTAGACTACTGCTCCATGCTTCTAAATGTAATATTTCTGAACGTCACCAAACACGATATAAAACATTGTAACATTTTAGTGTGGGAACTTGGCTCAGCCAGAGGATAGGCAAACCGGGACCGAACTAAATATACAACGCCTTAGAGCAAAATAACATCGTATTCCACAGGATCCGCACACAGAACAACTAGATTAACAAATGAGAATGATAGCACAGGAAATTATGATGTTGGGAGAGTGCAGTGAATCCGTGCGCTTTGCCAAATGTAGAGAGCTGGGTCGTCAGTGACTTGCTGTCGGCGCAGACGGGTCAGTCAAGTGCAGGTGTAGCTATCTATTGGTGTGAAATTAATCTATTGGTGGCTTGCAGAAGCTAAACGTGAGATGTTGCTAGGAAAACAGTAGCTTAAGCAACGTGGTCTGCAGTTAGGGAAGTAAAAATTACAATGGACGTTTTATTAATAAAGAAACAACCCATTTCTGTTTGTTCGTTTTTTTTTTCCTCAAATCTCCCTACTGCTCCGCGCTTCTACATTTAATGTTTCTGAACGTCACCAAACACAACATTAAACATTGTAACATTTTCGTGTAGGAACTTGGCTCACGTGAAGCGGAGAGAGCTGCGTCGTCAGTGGCTTGCTGTCAGTGCAGGCGGCTCAGTCAAGTGCAGTTGTATGCGTATGTGTTGTCTAGCATCTTAATCAGCATTGCCTAAGGTGAAATTATTGTATTGGTGGCTTGCAGAAGCTAAACGTAAGATGCTGCTGGAAAAATAGTATCCTAAGCAACGTCTGCATAGTTAGGGAAGTTAAAAATACAATGGCCATTTCCATGAATAAAAAAAAAATCCCTTTCTGCACACACATGTTTATTTATTTTTTGACAAATTGCCCCTTGCCTCAGCCCACCGCTGCATGCTATGCATGCTATCCAGCCACCCAGTGGAGTTCATTAACCTCGAGTGATGAGGCACAATCTCTCCATCCAATCTTTTTAGGTGTCTTTCTGAGTAAGCTATCCAGTTTTCCAACGTAGCTGACTTGCTGTAGCAAACCGACCGGAAGTAATGTTACAATCGCGGAAGACGAGCAACTTTGAAAATGGGCGTGTCAGAATAAGGTCAATAACGGTCAAAATCGCAGTGCTTGAACGATGCACACTGCACGCACTAAACGTCCGCCATGTTGCTTACGTAGCGGAACTGGAATGACGTTGTCGTAGCCTTGCGAGCGAAAAAACAAAAAATGGCGACCTGCAGCGTGGCGATGGAAACAGTTGTGAGTGGACCCACAACCCCTCCTGCGTACAGATGTAAGTTGTAGGACAAATCGTATGTCAAAACGCTGTTTTGAACTGCTATAATA
Source organism: Coilia nasus (assembly GCA_027475355.1). Lineage (NCBI taxonomy): Eukaryota > Metazoa > Chordata > Actinopteri > Clupeiformes > Engraulidae > Coilia > Coilia nasus. The sequence continues at coordinate 33,969,741 of CM050203.1, forward strand.
TGCACTGTGGTGGCACACTTAAAAGGATAATTTCTACGCCGAGGTGTCGGACCGCGGTGTAGGTGGATAGCAGCTGGTTAGCAGCATTGCTAACTCTTCAGATTGGGAAGCTAGTTACTTTTGTCTTTAAATTGCAGTCGTCGGATGATAGATTGTTGTGTAGTATAAGGTAAATTGTGTGAAATTATGTAGATGTTGTAGTTTGTTGCACTGTCTATAAGATTATTGCTAGTTGGTCATTGATGTTATACTAGTGTGTGGTGGTGGTCATCTTCGTTGTTGTATTTTTTGCCGTCGTGACATCAAAAACTGTAATGGAAAAAAATGTGATGGTTAACGTCACCTGTTGTTGCGACAACATATGTGCTGTTATACCTTTGTATGTCATGTTGGTAACGTCTTTTTTGGCACTCCAGGGACCGATGAGGATACCAGAAGGCTAATCCTCTGGCGGTCCAGAAACTCCCAGTTATTTACTGGGAGGAGGAACGCCAGCACGGATGCGTACAGGTACGTAATGTAATGTATACAATGACTGAAATATTTCTTAACCCATTTCAGAAGTGGTATTGGTATAATGGGTACTTAACCCATTTCAGACGTGGTATTATATTGTTCTTTATTTGAGTCTGGATTAAAGTGAACAGTCAGGTATGATTTACAAGAATGGGGATGACGATTCATGCTCATTGGAACATACTTACTAGAAAATTTGTGACAATAATCTTTTGAAAGTATGTTGGCAACTCTTATTTCAAGGGAGAAAACACAGGACGGTATTCTGATGTGTTTGTCTAATAAGGAAAGTAAATCAAGTTTAATCAATAATGATGAAGTACCATCAAACATAAGTCAAGTCAAGCACCCTCAAACCTAGTTTGTCACGGAACGCGGACAGACAGACAGATGAACCCAATAGCGTAACTTCAACAATAGTTTATTAAGGGTTGGGGGAATAGGGACAAAGTCAATAGCTCCGGAGAGCCGGTAGGTATCCACCAAGGCGCGGTGAAACACCCAGGCAGACGGGCGGTCAAAACCCACTCCCGGAAGCGGGCGAAGAGTCGTGGGCAGGCGATGGTCGAAACCAGGGGCAGAAGAGCAGAGCGGAGTCGAGGGCAGGCGGAGGTCGAAACCAGGAGCAGGTGAGTCAGCCGGACAGGAGTCGTTACCAGGGCAGTAGAGCAGAGCAGAGTCGAGGGCAGGCGGAGGTCGAGACCAGGAGCAGGTGAGTCAGCCGGACAGGAGTCGTTACCAGGGCAGTAGAGCAGAGCCGAGTCGAGGGCAGGCGGAGGTCGAGACCAGGGGCAGGAGAGTAGAGCAGAGTCAGGAACAGGCGGAGATCGATGCCGGGGAGCAGAAGAGCCAGGGAGAGCCAGGGACGGACCGGGGTCGAAACCAAGGGCTGGAGAGTCAGGCGGAGTCAGGCAGGCAGGAGTCGGCACCGGAGGACTGGAGATACTGACAGACAGACAGGGGAAAACACAGGCGGAAAACGAGCAACACCGGGAAGTACACAGCCAAAACAGACGCAGAGAAGTCAGGAGTCAAAAAAGCTTGCCGAGGGAATACACCGTGGTTCGCAGACGGACTGACAAGGAGGAAGTGAGAGAGGCGAGTATAAGTAGTGGAAACCCCGGGAAACTAAACGAGCGTGAACGAGGAGGGCAGGTGAGTAGAATGATTGAATAACTCGTGATGATCACAAACCAGGAAGTGCAGGTGAGAAGGATGATTACCGTAATCGTGAAACGAGGGGAGCGAGTGAGAGGGATAATCTAATGAGGGTCTAAACCAGGAAGTGCAGGTGCGGTGAAACACGGTAGAGTGAACCTAAACGACTAGTAATTAGGTGACAAAGAAAACCCACATACGAAAATTCCTAAGCCCAGAGCGAAACCGTGACAGAACCCCCCCCCCCAAGGGACGGCCCCAGAAGGACCCAAGAAAAAAAAAGAAAACACCAACCGGGTGGGAGGGAGGGGAGAGACAGGGGATCAGAACTCCTCAGACCGGTCCGATAGCAGGGCAGCATCCTCCGTAGCATCCCAGGCACCCCTGGCGGGTGGAGCAGCAGTTCGAGACGGAGGAGCCCGGACAGGCTGGGAGAAGCCCCTGGGGCGGCCCCGACGGAGAGCCGGCTGGTCGGGATGCTCTCGGTGGAAGTCATCGATGAGGGAACGGTCCAGAATCCTGCTCGCCGGGACCCAAGACCTCTCCTCAGGACCGTACCCCTCCCAGTCCACCAGGTAATGTATGCCCCGGCCTCTCCGTCGGGACCGGAGAAGGCGGCGCACCGTGTAGACAGGATCCCCATCAAGCAATCGTGGAGCGGGTGGTGGAGGCACCACAGGGGTATGAGGGCTCACCCGTACAGGTTTTATCCGAGAGACGTGAAACGTCGGGTGGACCCTCATAGTTGTGGGAAGTCGAAGACGGACCGCCGTGGGGCTGATGATGCGCTCCACCAAGAAGGGACCCAGGAAGCGCGCCGCCAATTTTCGGGACTCTACCCGGACGGGGAGATCCTTTGCTGACAACCAGACCCGTTGACCCACACGATACTCCGGAGCTGGAGTCCTGCGACGGTTGGCCCCGGCAGAATAAGAGGCGACGGCCTTCCGCAGCGCGACCCTAGCTCGAGCCCAGGTCCGCCGGCAGCGACGGGCATTGGCCAGCGCAGAGGGGCAGGAGACCTCTCCCTCCTGGCTGGGAAACAGAGGAGGCTGATACCCATAAACACACTGGAAGGGTGACATACCAGTGGAAGAACAGGTGAGCGCATTGTGGGCGTATTCTACCCACACCAACCGACTGGCCCAGGAGAGGGGGTTCCGGGAAACCACACATCGGAGGGCCTTCTCCAGCTCTTGGTTCGCCCGCTCGGACTGCCCATTGGCCTGGGGATGGAAACCGGAGGTGAGGCTGACCGTGGCCCCCAGTAGACGACAGAATTCCTTCCAAAAGGCGGAAGTGAACTGGGGACCACGATCGGAGACCACATCAGCGGGGATGCCGTGGAGACGGAAGACATGCAGCTGGACTGCCTGTGCGGTCTCCTTAGCAGAGGGAAGCTTAGGGAGGGGAATGAAGTGGGCCATCTTGCTGAATCGATCCACCACGGTAAGTATAACAGTATTCCCCTCCGAGACAGGCAGTCCAGTGACGAAGTCCAGGCTGATGTGGGACCAGGGGCGAGAAGGCACGGGCAGCGGCTGGAGAAGGCCCGCAGGGGGTCGGTTGGAGGTCTTATTACAGTTACAGACCGGGCAGGCTTGAACGTAGTCCCGGACTTCCCTCTCCATGGTGGGCCACCAGAACCGCCGGGCGATGTGATGGCTGGTGCGGGTAGCACCAGGGTGACAAGCCAGGAGGGAGTCATGCCCCCACTGCAGTACTTGAGAGCGGAGAGTCTCAGGCACGTAGAGTCTGCCCTCTGGACAGGCGCTAGGACCCGGCTGATCCTGGAGGGCTCTCTGGACCTGCCTCTCCACGTCCCAGGTGAGCGCTGCCACGACCCGGGACTCAGGCAGGATGGGGACCGGACCATGGAGTCTGTCCTCCTCCTGGAACTGGCGGGAGAGGGCGTCCGGCTTGACATTTCGGGAACCTGGGCGATAAGACAGAGAAAAATGGAAACGTGAGAAAAACAGAGACCAACGAGCCTGTCGGGGGTTGAGTCTTTTAGCTGTTCTAATGTACTCGAGATTCTTGTGATCTGTCCAGACTATAAACGGCACGGGCGCCCCCTCCAGCCAGTGTCGCCACTCCTCTAACGCCAGTTTAATGGCGAGGAGCTCCCGGTCCCCAATGTCATAATTCCGTTCTGCAGGGGATAGGCGACGGGAGAAGTAGGCACAGGGATGGAGCTTCTCGTCCTCAGGACGCCGTTGAGATAGGACTGCCCCCACCCCAATATCAGATGCGTCCACCTCCACCACAAATTGTCTCTCGGGATCTGGCACTTGAAGGATGGGCGCAGACGTGAACTTATTCTTAAGTGTGGTGAAAGCATTGTCCGTGGCCGTAGTCCAGCAAAAGGGGCGCTTAGTGCTGGTGAGTGCCGTTAGGGGGGCAGCGACAGCACTGTAGTTGCGGATAAACCGCCTGTAGAAATTAGCAAATCCCAGGAATTGTTGTAACTGTTTTCGATTTGTAGGAACCGGCCAAGAGGTTACGGCTGATACCTTCGCTGGATCCATCCGGATGGCACCCTCTGTCACAATGTACCCCAGGAAGGCCACGGTCTTCGCGTGAAACTCACATTTCTCAGCCTTAACGAATAGCGAGTTTTCCAGGAGGCGACGAAGGACCAAACGAACGTGCTGCTTGTGTTCTTCCAGAGTCTTGGAGAATATCAAAATGTCGTCTAGGTAAACAAAGACGAATCTGTCCAACATATCACGCAGCACGTCGTTAACCAGCCCCTGGAAAACGGCAGGGGCGTTTGTGAGCCCGAATGGCATGACCAAATACTCGTAGTGGCCGTTGGGGGTATTGAAGGCCGTCTTCCACTCGTCCCCCTCCCGGATGCGAACGAGGTGATAGGCATTTCTGAGGTCGAGCTTAGTGAAGACCGTGGCCCCCTGGAGAGACTCGAATGCGGTGGCAAGCAGTGGCAGAGGGTACCTATTCTTCACGGTGATGTCATTTAAACCTCGGTAGTCGATACAGGGGCGAAGGCCTCCATCTTTCTTCCCCACAAAGAAGAAACCTGCGCCCGCTGGTGAGGAGGAGGGACGGATGATGCCAGCTGTTAAGGAATCCGCGATGTATTCCTCCATTGCCCGCCTCTCGGGACCAGAGAGTGAATAGAGACGCCCCCGTGGAGGAATGGCCCCGGGTACCAGGTCAATTGCGCAGTCATACGGCCGGTGGGGAGGCAGAGACGTAGCCTTGGCCTTGCTGAAGACCTCCAGAAGGTCATGGTAGCAGACGGGGACTTTGGAGGTATCCGGAGGCGTCGAAGAGGGTGCTGGTGGAGTGGATGGAGCAGCGGATTGCAGACAGGACTGGTGACATTCCACCCCCCACTCGAACACATCTCCTTTTCGCCAGTCTATACGGGGGTTATGCAGACGGAGCCAGGGAAGCCCAAGAACGATGGGCATGCTGGGGGATGAGAGGAGATGGAAGCGGATACGCTCCCGATGATTCCCAGACGTGAGCATCCCCACCGCCTCGGTAATGTGGGTAATCTGGCCCAACAGGTGTCCATCCAGTGCTCGAGCTGGCACCGGAGCCGGGAGGCGATGGCCCTCTAGCCCCATCTGCTGGGCCACGCCAATATCCAAGATGTTGGCCTCCGAGCCAGAATCGATGAGAGCAGAGAGAGAGCGAGACTGAGAGGGAAGCTGAAGGACTACCCGCAGGAGGGTTCTGTCCCCTCTGGGAGGGCTCGTGGAGGTCGAGCTCAATCGGACGCCCTCTACTTTCCGGCAAGCTCGATCCTTTACCGGGCAGGTGGTGACTCGATGCCCCTCTCCTCCGCAATATAAACACAGACCACCCGCCAGCCTGCGTTGTCGTTCAGCCGGAGAGAGAGAAGTACGATCCACCTCAACGGAGCGACGAGGGGGCTGACTGACTCGGCCCTTCTCGCGACGGCGAGCCTGGACCCGCCGATCGATGCGGAGGGTGAGGGCGATCGCATCGTCCAGGGTTGTGGGGGGTTCATGAGAAACCAGCTCGTCCTTCAGATACTCCGCCAAACTGTGAATGAAGGCGTCGACCAAGGCTTCTTCATTCCAGTGACTTCTGCTAGCAACAGTCCTGAAGTCAATGGAATAATCTGCTACAGTCCGTTTGCCCTGACGTATATCCATCAACTCCCGGGAGGCGTCAGCCGTGGGAGAGCCAGCGCCAAACACCTTATGTAATTCGGCTGCAAAGGCACCAAACGAACGGCAGGCTGGCGAGAGACGCTGGTATTCGGCAGTTCCCCATAGTCTGGCTCGCCCCGTCAGGAGGTTTATGGCAAATGCAACCCGCGCCGCCTCTGAAGCGAAGTTTCGCGGCTGGAGGTTGAAGATCAGCTGGCAGTTCGTAACAAACGCCACCACCTCCTCAGGGTTTCCTCCAAACCGCTCCGGCAGCCCGATCTTGGGCTCGGAGCAACCAGCGACAACAGGCACTTGAGGCAGAGCTGGAAACGAAGCAGAGAGGCCAGGAGGGGGAGCCATTGGATCACTGGCTCTCGAGGATGCGACTCGAGCCGAGATCTGGGCGAGCTGCTGAGACTGAACCGCTCCTTGCTGTTGGAGCAGCAAAACCAGCTGTTGTATCTGGTCAGTAGTCCCCATAAGAGAAGCTACGTCACCGGTGACCCGGCTCAGCTTTCTTTCGGAGTTCTCTAGTCTATGAATCGCGGGGAGGAGCTCGGGAGACTGATCCTGGTCCATGCTGAGGTTCGCTGGGTCCATTTCCTGGTCAGTCCGTACTGTCACGGAACGCGGACAGACAGACAGATGAACCCAATAGCGTAACTTCAACAATAGTTTATTAAGGGTTGGGGGAATAGGGACAAAGTCAATAGCTCCGGAGAGCCGGTAGGTATCCACCAAGGCGCGGTGAAACACCCAGGCAGACGGGCGGTCAAAACCCACTCCCGGAAGCGGGCGAAGAGTCGTGGGCAGGCGATGGTCGAAACCAGGGGCAGAAGAGCAGAGCGGAGTCGAGGGCAGGCGGAGGTCGAAACCAGGAGCAGGTGAGTCAGCCGGACAGGAGTCGTTACCAGGGCAGTAGAGCAGAGCAGAGTCGAGGGCAGGCGGAGGTCGAGACCAGGAGCAGGTGAGTCAGCCGGACAGGAGTCGTTACCAGGGCAGTAGAGCAGAGCCGAGTCGAGGGCAGGCGGAGGTCGAGACCAGGGGCAGGAGAGTAGAGCAGAGTCAGGAACAGGCGGAGATCGATGCCGGGGAGCAGAAGAGCCAGGGAGAGCCAGGGACGGACCGGGGTCGAAACCAAGGGCTGGAGAGTCAGGCGGAGTCAGGCAGGCAGGAGTCGGCACCGGAGGACTGGAGATACTGACAGACAGACAGGGGAAAACACAGGCGGAAAACGAGCAACACCGGGAAGTACACAGCCAAAACAGACGCAGAGAAGTCAGGAGTCAAAAAAGCTTGCCGAGGGAATACACCGTGGTTCGCAGACGGACTGACAAGGAGGAAGTGAGAGAGGCGAGTATAAGTAGTGGAAACCCCGGGAAACTAAACGAGCGTGAACGAGGAGGGCAGGTGAGTAGAATGATTGAATAACTCGTGATGATCACAAACCAGGAAGTGCAGGTGAGAAGGATGATTACCGTAATCGTGAAACGAGGGGAGCGAGTGAGAGGGATAATCTAATGAGGGTCTAAACCAGGAAGTGCAGGTGCGGTGAAACACGGTAGAGTGAACCTAAACGACTAGTAATTAGGTGACAAAGAAAACCCACATACGAAAATTCCTAAGCCCAGAGCGAAACCGTGACATAGTTTGCTGGTAGTAAATGCAGGCACCAATCTCTGTTAATCAGTGTGTTCCTGGCCGAGAGGGGGATCAAGGGGGTGGAGGCAAAGGCCCTTAAGAAGAGGTGGGAGAATCTGGTGGCCAAGTACAAGGTAAGATAATGACTGTGTCACCCTGCTACTATCATAACGTGATTAACACCAGTGAAATGCACCAAATTCATTTAGGGCCATACAGGACACATAACAGAACAATGGTACATCAGGCCACATATCCTAATAACTTAATAAACCCATGTGCATACGACTTGGTCTATATGACAGAAAGTTGCCTTTTGAAATGAATTCAGTTGGCTGTCTTGATGCTGGCGCAATATTGTAGTAGGTAGTCATTGCTACAGGTTCACATCTCATTGTTGTAGTATAAATGAGTAAGAACTAGGGTGATATTTTCTTTGGCTCTTTTTTACCGACAGGAACATAAGCAGCCCCCTTCAGGGATGAGTACAGAGTGGGGTGGGGATACTGCCGCTTCTTGGAAGTGGTACAGCTTGATGGATGAGGCAATAGGTGCTAGGCGGTCCATAACGCCGCCTGTCCTATTTGCCTCAGCTACCAAAGAAGTGGCAGTATCCTCGCCCCCCCCCAGTGGAGGAGGACACTGCCGACAGCCCCTCCACTTCCCCCATTCGGTCAACTCCCAAAAGGCAGAGGGTAGACAGAATGGGGGACATACTGCAGGCCATTAAAGAGCAAGACAGGCAGCAGGAGGAGGTTCTTGCCCAAATTGAGAGAGAGCAGCGCACAAGGGAGGCAAGTGAGGAGGCCAGGGCAAGGGAGGCTGCTGCGAGGGAGGAACGTCTTATAAAGACCATGATGGAGAGAGATGAGAGACTGTTGAGGGAGATGCGGGACAGGGAGGACAGGCTATACGCTGAGATGAGAGAGAGGGAGGACAGGAGAGAGAGGGAGGCAGCTAAGAGGGAGGAGCGCCTCATGTCCATTTTGGAGCGTTTTATAAAATGATGTTGTTTTGTTTGTCTTTTGTTGTGTTTTTTAATGATTGAATTTCATGTTTAATGTTTGAATTTATGAATTTAATGTTTTTATGAATTTTAAGTTTTTATTAATTTTATGGTTTTAATTTAATGAATGTAATGTTATGTCAATGTTAATTGACATTGTTATTCAATTAAATGTTAATCAGTTAAAGACATGCTATGCAACTTTTTCATAGTCATAAAATTGCCTGAAAATCGCATGTTTGCTTAACTGACCCGCTCTGATGAAAATGGTGTAATTTTCTCCTCCACGAGAGCTGCAGCTTCATGCCAAGTCTTAAAGAGGTCACTTGAAGACGGTCATGCACACATCATTTGCAATTAGTATTTTTGCATTTGTACTGCTTTGATTAGTACTTTTACTACATACTTTTGAGGATACGATGAACCGTCGTCTCTTCAAACACTTTGCCCATTTCTATAAAAAACAATCGTAAATTGCCTCTAGTAGGTTTATGACAGTCGCCTATTTTCTAAGGAGCTCCCACTACAGGGACCACCATGGGAATCAGTAATTGGACAGCAGTAAGAAAAGGGTAATAACATATCTGCCGTATAACTCAAATATTTTGCAGATTTCAGGTATAAACACAGATGTCTGTGGCATGGATTGTATGAAAGTGAGTGGCATGCTTTCCTTAATCCAAATGAGATGAGATGCAACACATGTGGGGTGAAGTTAACAATTACATGTTGAAATCCAATGTGATTTACCCACGTCATATTAAAGATATGCACCGACAAAATACAACGAATCGACACAAATGTGTAACTATCAGGGTTCCCATGTTTATGGAATCCTGGACATTTTTGCTGTTGTTTTAAAGTAACTACAGCCTAACTAGCCTAAGTCCTCATTAGTCGATTGTGATTATTCCCAAATGAATGCTCCCACATGTCATAATAAATGCAGTGACAATATTTTGAATGGTGAAAATTATAGTGAATGTTTAATGTGACATTCTCTTTCTTTTAAATGTAGTCATGGTCTGGCACGACACACGCCAACGCCATCCGCTGACGGTCTGCTGCACCTGACACTGCGCCGTCTGGTGCAGGTCCATGTACGGGTGGAGGTGCCCCCCCCCCCCCCCCTCCTCCCTGCATCATCAAACCCTCTGGCTCCAAAACATCTCCATTTGTTAGGCAGATGTTATGAAGGACTGTGCAGCACACAATGACCTCTGGCGCATAGGTCACGTCCACCTCCAGTGCCTTCAGAAAAGTGGTCCTCCACCTCGTTTTCATGATACCAAAGGCCCTCTCCACAACTACGCGGGCCTTGGAAAGGCAGCTGTTGTACCTCCCCTGTACGTGGTTTTGTAATGGCTGCCTGAAGGGTGTCATGAGCGAGATGGGCTGGGTAAGACAGGGGTAGCCACCATCTCCTAAGATGCTGTACCCCGGTGGAGGGTACAGTGCATTGTAATAAATGGGGCTGTTGTACAGTATACGGGCATCATGTACTGACCCACAGAACCCAACCACAACATCAATGAAATACGCCGAGTCATCAACAATGGCCTGCAGCACCACAGAATGGAAAAGTTTTCTGTTAAAATAACAGGCGGCATGTTCCTTGGGTGCAACTACCCGGACATGGCAACCGTCAATTGCACCAACCACCCGGTTGAATGCAGCAGCTCCAGCCAACCGGGCGAACCGAGCACCCAATCTCGGAAGTTCCTGGCCAGTAGGGTGCCGGACAACCGTATGGAGTAGGTTTGCCACCTTTTTGCTGACCTTATGAACTACTCTATGGACCGTTGATCGCGGCATGTGAAACGCCCGGGCCACAACGCGGTACGAGGTAGCACTGGCCAGCCAGAAGAGGAAGACCAGCGTCTCAATCTCGGGTCCCCAGCCATGGTCGTACTGCCTCCCCAAGGTGTCGAGGAGTGCATTGAATGACCGTCTTGTCAGCCTAAAATCGAGTCTTTTCTTTATTTCAAGGCCATTATTATTTGTTTTTGTAATACTGCTCAGTATAGATTTTCGTAATATTGTTTTGTAATTTAATGTTCATTTCATGTGTTAAAGTAAAAGACAGTTGCATGTTCTGTGACCTGTTGTCATTTCGTTATTAATATTGCTCACTGTGTTGTGATTATGATCAACAGTCCTGTAGTACCTTCGTGTGTGTGTGTGCGTATTTAGCCATTCCCTTTGTTTATTTACTTTTGACATTTCTTAGAGGAGCTTGGAGTCCTATTTAGTTAAGAAAATGAGGACTCCAGGCTCCACTATTGGATGATTTACCTCATGGTTAACTTAACACTTAACCAGCTTTGTAGTATACCCCACTGCATGTGACTCTTGACCTCCTGCCTTGTTTTGGCTCACCTGCTCTATTGAGCATTACACTCAAGTTAATTTTGCCCAGGGAGGCTTAGGAGGCCTATTGTACCTGCTATAACTTATCTAGTAAAGCTATTCAAATAACAAAGTCGTCGTGCATGTAGTAATCACTTTTAGAGTATTATTTATTGAGCCAAAGCCATACATATTCATTCATACAAGTTTTAAAGAGCTGTTTGACAGACCGACTGCCCTGGACCCTGGGAAAGGTAAGGCCATGCCTACTATTATTTTAGTTTAACGCAGTCACACCGTGCGTTAGGTTGTATGTAATGTGCGAGTGTTCTGCAGGTCGTGCGGTCATGTACACATTGGAAACGTGTTTTCTATTTTCTCAAGTTCTCGACATAATTCTACTTCGGCAAAACAAGTGTATTGTCATGTGAAGCTGTCTACGTCGGCCACTGACAAGTCAGTCAAGTGCGAAATATGCGGCCAATGAGCAACATACCGTTTCCTGCTCAGCCAATCGCAAAAGAATTCTACGCCGCCTTCTGATGGATGCCATTCTCCACTTTGCAAAAGACAGTGGATAAACAAAAAATAAACACAAAGTAATCAGCCTCATTGTAAACAAATCAAATTCCCGCGGTTGAAAATTGAACTGAAGTGCTTCGTCACTGCAAAACGTGCCGAGGCGTCCCACGTCATTTCCTATCAGTGCAAAAGGTGGGTGTTCGATTTGAAACAGCACTAAACGGTATTTTCGCACACTGCTCTGGTCAGTGTACAGTGCGCACAGTGCACTATGTGACAGTGCGCAGTGCACAGGGGTTCATTTGAGACACAGTGATAAGCTGCATCCACGATCACGCAAACCGACGCGCATGCGCACTGCGTGACCGTAATGCATGCCGGTTAGAAATTTGTCCCATAGACAGTAAAAGAGAACGGACTGTGGGATGTCGTTGTTTTCAATGGGAGCCGTTGAAGCACGATTCTGAAAATTTTAATAGGTCACATACACATGTACATACCAAGCTATAGCGTGTAGCTTAGCTTAGCCATCTTTCTCAATTCATTTACATCGAATAGTAAAATCCATAAATATAGCGATTCTGCTTCAAATACCAAGTTGTAAGCTTATTTTTTGAGAAATACTGATGTAAATGTTTCCCCAACATGAATAGAAAAGTAAAGGGGCATGACTATGGCTACAGCTTGTTATCCAAACAGTACGGTAAATTTTCTCCTGTGCGACAGAAACTCACTAGCCGTCGCATGATTTGTGACTCCATTTTTAGCACAATTTCAGATAAACGTTTCTTACAATGCAATAACATCATAGATTTCCGATCGAAGCAAATATGTTGTGCTGTGTCCTCTCCGGTTTAGAACATGGCCAATATCAAGACACAGAGTCCTTCTCATGTAAATTTATTTGATTTCAAAGTGACACTAAAATGAATGGAAGTCAACGGAATGCTAAAGGCTATTGGGCCCTTTCCGGGTTGGGATTTCCACAGTGGGTGCTTCAACTTCTGCCTATGCTCCTACCCCCTTGAGATGGTGTAGGTGGGAGTAGCCGTATTTGACTTGATGAAAACGTTTGCAGCCGTTTGCAGTCTGATGCTGAAAATGTTGCATTATGGTTAGAAATTGTGTCCGACTTGCCAGAAATGTGTGAGGATGTCACAAAAATGTGACTATGTCACATGACCCAAAAACTCGCGGGAGCAAGACACTTACAGACAAATCTTACAGACCCTTGCAGTTGCTACCCACACAACTGCAAATGTCTAGCTAATGTCTTCTTGGTGATGCTGCTTTGCCGTGGTTGGTTAAAAGTTCACTGACGTCTGTGCAGGTGCATTGTCCGGTGCTCCCCCACTCAACTTGTCATTGAAAGTGTACGTTATTTAACTCCAATTTAAAGACATATTTCTAGCTCTATTTTTACCTTGTTCTGATGGTTTTGATGTGTTTATCTGACGCTGTCAAGCCCAGCCTTTTATTTATTTAATTATTAATCTCATTTCTATTTCATTGTCCGTATTATTTACCTACTTATGGTCTTTGTTTTATGGTTTTGTTGTCTTAGTTTTCATGTTCGTGTTGTGGAGCACTTTGGGGCAACTCGTTTTGTTCCAATGTAAAAAATAAGAAAGACTCGACTTGAATTGAACTCTCAGTGCACCCCACTACAACCATAGACAGTAGCGTTGACGTATGTAGACAGCCGCAGACAGACGGGCTCCAATCTCGAACGAGCCTCCTGCAAAGGCTCGTTCGAGATTGGAGCTCGTCTGTCTGCATCACCTGCGTCACCTATACACCTGATGCCTACCATTGTCATACACACACTACTTTGTGCAAATGTGAAAATAACAAACTGTACGTTAGTAAATGTAGGTCACATAAAATGCTTGTATCATATTCTTGAAGATTATGAACAGATATTTCTGCAATATTTGTCTGTGTAGGTACTGAATGGTATGTATTACGTCTGCCATAGTGATACACAACCTTAAAATTGTGTGGCTGAGAAAACAACAACTTGTGCATATATAAAAGGGGGGTGAAATGAAATCCTTACATGATGTACTTCAAGAATAATAACAGGTAATTATTCAGAATTCGTCCGTTTAGGTAGCAGACCATTGAAAATGCCAGCCGAGTGATATATAGTAAGTCTGCTATAGTAATACACACATGACCTTAAAATTGTGTGGCTGAGAAAACAACAAGTGCACAGGTAATTCAGAATTTGTCTGTGTAGGTACCAGACCATTGAACATTCTAGCCAAATGGCCTACTGTACACTTGTAATCTTCTTGTAATTGTTTGAGAAAACAAGTTGTGCATATCTGATATGGGAAAAAATAAGACGCTGCATGATACACTTTAAGGGTATTAACAGGTGTATATGCGGGTATGCTTTTCCCACTGCACTCCCTCTACACTAATGACTGTACCTCTAATTACCCAACTCAAGCTCCTTAAATATGCAGATGACACCACTGTCATTGGGCTTATTCAGGATGGTGGCAAGTCTGCATATCGACGAGACGTTGACAAGTTGGTGCACTGGTGCAGTCAACACAACCTAGAGCTGAACACTGTAAAGACTGTGGAGATGGTTGTGGACTTCAGAAAGCACCCCACTCTGCTGCCACAAAACAGGAGCTGCCACAGAACAGGACAGACACAGACTGCAGTATACAGCGACCCACTTATCCCGCACACTCTCTTTGACCCCCTTCCCTCTGGCAGGTGCTACAGATCCCTGCGAACCAAAAATACCAGACACAGGAACAGCTTCTTCCACACTGCCATCACTCTCCTGAACACCTGACAAGTTTGGCCATCCCCACCTTGGGCATTTATCCACTTCCCAGACTGCTCATACACGCATACATAACATGCACATAACCTTGCACTCACCTCTGCAATATTTGTTTTTATGTGTCCTTATGTGTATTCCCTTCTGATATTGTTTTTTTTTATATAAGAAGAGTCTTGTAGTGCCCCTGCCCTGGGAAACATATCAAGGCATATATCTGTTTTTGGATGCCCCAACCCACCCCATATGCTACCAGGCCATATAAAATGGCTTCTGAATGGTCATAGTTGTCCTAATAAATGTAATCTTCAGGTTTTTTGGCAGTGAAAATAAATTGTGTATATAAAAGGGGATAACACTATGTCTTTGGTACTGTTTAAGATTACTATTATAAGGTATTTATTGACAGTTTACCAATGCAAGCCCTAGGCCATAGTAAAAAGTGTTGGAACAATATTAGACTGTTTGCTAAGGCACAATTTAAAAAAATTGTAGCCAGTGACAGTACGCGGCAGTAAGGATCAAAATGGCAGGTTCAGTTAGAAGGTTTGTTTTTGCCAATATTTCTATGTTTTTACGATTTTGGTGCGTTACTGACCCACGCGAATGTAGCATGCAGTGTGGCTCAGGCTAATTTTACAATTTTATCAGACTCGTCTCGCAAGCTAATCAACTCTTCCTATTCATATATCCAAAGTCTGTCTGGGAGTCAAACGGTAGCCCACATTGACCGTGTGGGGGAACCAGGGAACAAGTGACAAATTCGGCGACATGAAGATGTGCACAACTCTTTTTTTACAGACACATGCACTGTCCACATGAAAAATACATTGAACAGATTTGTTCAATTGTACAAAATTCATAGGCTACATTTGTCAGAAACCAGAACAGAACGGACAGACCCAAGAGCGTCACGTAAACCAGAGAGCTTTTATAAAGGGATATAATCCAAAGCCCACGATCGGGCGGAACAGCAGCTCGAGGTGCAGATGGCGTGCGAAGACCTCAGTCAACTGGTGGCGGGTCGGAGAACCGGGGCTGGAGAGCCGGGCGAAGTCGTAGGCAGGAGGCAGGAGTCGCAGCCGGGGCAGTGGAACAGAGCAGAGACGTGGGCGGGCAGGAGTCGTAGCCGGGGCAGTGGAGTAGAGCGGAGTCGTGGACAGGCAGGAGTCGTAGCCGGGGCAGAGGAGCAGAGCGGAGTCGTGGGCAGGCAGGAGTCGTCACCAGGAAGCAGGAGTTGGGTAGCGGGGAGAACTGAAGGCAGGAGAAGAGACAAACGAGCAGGGAGGAACACAGGAGACAGACGAGCAGGGAGCAGATACTGGAACGGAGACGTACACACAAACTCTACGACAGGGAGCGGGGAATCCAGGGAACCAAACACGCAGGCAGGAAACGGAGAGAGGAGCCAGAGTCAAAAATGCTTGCCAAGACAGGTCTATGGTTCGCTGACGGTCTGACAGAGAAAGAGTGAAAAGTGGGAGACTAAATAGTGAGAGCGAGTAATCAGGAAAACGAGCGGCAGGTGAAACGGGGCGGGGAAGTGCAGGTGGAAGTAATCAGTGTGGTAGTAGCAACCAAGGGAGTAAAGTGGCCGGGATTGAAACTAATTATCAAATAACAGAGTGCAGCGGGAAAACACGATTGAAGGGAAAAACAGAAAAAAGACATCGAACAGAGAAAAACCGTGACAGAACCCCCCCCCCCCCAAGGGACGGCCCCAGAAGTCCCCAAGAGAAAAAAAAAAGAGACACCAACCGGGTGGGAGGAGGGGAGACGGTGGGGGGAATCAATATTCCTCGGACCGATCCGAGTCCTGGGCGTCGTCCTCGGAGGGCGGCTGGGACCCAACAGCTGATGGAACAGGTACTGGATCAGGAGGGGCACGGGCAGCCCGGAGAACACCCCTCGGACGACCCCGGCGAAGAGCTGGCTGGTCAGGATGCTGGCGGTGGAAATCCGCAATGAGTGCAGGGTCCAGAATCCTGCCAGCTGGTATCCAGGACCTCTCCTCCGGACTGTAACTCTCCCAGTCCACTAGGTACTGGATGCCACGTCCCCTCCGCCGGGACCGGAGCAGACGATGCACTGTGTAGACGGGGTCCCCATCCAGGAGACGAGGAGCAGGAGGAGGGGGCGCAGCATGCACCAACGGGCTCCGACGGACCGGCTTAACCCGGGAGACGTGAAACGTGGGGTGAACCCTCATGGTGCTGGGAAGTCGAAGTCGGACTAATCACCCGCTCCACAACGAAAGGTCCCAAGAACCGAGCAGCCAGTTTACAAGACTCCACCCGGATGGGAAGGTCCTTGGCCGACAACCAAACCTTCTGGCCAGCACGGTAGGTGGGAGCGGGGGTCCTCCTGCGGTTGGCTCCGATGGAATAGGCGGTGACGGCCTGAAGCAGGGCGGCACGAGCTTGCGCCCAGGTGCGTTGGAAGCAACGGGCGTTGGCAAGGGCAGACGGGCAGGAAACCTCTCCCTCCTGGCTGGGGAATAGCGGGGTTGGTAGCCGTAGACGCACTGGAAGGGTGACATTCTGGTGGCCGAGCAGGTGAGGGTGTTATGGGCATATTCCACCCAAACCAACTGCTGCGCCCAGGAGAGAGGGTTCCGGGAAACCACACAGCGCAGTGCCTTCTCCAGCTCCTGGTTTATGCGCTCGGTCTGGCCGTTGGACTGGGGGTGAAACCCGGATGTTAGACTGACCGTGGCCCCCAGCAGATGACAGAACTCCTTCCAGAAAGTGGAGGTGAATTGGGGGCCACGGTCGGTAACGATGTCCTTCGGGAGTCCATGTAGGCGGAACACATGATACTGGACTGCCTGCGCGGTCTCCTTGGCTGTGGGGAGTTTTGGGAGCGGGACAAAGTGGGCCATCTTGCTAAAACAGTCCACGATGGTAAGTATCACAGTCTTTCCGTCCGATGCAGGCAGCCCAGTGACGAAGTCCATGGCGATGTGGGACCACGGACGCGAGGGGACAGGAAGGGGCTGGAGAAGGCCGGCTGGTGGTCGATTAGATGACTTGTTCTGGTTGCAGATGACACACGGCGAACATACTCTCGGATATCTCCCTCCAATGTCGGCCACCATAAACGCTGAGCTACAAGATGGCTGGTGCGAGCTGCCCCTGGATGACAAGCCAGGAGGGAGTCGTGTCCCCATTGGATGACCTGCGAGCGGAGGGTCTCTGGAACAAACAGTCGTCCGTCAGGGCAAGCGCTAGGACCGGGTTCCTCCCTGATAGCTCTCTGAACCCGACTCTCTATGTCCCAGGACAGTGCCGCCACGACGCGAGAACTGAGGAGAATGGACACTGGCCTCTGGCAGCGGTCGTCCTCCTTCTGGAACTCGCGGGAGAGGGCATCTGGTTTGGCGTTACGGGTGCCTGAACGGTTGGAGAGAATAAAGTTAAATCGAGCGAAAAACAGAGACCAACGGAATTGTCTGGGGTTCAGGCGTTTTGCAGAGCGGATGTATTCCAAGTTCTTATGATCAGTCCAAACTAAAAAGGGAACGGGCGCCCCCTACAGCCAGTGCCGCCACTCCTCTAAGGCGAGCTTAACAGCTAACAGCTCCCGGTCTCCGATATCATAGTTGCATTCCGTGGGGGACAGTCGGCGCGAGAAGAACGCGCAGGGATGAAGCTTATTGTCTCCGGCTACCCTCTGTGACAGAACAGCTCCAACCCCCACATCTGAAGCGTCGACTTCCACAATGAACTGGCGGTGCGGATCGGGCACCTGGAGGATGGGCGCCGAAGTGAAGCGGGCTTTGAGGGAGGTGAACACATCGTTGGCTGCCGAGGTCCATTGGAACGCCCTCTTCGCGCTGGTCAGGGCCGTAAGAGGAGCTGCTACAGAGCTGTAGTTCCGAATGAATCTTCGGTAGAAGTTGGCAAACCCGAGAAATTGCTGCAGCTTCTTACGGTCAACTGGGACGGGCCAGGAGGCAACAGCCGACACCTTGGCAGGGTCCATTTTGATGCTACCCTCTGCCACAACGTACCCCAGGAAGGACACGGTTTTAGCATGAAACTCACACTTCTCAGCCTTTACGAAGAGGGAGTTCTCCAGGAGACGACGAAGGACCAACTGGACGTGCTGCATGTGTTCAGCCAGGCTTTTTGAGAATATCAAAATGTTGTCTAGATAAACGAAAACAAATCGATTTAACATGTCACGCAGCACATCATTGACAAGTCCCTGGAAGACGACTGGCGCATTGCATAGTCCGAACGCCATTACCAGGTATTCATAGTGGTCGGTGGGTGTATTGAATGCCGTCTTCCATTCGTCACCCTCCAGGATCCGCACGAGATGGTAGGCATTGCGTAGATCAAGTTTCGTGAATACCGTGGCCCCCTGGAGCAGCTCAAAGGCTGAGGAGAGCAGCGGCAGAGGGTAGCGATTCTTGACTGTCACGTCATTCAAAACCCGGTAGTCAATACACGGGCGCAGAGACCCATCCTTCTTCCCAACGAAGAAAAACCCAGCCCCGGCAGGAGAGGAGGAGGGGCGAATGATTCCAGCAGCCAAGGCATCGGAGATATACTCCTCCATCACTCTTCTCTCGGGAGCTGAGAGTGAGTAGAGGCGACCCCGAGGAGGAGTGGAGCCAGGAAGGAGGTCGATGGCCCAGTCGTAGGGGCGGTGCGGAGGCAGAGACATAGCCTTGGATTTACTGAAAACAGCCCGCAGAGAATGGTAACACTTGGGAATTCCGGACAGGTCTGGTGGTACGTCGATGGGACCAGAGCGGGCTGGCCGGGCAGCAGAGAGCAAACAGACTTGGTGGCAGTCGATTCCCCATTCCAAGACCGTTCCAGTCCGCCAGTCTATGCGGGGATTATGCTGGCGCAGCCAGGGGTAGCCCAGGATGAGGGGCTGGCCAGGAGAGCTGAGAAGGTGAAATCTAATGGTCTCCTGGTGGTTCCCGGATAACCTCATCCTGACTGGCTCCGTGATATGTGTGACAGTCCCCAGCAGATGACCGTCCAGAGCTCGGGCTGGAACAGGGGTCGGCAAAAGATGGAACTTCAGCCCCATCTGTCGGGCCAGCGAGGTATCCAATATGTTAGCCTCGGCGCCAGAGTCAATGAGAGCAGGTAATCTGTGCGTGTGACCACAGAGGTGAAAATGGGCCTGTAGCAAGGGTTTGCCGTCTTTGGAGGACTGGGTGACTGTCGAGTTCAACCGGAATCCTCCTACGTCCGGCGAGCTCGCCCTTTTAGCGGGCACGAAGAAACACGATGGCCCTCGC
The DNA here is from genome assembly GCA_027475355.1 of Coilia nasus. Classification (NCBI taxonomy): domain Eukaryota; kingdom Metazoa; phylum Chordata; class Actinopteri; order Clupeiformes; family Engraulidae; genus Coilia; species Coilia nasus. The sequence continues at coordinate 33,989,153 of CM050203.1, forward strand.
CGCCGCAGTATAGGCACAGGTTGGACGAGAGGCGGCGCTGTCGTTCCGCCGCAGAGAGGGAGGTCCGTCCAACCTCCATGGGCTCTGGAGACTCTTGTCTGACTGGCAGAGACAACGGATGAGGAGAGGTTACGGCGCCCCCTTCCGGCGCACCAAAGGATGGCGGTCTATGCGGGCCGTCAGGGCGATAGCATCGTCGAGGTTGGTGGGGGGAGCGTGGGAGACCAGCTCATCCTTCAGGTAGTCGGCTAGGCTGTGCAGGTAAGCGTCCACCAAGGCTTCCATGTTCCAGCGACTGCGACTGGCCAAAGTGCGGAAGTCGATGGAGTAGTCCGCGATGGTGCGCCTCCCCTGGCGAAGCGCCATCAGAGCCCTGGATGCCTCGACGGATGATGAGCCGGTGTCGAACACCTTAATCATCTCCTCAGCGAACCGGTTAAACGAGGAGCAGACTGGCGACTGGCGGTCAAACTCCGCCGTGCCCCAGAGCCGGGCCCGCCCAGACAGATGATTAATGGTGTAGGCCACTCTGGCCGCCTCGGTGGCGAAGTTCCTCGGCGGAAGGCTGAAAATCAGGCGACAGTTCGTGAGATATGCCCGGACCTGAGCCGGATCACCATCAAACTTCTCCGGGGAACCCACACGAGGCTCAGAGCAGCCCGCAGAGGCGGACACCGTTGGCTGAAGCGGCAGAAGGTTATCCGGATCGACCGGAGGAACAGAGGGAACCTCGGCAGCAGGTGGGTGAGCCGCAGGCGACCGCCGGATTAGCAACTGTATTAGCTCGGCAAGCTGTTGTTGTTGCTGCTGGAGCTGGATCTGCTGTTGTTGGGCGACGGCCAGAAGGGACGCGACATCACCCGACATCCGTCGTACCTCTCCCTCCGCCATCTCCAGGCGCTGTAAAGCGGAGGGAGTCTCCGATGGCTCCCAGTCCTGTCCACTGGGCACGTGCGCTGGGTCCATGATCTGGTCAGACCGTACTGTCAGAAACCAGAACAGAACGGACAGACCCAAGAGCGTCACGTAAACCAGAGAGCTTTTATTAAGGGACGGGGGGAAAAGGGATATAATCCAAAGCCCACGATCGGGCGGAACAGCAGCTCGAGGTGCAGATGGTGTGCGAAGACCTCAGGGTAGTCAACTGGCGGCGGGTCGGAGAACCGGGGCTGGAAAGCCGGGCGAAGTCGTAGGCAGGAGGCAGGAGTCGCAGCCGGGGCAATGGAGCAGAGCAGAGTCGTGGGCGGGCAGGAGTCGTAGCCGGGGCAGTGGAGTAGAGCGGAGTCGTGGGCAGGCAGGAGTCGTAGCCGGGGCAGAGGAGCAGAGCGGAGTCGTGGGCAGGCAGGAGTCGTCACCAGGGAGCAGGAGTTGGGTAGCGGGGAGAACTGAAGGCAGGAGAAGAGACAAACGAGCAGGGAGGAACACAGGAGACAGACGAGCAGGGAGCAGATACTGGAACGGAGACGTACACACAAACTCTACGACAGGGAGCGGGGAATCCAGGGAACCAAACACGCAGGCAGGAAACGGAGAGAGGAGCCAGAGTCAAAAATGCTTGCCGGTCTGACAGAGAAAGAGTGAAAAGTGGGAGACTAAATAGTGAAAACGAGCGGCAGGTGAAACGGGGCGGGGAAGTGCAGGTGGAAGTAATCAGTGTGGTAGTAGCAACCAAGGGAGTAAAGTGGCCGGGATTGAAACTAATTATCAAATAACAGAGTGCAGCGGGAAAACACGATTGAAGGGAAAAACAGAAAAAAGACATCTAACAGAGAAAAACCGTGACAACATTCTACTTTAAACTAGCAAATATCTGACAATAAACCGCATACACAATCTTTAGTAGGCCTACTGTAGACTTAACGGGAAACATGTAATTTGTATTATTTGTATCACACATAAGTATTACGCTTTTGTATAACATTCTTGTAAGGTTTATTACATGGGCTAGCAATAGGTAAGGCCTAACATTGGTTGGCATTGTCTTTGGCATTGGTACATACGCTGATTTATTGTATATTCTGCATATAGCTGTTTATATACTTAGCAAGGATTTCATTTGACCTCAATATCAGATATGCGCAAATTAATTTAAAATGTAAATGTAATTAGATTAAAATGTAATAAGATTAAAATGTAATGTAATGACAATCCCACAATCTTGTCTGTCATGCACAATACAACTTCGCACACTGAAGCTGCAACTGAAGAATTATCATTTCTTTGTTAAGATAATTTGAGTATTTTTTTTTTTTTGATAAAATTTTCAGTATCCCATGAGTAACAGAAAATGCCATCTTGTTTCCACCATGATGAAGCTGTTTTGTTTGTGTCTCAGTAACATAAAATGAGAGTCATGTGGACCTGAAATTAGTGACAGGATGCTCTGTGTTTGAGTCTGTGTGTGTGTGTGTGTGAGAGAGAGAGAGAGAGAGAGACCAAATGCATATGTGTGTTAGCTGGAGAATGGGTGTGTGCGTGGTGGAACCATGCGTTCTCTCTTTTTATCCTCGTGCAAGTCTTTGCCAGTAGTAAGGTAGTAGGTTCCTTCAAGGGGACTTAATTTCAACAAGTCCATCAAATGAAGCAGTTGATGAAGCTCTGACAAAATCACCTCAGTTTTTTCTTGCTAAAAGTTTTCATTGTGAAGAATTAGGTTGCTGACTGTAAACATGGACGAGAGGGTAAAGACATCATAACACTGTAAGTAATGACGCTTCATAATGTTTTCATTACTTTTTAAATTATTCTTTGTGAGGTTAATATGGAAGAGTAAAATGGAAGTCAGCAATGTCTAGCAGTAATTTGGTATCATTTGCATTGAGAGTGAGAAAGTGTTTTGAGAGTATTTCTATTTCTGTTTAGAATAATAACTATGTATGTACTTTTATCTATCTATCTATCTATCTATCTATCTATCTATCTATCTATCTATCTATCTATCTATCTATCTATCTATCTATCTATCTATCTATCGCATTTTCAATAGAATGTTCTCACAATTTTGTATGAAATTGCTATTCTTCAGTTAGGCAATTGGATGGAGACAACACCTTTGCCATCCAACCATTCGTCTGCCATGATATTAGGTGTGTTTACTACTTTGAACATTGTGATATTCTAAGATGTTAACACTGTGTTTCATGTCTGCACTGTCCTAATGTCTTCATTTATCTGTCTTTTAGGACTAGTCATTATGCTTTTGGTCCTGGAAGAAATTAACACAGAGTTGGGCACCACACCCAACTTAAAGCACATTGTAATTGGACGATGCTATAATTATATTACTCTAATCAGTGCTGGTTCCAGGTAGGACAAGTGAGAAAGGGTTTACGCCCTTTAAATAACCCTTAAGGGTGTGAGAGTTTGAACATTCTATAAAAGAATGTGTTCTACAACAATGCAAGATTCCACATTATGTTCTATGGAGCCCAACATTCATTAGAACTTTCGTTGTCCCAACATTTTCTTTCACACTGGTGTGATAATATACTCTTAAAGGTTCAAAAACTGTGTATTTTTAAAAGAGTGTGTATTGTACTTTACACAATAACCCAATTTGAAACTGACAGACCCTGTTTTTGAAATGTTTGAAATCACACAGAAAATGTCACAAATCTATCACCTTTTTCTTTCTTTCAACTTCAAAATTTCAACAACAATATTCACTTAGAAAGGAAAAGTGAATGTTTATGACTTTTTACTTTCTGATTTACACAAATGATTGACATTTCTCATAGATATGACTGTGAGGGGATCTGGAGAGAGTTTGAGGAGGCCGTGGTAAGAAGGACTCCCTGTAGTGTGCGAATGAAAGACTACCAGCGCATGTTCCGGGCAACTCCGCAAACGCTGCCCTGTGACAAGGTAGGTACCGCCAGAGGAGTTCCAACACTACAAGGTCAGAGATGAACAACCAGGTTCAAATTAGCACCTCATATTTGTTTCAGCCATTCACTTAATCTGCATATTTAATGTGCATAATTCAGCAGCAAAAGTTTGTGTTCATGTATGGATGTATTTTATTGTTTTCTGTTCTTTATCATGCTTTTTTCATAACTTCAAACACAGACTATTCATTTTCTTACCTCTGTTGGATGTTGGATTCTGGAGCATATAATGTTTGAAGTCCACATGTTAAGAATGCAGAGAGTAATTGGAGGTTCCACCATGGTCTCTTGTTTGTGTTGGTCTCAAGCTGCTGTTCTGGAGTAAAACACGTGACCTGGTGCACAGCTACTCTGCTATTACACGCCACTTCTGGACTTTGGAAGACACCTTGGTAGGATACATGTTTAATGACCTCATCTGGTGCGGGAAGGAAGAGCGAGATAGAGGTACATTTTATTCTTCACACACAGGGCACACACAGTTCCTAAGAAGGTTAGATATAATCTGCACACCAGAGGTGGAAATTCCTAGCCTGGAAAACTAGCCCCTCGTAAATCATTTCATTTTGTACAAAGGGTCTGGCAGTGCTTTTATTTACATTGCTGTATTAGGTAGAGTTTTTACCTAGCCAATTGTTGAACAGAGGGAGTGTTCGTGAGCGATGATGTTGACTGTGTGTGCTACATTTAAATTGTAGTGCATAGCCAGGCTAATTGCATACGTGATGACCAGACGACAGCGATTGGGTAAAGGCAGAGCCACTTGTTTTAAACCTCAGCAGAGTCCACACCTCCAGGAAGAAATTGTTTCTCAATACAGCACTGACAGACCCTCTGTATAAAATGAAATGAAGTATGATGGGCTGGTTTACAATGCTAGGAAATCCTGGCTTCAGAAAGTAAAATCCCTGTCAAGTATTCCTGATGCCTGTGCACTTAACACAGGTGATTTTGTACATTACATTACACTTAGCAGACACTTTTATCCAGAATGACTTACAACAGAGGACACAAATCCAGCTACAGGTAAGCAGAAGAGAACAGAGTAAGCAAGTGTGTAACAAGTAAGTGTAGAAAAACTACAGGACAGTGCTGATAAGTGGAGGTTAGCATTGTCAAGAAGAGAAGTGCTCCCAGAAAAGAAGGGTCTTCAAAAACTTTTAGAGCACATGTGTCAAACTCAAGGCCGGCGGGCCAAATGTGTCATTTTATGTGGCCCGTGAGAGCTTAAATTTTAAAAGCTCTGATTTTCGTATAATAAGTTAGGTGCATTGACTATGTTCCAAGGTGCATTGATCAACTTGTTTTTCCTTTGTAACAGTGCGGTAGCCCGTTACCAGTTGTACACCACGCTACTGTGCTAACAAACACCACACAGACACACATTTTTAAACACAGCCCTTTTATTTATTTATTTTTAACAAAGAACGTGAGCATGCATCTGGCAGTCACGGGAGTACAGCATCTGCAACAAACACAGAAACGAACTTTCATCAATAACTTGCTACTTCAGGAGTTGCCAACTGAAGATAAAGGACTATGGACATGGCAAAAATTTTACTTTTGGCAAACAATAGACAGCTAGAAAACTGGTGAGCTAATTACAAACAAGTACAGCTTAACTTGTAGTTCGTTGTAGTACCTTATATATTTTTTGGTTTATGAAGTGTGTGGTGTACATATTTTAAAAACGGAGTATTTATTGTTTTTAAACTGAGTATTTATGTCCATTTTTATACTGGTTCTTATCTTTTTAAACATGATTGATTTTGCACGTTTTGACTGAATCTGTGGGCTAGAAAACCCAGGGAAAACCAAATGGCAGTCAGTTGCTTTTGAGGTGAGCTACTGTGAACACCTGACTACAACCACAGCAAATATTTTTTCCATTGCTTTATATTATTGAATTTACTTTGTCCTTAAAAAGTTTAGTTTGCATTTTAAATAGTTTAATTTCTAAATGATTATTTTTTTGGAGTTTTTTATCTTTTGTTTTTCTCTGGACACATTTCCTGCTTGAGAGGGAAAATAAAACCCAGTTCGAGCAACATTTTTTTCTATGCAAACATATATGAAATATTTGTAATTTGAGTAAAAAAACAGTGTTATTTAACATTAAGGATTAGTTGCATTTGTTTTACATTACATTTAGTTATTTTCTGCTGCATTTACACTGTCTTACAGTTACATTTGGCCCTTTGAGGGCAGCCATTATGCTGATGTGGCCCTTGGTGAAAATGAGTTTGACACCCCTGTTCTAGAGGGTAGAGGGATGACCCTGCTCTCATAGCAACTCATCAGGATCAGCTGGTGTGCTCATCAGGATCAGCTAGTTCAAACAATGGTTAGAAAAATATGTGGCAGGGTTTTTACTTTCTGAAGCCATACAACTCGAAATGTCATATAAATATATTTTTTATGGGAGATTTCTGTTCAGTTGGAAGTGGTTTAATAACACATTGTGTAAACAAACAATCCAAATGTATTGTTATGTTTGGGCATGTCTTGTGTATGCCTTAACTGGTTAGCACAATCTGTAAGGGAAAAGCTCATTCATGTTTCGGTTATCAGGATTTAATTTTAGTGCCTGCCCTGAATGGTCTAAGTGTGTCAACCATCCAGTTTATTCTCTCTGGAAACAGGCATCACAAAATGTGAGTGTTACTCAATAAAATATTAGGCATTATTATGAGTGATTTAATTTTGACCGAATTATTCAACTAAGTCTGTTTTGTTATAAACAGTTTGCAGAAGCAGCTTGTGGCAATATCACTGTCATTCTTAATGGATCCATTACAAATGCATTTAACAGGAAAAGGTAATGGAATAACTAACATAGGTAATGATAATTCCTTAAAGAAAGTGACAACTATCCCAGTTTTTACAATTAATTTCAAAAACCTTAACAATATATAACAATTACAATGTACAGTAATATAACAAATCTTACAAAATGTATTGTTATATCAGACATTTCCTTTAAAATTTCAGCATGTTTGGGGGTGTTGAACTGGATGGTCTAAACCCCAGAATGGTGAACCATGTGAACATCAAGGTGGTAACTAACTTGGAAGGACCTTACATGTAAGACTTAGGGGTGCTGATTATTTTGTGATGTGCTGCACCAAGAGGTGGAGATCATGGCTTCTGAAAGTAAAAATCCTGCCATGTAGTCCTTCTGCCTATGCACTTAACTGTCACGAACCAGGACAGAGAGAAAAACGGACCCAATAGCGTAACCTTACAATGAACTTTTATTAAGGGTTCTGGGGAAAGGGACTGAGGCAGGTGCCCCGGGTGAGGCAGGAATGCAGGCAGGGGAGCGCTCGCCATAGTGCACGGATGTGGAACCTGGAGAGGTGAATTGGCGAGCAGAGCCAAGTCAGGGGACAGGCAGGAGTCATAGCCGAGGGCAGGCAAGCAGAGCAGAGTCGTGGGCAGGCAGGAGTCAGGGGTCGTAGCCGAGGACAGGAGAGCTGGGCAGAGTCAGGGGCAGGCAGGAGTCGTAGCCGGGGACAGGAGAGCAGAGCAGAGCAGAGTCAAGGGCAGGCAGGAGTCGTAGCCGGGGACAGGAGAGCTGAGCAGAGTCGAGGGCAGGCAGGAGTCGTAGCCGGGGACAGGAGAGCTGAGCAGAGTCGAGGGCAGGCAGGAGTCGTAGCCGGGGACAGGAGAGCAGAGCAGAGTCGTGGGCAGGCAGGAGTCGAAGCCGGAGGACTGGAGAGCAGCTTACACACAGGCAGACAGGGAAGACACAGGAACAAAAGTAGATGGAGAGACAACAGGAGAACAAACAGACTGACGCGGAGAAAAGCCAGGAATCTAAACACTTGCTGTGGAGTACACCTTGGTTCGCAGACGGACTGACAAAGGGTGAGTGAGAGAGGCGAGTTTAAATAGTGAAAGACCCAGGAACTAAACGAGTGTAAATTGGCGATAAGTGAGGAGTGCAGGTGAGAGAGATAATAGAGAAGAGGGGAATTAACTCGTGATGGCAAAAAAACAGGAAGTGTAGGTGAGACGGATAATTGGGGTGATTGCAAAACAAGAAAGGCAGGTGAGAGGAATCAACAAGACAGCGCGGGGAGTGAACCTAATAACGAGCTAGTGGAAGGACAGCGATGAAATGACAGGAAAAGAGCCAAGCCCGGAGTAACACCGTGACACTTAACATAGGTGATTTTACTAACTAGCCAATCTGTGTCATGATTTGTATTCTCATTAAGATCAGCTGGTTGATAAAATGGCAGTGTTTTTGCTTTCTGGAGCTGGGATTGACACCTCTGACTGCAACTGACCAAGCAAAGCAGTTACTTGAACAATCTATTCTCTTTTTACTAAATGGGTAGTTTGGAAAGCACTGCTTATTTGCATCGACAGTTGGCATTGTCATGGCAGGAGGGTAACTATGGCAAGTTCAGCAGGTGAGATCGTACTGGGGCCCACAATCATGTCTCTTGCCTTGCATACTCCCATGCACTTACAACACACATCTTTATGTGCTCTGTCTTGAACAAATTTTGTATCTAGTGTCAAACTGCGTATTGGTGTGCGTGGACAGCACATGCACAAACTAAACTGCCATACATTCCAAATTTCCCCAAAATCCTTGGCAACGTTCTTTTACTGTTTCTGTGATACTACGATAAACTTCAGATGAAAACTTTCCCTTGGCTTGACAGACTTTTGGAATCAACCTCTATACTGTACCAATTTGTAGCTATAGGCTATGGTTTGTCCAGAGCTTCCAAAAGCCAAGAAGAAGTAAACCTTTCACCAACAGTCCTGATGGTAAGAACCCCAATGTGCATTGACACAACTGGAGGAAAAAAAGTACAACACACACAATGCGCTGAAGTATGTGTGCAGCTGTACGTGTAAAAGTATGCAGCCTGTAGTCTTACTCTCCAACTTTTATTCATGGTAATATTCATGTAAACACCCAAACATTAAGTGCATTCAATTCTATCCATGTGCACTTCACAAATGTAATGTAATGGCATATTCAGACAGTGAGGTACAGTTTTTGTTTACTTAGTTAGTTGCAAGCACACCAACTTTGCCATCACAAAAAGAATCTAAAAATAAAAAACTAAAATCCCTTCAATTAAGGAAATCAGCCCTGTGCTAAAAATACAATCATCAGTCGCATTTATCAGGGTGACAGCATGAACAGGATTTAGAGTCGGGTTTCAGTGTGAGTATTAGCCTCACCCATTTCACTGCAGGCAATTTTCCAAGAAGTAGCAAAGTAACCACAGGTTTTACTAATGACATCTTAATGACATCCAATAAGGATCTGATTCTGCTACACTCAATCAAAATCTTATTGGCCATCATTAATAACACCTGTTCTTGCCTTGCCACTTCTTGGAAAAATGGCTTCTGCAAAATTGGCCCATAGGCTTGATCTTCCTTCAGTGGCAGTAATGCATTGCTTTTGCTGTTTGATGCTGTTAAAATGTAGCTCAGTTCAATTCAGTTCAAGTGCAATTCACATATCTAACTCAGTGGCATATTCAACGTATAGTTACACTGAACGTTTACTGACAGTTTAACGGATGCTATCTCTATTTGTATGTGACATCTAGGTAAAAACCAAAACTAAAATCGTCCCCCTTATTCAGGGGAGGTGGCCATGTGCAAAACCCATCAGGACGACAATTATGTGACATATGTCAGATAGTCAGCTAGAACGGGGTGAGGTGAAAGCAAACGTTAAAACGCTAAAAAAATGAAACAGCCGCACTGCATCTGGTTTACTTTCAGTGTGTGGAGAAGCAGGAGCATGTGTCATGTGTTCGCTGGTATCACTGGAACACCTTCATTTCAGGTCAAGATAATAGGGCATGTCAGCTTGCACCCATAACGTCCGTGTTACGCCACTGTGCCATGGCGCTGATAATGTGGCAGCCTGTTGCAAACTTCAACCTACTATTCAGATCTACTTTTTAATGTTCACTTGGGTATGCTGCAGTTGATGTAGGGTGAGTATATCAGTAGGAAATGAAAGGACATGTTATAATATTGTTACTGCATTTGTCATGTACAATATATATTATTTTGATTGGACTAAAATATCATAGATGGGAGGAGGCGAGGTTTTAAAAATCAGTGGAGCCAAAGCTTGCAGGGTGAGCCCCCTGACATGTCAATTCTGTCTTCATGATTATAAGAATATTAAGAATATAACTCAAAACATGATTGAAATGTGTATGATAATATGTTAGATTTTGCTTAACATCAAAATAATTTCGCTTTCTTCTTTAGTTTTTTCATGAAAATACAGTTTAGTTACTAAGTGGTGCTTCAGCTAAATTGGGACAATAAAATCAGCTAAAGTGGGACACTTCTGTCTAATATAAATCCTAGGTATTTTTTGGGCATTAGGATCAGAAATCATGTAGAAATCATGTAGAACTATCAGAAACTGTAAATTGTTTAACAGCTAAAAATGAACAATTAACAGTTTTATTAAAAATTATCAGTTTTTATACTGTTTATAATAGTTATTAGCATTAGCCATTAGTCTGAGCTCTATGTAAACACATACAAATGCCCACACATATGCATGCACATGGGCACCCACACCCACACTCTCTTGCTGTTGTGTGGACACACACACACACACACACACAAAGTAGTTTTTTTTATTGACGTTGGACGTCATGAACTAATAAATCTGATTAGGAAATAAAATTGAAAATATATTACATTATTATTATTGATTTTGTTGCAAATTCTTTATACCACCACTGACTGTCCCACTTTACCTGACTGGGCGTCCCATTTTACCTGAACGTTTCCCCAGACCTAACAATGATGACTTGTGGTCTTTAAAGGTTAAAATCTTAAAAAATATTCTTATTGTCAATGTATTTTCTGCACATAAATGCTTTAGAGACCTATATGAAGCTATACAGTTTATCACCTTTACCATCTTTAGTATTGTAAATGGTTTTATTTGCGATAAACCAAAAAGTGTCCCAATTTACCTGATCTCACCCTATGAATTAAGTATACATTTATTGTGTTGATTCGCAAGATGAGTTGCTGCTGAAACAAAACAATTTCCTGTAAAGAACAATAAAAGTGTCTGTTTGCCTGTCTGTCTGTCAGAGAGTCCTGCACAGAGGGATCTATTGTGGACTTGATCAAAATCCTCCAATCCAGAGGCTTCCACTGGACCTGCACAGATAATGACCTGTTAGTTCACCTCTTTCCAGTGATAAGCAACCTGAATACAGAAGCTGCAATCTAGGACCACATATTCCAAATCACCTGCTCCTACCTGTGCACTACTGTACATGCAGCTGATTTCAATAATTAACTCCTCTGCTTATGTAGCTAGAACCAGATCAGTAATGCCAGCAGGCCTCTGCCTAGGTTTGTAAGTGTACATTTGTGCGGGGACAGGAAGAACAGGCCTGTGCCAAGAGGACACGGTTACTGTGCAGTTGTTCCTCGACCATCACCTGCCTGAAGAGTTAAGAGTAGACAGTAGTACAGTAGATCATTAATTTTAATTATTTCATTAATTCATACTAATTAATTATTAGTAAGTACCTAGTTAGTATTAGCTGGTTTAGTGAATGTCTGGAAAAAAAATTGTGGTACTATATTGTAGGTCCTAACGACAGGTTGCCCATCACTGCATCATTCTTTCAATTGTTATACATAAATCCAGATAAGAAATGCTGTTACATCATTTACCAAAATCTGTCTTATAACTCCCCAGAATGCTAATGATTCTCCAGTGTTTGAAGAATCCCAGACAGTACTCCTGCCTGACCTGTGCTGACTGCCTCTTGAACAGGATCAAACCTGTTCTGTGATGAAGTAAAAATAAATGTGAAAAACAACAGAGAATATATTGACTGATAATTACATGTTTAGCTGTTGTGAGTCAATAATAAAGTACTGAAAATGCTAGTGAAAGCACAATATGGTATGATTTTATTCATGCATAGAGCACATAAACAAACACTGATAAACACATCAAGTTTCCTACTTGAAATGCACAGCATGAATTTGCATACATGTTATGAATTGTTTTAACATGAAATAAAAAACTCTGAGATGTATGTGACTGAACACCAGTTGCAGAACTCCTGTTGTAGACTAGATGTCTTGTCACCTGCACTACACGTTTGCAGCGTTATTATGCATTATGAACTATAGGCATAGAGCCATAAAAGTTTTATTTATTGATTTGTTTTGTTCTTCTTTCTCTTTTTTTGACTGGCAATTATTCTTGGTGGGTCTTTACGTTATTCCGAGTCAAGTATGTGTCTCTGCAAACAGTATAGGTTATTTGAATCAAGGCCCAAGTGGATGTTATGTGACATGAACTAATACGGCCTATACAAACCATAAATTATCTAAAATGGCGACTCTGTATCCTCGGGTCTAACAAAGAGCCTACTTACGTTAAAGCTGCACAGTTTATGGAAACCTACCGGAAAAAGGGTGCGTTTTTTTCCATTCCAGTTGCATCAATAGCCAAAATCAATGAATGAGGTTGAATGACACTGATGGATTTCGTTTTCGGAAGTTGGAGAGATCTTGCCCACGCCTCTCTCCTCGGAGAGCAACTTAATATAAATAGGCTACATTGCAACAACACAATATCTATAGGCTACGTGTCGTGTCAAGCGAACCTTTGTCCTGTGTTAACAAGTTATCACCACCATGTAGTAAAACGCACACGCTGACCACATCCGTTGTTTATTTGACTAGACCTACAAGGACAGCCCATGAGACGTTTCGGACTCATTCGGTATTTGCTCTCTGCATGCTAATGCAATAATGCTTTACAGGGAAGTCAATGGAGACTCGCGTCCGAATAAGCAGAGGACCTACATGCTTTGTCTTTGCGTGATTATGATTGTTACAGTGCTCATAGCTGTTGCGCTTTGGCTTATACTTGGTACTGTTTCGTCCGGCAGTTTAAAGACGAAAATCATGACCAGATGTCAAACTTATTTGAAAGAGAACAGCGCAACAACGAGGTAACAGTTTGCCATTTCAAAACAAATTTGAAACCCATTTAACAACTGGCTTCTTTTGCGGTATATCGGCTAGTGTAGCAGAGAAGGTTGGCATTAGGCTGCCCTCTCTGTCCGGAAGTGGAACATGAATCATAATCAACATGGATTTTGAGATTTATTTGAAGAGCGCCGCTATAGCTCCGATGGAGTAGTTGTGCCTTTGACATGTCATGTGTTGTGCAAGGCATTCTGACTACATTTGTAGCTGGTGTCTGATAGCTTGTGCGCGTGCACAGCCTAAATTGTGGATGTAAAACAATAACAACTGTAATTAGGCCTACTGTTTTACTCAGTGGTTTATTTTCATCAAGCTTCTTAAGATCCTTTTAATAATGTACTTTGTCCTCCTTGCTCAAAAAACCTGTAGCCTATGTTTTGTAAGCTCTGCTTGTCATAGGAAGGGAATGTAATCTCATCGCCCATAGACTGTATGATCGCCCCCCGCTGGCAACGTTCCTGCTGCTTTGACGAAGTCAATTGATTTCAATAGGGGCTCAAATGTTATTAAACTTAAATTTCGGTTTACACTCTTTAGTTAGGACAGTTATGGCCGGATTAACGCACAGGCTAGATACATAGACAGTAGAAGAATGGACCATGGGATGGCGTCGTTTTCAATGGGAGCCGTTGAAGCACGATTTTGAGATTTTTTTGGTCACCAGGCAACTGCGCAAGCAAAATGCTATAAATTGAGTGGTAGATGCTCAATCACAAATCATACAGCGTACAATAATTTTCTTAATTAGTATTCTTCTACCGTTATAGCTGCAATCACTTAGTGGAATGGGAGGCTAATATCGTACGTGGAAACTTGATTCTTCGTCAACTAACTTTGGTTCCAGGCAGTCTTGCAAGCCAGCATGTCAAGGGAGCTAGCTATTTAGCATGTAAACTACAAGCTATAGCATGTAGTTTAGCTTAGCCATCTTTCTCAATTCACTTGCATCCAATAGTAAAATCCATAAAGATAACGATTCTGCTTACAAACAAATACTAAGTTCTAAGCTTATTTTTTGAGAAATAGTGATGTAAATGTTTCCCCAACATGAATAGAAAAGTAAATGGGCATGACTGTGGCTACAGCTTGTTATCCAACCAGTACGGTAATTTTTCTCCTGTGCGATAGAAACTCACTAGCCGTCACATGTTTTATGGCGTCATTTTTAGCATAATTTCAGATAAACGATTCTTACTTGGCAATAACATGGCAGATTTCCGATTGAAGCAAATATGTTATGTTATGTATATATAAACGCATAGTTCGAATTACATGGGAGCCAATGGGAGCTGAGCTCCCATACCCTCAGGCTCCAATGAAAGAAGCAAATTTCATTTACTGTGGAGGCTTCTCGAATATGTCATATTACCATGATAAGCTTAAATATATCACCATATAAACATAAATAAAATTCGCTTCATGTACGATCACCATGCAGCCATCTTTGTATTGAATTACGACGTGATATTGATTCACCATCACACCACTATGCGCGCAAATCTGAAATTTGGGGCTTGCGAACGTGAAGTTCAGTCCGAAGAAGACTTCTCATCTACCTCCTATCTTATATCAATCTTCCTTCATTTTGTAATGCGTTTTTAGAAATACAAAAATAATACGTAGGTTGCCTAAACTTAAACTGTGGACTAGTGGTTAGGGAGTTGGTCTTGCAATTGGAAGGTTGCCGGTTCGAATCCCGCCCTACCCATAGTTGAGATGCCCTTGAGCAAGGCATCTAACCCCACACTGCTCCAGGGACTGTAACTGAAACCCTGTAAATATCTGTAAGTCGCTCTGGATAAGAGCGTCAGCTAAGTGTAATGTAATGCAATGTAAACTTTCCGCCATGCCACCGAAAAAAACAGCACTGGCTGGCCTTGTGTCGTTTGGCTTCGCAGCGAAAAAAATTAAAAAGGACAGTGCGTTTTGCTTTTTTTTTTTTTTTTTTTTAAAGATAGAGACCCCCATAGGGTCAAATTTATAATTCGAACCCTGTATAAACGCCTGAACGTTACACACCCCCTCTGTTGGACAGTGACAATGCAAAAATGTCGGAGAGAAAATTAAGAGAGTGGCGCTTAACAGCGAAAGGCTCAACGAGCTAAAGTACAGCGGGACAAAAATCTCCTGTACAACATACCCAAGTTAACAGGCTTTTTTAAGCCTGCTAAATTCCCACTGACAAGTCCTGAAACTGTTGCCAATAATATCGATATATAGCTGGATCTGCAGCCAGTTTTAGCTCTGGGAAGGGCGGAGTACTAGCCTGGTAAACCCGCCACTCTCTGGAACAGAGACCGTCAGAAACGATTTGCTAGAGGTGTGGACTCTGCTGAAGTTAAAAAAAAGTGCCTCTGCCTTTACCCAATCGCTAACGCCTGGTCATCACGTATGCAATTAGCCTACCTATGCACTACAATTCAAATGTAGCACACAAGGTCAACGTCACGGCTAACGAACACACCCTCTGTTCGCTGATTGGATCGGTCTTGCTGGGACTTGCTAAATGACCCTCAAGAGATTCCGGTCCAGACCCTCTGTACAAAATGAAATAAAGTACGAGGTGCAGGTTTACCAGGCTAGCGGAGTACCATCACTTTCAGAAGAACTACAGTGTGGTTGTGTGGACTATGTGTGGATGAATGTGCTGCAACTAGTCCCACACACACTGAGTTAACAGACGATAGCCCTTTTGTACTTAGCGGCCTTGCTCCTTTTCAACATTCTATTTTGGAATGTTGAGACGAGGCTTGAGTGCACTGGCTGCAAAGCGTCTGGTGTACAGTAATCTCGCATAGTCACGATGGATAAACTTTCTGGGACGCACTTACAGTATTAAAAACAAGAGAAAATGAGAAAGTGGAGGATACAATGAGAAAGCAGTTGTGCGCCTGGATGAAGCACTGTAGGTAGGATGCATGACTTCTCTGACCGGATAAGCAGGGTAGCGCTGGTTAGCTAGTGTTGCTTCTACATAAGGTTACTGAGTTGCTAAACTAGTTTATGTGTTTAAGTTTGCTAACTAACACTGGCTGAGGAGATATTGTTGCAAATGGTGCTTGTTCAAACATTTGATGTCGTTCACGTTGTCTTTTTCTGTATTCAACAACATCCATCGACAAACTGCTACATAGATTAATGTTAGCCCAGCTAGCAGAACTGGTAAAATTGTGCTGTTGTTCAGTCTGTCATTATAGTCAAAGAGCTTAGATACACTTAGGTGCTCTATGCTCTTTGTTATAGTTCTAGTTATCTCAGCGCTGGAATGCAATTTCTATACAGAAAAATGCACCAAGATGCACAAAAATACATCTAACTTATACACCAAATTCTGGTGAAGGCCCCCACACCTCCCAAGTGCTCCTGCACAGAACATTATGATTTTAATACCTTTGCTTGATCTGCTGGAGTGGGCTAAATCGCATGATATGCATGTCTGACAAATTTGCTGATTCTTATCTATCATACTATCACACTTAATTTTTTCCCTAAAGAAGCGTGTCTAAAGAAGGCGTAATTTTGCATGATATTTTCAGTGTTGGTTTAAAAAATATCCTGGTCTATGCTAGTCTATGGGAATTTTTCCGACCTGTATGAATGCTGCCAGAAGGCGACACTGGTTTTCACTTCCCCTCCCTATTACAGAAATATATATGCCATACACTTCTTTTAGAGCTTCCTGTGGAACATTCCACAGAAGGTAAATGTTAAAGGCCATGGTCATGGTCATGGCCAAGGTCATGACCGCTCACCCACAGCACTGGAGCTTCTAAAGGCTGTTGCATACTTCTGCGTGCACAGCGGTGCGAGTGCAGTGTGTATCGTGAACCTGGGGCAGGTGCGATTGCATTGTGGGCACACACAATAACCTTCCACTTTTGCTGAAAACTGTATTGCCATCGCTGTACTTCAAAGATTGTCAGCCCTCCGATGCCCTTTGATGGGTTGGGGGCCCCAAGCAGTTGTCTGTGTTGCCTGTTAGCCAGGTGCGCCTCTCACCCTAGGTGTACTTGTTTTCCTTTTCTTTCGAGCGAACTTAAGGCCTCTGTGTAGCTAAGAGGCTTGTTGTTATTGGTTTCTGGAAGCTCCACACTAAGAACATACACAGTATCAAGATTAATTCCAGAGGTATACCGGGCCTCATGGAAAAGTTTTTTCAACCGGGGTTCATCATGGTGTCATCCCAAAAAACATCAGAGGAACATCTCAGAGTAACCCTGGCAAATTTGCAATTTATGACTATTTAGCTTTGTGCATGCACTGCCCACACACACGCTTAATATACATGTATGCGAAAATAAAATCTGTACAGCGGCCTCTACACGGCATAATGATGATGAACACGCCCATTGCTCAACTTGTTGCCATAGAAGGAGCCTATACTGTGGCCTTAAAGGAGAAATCTGGTGTAAAATAAACTTTGGATATGTTAAAACATGAAATCTGCTAAAAATAATAAAGTTCAGAATGCAACAGGATAGCGTAGTTTTGCTATCCAGCAATGATACCCAAAGTTCGTTTTACAATGGATTTCTCCTTTAAGGGTTGTGTTCTTTTTCTCATTCTACACCTCTCACTTCAGATTTAGGGTTAATTCTGTGAAACTGGTGAAGGTGGGTGACAACACAACCATGTTATGCAGTAATGAGACCCAGTATGAGACTGAGGAAGAATGAGCTGTTCACCTGGTGGACCTGGAGTTAGAGGTCCCAGCTTCAGAAAGTGAAAACCCTGCTTCATATTTAATTCAACCATTTTCTGAACCAGCTGATCCTAATTAGCACACAAATAATATTGCAGGCAGACTTTCGGCCTATGTACTGTACCTTGCAGCCACTATTTTTGTGTTGAAATGACAAAACAACAAAGAAATGAAAAAAAAAAAAAAAACGGAATCCACCATATAACCAGAGTAACAAATGCATGACTGTTAAAAATTAACCCTAGTCTATTCAAAGCAGATTGCTTATTTACAGTGGCAAATCCACTGTTACGTATCTGTAGACTGTTAAGCTTGACAGCAGGAGGACCCTACAGAATGGTTTTATTTATATTTGAATTTGAATTTGAATTTTAGAATTATCCTATGACAAGAAAAGAACACATGTATTGTGTGACTGGTTTCAAATGCTTACACAACACTACCTAATGTGTACATTTAACAGCAGAAAATACTATTTTCAGTAGTGCTTCAGTAATATGCTTGTGGCACACTAAAGGGAGAAAAACATTGTGAGAACACAAATTAGTGTTAACTGAGGAATGGTCTTTCAATGCCCATTGCACAAGTTATAAATTGTTGTTGGCCTTTTGCAGTGCTGTTATTAACCACAAGGAGACTGTCATGTTGAGCTGGAAAGTTAACCTTTTTTATCAATAATCTTCATTCATTTCTAACAAATCTCAGTAAACATTATTTTTTTACATTATTAGTCACATTTCCTCAAACCCCCTTCCCCAGTTGCCCTCAAAGTCTTAGTCAGTCTTATTCATAACAGCCAGAATTATAGAATGAAGTCAACTTTCATGAGTTACGTTCTCTGTATGTTTGTCCATTTCGTAAATGAATGGCATGCCATTGGTGTGGTAATTTAGTTAAGGAGGGACAGTTTGTAGGCGATGAAGACTTGCACGTGAGAGCTTCTTAACTTTTAATTGTGTGAGTACATGGCAGTGGTGTCTGTTTGCTGTTTGAATGCTGATTTAGTCGCTAGTGCTACCTCAGGTGGGCAGGGGCCTATACTGTGGACTGGGGTTCTGCTCTGGCCAGTGGTCGCTTCTGGGTTAGGGTTAGTTTACTACTTGTTTCCCGTCTCTTCTTCACTATCCTGCTAAAAACGCCAAAAAAAAACTTTAAAACATTATGTAACAACAACACCTCCAGCTAAATTAACCACCACTTGCCTCATTATGTCTTTATAGTGTCTACTTTCTATGGTAATAATGTCCATGTGTTCTTAACAGTTTATTAATAGAAGATAACCCATCAATGGCAAGCAGTTAGTGACTTCAGCAATGTCTGCCTCCAGCTGTAAACTGCATGTTGGGATTTTAAATGACATATTTATGTTGACAACAACTGAGTGTTTATAGAGCCATGATTATGTTTTAAATAAAAAAAATGAAGGAAATCATTTCTGATATTTTATTGAGCAAAGAACGAGTATCACTGATGAGCACAGTTGCATTGTTTACTCTTTAAAAAATAACAGTAAAACGTTCTCCAGTATGCATTAGTGACTACTAATTTTTTAATGTTTGTGTCCCTGCAACACCCCAGGTCAAAACCAAATACTCGGCTGTGCAGAGGAATTTTTTTTTTTTTTTTTTAAGTAATCATCCTGTTATGTAGGTTGAGAAAAGAGTAATTGGTCTGTTTAATTGTTGCATTTTGGGTGAAAATATTATAAAACTGAAGAAAACCGTTCTTCGTTCTAGTCAAATTGACTGTGAGAAGATTTGGGATTTATTCATGCAAGCGTTTGTGGGAAGGGATCCCTGTGATGTTCCCCCAGAGGCCTATGACTCCTTAATGGACACAGCACCCCGAAACCCAGCATGCAACAGGGTAAAGACAGAGCATTTTCTCTTTGCAAAGGTTTTATTGCATTATTGCATTACTTTATTGCATTCTTTTACACTGTAAAAAGTGAAGCAGAGAACCAACTTTTGGTCTTTAAGTTAACATGCTGCATGGATATTTTTACACTGATTCAACTAAGCAATACCATGTACATTATGAATTTACATAGCATTATTAAGGTACACCAATGTAAAAAAAAATTAAAAAGTTAAACCAATGTAAAAGGTTCCACACAGCTGCTTTCCTTATTTATTTTTGTTGGTTCAAAGCAGCAGCTCTTACAGTGTACTTTGTAATGAATGTTGTTTATTTGATACAATTCCCTCATTAGACCCTATTCTGGAGCAAAACTAAAGACATTGTCCATGCTTTTACTGAGAAGAGGAATTGTTACTTGACTTTAGAGGACACTGCACTCGGGTCTATCCTGGATGGACTTATTTGGTGTGGCAAAAATGACAGCCAAGGTATGATAATTACATTTTTTGTTTGCAGAGACTGAATAAGAACAACTCAGGTTTTTCATGTTTAACTCTCTCTCTCTCTCTCTCTCTGTCTCTCTCTGTCTCTCTCTCTGTCTCTCCCTTTTTTAGAAACATTAACCACAGCATGCCCAGGCTGGTCAGACTGCGTGAACAACCCTGTCCGATCGTTCTGGAAACGAGCTTCAGTTGCTGTGAGTGCTTTCTGTCCTTATTAACACGTCCCATCATTGCAAAAAAAAAACAAGGAGCCTGACACTGCCAAAACTGTCTAGTTTGATCGGAGCCTATAAGTCTGATAGACTCTTTGTTCCTGCTCTCCAATGTGGGTGAGAATGTCAGAGCCACACCTTACAGCACAGCTGAGTGCACAAAGGCCAACTCACAACAGCACAAAATTATCCCACCTCTCTAGTCACAAGATCTCAACTGACTTGAGTCTTTGTACACAGTAAAAAGTGAAGCATAAAGACAACTTAAGATTTAATTTAAAGGTGTACTTCCATCGTGTTTTCATTAATTTTGCAGTGTTCTCTAGTATTAATAATTGCCCTGTGCGCTGGTTTTAATGAAAAAAATGTTCTAGTGCTTCTGTTTCAGGCTGTTTTAGTTTGGTAGAGGGGGTGGGGCCGGGAGAACGACACGATTTCACCAGAGGCACGCTCCCTGCAGCTTCCTTTGCTCCACGGTCAACTTGATAGCAGAGTAAGGTAAAGGGGAAAAGTCAACTTGACAGCGCTAAAACTGCACACAGAATGTCTACGGAGATACAGCCTTATGTGTTTGATACTGAATCCGAAGAGGAAGGAGAGATGGCACAAGCACAGTCGCTTCCTGACCGTTTGTCAATGAACGTTTCAGAATGGTAATATTTGCATGACAAAACGCATGTGCCCGGCTAAATGCAGTTCAGTCATTCAACTAGCCTGCTAATGTTATGTGAGTCAGTCAAACAGGCTAACATTATTTAAAGCCCATTCGGTCAGTTTCTCTTATATGTATTTCCACGTGTACGCCACGCCGAATGCCCTTTTCGCATTGGGTCGTTTTTCCGCCTATTGTCTTGTTTTGACTGATATAGAAAACGGGGATAGAAAAACATTTTGATATGCAGCATGCATATGCAACTCGGGTGACCTATCATATTTCAAAAGAGCAAGTACTAAACGGTTTCTCGTGGAAGTACACCTTTAAGGGAACATGCTATATGGATTTTTTTATGTTTTCTGTTTGCAGCAAAGTTTTTTATTACTTTTTATACTTTAAAAATGAAGCATACAACCAACCTTAAAACAGCAAAAGTGCTGCACTGATATTTTTACATTACTTCAGCCAATCCTCAGAGGCTTTCAGCTGCCCTTAAGGCCCGTCCACACCAAAGCGGAATTTCCGCGCGAAATTGGTCGCCAGATAATGGAAAAAATCTTACCTGTGCCCAAAATGCTGTGTGGGATTTTCTCACCACGAGATGTGGTTATTTATTGGTACACTGTGTTATTTTCAGCACTGAAAACCAGAGATGGAGATGCCCATTTCAAAAAGTAAAATCCTTGCCATGTATTCTTGCTGTCTGTGCAGGCTGACACAGATGATTTCACTAATTAGTTCATCTACCAGTTTGATGATTTTTGTGCTCCTTTCGATGAGCTAGTTTAGGAAATTGT
The DNA here is from genome assembly GCA_027475355.1 of Coilia nasus. NCBI lineage: Eukaryota > Metazoa > Chordata > Actinopteri > Clupeiformes > Engraulidae > Coilia > Coilia nasus. The sequence goes on from CM050203.1 coordinate 34,010,814, forward strand.
TAGAACATTCCCACTTACTACAGTATACCTAACAGTAGAGAGACCTGTGTAACCCACAAACTATATGTAAATGAATCAGCGGAACAAAAATTCACTGAACTTGTTAACACCTGCAACCTCCTCAATGGCTACCAATCACTTGGTGGTTGGCTTTAATAGTAACTTAAAAGAAATCTTAGATGAAGTTGCTCCTTTAAAAGTAAAACCTAGCACACGAGTTAAAACCTCACCATGGATAAATGATTCAATAAGAGAGAAAAAAAGGCAATGCAGAGTAGCAGAACGAGCATGGAGAAAATCTTAATGTAAATCGTATAATCCTAAAAGAACGTAGGCTGGGGCGATTTTTCGATTTCGATTTTATGCGCGATATAAAATTAATACGATTAAAAATTAGACACATTCGATAAGCTTGCAATAAGCGCACGCCTTCAAAAAAAAAATCACCAACGTTTTCACAGGCACGCGAGTAGCCAATCATAACTAAACATTGACGCACGTAGCCAATCAGTTTGAAGAGAGCCACCACGTCACTCACGTTAGGTTGTGTACACACACACACACACACACACACTTGACACACACGCCGCGTGTAGTAGCTTACATAAGCATCTCAGCCAAGTTTGCAGCACGGGGGGTCTCCAACCAAACCGGCAAAATAAGACGGTATAAAAATGGCTCGGCTGGGCGGAGTTCTGCACAGCATTTAAGTCTTAGTACTGCTCAGGAGGAAATCGTTGAGAAGAAGGGCCAGAAGAGCTCGGCTGCCTGGAGGTACTTTGGCTATTTGAAGTCGGATAAACAACAGAGCAATGTCCTGTGTAAAATGTGTACAAGTCATGTCCCTACTAAAACAGGAAACACCAGCAATTTATTTCAGCATTTAAAACAACATCACCCATTAGAGCACGCAGAGTGCTGCCAGGTCGCTAAAGCCCCCTCGACCAGCAATAAGAGGAAGGCTGATCAACAAACCATACAGTCCGCTCTTTCCAGCACCATGGCATATGAAAAATCATCGAAACGGCACAAAGACATTACACATGCCATCACACAATTCATCGCAAAAGGCATGCAGCCAGTTCGCACTGTCGAAACAGCCAAATTTAAAAATCTAATGAAAGTGATCGACCCTCGTTATCAACTCCCAGGCCGCAAGCACTTCTCGCAGACAGCAATCCCAAATCTGTATGCGGAGTGCAGAGAGATGGTTGAAAGGGACCTGCAAGCCGTGGCTTACTTCGCTACCACATCGGACATGTGGTCAAGTCGAACGTCCGAACCTTACATGAGCCTCACTGCCCACTATATTCACCAAGACTGGACTTTGAAGAGCAAATGTCTCCAAACGGCATACTTTCCCGAAGACCATACTGCTGAAGCAATTGCGTCAGGACTGACAGAATCACTTGCTTCATGGGGGCTAAATGAAAGCCAACAAGTGTGCATTACCACAGATAGTGGAGCAAATATAGTAAAAGCTACCTCCCTCAACAACTGGACTCGCCTGCAGTGTTTTGGCCATCAACTTCACTCAGCTGTTGGTAAGTTGAATAACAGAATTGCAAACCTTAATTTTCTGGTAATATAAATATGAAAAAAATAGTGTTAATATATTTTTAACTATTGTTTTAAAAAGCCTATAATAACGTTTTACAATGTACTTTTCATAATGTCTATTTGGTCACCCTTAAAATAATGCTGTATATATTTCACCACAAAAGTTTCTGACATTCAAACGGTTAGATTCATGTTCATGTCTATTATTTAAAAAAAAAAAAAAAAGACTTTTGAATATGCAGTCCCTCATGTACAATATTCTGTATTATAACTAATCATACTGGTTTCTGATTCTGCTTTTCCCCAGAGAGAGCCGGAAGGAACAAGAAAGTGGAGCGTGCTGTGGGTGTGTGTAAGAAAGCAGTGGCCGCCTTCAGCTTTTCATGGAAGAAGAAGAGAGATCTGGCTGTTGCTCAGGAGGAGCTCCATCTACCCCAGCACAAGTTAGTGACAGAGTCACCCACCAGGTGGGGTTCACGTCAGAAGATGGTAGAGAGGATGCTTGAGCAGCATAAAGCTGTCGCTCAGGTTTTGGGTGCAGACAAAAAGACAAGACAACTGGTTCCTGCATGGCAGGACATAGATGTCCTGGAATCTATGCATGGGGCCTTGAATCCACTACTGGAATTCACTGATTCACTCTGCAGTGAAAATCCAGTGTGTCCTACCTCAAGCCGATGCTACAACTTTTCAGAACACAGATTCTCAAGCCATCGGACGATGAAACACAGCTCACCAAAGATTTGAAGATGACAGTCATGTCATACCTGGATGAAAAGTATGCTGATCCGATTATTGAGGAACTGCTTGATGTTGCAACTTTGGTAGACCCGCGGTTCAAGACCCAATACATCAAGCCAGAAAATATTGATGCTATCAAAATGAGAGCAGTTTCTGAGATGCTGGAGGACCTGTCCACACCAGTTAGAACCGAAGAACCAGAACAACCAGAGGCAGGAGATGCTGCAGTTCCTCCCCCCTCCCTGAAGAAACAAAAAAAGTCATTGGGCAGCTTCTTTAAGAAATCAGCACCCAGCACAGGACTCAGTGACAGAGAGAGAGTTGAGCAGGAGCTTAAAAACTACTTGATGGCAGCTGATGCAGACAGCGAGATGGACCCACTTCAGTGGTGGAAAATCAATGAGACCAACTTCCCAAGACTTGGCTGCCTTGCAAAGCGCTATTTGTGCATCCCTGCAACCAGCACACCCTCTGAGAGGGTGTTCAGCACCGGGGGGAACATTGTGACCTGCCACAGGGCAGCTTTAAAACCCGAGACAGTTGATAGACTTGTCTTCCTTGCTCGTAATTTGTGATTTTGCACTATTTTTTTTCATTGCAGCATAAGCTAAATGCACTCCATGTTTTTTTTTTTTTTTTGTTTTTTTTTTGGTTTTTTTTTGAAAGCTGCTAGAATTTGCACCAAGGTATATTTTTATTTAAAATATGGCCTAGGGCCTAGTTACTTCATTTGACAAAAAAATTTGAAACCATTTTGTTTTTATTCTGGGTAACCTGAAAGCTTGTCAAGCTATTTTTGTTCATTTTAAGGCTTTGAACACTAAGTATACTCCACTGTACATTTGCAATGTTCTTTTTCAAACAGAACATTAAAAAAGAATTAAAAAATAGTGATTTTATTTATATCGTGATATATATCGTTATCAAACATTTTGAACAAAAAAAATCGTAATATCATTTTTTCTCATATCGCCCAGCCCTAAAAGAACATATTACCTACACCTACAACAATGCAATACGCGCAGAAAGAAGAGTCTATCTATCAAAAATAATCACAGACCATCACAACAACAGAAGAGTATTATTCTCTACAATCGAAAAACTGCTAAATCCTGTGATGGTTTGTGATATGCTTAGTCTAGCCCCAACGTCAAAGTGTGAGGAATTTGCAGAATTCTTCACTAATAAAATATTAGTAATTAGAGCAGAAATTACTCGCAACCCTAAATACACGCATATTGGCAGGTTGAGCTGTCACTCAGAAACGAAGAAAGAAAAGAGTGAGTAACTATCACCGTGAGGACTTTCTTCACCGCGCTGCTTGCTAAGAACTACCTCACATTCAGATGGTTCAAGAAGCTGGCCGCCCTGCTTGTCTCCTTCTTCAGCTTTTCTGCCCTAACCTGCTCGTTGTGGACAGCCGCATTCACTCGCCGTCCCCACCTTGCTAACTTGGCTACCTCCGCATGTCTGTAGCATCTCCCTACAGCCACACTGCTTTACCTCCTCGACCTGCATCATGCTTCCCGCACCCAATCGTCGCCACAATCCACAAGGCTATCCTGCGTGTTCTTACCTCGCGGCCAGAACACTGCAACAACGGTTCGAAGACTTCGGACTGCCACTCAAGCCTCCGGTAACGACCACCTCGGACCCCCTACTCTCTGAGCTGGTCATGAGAGAGGACAACAAGGCACAGGTCCTTAGCTGGTCTGACACCACGGTCCTTACAAAACATCACACCTCAGGGAACTGGAAACTTGCCAACGCGCAGCCCAGCGGCTCGGGCAAGCAACAGGCTCGATGGCCTGTCCTCCCTCCCCCAACGACAGCACCCAAACCTTCGTTCCGCCCGTTTCAGGACTGATTGGACAGTATGGTGAGCACCTGGAACAGGCACTACTGTAGGTGGTTATCACTGGGTTTGGGTCGCTCACTGAGATGGAGATGCGATTGAGAGAGGACTATCTGACTGCCTCAAGGCGGAGCAGTCCTTAGCCTTGTACTTGGCTCCTGACTCCAACATGGGCTTGTCTGCCTTCTCACAAGCAGCGGAAGTTTTCCTCCCAACAACTGGATAAAGTCCTCAGACCAGAACACGGTCTCGCTGCTACTTGTGTAGTTTGTGTGAGCTGCAGGCAGAGGTCAGGGCGGCAATTGACATGGGCAAGCATGTGAAGGAGCTTCGGGGCTGAGATATGGACGGCGATGGACTTCGTCATGAGGATCACATGCTGCTCGAACCACGCTCGCTGGGTCTGACGACGGTTGCCCAGACACATCTTTTCTGGAAGCTCCGGTGAATCCGATTGGGCTGTTCGGCTAGGCGATGCAGGCAAAGCAGACCCAGTGTGAGTCAAAGAAGGGGAACGAGGCTTTCAGCTACTTTGTCCTTCGCAAACTGGCTCTACCATCCACCCAGACCGTGCACTTGTCTCATCCCCCCCAGCCGGCCACTGCTGGGTCTGCTCGCCAGTGGGCCACGGCCAGATGGAACCAAACACCGGTGGCTCGCCCTGCCCAGTCGCTCTCACGGTCAACGGTGGTCCAAGGCGCATGGGCACGTTGTCCCACTATCCAGCTCGATGCCAACACGACCCAAGCTCCGCGCCCTGCAAATAAGAAAAAGAAGTCAGTCTAGCTAGAGGGCCCTCTCTCCAGCCTGCACAGTGTCAGACCTGCAATATCACGCCCTGTATGACACAATACTTCGATACCCCCACGCTCGCCTCTGGGGAGCACATTCTGTCTCACAAGCATGTATCTCTTGTCAAAAATAAAGGTGTCCAGCCCACTATCTCCCCTCACACACGCATGCCCACGATTCCACCTCTGGGTCTGCACACAGTCTTTCCCACATCCTCACGCTTGGCTCTGGGGAAGTTTATAAGCACCTGCTGTCTCTCAAGCCCCCTCCTTAAAGAAAACAAACAAAATAAAAATGAATAATGAGGCTGTGTGCTGAGCATCTTCTTCAGCATCGGACAGGGTGTGCCCGCACACAATCCAGGCCAGCCAACCGCCGCTCACACGTTGTGTAGCTGCTTGGCACACAGACGTCACGTGTCCTTGGGTCCTGTCTATGGTCACCCATCCTACAGAATACAATTTGTATGAAAGCCCCGAGCCTGATGGCCTCAGTGGTGAATGCAAACTCAGCACGGGTACTGAGAGAGAAGATAGACACTCTCCTCCAGCAAAACACTGACACTGTTCACCCGTCCGAAGCACAGTCAGGATTCTACAGCAGATATTTCATTGTTCCAAAAAAGACAGCGGGTCACGGCCCATCTTGGATTTGAGAATGCTGAAACGCCACATATGGACATACTCCTTCAAAATGTTGACGCACAAGCAACTCCTTGTGTCCTAAGGTGTCTGTGTCTTACGGCTGCTCAGAGCTGCAGCTGTCATCTTTCAACCCCCCTCCTTTCCCCTCGATGGAACAGGAGAGGTTGCATTGTCTTTGCTCTGTCTTAGCATTATGCTAGTATTTGACCAAGAGTTCCTCATTCATGCGTAGTAACCAACTATTTGTGTGCTTTGCGACTGGATCTAAGGGACGATGCTCTCAACACAGAGGCTGTCCCACTGGATTGTTGAGGCAATTGCAATGGCCTACAGGACCTCGAGTAATGACCCTCCTGTTCTCATGGCTCACCCCACAAGAGGCGTTGCTACGTCTTGGGCTGCATTCAGAGGTGTACCTGTCCAGGCTGTTTGTGAGGCAGCGAGCTGGGCCTCTCCGCATACAGTAATGTGCAATTGAGTGTACATATACAACCAATTTGGTGTAATTGGTTGATCATACAGCTGACTATAATCCTGCAAAATCCCTGACTTTGTGTTTAGCCCTTTGTGTGAAGTGATGCTGGTTTGGCACCTGCCAAATCTTTCCACAGTACTGTATCTTTTTGGCCATCCACATGTTTACTGTTTGACAAGTTTTGCAGGACTATAGTCAGGTGTACAATCAACCAACTACACCAAATTGGTTGTAAATGTCAGGAAGCCTACATCCACAGAGGATCTGTGGTTAGTTCTTCAAGATGTTTGGAGCAAGCTACCAGCCAAGTTCCTTCTGAAACTATGCAAGTATACCTACAAGAATTGATGCTCTGTTGACGGCAAAGTGTGGTCACACCAAATGTTGATTTGATTTAGGTTTCTCTTTTGTTCATTCACTGCATTTTGTTGATTGATGATTATAAATGATTAAATCTTCCATTTTTGAAGGCATTCCTAGTTGACAGCATTTTTTTCACACCTGCCTAAAACTTTTGCCGTTACTGTACCTTCATAAAGCACTATCGCCTTGACGTTACAGCGTCTGCTGTGGCTCACGCTGTACTCGGGGTGGGAAGATCTGGACCCACTTCTTAGCTTCTTCAGTGTGGTTTGGACTTTCTATTTTGTATTGATTGGCTCTGAGCATCACAGGCGTATTTAAGGCTCCCATAGACTCAGTCTGTGTCAAACAGTTTGACCGAAAGAAAAGGAATGGCTGTTTCATAGCCTCAGTTCTCTGAGGGAGATAAGGTAGACACAGACTACCTTTGCCCCTCATGCTGCTCATCTTGCAGAGCTGGTCAATGTGAGGATGGGTGAGCGGTCACACTATTTTATAGGCAGGCAGAGCACCTATGGTCAGTGCACTCAATCAAGGCTTCAATAGCGGTTGCGCGAAGGCGCTATTACCCCATAGAGTCACAGTCTGTGTCTCACTCATCTCCCTCAGAGAACCGAGGCTATGAAATAGCCATTAGTTTTAACTCACCCTGTTGCTCCCTGGGGACACTAACAATCCGAATGAACTTTCTCATTCCAGCACCTCTGGACTACAAGGACTGTTGTCCTATGTTCACGCAAGAGCCCGCATCAACAGGGCATTGCGTCGTTGTGACATTGCATTATTGCGTCACGCAAGAGCCCGCATCAACCTTGCATTGCGTCATTGATGCAAGAAATGTTGTTTTGTGTTTTTCTTGCCAAACTGTGAAGCACTCTGAGCTGCATCTTGTATGAATTGTGCTATACAAGTAAAGAATATATTATTATTATTATTATTATTATTATTATAAAAAGCACACACAGTAATTTGCTTGTTCTTTACAGTTTGCAGCATGTGCTTGTGGCGATGTATCAGTCATGCTGAATGGATCCATAGACGTGCCTTTTGATCCAGAAAGGTAGGCAGAATGGATAGTCAACAATGTATTATGAAAAAAGACTACCAATACAGATAGGGGTGGGCGGTATAAATGGTATGCGGTACACATTTGGCCAACAGTAGAGATTTTGGGTTATACCTTCCTACCGCAATAGTTCATTGCGTCACCACAACAAGGAAAAAGGAAAAATAGCTGTGAGCAGTGAACACATGGAATAGAAGGACCTCATAAAAAGGCCGGCTCAATTTCTGTAATCTGGTCATGGTTTGGCTACAAGGTGTCGGATACTGAACAGGAAAACATAATCTGCAGAATTCAATTTATTCTGACACGCCCATTTTCAAAGTTGCTCATCTTCCGCAGTTGTAACATTACTTACGGTCGGTTTGCTACAGCTACGTTGGAAAACCTTGTGAATAAAGATGGATAGCTTACTCAGACACCTAAAAAAAACGAATGGAGAGATTGTGCTTCATCACTGGAGGTTAATGAACTCCACTGGGTTGTTGGATGGCATGCAGCGATGGGCTAAGGCAGGGGGCGATTTGTCAAAAAATAAATTAAGAAACATCTGTACAGAAAGGGAAATGTTTTTTAATTACAGAAATGGCCATTGTATTTTTAACTTCCCTAACTATGCAGATGTTGCTTAGGACAGTGGTTCCCAAACTTTTCAGACCGCGACCCCCAGTTTTAAGCTGCTGACGACTCGCAACCCCCGCAACCATTCTCTGTCACGCGCGCGCGTTCTCGCTCTCTATCGCTCTCTCTCTCCCTCTCTTTCTCATAATGTGGCTGTTTTACGCATGCAAGGCAGTAGAGCAAAAACAAAACTGAACACAATCTCTAAACTAGTGTATTTTATTACCAAACTCACGAGCGAAAACAATTAAATATGCCACCTCATATGAAGCCTTTTGCACCTTTGCAGAGATAGTTGTTTGCTTAGTAAAGGCTTTCTTCTGCCCCTGTAACACTCTCTTTTCTGCTAAAAATATCACTGGGTTTATCTGTGAAGTTTGATGTTTGGTGGCCTAAACAATTTTGTCGGTTTAGACTCTCGTGTGCGAGGACTTCAAAGCACACAACGCACTGAGGGTGTTGTGGCTGATTTATAATAATCTACGTGCTCTCAAAAACCCGACGCTGGAACACCGATTTAAACAGAAGGTGATCGCCAGAGGAGGGTCTGCTGATAGCTATGCTAATCGGGCAGGGCAGGGCAATTGGGAATGGGCATGTGACGTCACACGACTTCGCGCAGGACAAGGAACCGCCCACCTAATGGCCAAGTTTTCCCTTGTTCGGTGTTAACCTGTTAACTGGTTAAGTCAAAGAACTCTTTTTACTCTGCTAAATTATTTTTATCTACGGTCTGGACAAAGACTACCCCCCCCCCTTCATGACGTATAATGCAACATAACTGCAACATAATGTAATGTTTCTTAAAATCTAACGATCTAAAAACATAGGCCCATAATATCTGTCATAGACTGTATGTTAGAGAGTGTAGCCTATGCTATCTAAGGCTTCTACACCTAATGTTTTTGAACAGCACCGAACACAATAGACCATAGATAAAAATAATTTAGCAGAATAAAAAAGAGTTCTTTCACTGAACCACAGAACAGGCAAAAGCATTATTTTTGGAAATCATCTCGCGACCCCCCTCCACTGCTATAACTATGCAGACCACGTTGCTTAAGCTACTGTTTTCCTAGCAACATCTCACGTTTAGCTTCTGCAAACCACCAATACAATAATTTCACTTTAGGTAATGCTTAATAAGGTAATGCGCTGTTTCATAGACAGCTACACCTGCATTTGACTGACCCGTCTGCGCCGACAGCAAGTCACTGACGACCCAGTGCACGGATTGACTGCACTCTCCCAACATCATAATTCCCTGTGCTATCATTCTCACGTGTTAATCTAGTTGTTTTGTTTGCGGATCCTGTGGAATACGTTATTCTGCTCTCAACGCGTTGTAAATTTAGCTCAGTTCTGGTTTGCCTATCCTCTGGCTGAGCCAAGTTCCCACACGAAAATGTTACAATGTTTTATATCGTGTTTGGTGACGTTCAGAAATATTGACACTTTAAAAGTGCATTTTTTATTTAAAAAGTATACAGTAAGTAATTATAAAGTGGTTCTGATATGTCACTAGAATGTACAGTAAACAGCCAGAATATTTTGTTTAAAATATTATTTTATATTATTATTATTATTATATAGTTATTTGACTTCTAAATGTTATAGGTCCGTGTTATGCTACATTAAAAGCTGAAATAAAAAGCTAATTCCACAATTTCTGACCTTTTATGGCTAAACTTCTAATTTGATTTTTTGTAGCATTTTTGCTTCAGTAGAAGTAAAGCATTTCAACTCCTCCATCATGAATGGCTTAAAGGTCTTGCTTGTTACCAAGGAAACAGACACGTAAGTTCTTAATGCTGTTTTGTTCATTTGGTGGTTGTACTGACTTCACAATTACAGAAATGTAGGTAATGTTATAGGTAGGTAATGAATCTTATGTGGAACTTGTGTGGATGTGGCATGAGCTAGTGGCTAAAATGATAGATAATGTAAAAGTCATGCTCAGTGCACCTACCTTTCCATGTCAGTGCAATTATAACCATTCTTGTTTGATGTGGGCCTAATTTTAATTACTTTTTTCCTGTCTTTTTATGATAAGGAAAACCTGTGAGAGTGACACGTCACTGAAAAATCTACAAAAGCAGCTGGACCCTAAATTAAAATACAAGTGTGAAATTGTTCCCCAGTGAGTCAAAGTCTTCTGTCTCATGTGCATGTGTGTGTTTTTAAGGTTTTGTTTGTGTACTTATTTACTCTCTTGCACTTTCGCTCTCACTCTCTCTCTTTTAACTCTTCCCTCCTTTCTCTGAATAGGTCAAAAATTCTGAACTGCATCTCACAGCCACAGATAGCTTGTGGTCACTGCTGGTGACTTCATTTCATGAACCATTTCATAGCCTGTGCAGAAACCTGATGCCTATCCAGATGCTTGCTGCATTTATTTCCTAACTTCCCCCAAAAGGATGCTTGAGACAAGACTGTGCTGCTTTGACACTCTGACGTACCAATGAAGAACCCCGGCAGTGGCCTGAGATACCTTTCCATAATTTTATATGAGAATGTGCACAACACACACACACAAACACATTTGGAACACAGTGCCATGGTACGCTTTTTAGTGTCATTTCGGGAAGTTGTCTGAGGATTCTAGCTAAAGCTATCACTCCAACTTTAAGACCAGAATGATACCTCATTTCTACATTAATAAATGTGAATTCTATTTTATATTACTATATAAGTACTAAGTACTATAATACTATATTAGTATTTGCACAAGACTTCAGTAACATTAAAGCAACATATACAGCAAGGAGGAGAATTTTACAATGTTGTACTAATGAGTCCAAAACCACTTTGATGGTATGGGATGGGCGAATGACACATCTGCGATACCCCTTTTGTGAACCTCTCATTTTCAGCTCAGTGGAATGATCTGGCCATAAATCTTCACCGATGGCTATAACTCAGTCAGACACAAAGGGAAAAGTTATTTTTTTCATATTCTTACACTGCAGTACATTTTTTAAGACGTTGGTAACTGATAGTTATGATTTCACCTTTTGGGGGATCTGAGGGCCATTCTAAAAAAAAAAAGTCCTATTCAAACCCCTTACTAATGTATTATTCAGATTTAACATTCAAGATTCAAGTCCTTTATTACTATTGTACAGTTGCCAGTTCAATGGTAACTTTGTAATCATTAAAATTACAATTTAATGCTAGATGTATCATAAATTCTTGCTGCTTATTGTGAAGTTATGACGAGGCCATTGTGGCTAAACCCCACGCTCACTTCATCATGAACTTTGGGATGTTGTATTGTGTTTAATTTAAGTTCTCTACATTGTAAATGGTGAGAAATGAAATATAAGCTTCTTTAGAACATAGTTTCAATACTCAGTTAGAATGACATGCACATTGGCAAAGGAAAGGGTACCTCATGTACAGTGATCACACTGCGCAGTCCAGCCCCAGACAGCAGAAGATGTGCTACCAAGTGAGCTGAAAACCAGGCTAATAGCTCGGTCTAACGTTCTAATGCCAAACTAGGCTAGCTGCCATCTCACATAGATAGCAGTAAGCAGACCTATAGGTTTTGGTACAATTAACGTTTTAGTTTGGTTTGTTTGTTTTCATTTTTGTTGGTAGAACATACTGCTCTGCTCTTTAGTTTAATGTTTTGTTTGTTTAAGTTTCAACATGTTTTCCACAACTTCTTAAAAGGTTGTGTGTTAGCTTTAGAGAATGGATTGATATAATGATATTGTATTGTTTGATCTTCCTCTTGTAATAAATTTAAATTATAAGGATTCTGATGTTTGTTTGAGTGTCATAATCAACTCATAACTCTTTAAAAGTTAAATGTCAGGACATTATTTAAAGTGTTATGGATATGCTTTAAAGGACATAAAATGCCCTTACCATCCCCCATTCTTGTGCGTGTGAGAGAAAGGAAGAATGCAGCAAAGTATGTTACTCTCAGCCACTACAGTGACAGTGAAGAAAATGTGCAAATGTTTACCAACTGAATATTACAGTGTGTATGGGTATGTGTGTGTCTGTCCATGTGTCCATCTGTCTTGGACTGTTCTTGTTGGATACAACTCACCTTGGTTCTTGGGTCTTCTAAACCGAAAGTCTGCCCCACAAGTGCTTATGTGGCCAGTGTAGCCAAGGGTTACATCTAACAGCTATAACATTTGTGATATGAATATGAATTTGTTGATATATGCAACATTTTTTTATTTGTTTGTGTGGGTGGTTCTTCTGTTCTTTAAGGAGCACAATGGGCTGAATCCCATTACACCCCTTGGCCGTACCCCTTTCCCCTACCCCTCCGGTTTGCTCGTGCACGTGTAGGGGTAGGGGTGTCCCATTTTCTTGGCCATTTTCTTTATAAAATACAGACAAAAAAAACGCTAGTACTGTATTAGGTAGTGTAACGTTATTTGTGACCTTGAGTGATCGGTTGATGCATGGAATTGCATGGAAGTTGTGAACGAATTGCGAGCGTCGGTGCAACACAGTTATTTCGATATTGTAACCCAAGTAATTGCAAGCAATATCATTGGTTTAGCCTTGGAAATTCTGGGGTTGTGTTCGTTCAAATGGTATGCGTGTCATTCTGCTGTGACGGTGTTACCTTTTTCTTTTGGGAACCGCGAATGCTGGCTAGCTCATTGCGTTTGTAACAGTTTACAAGCAACTGACGGCTTCACTCGTACTTGCTGCCCCGAAGACTAGCATTGTAAGCCCATTCTGCAGAAACGGTAAAAATTGCTTAGTTCAGAATGCAACCATAAAATGATGACAATAGCCCACGCAACAGAGACAACCACAGCTGCAGTCGGCATGTTGGATTTCTGGCAAAAGCTTGTCACGTCTGCTTATGTAAAAACTGGCAGAGACTACTGATGACGTATGTCATTGTTGAAGTGGTGTCCCAATTCATAGGGGTTGACTTCCAACCCCTACCCATTGTTGCTCTGTTTCAGAGGGGAAGGGGCAAGGGATAGGGGTAGGGGAAGGGGTATAAATTAGAAATGGGATTCAGCCTTAGTGTATGTGTGACAGAATACGGTCAGATCACGCATGCAGTGGAAATGGTCTAATCTGTTATCTGTGCATTCTAAATGAATACGGACAAAAAACAGGCATTTTGCTGTCTATGCGCTGTATACGCAGAGTGTTTGGTGGAAATGAGCCCTGAGGGAAGGATAGTAGTTTTCCTTTCTGCCATTACCCAAAGGTGCATAGTAAAGTTACAATGTATATTTTTGGGGGATGAAACAGTAGAGGGTACTGTGACTCACACTTGTTTACAAGTATGATGTTAATCACCCTCTGAAATATGAAAATACTGCAGTCGTTCCACAATGTTTTTGTATGCTGTTTGTTTTAACATGTTTGAGGAAAAGTGAAGATAGTATTAGATATGGAATAACAAGTAGGAACAATATAGTAAATTAAAGTAAATTAAAAAATAACAAAAAATTACAAATTCAAACATAACCACTATAAATTGTTTAAAAAAAAAAAAATCTGACTACGTGTTTCACTTTTATACAAATAAAAACTATTCAAGTATGGTGAGGAGCTCTGTCCAGCAAATGATGCCGGGAACTTACTCAACTAAAGCTGAAAATGTAAGTTCATCAATTCAACTATTATTTAATATATATATATATATAAACACACACACACAGAAATGAGGTGCTCTAATGTTAAATCATGCAGGGAGCTCCCTCACTACGGAAGCCGAGAGAGGCCATGGTCTCAATCATTTTTTTTCCACCTTGTTATCCCGAGATAACTGGATAATTAATTAGAGATCTCGAGAAAACAACACAATTAATTCATGATCTTGAGAAAACAAAACAACTATTCAATTGATTGAGACCATGGCCTCTCTCGGCTTCCGTACCTCACAACTGCCTCTATGATTTAAATTATCTGAAATTTTTATATCTAAAATTCTATTGACAGATGAGAGGCTCAAACCTTCAAGTAATTGCAAGGGGCCAACCCAAGGCTGCTACCAGTACTCCAAATTTGGGGTGCGTTTCTCGAACAACTTCCTAGGTTAGCATTCTACTACCATAGTTCTACCGAAGTTACTACTACCAAAGTGGCGAACCCCGACCGTTTCTCGAAGCACTCGTACTTCGGTAGAACTATCATTGTTGTCACTTCCATAGTGGGCTCTACCGTTGTTCTCACTTCAGTGTGTGAAGCATGGAAGCAACGGAGGAAAAGCAGGGGAAAGCCGTTTTGATTGGATGGATCTTTTTTGTTGACAGGCCACGCACATTTTAGGATTCTCTAATATGACTCATGTTGGGCTCGAACCTGCGCATGTCGTCTCACATTTCAATAGTATACGATCACTGACCCAGTTGCACCACTGATAATCATGTCAACTTGCTTTTTCGGCTCACAACAGGTTCCAACCAAACGTACATGATGTAGCTATCGGCAAACCTTCCAATTGACGGCCAGCTTCTAATGCAAATATCTTATAATCCTGCTGTCCAAACTCAGCGAAACTCAGTTTGTGCAGGTGATCATAATACTGCTGTGCAAACCATGAAATGTTTAAGTTATGCCATACGGTTTTAACAAGAAAATCACGAATTGGCCATTTAACAGTTTCAACAGCTGTATTATAGTAACCTGTACACACAATTGAATTTCACTGTGTTTGTGCTGTAGGATTACGAGATATTGGCACTTTACAGTCAAAGAACTACTGCAGGTTTTGCCGTGGGTGGGGTCAACCTTTGTAGTAAGGCCCTTACTTCGCCTCGAGAGCTGTAGTGAGAACTTCACAACTTTACTTCGAAGTTTTGGCTTTACTTCAGAAGTTTCTCTGCTACAAAGGTTTCGAGAAACGCGTAGGAGGGTCTCTTCTACCTAAGTTCTCACTACCATAGTTGTTACTTCCAAAGTACTACCGTATTGAGCTTCGAGAAACGCAAGGTAGCCTTTGGTGCTGTACTTTGGAAGTCACAACAATGATAGTGGCTAGGAAGTTAGCAACTTTGCGTTCGAGAAACGCACCCTTGATTTGGGAATCTCCATTAGTAAAAACGTTTGACCAAAACAAGGCTTACTAATTCTTCAAGCACACAAGGGCATGACAATATTAACAAATTCTTTTGATGCATATCATTTGATTGATACTGGTGAAAAAATGTGTGACTGACCCTCTTAAACAAATACGATAGGTCACAGCAAATTGCAAATGCATGCTGCACGATGTTCTTCTACCCATAGACAGTAGAAGAGAATGGACCGTGGGATGGCGTCGTTTTCAATGGGAGCCGTTGAAGCACGATTTTGAGATTTTTAATTGGTCACCAGGCAACTGCGCAAGCGCGGGGTGACGTACGGTCACGTCTTCTTCTTCTGGTTAATGGCGTTTCACAATATATAATCGTATACCTACTGTACAGGAGTGTGTGAAATGGTCATATTAGGTCGTAGCGGCACCGAACACATAAGTAGTTTAAATTCTACCTATTAAATCAGAATCAGTCAGGTACTTCATAAGCCCTTTGATGTTCTTGCTCTGCATGCCCTCTTCCTTCAAGATGTTCTGGACATTTTCTTCTCCTGCCTGCTCTATCCAGTGTGTTCTATGATCCGTGTATTTCCTGCAGTTAAAAAGAATGTGCTCTACATCTTCCTTAACCTGGCACTCAGCACAAAGCCCATCAGACTTCCCCAATACATGCAACGTGGCATTAATGCCAGCATGCCCAAGTCTCAGTCGTGTGTACACTACTTCCTCCCTTCTTCCAAGCCCCACTGATGTAATCCTTTTCCCACCAACCTGCTGTTGTACGCTGAAGTAATGTCTGCCCTTAGGATTTGCCTTCCATTCATCCTGCCACCTATTCATGATTTCTGCTTTAATAAAAGACTTAGCTTCCCCTTTTCCCAATGGAACATGGACTATGATACTTTCTTGACCTAATGCTTCCTTAGCAGCCTTGTCTGCAGTCTCGTTGCCCTTAAAGGAATACGCCACCCCAAAATGAAATTTTGTCTATCCCCGCAGTCCCTAGAGTTGGAAAAGTGAGCAGAAGCGTTTTCCGGTCGACTCAGCCATTGTCCGAGTCTGGCGCCACTGACCTTAGCTTAGCTTAGCATAGTCGGTGTAAACACACGTCGCCAATAGCCACTTGTGGCAAAGTAAATCAATTCACTTGATTTTTTTTGTAATAACTTCTCGTGATCTGTGCATTCAGATCGAGTACAAATGACAATGCCAATTCACACAAAGGAATTGCCCAAGCAGCATTTAGACGGGGGACTATATTTCGCGGAAGCACAGGCGAAGCACAGAGGCAAAGCACCGCTGAAGGCACAAAGACGCCACGCAGCCCCTGGGAACCCCCATCCCCCCACTTCCCTCAACACACAAGCGTGGAGTTACTGATAAGTAGGGCAGTGACACTGTTCCAGTGTTTGAAAGTTTGTTTTCTCATATATTGCGTAAAAATGGTTAACATCTGTGTAGCAACGGGCTTGCGAGAACAAGCAGAAGACATACACCAACACAATGTTTCACAGATTTCCAAAACCTGTGGAACGAAGACGTCTGTGGCTTGCAGCCCTCGGCATTCCATTGACGACACCGGAGGAGAAAATAAAGCAGTACAGTGTTTGCGATGAGCATTTCAAACGGGAGGACTATAAACAGAAAATGCACTATGCTTCAAGAAAGATGGTATTGACACTGAAGAAAACGGCCGTCCCTTCTGTGTTTGATACAGAAGCTGAACGTAGTGCATCATCCATGCCTGTAAGTGTAATTTTTATCCTTCCCTGGGTTATACATTGCTAACATTGTAACTGCAACGTGATGTTAGTTTGGCTCACATTGTCGCTTCCAGTTTTATTACAACCTCGGCAAGCCTTCACTCTATGTACTATAAACAATCACTTTACCTGTAAGCTTTACCTGTAGCATGGAATGAATGCAGGGTTTGGTTACACTTAGCTTAGCATAATGGTTCTGTTGACTCAGGAAAAGCTAGCCTACGAGTGGATCGCATAACGTAACTGTGATAAGAAAATTGCAAAGAAGTTACTGTTCATGTAAAGTTTACATAAAAAAATCATTCATTCAAAGATTTTCACTCAAGAAGGTTTTGGAGTAATTATTTCATTTACATTCTATCAACTATTTCTCAGGGTGATCTCAGTGCTGTACAGGAAGATGAAGACACAGCAGAAGTTGAGGAGTCCCTCCAGCTTTTTGCAGACTTACCTCAGTCCACTTCTCAGAAGTCCAGAACTTCAAGGCTCTGTTACCTTTGCACAGCTCTGCAACACGCATGAAGTCACTGTCTGTCCTTGCACCCACATGGACACAACAACTGGTAGGCTAATGAACCTTTTCTCATGCTGTTGTTACAGGTACTGTACCATGACAACTGAAAGTCTTGACATTGCATGCATCTATTCATTTTGTAGGATACAGCATCTTTGCCCATGGTCACAGCTGTGTGCAGTCCAAGAAGAGTTTGATGCAAGTAGCAAACTTGGATGACCAGTATTCATTATGTGTAGCTTACAATTACAGTAAAGCACATATGTAGTTATAGAGCAGTTAGAAAATTGTGTGGGGCTGTTATTTTTTTGTGAGGTGACTAACAGTTTGTCAGACTTGGGGACCTTACATCAGAGGCTGTGGACAGCAGCATAGGTGCACCGCAGAAAACTGTGCTCTCCCCTGTACACCACCAATTTCAGCTACAACTCAGACTTGTCACATGCAGAAGTTCTCTGACGACACTGCAATCGTGGGGTGTATCAAGGATGGACAGGAGGGGGAGTACAGGTGCCTTGTGGAGGACTTCGTTGGGTGGTGTCGAACTAATCAGCTGCGACTGAACACCACCAAAACCGAGGAAATGGTGGTGGACTTCAGGAGAACTGCCCCGCCGCTGGTGCCTGTCACGATTGATGGGGAGAATGTCGAGACAGTCTGCACTTACAAGTACTTGGGGGTACACCTCGACAATAAACTGGACTGGTCTACTAATTTAGATGCACTCTATAGAGCACACACACACACGCGCGCGCACGCACACATGCTGTCCCTGGTGGTGACTACTATACGACTATGGACAGCAATATACTGCACTACCCTGATAACTACTGCACTAAAAGACCCTTCTATAACTACTGCACTAAAGGACCCTTCTATAACACTGGACAATTTTACTGGGACACAAATCTATCTACCACAAAGCACCTTATTACGACACTTGTTTACCTCGTAGAATTCTTATTACCTTACTTATCATTACAATGTTGTTTCTTCTACAATGTTGTTTTTTGCAATATGTATTATGTGTATGCTACTGGACACCTTCATTTCCTTCGGGATCAATAAAGTTACTCTACTCTACTCTACTACTAACATGTTGGTGTGGGACCAGCCGCGGCCTGCTGGTTAGAACTTAGAGCCATGAAGTTGCCAGTTCGATTCCAGACCAGTGGACCACGGCTGAAGTGCCCTAGAGCAAGACATCTAACCCCTCGCTCCTCTCCGGGTGCGACTGTAGCAGGCTGTAGTGTATTCTTCACCCTCACTGTGTGTTTCCCTGTGTGCTTTGTGTTTCACTAATTTATGATTGGGTCAAATGCAGACACACAGTTCCTTGTGTGTGTAAATACACTTGGCCTACAAAACTGATTCTAATTTGTAATGTTTTATTGTGAAATTGAAGTATGTCTATTTGTCAACAACAGTAACCACAAGATACAGCACAGGCCGAGATGGATATCAGCATGACCTCGGAACCAGCTGCTGAACCAGCAGACACAAGTTTTCTCCCATTGTCAACCCCCTCCTCCTCTACCACAGGAAGCTCTATGAACCTTTCAGGAAAGGCCACACATCGATTCAGAGTGAAAGAACATAGCCTTCAACACATTTCGTGTGCTACATATCAAAAATGATTTACATGCTCCATTGATCATCACCTTACATAAATCCAATAACATTTTATTCAAAAGAACAATGTCATATGTGAAGACAAAGTGCAAGTTTTCAAAGACTGTCAATGAAGGCAAATCTTTATTTTTTATATCAATGTTGTATATACATTTTACTTTTTTACATGTTTCTAATAAAATAAATGTCTGCTTTTTCTTTACTTGTTTGGTTTCATTGGTGTACAGACATAGTTATAGTTTTACAGTAAAAGGTTTATGTATTTACAGATACAGAGCCTGTATTACAACAAAACACAAACTATTCCAGATTGTATATTTGTACAGAAAATGAATGAAGTACCCATAACATTTTATAAAGCCATATAACGCTAATAACTACATTACTACAATACTATATCTATTGCCTCCTGTACCTCTTGAAACCCAACGTAGACACCAGACTGATGGAAATTTCTGTCGGATTGCTGCAACCACACATGGCAAACGATTCCCTTTACCCAGTGTCTCTCCCTTGAGGGCCCACTCCAACACGATAGGACACCAACCTGGGGTCTGTTTCCCAAAACCATAGTTGCTAACTAAGTTAGCTACTTTGTTGGTTGCAATGCAATTTCCCATTGCCAACCAACTACGTTGCTAACTGGTTAGCAACTATGGTGTTGGGAAACACATCCCTGTATTGCCTGTAAAAATAACACTCTATGAGTACAGGTCTAATGACATCGAACTTCACCGTAACGTAATCATGCATTTTGGTACTTACTCTGTGGACAGCTGTCCATTGGGTCCACTCGGTGTGTTTTTCCTTTTCCAGGAACCACTTTTTCGGGTCGGAAGAAGAAAGTGAGGACTGCAGGATGGATCATTGCAGAGAAATTTTCAGTAGCAGTGACAACTGCGTCTGCACTCCTCTTCGGGAGCATTGCTCTCCATTGATGGCAGTATTTTGTCCCACTGCACAGCACAAACATCCATTTCAGTCGGCATCGGTTGGCACACTCCACACTCACGCCACCAGCTCGTGTTTGCTCTCCTTCGCTCATCCTGATCGCTTTGAATAGTCGGAGCGTCCTCTTCCCAGACCCAAAGCTTGCAGCTCCTTTTCAGTGAACACAGTTTCGAACAGGTTGGGTCTTGGATAAATCTAAGTGTAATCTAAGTCATCATCTTCGTCAGTATTTGTCGCCATTTTTACGCAATATATGAGAAAACAAACTTTCAAACACTGGAACAGTGTCACTGCCCTACTTATCAGTAACTCCACGCTTGTGTGTTGAGGGAAGTGGGGGGATGGGGGTTCCCAGGGGCTACGTAGCGTCTTTGAGCCTTTCAGCAGTGCTTTGCCTCTGTGCTTCCGCGAAATATAGTCCCCCATCTAAATGCCGCTTGGGAAATTCCTTCGTGTGAATTGGCATCGTCATTTGTACTCGATCTGAATGCACAGGTCACGAGAAATTATTACAAAAAAAATGAAGTGAATTGATTTACTTTTGCCACAAGTGGCTATTGGCGACGTGTGTTTACACCGACTATGCTAAGCTAAGCTAAGGTCAGTGGCGCCAGACTCGGACAATGGCTGAGTCAACCGGAAAACGCTTCTGCTCACTTTTCCAACTCTAGGGACTGCGGGGATAGACAAAATTTCATTTTGGGGTGGCGTATTCCTTTAAGGCCCATATGAGCTGGGACCCAGCAAAAATGGACACTGAGCCCTAGATTGTTGAGTTGCGCTAAAAGCTGCATTGTTTTTGTGACAAGATCATCTCTTAACGTGTGTCCTGAGATAAAGCTCTGTAAAACTGAAAGGGAGTCTGTACAGATGACTGACTGTAAAGGCTTGACTTCTTCCACCCATCTCAAAGCAGTGATTATAGCAGTTAATTCTATGGAATATATGGATAAAAAGTTATTCAATCGGTAGCTATATGTCCGTTTGAATTCAGGTATAAAAATTCCTATGCCACACTGGCCAGTCTGAGGATCCTTTGAGCCATCTGTAAATATCTGCAGGAAACCATAAAATGTAGGGGCCAAGTAGGTTTTGCAATGTGTTGCAAAGCCCAGGTCATTAGGGTGATCTTTCTTTGCTGTAAGTAACTCCGTGTTAACATCCGGAGCAGAGGATCCATGGTGGAACATTACTTATAGCCAGTGCAGAACTGAACTTAAGATTTTTTAGACCATGTGCACTTGCAGTCTCATCAATAGTCCACCCAAATCCTTTGCCTTTGTTATAGTACTCCCAACAGTCTTTAAGCACTGATATGGCTGGGCTGTCAACGCTACACTGTAGTCTGACCCAATAGGTCAAAGCCAGTTTATCAAAGCGCAGCTTAAGTGGAGCTTCTGCTGACTCCACTTGTAGGGCACTAATAGGAGTCGTCTTAATGGCACCCAGGGCTATTCTCAAGGCCCTTGAGTGCACCCTTTCAAGTTTCATCAGGGATGTTTTATAGGCAGTTCCATAAACAGTACAGCCATAACCTATATTTGACCTTATCAACGCTTTATAGATGTTGAGTAAAGACTGTCTATCTGCTCCCCAACAGAGGCCAGAGACCATGCGCATTATGTTCAAGACCTTTTTGCATTTTGTTTCTAAGTATTCAATATGCCGCTTCCAATTGAGTTTCTTATCTAGCCATAGTCCCAGGTACTTGAAACCCTCTCCTCTTTTGAGAGGTTGGTCGTACAGTAGTACGTTGTAGGTTTCTGTAATCTTCTTCCTTGTAAAGTACACCACTTGTGATTTTTGCACAGAAAACTTAAAGCCCCATTCCATTCCCCATTTCTCTAGTAGAGATAATTCCTTTTGAATTGTTTTAGTGATGTGCGGGATGTTATTCCCCCTCTTCCAAAGAACAGCATCATCAGCATACAATAAGCCATCATTCATGTTGTTCAGTTTTTAAAGATATCATTGATCATAATATTGAACAAAATTGGGCTGATCACACTACCCTGTGGAATTCCACCTTCCACTGAAAATTCATTTGAAAGGGCCTCTCCAATCCTAACCCTCAATTAATAAAGTCCATAAAGTGCCATAAAGTCCAGTATATAGTTATACATCTTTCCATTGATGCCAAGATTATTTAATTTGATCAGGAGACCTTCTCTCCACATTGTGTCGTAAGCTTTTTCAATGTCCAGAAAGATAGCCACCATAGCTTCTTTCATAGTCAGCGTTTTCTCAATTTCATTTGTCAATTTAATTAGTGCGTCAGTCGTTGATCTTTGTTTACGAAATCTTGTTTGATAGCAATGGAGTAAATTATTGTACTCCAGATAGTAGGTCAGCCTAGCCACAACCATTTTTTCCATCAATTTGCCCAGGTGAGAGGTGAGAGCTATTGGTCTATAATTACCTGGGTCAGTTTTGTCTTTACCAGGTTTATGGAACGGGAGGATTGTCGACCGTTTCCATGCTACAGGTAATGTGCCCTCATTCCAAACTTTGTTAAAAAGTTTAAGGACAATTTCTAAAACATCATCAGGGAGTTGCCTAAACATGGCATAGCAGAGGCCATCACTGCCAGGGGAGGAGTAGGCCGAACCATTTAGGGCCTTTTTTAACTCGCTCATACTAAAATCAAGGTCTATGCTAGACAGGTTTGCTTCCTTCTTTGTGATACGGTCTATATTCAATGCCAGAATCTCCTCTTTCTTTACCTTGAAGCAGTCTTCTAGGTGGAGACCTTTATGGACATCTGCAAAAGTTTTAGCCAGAATATTAGCTTTCTCTGCATCTGTTACATGACATTTTTCCTTGTCCTTTAGGACAGGAATATGGGGGGGTACATATCTACCAGTCATTTTCTTAATCATCATCCATACCTGAGTAAGTGAGGTTTCTCTACCTATTGAGGAGCAAAAGTCTCTCCAGGATTCTCGTTTCGCCTCTTTGATAGTTCGTCTGGCTAATGCCTTTTAGCTTTGGTAGTCCAGCAGGTTATCAGGCGTTAACGTTTTACGTAACAACTGTAAAGCTTTATTTCTGTCCTTAATCGCTCTGGTACATTGGTCATTCCACCAGGGAACATTCTTCATATTCCTTTTGCCCTCACTCATTGGAATAGACTCTTTTGCTTTAATATAGATAAAAGCACTTACACTATCACTCATGGCATTCACACTCTGCTCACAGTTCGGTATTAGATCAGTCAGATCTGAAGACATGTTCTGGAATTCCTCCCAGTTGGCCTTATGGAAAAGCCATTTATGATGAACATAGCTCGGCTCAGACTCGATCTCCACATCCACTTTACACCATATTGGGTAATGGTCACTTCCAATAGTGGTTGTGACGTCAACATTCCACTGGCATCTGTAGGCTATTTTTCTATCAACTAAGGTTAGGTCAATACATGACATCTCATTCTTACGGATATTAAGTCTAGTGCCAGAGCCATCATTTACACATACAAGCATCCTGTCATTAATGACTTCTTCCACCACTATGCCAATTGAGTCTGTATGCTTGCTACCCCACAAGCTATTGTGGGCATTAAAGTCGCCACACCAGATCTCTGTAAGATTCCTTGTAGTAATATTATTTAAAAGATCAGCCGTTAAGGCTTGACATGGATTATAGTAATTAATGACGCTATAGGTTTCCTTGGTCCCATTGAATATCTCTGTTACAATACATTCATGTCCCCCATTTACTTTAACACACTTGTAGGGGATGCCGACTTTAATAAATGTTATGCATCCACCACCCCTCTCATTGCCCCTGTCACACCTAACTGCACTGTATCCCTTAATAACAAATTGTAAATGTGCCTTCAACCAGGTCTCCTGAATACAAATCATATCAGGTTTATCAGGTAGTTTCTGCACATATCTCTTAAGTTCCTGACCATTAGCTATTAAGCTTCTTGCATTCCATTGTAAAATAAAAAACACCATAAACCATTCAAACATCTTTACTCTGGCCATATTTAGAAGTTAACATTTGATGGATCTCACCAGCTGTAGCAGTAGATCCCAAGAAACTATTGGCTATTTCCACAATAGATTTAATCCTATCACTCTTCCCTGTGGGTTTCAGGGCTGTGTTCAGTACTGTGCACAGGAATGCAATACATTCATTTTTCTTAATAAGTAGTGTGTCTTTTGTAATGTAGGTGTTGCATGCACATTTCTGTTGAGGTGACATAGGCCTGAAGCCAGGCTCAATCTGATTTCCAGACAGTTGATCCTGCTCAGTTATGTGAGAGGCTCTAGTATGGTGGGTCCAGGAGCTAGATTGGTGGGGAGAGCTGGGGGAATTAGATGCTCTTTCATTCAGAACCGTCTTAACGGCAGCTGCATAAGACATTTTACGCACAACTCTACATTTTTGTACCTCCTTAGCTTCTTTTTGTTTTACGCAGCCACCATACGCGGCACTGTGTGGGCCGCCACAGTTACAACATTTCAAAGCATCTGCCTTGCATTTATCATATTCATGGTCCCCACCACATTTCACACATCTCAGTTTCGAATGGCATCGGCTAGCTACGTGACCAAATCTTTGACATTGGAAGCATCTCAACGGGGGAAGGAATGTATTCCCGCACAGCATAGGACATATAACCCATTTGAACTCGAGTTGGCAGTTCTTTAGCGAAGGTTAGCAAGATTGACAAGCTGTCTGTTTTCGCTTTACCTTTCGTCAGTCGTTTGACCTCAGTTACTGCATACTGTGACAGAGTTTCTTTTATCTCTTCTATAGAGACAGATGTAGGGATTCCTGATATGACCCCTCTTGCCCTGGACACTGTACCCGGGACGTGCGAGGATATCTTGAGCTCGTTAAGTGTATTTTCCCGTAGTATACTGTCGCGTTGTTCTTCTGACTTGGCATAAATAAGCAATCTACCATTCCCCAGGAATGTGTCACGCTGGATAGCCCCTATCTCTCTCTGAATGGCTTTAGTAATCTGCATGGGATGGAGGTCTGGGCCCCCTTTCGCTTCAAAACCAACAATTACTTTCCAGGAGCTAGCCTTGCTGTTTTCATTTCCACTCGGCCTGCTTCCATCAACCTTAGACCTTTTACTGACGACTGACGCCATCGAGTCCCCGCCACTGCTGCCCCTGTCAGAAAGCTTCCTCACACGACTTATTTGCTCCCAAAACACATCATCCAAACTATCAGGTCCAAAGTGCCCGTCAGACGACTCTGCCATGACCACTCACATTCACTGTACAGCGTTAGTGGGATATATCCTTGCCGATATTGTTGCTGTCTCAGTTCAAGTAGCCCGCGACTATTCCAACTTCCGCCCTCTACGGTCACGTCGGCCAGCAAACCCAAATACATAAAATTGAGTGGTAGATGCTCAATCACAAATCATACAGCGTACAATAATTTTCTTAATAAGTATTCTTCTACCGTTATAGCTGCAATAACTTAGTGGAATGGGAGGATAATATTGTACGTGGGGACTTGATTCTTCGTCAACTAACTTTGGTTCCAGGCAGTCTTGCAAGCCAGCATGTCAAGGGAGCTAGCTAGTTAGCATGTAAACTACAAGCTATAGCGTGTAGCTTAGCTTAGCCATCTTTCTCAATTCACTTGCATCGAATAGTAAAATCCATAAAGATAGCTGTTCAAACGGCTGGCGCTTCAGTGATGGGCCATCACCTATCCTCCATTCAGTGATGGGCCATCACCCATTTGCATTCAGTGAATGGTCACCACCCACCTTCCATTGTGTGGGCTATCAGCTACTCACTACGCTGACCCCCGCTGATCAGGCTCCAATAGGTCTGGTAGAGCCCTCCATCCTCCAATTTTCACACTCGGTCGAGAGGCCTAGCCACCAATGGGCTGCTCCCAGCAGCCTCTGCGGGGCTACCGATCGTTATCAGCAGGACCCCCGCTGTGGCCCGCTGTTAAAGGTAGCTGCTCAACTCAAGGTTTCAGAGCAGTCACACATCGGAGCAGGAGAGACATCAGCTGGATCCAGTTCATTCGTTGGACTCTTTTCCCTCACATCTTGGACGTTTCAGGATCCCGACGTCCATCTCTCCTTCTTTCTTTATCTTCTCATCGGCTCTCAACTATTCATTCATCCGTGCGTCCATGAGAGAGTGAGTTCGCTATTATTATGTTGTTACTGTGTTATGTCATGTATATGCTCGTTGTTGTGTGTTATTGTAGCCTCATAGCATCAATGCCTGCAGCACGAGTATTTGTCTATTGTTTACGTATCTGTTAGATGTTGTATCGTTCTGTATGTGCATAATAGTAGTTGTTACTCATTCTCCATGTCGCTGTATTCTTTGGAGGGCACAGCAGATACTTAGCTGCTTGTTACAGTGTACAGTTCAAGGGCTCGCGCCATAGTTAATCTCTGTGTACACAGACACGCCGTGTTGCAGCTCTTAAAGAGACAGTACCACTGTTACAGCTAGTCATTCAGTCATTCACTGTTAGTCATGGTTTACATAGCTACTGTAGGCAGTTATGTTCCTTCATTTCTGGTCTAGATAATTGCTGTAGGCAATCATTCATCATTCCTTATATATATTGTATATATTGTGTTTATTACTCTTGTATTATCATTTGTATATTTGTATTGCTTATCTTTTGTATTTCTTGTTTTTATATTTCTAGTAAACCACGGTTTTACACCCAATCAGCTTCACGGGTTTTCACGGTTTTCGTGACTACACGGTTCATGGTTACACCCAATCAGCCTCCTCATCATTCACGGTTTTAACGGGTTCATTCCTTTCACGGTTTCACTGTGCATGAGTGGTGTGTGTGTCACTGAGGGACATATAACTTTTGTTCTGACCGGACAATCTGTGGCGATTATCGTTTACCTCAATCAGCCCCTCTCCATACAGTCCTTTTTGGTTTAGTGTTGGTTTTCACCAGCCCCCCTTTTTACAATAGCGATTCTGCTTAAAAACAAATACCAAGTTCTAAGCTTATTTTTTGAGAAATACTTAAGTAAATGTTTCCCCAACATGAATAGAAAAGTGAAGGGACATGACTATGGTTGCGGCTTGTTATCCAAACAGTACGGTAAATTTTCTCCTGTGCGACAGAAACTCACTAGCCGTCGCATGATTTGTGACGCCATTTTTAGCACAATTTCAGATAAACGTTTCTTACAAGGCAATAACATGATAGATTTCCGATCGAAGCAAATATGTTGTGCTGTGTCCTCTCCGGTTTAGAACAATGCCAATATCAAGACAGATTCCTTTTCATGTAAAGTTATTTGATTTCAAAGTGACGCTGAAATGAATGTAAGTCAACGGAATGCTAAAGGCTATTGGGACATTTCCGGGTTGGGATTTCCCCATGGGTGCTTCAACTTCCGCCTATGCTCCTACCCCCACGTAGGTGAACGGTTATTGCCCTGTGCACCACGCGGACGATAATTCCCCACTTTTTCTTTCAGAATGTGATTCTAGGCTGTCTGCTGAGTAGATTAGACCCCTATATTGAAGGGGCACAATTTTTAGTTTTTCCAGCCCAACAAGTTTTATATAGCCATACCGTATTATGGGATTTAATAGGTGAATGGTTATTAGGCCCTGTACGCCACGTGGACGATAATTCCCCACTTTTTCTTTCAGAATGTGATTCTAGGCTGTCTGCTGAGTAGATTGGACCCCCATATTGAGGGGGCACAATTTTTAGTTTTTCCAGTCCAACAAGTTTTATATAGCCATATGTTAATATGGGATTTAATAGGTGAACGGTTATTAGGCCCTGTGCGCCACGCGGACGATAATTCCCCACTTTTTCTTTCAGAATGTGATTCTAGGCTGTCTGCTGAGTAGATTAGACCCCTATATTGAAGAGGCACAATTTTTAGTTTTTCCAGCCCAACAAGTTTTATATAGCCATATGTTAATATGGGATTTAATAGGTGAACGGTTATTAGGCCCTGTGCGCCACGCGGACGATAATTCCCCACTTTTTCTTTCAGAATGTGATTCTAGGCTGTCTGCTGAGTAGATTAGACCCCTATATTGAAGAGGCACAATTTTTAGTTTTTCCAGCCCAACAAGTTTTATATAGCCATACCGTATTATGGGATTTAATAGGTGAACGGTTATTAGGCCCTGTACGCCACGCGGACGATAATTCCCCACTTTTTCTTTCAGAATGTGATTCTAGGCTGTCTGCTGAGTAGATTAGACCCCCATATTGAGGGGGCACAATTTTTAGTTTTTCCAGCCCAACAAGTTTTATATAGCCATACCTTATTATGGGATTCCATAAAATACTAGGTAGGCATAGCGCTGAATAGATTGATCCCTTTTAAAATACTCTGTAAAAATAAGTATGATATAAGTATGAGCAACTAATGGATCTATGTCAGCACTTCTGATTATGGCTAACGTACTGTATGTATGAGCAGCTTGTCTGTGAGGTTAGATATTTTAGCAGACAAGATTTTTCTATACACTGTATAAATAATTCACGGCTGTAGCGTTCCCAAATCCCAAAAATAACAAGTGTCAGTGTTAGTCACTTAGCTTTTAGCAGTTTTCACTCGGACTAACTTGTATTGCTAGGCTACAACACTTCTAAACAGGCATCCAACAAACGGCAGTCAGTTGAGGAATTGCAGTTTTGTTTCGCTTTATTCACACGATTCGAAGCGCTTTGTTGGCTTATTTGGGCTGCCTTCACGTTTTGACTGCGTCTTTTATTATGAATTTTCGACACCGGAAGCTCGTTTCTTGGGGTCTCGCTATTTGGGCTTATTTGGGCTGGCGTAACGCTCGTCCTCCCCCCTTGCTTCTACCTCGATTGCCTCCATTGGTCAATGAAAGAAAATAGGCGGAAAACGAGCAAATAAGAAAAAGGCAAACAAAGTGATGCAAGTTCGTTAATTAGAAAAAGCCATGACATAGTTGTGATTATGGAGAAGTCTTGCTGCAGCACACATTCACCTAGCAAAAAGTAGGTGTGTATGATTTGAACATTTAAATCTTCTATTTGGTGTGCTATAACCAAATGGGCTTTGAATGATTGTAGCCTGTGTCTAGTGTAACAGAGTAATAAAATGTTTATTGAATTTAGTATTAAGTCCTGCATAAATGGGTTGAGACTCTTATGTTTGAATTTCTTTTGTACAGTTTTGTGGGATTCCTGCAGCAAAAAGAACTTTTACTGCTGCAGGTTGCACAGTCGTGGGTCTCCGGTAAAAAGTTATTAAAAGTTATATTGACACAATTTTACATATGTCCTATATTATTCTAGTTACGTTTAATTTATAAGATCACATATTAATCACCTTTACGCAATGTTTTACGTTGTATTGTTGTTTTTATTTCATTATAAATTTTCGTTTGACCTTGAGGTATGTTAGTATTTCAAAGTGTAACCTTTAATGTGATATTTGTTTTGCTAGGCAAATACATGAAGGGCACTTGCAATCTGACCAAATTCGCAAAACTAAACTTGCAAAAGGCTTTCAATTATGTTGAACCAACTTGGATCTATTTAGGTTCAAATACAGCTTACCCCACAACCATTCTTGTTTTGACCCGATGCAGTTGGTATTGCTTTGAAGGCAATTGACATTGAGACATTAAGGAATTTGGCATTGACACTGAAATTAGTGGCAATCTGAAAGGGACAATCTTGGGTCACATTATGCAAATTGCATTATTCACAGCAAATTCAGCACTTCTAGAAATTCTGTCATTACTGTGTTATAGATAGGGAGTAGTTTGAGAAGTAGCCCAAAAAGGTTGGCCCCAGAAGGACAAAGAAGAATTACATGGAAAGTATTGTGCAACAAGATGGGCATAATATAGTTAATGGAATTAAATTTGATTCCTTGGTCAGTAGGGTAAAACATTTTATTGTTTGTGAACCTTTGGGGCATGATTTGTTTTGAGGGGGTTGTCTAAAATTGAGAGAAATTGTTGAGCTGATTTGTGCAGCGAAAATCAGCCTTGATCTACCTAACATTCCTCAATGAAGAAGACATTCATTTAAGATACATCATGTTTCCTGAATGCTGGGTAAAAGCCACACATTATTATTTGTTGTGCTATCCAGTTCTTATTCTCCATTTTGGCCCTCTTACTCGATTGTGGACGCTACGCTTTGAAAGCAAGCATTGCTATTTTAAATGCTGTGCAAGGAGGCTGCACAATTTCAAAAACTTGTGCAGCTCATTGGCAGAAAGGCATCAGTTGTTGCAAGCATATTTAAGCAGAGGGCAGTTGTTTTCTCTAGATATTCAAGTGGTAGGTCCAGCGACCAGCTTTAAAAAGTAGCTCTACAGTCCCTTGATTCAACAGGCCTTTAGCAGGATATTGGGCTTCAGAAAAGACACAACAGGTCTTAAGAAAAGACACAACTACTGTAGTGTACAAGAACACAACATACTGCAGGGGAGTGATTGTGGCAGTTGCAAATGACAAAGACAGGACTGTGTTTGGCAAGATTGTGTTTATTTTGCTGTGTTCTGTAATATCTGTTTTGCTTACTGATGTTGGGGTTCACAGCCTGACTGTTCAGGGGGAATACATGTGTGTGGACATAGGCAGTCTAGCAGATTACTGTCCCTTACTACTCTATTACTTAGGTGACATTCCAGTGGTTGGGCTTCATGGGCGATTCGCCGAAAGAGTGCCATTTCTGTCCTCAGCATATAAAATGTATAAAAACAATTAATAATGTAATATAAATTTATAATATAATATACATTTTGTTATTAAACAAACCTCCATACTTATTAATCATTGTAGAAATTTTAAAAAATATATATTTTTAAGTATTATAAAAAGGCATCCAAAACACTGTTACATAGGCTTTGTTACCTGTCCCCACAGTCATACACAACATTTTACCACAATGCATCATAAATAAAGTCCTTCCAAAATCTATTTTTGCTTGCATAACAATGTGACTCCGTATTCTATCTATACTTTACAATAATATTTTTAATAAAAACTTCATTATATTTTGGTTAAAATTCCCATTTTAGTCAAGTACCCAAGTTTTCACTCAGTGCTGTTACCTAAATACATCTCTCCCCCTATTGGAACATTCCACCAGTGACATTTTGACCAGGAAGTGACATCATTTGGATCTGCTGAACGTCATGGGAAGACCAGAAGTATGTTGTCTCATTTATTTTTCTTTAAATATGATGATATTGTAACTTTGTCAGAGACAGTAAATCTTAAAGTTCTATCCTGTTACCTAAATTATCTCTAGGCAGTATTTGTTGATATCAAAAGTAAAATATTCAGTTAAATCTTAAAGGTGTACTTCCATCGTGTTTTCATTAATTTGTGTTCTCTAGTATTAATAATTGCCTTGTGCGCTGGTTTTAATGAAAAAAATGTTCTAGTGCTTCTGTTTCAGGCTGTTTTAGTTTAGTAGAGGGGGTGGGGCCGGGAGAACGGCACGATTTCACCAGAGGCACGCTCCCTGCAGCTTCCTTTGCCCCACGGTCAACTTGATAGCAGAGTAAGGTAAAGGGAAAAAGTCAACTTGACAGCGCTAAAACTGCACACAGAATGTCTACGGAGATACAGCCTTATGTGTTTGATCCTGAATCCGAAGAGGAAGGAGAGATGGCACAAGCACAGTGTTTGTCAATGAATGTTTCAGAATGGTAATATTTGCATGACAAAACAGTGCAAGTGCCAGGCTAAATGCAGTTCAGTCATTCAACTAGCCTGCTAATCTTATGCGAGTCAGTCAAACAGGCTAACATTATTTAAAGCCTATTCGGTCAGTTTCTCTTATATGTATTTCCACGTCTACGTCACGCCGAAGGCCCTTTTCTCATTGGGTCGTTTTTCCGCCTATTGTCTTCTTTTGACTGATATAGAAAATGGGGATAGAAAAACATTTTGATATGCAGCATGCATATGCAACTCGGGGTGACCTATCATATTTCAAAAGAGCAAGTACTAAACGGTTTCTTGTGGAAGTACACCTTTAAGAATGTACTCTGTGCTAAAGGTATTAGCATAGATGCCATGTGGCTAGATTTCACACAATTGCTGATTTGAACTCATTGCTGTTACTCAAATAAAGACTAACAGTAATGAGTGGCAGTAACAGCAATAAGTTGTGCCCTGTTTTATATTAATAAAAAAAAAATACAATGAAAGAATGAATATCAATAATATCACAATTTAATGAATAATAATGAGTAAATGTAGTAAATTAAGTAAGTAATACATTTATTTGACAATGTAGAATATTTTCCAATGTATTGGAAATGATGGCCAATGCATAAATCCAAGAACATAATATCTTTTTTTGTTTGTGTCCGTTTTACAGATGTAAAGAACCAATATGCATTCATGACATGCTAAAACGAGAGAATGAAGATACAGATCCCTTCTTCCCTACACTCAAAACATCCCCTCAGTTAGGACTCCAGATCTCTCACTATTCACTGTCCACACAGACTTAATGTCCCTAGAGTTGGATAAGTGGGCGGAAGCGCCATTGACTACGGGCACATGGTAGGATCGGATTGGATTGGGATTGGGTTGGGTGTTGCTACCCAACGGGTGGTCTGTCCCAAATGTCTGTGCACATGAGAGTTCGTGTTAGCGGATAATGGTCAGAGATCTGGCCGTTTCCGCTACGCTAGATGGCGCTATATTCCTTTCAACAAGTGGTGTTAGAACTACTTCAGGTTAACGGCTGCTAAAAGAAAATAAACAAACTATCTGGCGGCATACAAAACAAAGATAGCGCTTGAGGAGGTTGACAGAGCAGCAGTTGCATGCAAGCTGTGCATTCTCCTTTCTTTGGAAGTCCGTATGAAAGAACAAACAGCGTTTTTGGTTTCCTTGATACGACATGAACTGTGCCGTCGGCGTTTGATATTACAAGCAATTGAGGACAACGAGACTTGTTGAGAGCAGGCGATAGAAAGCCTCGACGTTCAGTATGGATGAAAATCAGGGACAGAAGCTTCTGGGATCGAGTGGTTTTACATGCGCAGTAGGGCTGTCAACATTGCTCAAAAATGATTTTCGAATATTCGCTCCAAATAAAACACAAATATTCCAACTACACCGAGTATTTCTTTTGCCTCCGACATTCCAAAGCGCAAGTGCACGTTTTTTCACATTACAATATTAACTTTCACCTTCGAATTGCTTTTCTAACTAAAACTATTCGAATATATATTCGAATTTCGAATATTCCTTGCCAGCCCTAATGCGCAGTACACGAATCCAAACCAATAACCGTGCACAAGGCGGCACCAAGCGGATTGTAACCGGCTCAAGCCAGGGGTTGCAATCGGATTCGCGAAACCAATCCCTATACGATCCTTAGCCTGGGCACATGAAGTCGATACGATCCCAAACCATTTCCAATCGGATTCAACTCCTCCATGTGCACGCAGTGATTGTCTGAATCTGGCAGCAATGACCTTAGTTTAGCATAGTTGCTGTAATCTAGTGTTGCCAACTAGCACACTGTGGCAAAAGTGAATCAATTCACTCAATTTTTTTTGTAATTACTTCTCGTGATGCAAATGAACACGAAGGGATTGACCAAGCGGCATTTACATGGGGGACCACGGAAGCACAGGCAAAGCACCACTGAAAGGCGCAAAGACACCACACAGCACCTGGAAACCCCCATCCCCTGACTTGTGTGTTGACGGTGCTTCGCCTGTGCTTCGCCTGTTCTTCGCCTGTTCTTCCGTGGAATATAGTCCCCCATGTAAATGCTGCTTGGTCAATCCTTCATGTTAATTTGCATTGTCATTTGTACTCGATCTGAATGCAAAGGTCAAGAGAAGTAATTACAAAAAAATTGGAGTGAATTGATTCACTTTTGCCACAGTGTGCTAGTTTACTAGTACTAGTTTACTAGTACACTAGATTACAGCGACTATGCTAAGCTAAGGTCAGTGCTGCCAGATTCGGACAATGGCTAGGTCTGCTAGAAAACACTTCTTCCCACTTATCCAACTTTAGGGACTGCGGGGACTCAATTTCATCTGGGGGTGGCGTATTCCTTTAAGTTACTGTAGACAGCCAATATCTGACTCTGCTGTCACCGTGAATACAAATTCTGGGGAGTGTCTGAGGTATCACTCATTTAGACAATCAGTTCATATTTTTATATGCACTTCCTCTTAACTGCCATTATTTAATGCTTTGTAATGAGATACTTTTTAACATTTACCAATGTATTTTAACATGATGTTCTGTTTATTGTGTCAAATCCAATGCAATGCTGAGCTATATGTAGGTATATCAAAACATGCCAGGCTACTCATTCCTGTTACCATTTTTTTTCCTGTTACCCAAGTGTTTTTCTGATTACTTAATGGTTTCCACCAAAAAAAGACAATAACACACAATGTTTTTACATTCATGTTGATTCCATCAGTTGTCTTATTGCTTAATAACATAAATGCTCAAATTTGAAGAAAATAGAAAAAGAGAAAAGTCTGATTTGTATTTTTAACAAAATATAGTAATTTTTAGTCATAAATAGTAGCGTTTCATCATGTCACCAATCATTTCATCTACATTAACAATAAAATTAACAGTAAAATATTTTTAAACATGTTTTTAAAATATCATTTAAGTTTTGGTAACAGCAAAGAAAAAAATGCGATGGTCATCAACTTTCAGAAGATGTAGTACATTAAATAAATTAGCCTGAGATTGACCAGCACTTATTTTGAATGAGTAAATGTGTATATTGCTAAATTCTATATTGAAATGGAATGAAATTTGAAGTTTATTTTTGAGGTTTTACAACCAGCAAATGGCAATCATTCAGTGGAATGACCCTCATCACTCTATTTGTCTATAATTTTGCAAGTGTCAGGATGTCAGAAACAATTCTTGATGCTGTGTCCTCTGTTTCCCTGATTAGATGAAGAGTGTCTGCTTGAGCATTTACTACTAGCAGTTGCCTTAGAGGAAGTTGAGGATCTTCATTACGTTAGGAAGGATGATACTGAGGACATCCTGACACCCTGTCAATACTGCAGATTTCCTTTCGAAGGAGAAGTCTGAAACAGGAAAACAGAAACAGAAAGGGGTGTTTCTTTATTAATGGAATGGCCATTGCATTTTTAACTTCCCTAATTATGCAGACCACGTTGCTTAAGCTACTGTTTTCCTAGCAACATCTCACGTTTAGCTTCTGCAAGCCACCAATACAATAATTTCACTTTAAGTAATGCTTAATGAGCAGCCTGTCGCGCTGTTTCATAGATAGCTACACCTGCACTTGACTGACCCGTCTGCTCCGACAGCAAGTCCCAGCTCTCTCCATTTGGCAAAGCGCAAGGATTCGCTGCACTCTCCCAACATCATAATTTCCTGTGCTATTATTCTCACGTGTTAATCTAGTTGTTTTGTGTGCGGATTCTGTGGAATACGACGTTATTCTGCTCTGAATGCGTTGTATATTTAGTTCGGTCCCAGTTTGCCTATCCTCTGGCTGAGCCAAGTTCCCACACGAAAATGTTACAATGTTTTATGTCGTGCTTGGTGACCTTCAGAAATATTATATTTAGAAGCACGGAGAAGTAGTCTAATTGCATAGCTTACTCTGATACTAGATGTATGGAACGGTGTTTTAGATTTCAAGTAATATCAGTGGAGCTGCATTCATAGACTGTAGAATGTTGCATTAGGGCGCATAGTAACCGGAAAAAACGTTACACAACGGAAGAGCATCACGCTGCCCATGGTCTGTTCCAGAATAAGGTGAATATGTACAGTATGCAGATGTATGCAATATGTTTGATCTGTTTTGTAATGTGTACTATGTGTATGCTGCTAGACATCTTAATTTCTTTAGGAATCAATTAAGTACCTTTACTTCACTCTACTATCTTTTTGGGCCACTGGAAAGAGTACCATGACTTCTGTGGACATATAAAATGGTTATTACTGCTTCTGGTGTGTGTGTGTGTGTGTGTGTGTGTGTGTGTGTAAAGGGGGGAGGGGTGGTGGCAGCAATGAATGGAATTCAACACTCTGTCACAGACATTAACACAAGAAGAGGGGGAAGGCTGTTGTTGTGTAGGGAGGGGTGTGTATGTTGGGGAGTGGACCGGAGCTGGTGTGTGTGCTGTCCAAAGGCTAGCTTTGCAAAAATTGGTTATCCAATTTGAGGCCAATTAGCCTATAATGCAAGGCCAGAGCCCTGTTTAGATTTTGTTGAGAACTGTTTTAAGCCAGTATGGGGTGCATTACCAGTGGCAGTTCTACATTAAACCCCCCCATAATACATAATTACACAACATAATTTTGCACAAACAGCCATGTTTTATTATGACCATATATAGTGATTTTCATTATCAGAACTTTCAAAAAAGTATAAGTTATCAACAAAACAAAAAACAAAAAATACAATGAAATTGTAATGAAATTAACATGCCCTTACATGCCAAATGTCTGACATTCGACGCTATATTAATCTATTTTTTAGGGAGAAACAATTAGCTCCTTGGTTACTGCCTTGAATTCTACAGTATGCTTGTTACACGTTCGGTTATGACTGGTTAACTATGCTAAACTATACTTAAACTATGCGAACTATGAGTTGCAGTAAATTGCAAATGTTGAAACTACTACCATAATAACATTCTCTTGGCTAATTACAGGGCTCAACCTTAACCCAAATTATGGAAATTAAAAATAACTGAACTTGTAACAGTTTTGTTGCAAAGCCAAATCTTATGGTGAAATTAGACCGAACCGTACAAGACCGAATCATTGTTGAGTATGGCAATCATAGCATCGTAGCTAGACGGCTAACAAACGTAAGAGTTATACCATGATTAACATTAGCCCTTCATTCATGGCATGGATAACGTAATTATGCAGAGAGAACAGTTGCATACCTTTGTCTTTTGCTCATTTCTACTCTTGTAATAGCTTTGACCTTTTTCTGTCCATCTCCTTCTGTTTGTCACTCGACAGTCAACATACTGTATTTTCCATCCCCGAACACTCTCACTGACGACCAGGAGTTAGGGCTAAACCAATTCACCTTGGTGACCGCATAATCGTCTTGTATTACCCTTTTTTATTAGCCTTTTCACACAATTAAAAAACGTGCAGGAATTAAACCTGTCAATATAATATTATGAATGAAATGTGCGTTATTGGGGAGAAAGCTTTCACTCTCTAATTGGGACTGGGACTTTCGGTCACTAATTGCAGAGTATTGCCTGCTTGTGCGTTGCATTTGAGAGACCTAGAGGTGAACTGTCCCCCGCGCCCCCTCACCTTTCCCCTTCTCACACAGCTTCTGTGCACTGGGCCTTTCTTAGAAAGCAGGGGCGCCTGCAGCCAGAGGGGGAGCCAAAAAGCCAATTTCCTACACAGTGATATGATAAATAATATTACTTTTCTTAGATCATTTTTTTTTTTCAAGTGCTCGTGACGCCACTGGCGCCCCTCGCAAAATGCCGCCCTGGGGTGCGTTTCCCAAACAACCAACCAACTTAGCTTTAAACCATGGTACGATGCACCGTTGAGCTAACCAACAACCAAAGTGCGACTGTGTCCCAAATACTGTCGTACCTTCATAGTCTGAACCAAGTTGGTTTGAACCAATATAGTCCAAACCACAATGGTTTCCAGATGTGTTCGGACATGCTCGTGCATTGTCGGAAGCAGAGAGAAACAATCCGAAGCAGGCATGGGCGCAGATAGCGGGTGTGTCAGGGGTGTCTTGACACATCCAGATTTGAATGCCTTCGATCCGTCCCCCCCACTTTTATGTTACTGAGTCAAACATCACGGGGAAACCAAAATATGAATTAACATAATATTTGGTTTATTGAGGTGCGCTGCAGTGCATGCTTTGTAACAACTCGCATTAAGCAAGTGACTCGGGTTTATTGAGCTGTGCAGGCTGCGTCGTCGTCGAGCTTGGTTGCCACGGTTACCAACAAATAGTCTGACAGGCAAGTTCAGGACCCCATACCAACACGGCGTGATGAGGCGAGCTAAAAAGCAAAAAACCATCACATCGTTTTTTCAAAAAGCAACAGCTGTAAGTAAACTGTATTTTACTTTATCACATCACCTTGCATTTTCTGATAGTCTGTTCAAAGCAATTTCGTCGTGAAAGTAAAATTGTACGAAGCAGGCTAGAGGCAAACCTTTGGCTTCTGCCTCCGGGCCTGTAAATGTAAATACCTCGTTGGATTTCTGTCAACGACATTAATAACTCAAGGCCGTTTTAATGTTATCTGACGTTCCTCGCCACGAGCAGTGAGCATATTGTTGTTTAATAAGGAACTTATGCGAAGAGGTGTCCACTGACTGCCGATCGCGCGACACACAAATTAGAAAGCTAGGATGCAGTGGTGGCACTGGCGCGCGCGCGCGCGCACACACACACACACACACACACACACACACACACACACACACACACACACACACACACACACACACACACACACACACATATTCGATCATCCTGTCATGTCAGTTGTAAATAGTCTACAACAAAACCCATATTTCCCTCATTCTTAAAATGCTGTTATTCTAACGTGACCCAACTAGAAAAATAGAATCCCACAAACAAGGTGTTCGTGCATGTGTTTTAATTCTAAACATTAACGTCTCCTTTGTACAGTCTATGCTCGTCTGTTAGAACTCGTCTGTCTTCCTTCAACCATGGACATAATACATTTCTTTACTAAAAACTACGGGTACCTTTCATCAGCAGCAGCCAGTAAGTTGTTACACGTTTCAGGCCAGTGATTTCAAAGTTATGTTGGGTTAGTCTTGACGTTTGGTAGGCTACTACAGCTTGGCTGTCTACATCGGCTAGCTAGGTTAGGCTGCTATAATAATTCTAGCCCGGTAAACCAGCCCCTCGTTCTTCTTTTTATTTTGTACAGAATTCTGAAATGAAGTACGAGGGAAGAGCGAATGAGTTAATGAAAGTGGAATGTGAAGAATAACTTTAAAGGTGTTATAAGAAGAATAACTTTAAAGGCTAGTAATTTTCTCCATTCCTGAGCTTTGATCGGCATCTAGTGGAAAGTATATGCAACAGCATACTTAGCTACAAAATCATGGGCCTATTGTTCACTAAGCACAGTGAGGATATTTTATTGTCACATGCATAGGTCTATAGTGACAGAGTGTAGAAAATGCAGTGAAATTGTGTCTGTCAGTCTATTTATACCACTTCTAACATACTAACATACAAAAAACCAAACAAGTAATCCATCTCTGCAGTCCCAGTTTGAATCTACTGAAAGTTAGTATCACATGAGTCTCAATTTTGCTATTGTTGTTTACATACGAATCTCTAGAAGTCAGTAATTAAGTGGTTATTGTTTCTTTCCACATTGTCTTGTGCAGGCCATGCAACTGAGAATACAGGCTATGAATCAGAAGGGATTTAGGATTTGACATGTCTAACAGATCACTCTAAAATGGACTAGAATGCAGGAATTTGCATCTAAGAAATCCAAAATTTTCTGGAGGACGACCACCAGACCCCCCCGGGCTAAGCCCCGGATGTTCACAACCTCTGGCTCCGCCTCCACCCTTATGGCATCGGGGGGGGGGGGGGGGGGGGGGGGTCAGCTTTGTCCCCCCCAGTTTCAAAAACCTATCTGCGCCCCTGGAAGCAGGCTATGACCTTGTGAACGGAATTTAACAGA
Organism: Coilia nasus; assembly: GCA_027475355.1. Lineage (NCBI taxonomy): Eukaryota > Metazoa > Chordata > Actinopteri > Clupeiformes > Engraulidae > Coilia > Coilia nasus. The sequence goes on from CM050203.1 coordinate 34,050,490, forward strand.
GATGACTAATTATGTAGCCGATTATTTATCGCCTAATAATAGGCTATTTCACATGATGTCGGGAATAACTGTGTACTAGGAAATAAACAATAGAAACTGAATAAATCTAACGGTGGAAAGTATCACTGAACCCTATATACTGCTGGCTTAGTGTTCATTTGTAATATAGCCTAGTGACAGATTTGCAAGACATTTCAGTGATTAAATAAACTTTAACATTGTTTATTGAATGACACAGACCTCTGGATATGAACACAGATGAGTTGTGACTATGCACTTCTCATAAGCAGCCTATAGTTCTAGGCAATACATTAAGCTATAGGAAATCTCCCTGACTTTGAAGTCATGTGGAAGACAAAGTCTATACAATGCTTTTATTTTATTTAAATCACATAGACTACGAGCTATCACAGCTAGCCTGATTAAAATAGCTTTCAAAATGCTATTTTGCATAGACACCAGGCGATGTGCCATCTGTAAATGCACGTGCTTATATGGCAGTATGCTACACGCTATCAACATTAGGTTTATTGCTTACAATGCACGTAATGACGGAGGAGCTGGAAGTTTATTTTCACCTTGGCGACCTGCATTCTGAAGTGTATGAACACATGCCCAAGAATATGCAGGCTGGCATAAATTGGCCACACTATGTTAATACGCAACAGGGGAGACACGTTCACCCTGAAACTACGTTAAGAAAAGTAACGTGGCAGTTGAGAATGTCAACAATTTCATGTAGCATTTTAATTATGCATCATCACGGATTGGAACCAGAGTACTATCTACAAACACAGGTGTGCATGACCTGCGCTCTACCAACAGCACCACAGAAGCAGCTCCTAGCTTACGGAATTTGGAGGTACTTGAAGGTACGTCACAGCATGAGTCGCTTAAGCCAAACTGCCAAACGAGTTGCAAATATCCTCCTAGCTCAATTGTTTTGCTACAACAACGGGATTTTTAGATTCTACACTGTATATTTCTCACCTCGTTTTGTAAAATCTGAGGGATACAACGTCAAACAACGGAGATATTTACAATGATCGAGGATTTCGAGACATTCGGTCCGCCATGTTGGATGCCGTCGAGACCTTCAAACAACGTTGGTTAGGTGGAACTAAGCACCGAGAGCTGTGGTTGCAAACATCACTAGTTACCAACGTGGTTGCGAATGTTCGTGTTTTGGGACACGCCTGTGTCATTCGCACTATGTTGGGACTATGCTGGTTTACACTATGTTGGTTCAAACTATGTTGGTTCACACTATGTTGGTTCAAACTATGTTGGTTCACACGAACGAAGGTTTTGAGACACACTTGCGTCGCACCTACATAGTTTGAACCAAGTAAGTTGCTAACAATGTTAGCAACTATGCTTTTGGGAAACGCACCCCAGGGTGGTTGCCCTGCTGGCCCCTATAAAAACCGCTACTGTGCATTACCGTCTGTCACGCTACAGAAGACGCACCCTGTACAACAGCCAAAGGCTGTTCACCAAGAGATAAGACGGCCATTTTTTCTAACATATAAAAATAAAGGCTGAGCACCATTGCCTGTGTGCCAGTGATAATCCATCTGCGTGCCAACTGTGGCACGCATGCCTGGGTTTGCTGACCCCTGGCCTAATTAGATTTCCCCCTCTCTCCCTCTCATAAATTCTAGGAGTAACTGAGTGATATTTTTATTACGGTCAACATGTGGCAGAAACTTTAAAGTTATTTAAACAGCACTTCACAATGGGAAATTCTAGCAAGCCGTGGTATAATAGTGAACTATTTCATGGTATTTCAGCTATAGACAGGGTGGGATCTGAACCTGCGGCTCTCAAATCCCAAGACCAACTCCTTAACCACAGCTGCATGGCTAAATAGTTTCCCACTAACTGATATCAGTACAGCTTTTCTTTGTGTCATGACGAAACATTTCCAACGTTAGTGCATGCTTTTAATGCAAATAACTTACAGTTGTGCTGTCCAAACTCAGCGAAACTTAATCGGTTTGTAGAAATTACTATAATACTGCTGTTCAAATTGTTCAAAAAGTCATGGCATACGGTTTTAACAAGGAAAACGAGGTGAAGTGAATTTGCTTTTAAAACGTTTTGACAGCTGCATTGACATTATCTCTGCACATCGATTTGATTTCACTGTGTTTGAACTGTAGGATTACGAGATATTGACATGTTTACATTTAACTAAATGCTCCAAGTTTCGCCGTGGGTGGGTCAACCTTCCAAGTAAGCTCTTTACTTCAGCGTAAATTTTTGTGTTCTTATGCTGCCCCTAGCGGCTGCAGTTGTACTGACATTTCACGCGACTGTGTGAATCACTGATTGCGCAAGTGAAATGAGCATTTCAAACCAGGACCCACTGTATGGTCACTGCAAAAACTTGCAAAATAAGCAAATAAAGAAAGAATAACAGATACTTTGACCTGGATATTGCATGTTGATACTGAAAAGTGCCTTTAAAAGTAGGCAGGAAGAGTATTCTTAAGGTCAGGGTGGGTGTGGGGCAAGACTGGAAGAAAACTAAAAAGCATCTACAGTAACATGCTCATCCACTTTAGCTGGTAGAGAGGCAAATGGACTATAAGCAAAAGTGACACATTCTGAGAACTTTTTCCAGCTGTCGCTACCTATGCTGTATGTAGGAAGGAATGTCATTCCCATAACCCAAGTGTCTGTCAACACAACACAGCACAACATCTTCCTGGGATCATACTGGGCCTCGTTTCCCGAAAGCACTAGAGCGATGTTAAGTAGTACTTAAGCCTAAGTAGTACTCAACTTCACACTAAGCACCATCGTAGAGTTTAAGGACCGTTTCCCGAAACTTTCCTTGGCCAAGAACCATCGTGGGATCACACATAACTCTATGTGTGGTCCAGAGCACTCGTAGAGCACTAAGATTGATCTTAACTGGCGTGGCACAGTGGAGACACCCAGAGGATGTGAAGTGAAAATAGGCTACGTGTGCCTGAAGATGTTGTCATAAGACATTATTCTTGTAACTATCATGCAACTACCATGACATCATGTAGCTGACACAGCAGGCCAATGGAAATAAAGAAGTAGCCTAAATTACGCAAGGACCTGGAATCAAATCAATATGATTGCAGCCACATACGTCAACTATATTTGATAGTAAGATTGGGCATAATAAAACGGTGATCCTACATGTGATTTGTATGGGCATTACATGAACGGGAGCGTTTCGAGGCAACTAAGAAAAATATAACCCAGAAGCAATATAAAGTCTGTCAAAACAAAAAGCTTGGAACATGACAGTTCCATGGGCATAACAAAAAGGGAGTGGCGAAGACATTGTTGACGGGCAGTATTTAAAAACAGCAGGGATAGTGTGGCCTTGAACCTGTTGAAAATCACAATGACAGTAGGCCTATACTGTACGGCTTAATTCGCCTTATCACACTGCTGCAATCTTAAAATATATCAAAGACAGTCCACATTTTCTGTAGGCATACTGTTTTTACTTCTCCCGTCTTGTCCCCCGATGCCTTCAAATACCCTATATCCAGCGCCTTTAGCACGTGGGACTTTTGGACGTGTGCAGAAAACATGTAACAAAAACATCTGAATACAGTGTCCTACATAGACTATTTAAATCAAATATATTTTTGTTTGTGTCCTCAGACTGGTCGGAGATCTTTTTTGCTTACACTTGAATGAGATAAATTATAGATGAGAGATAAGTGTTACAAGTTTTGTTTATCTTTTAAAAATGTATTTTCTTGCATTGAAGCCAACTTTACCGTATGCCCAATGAAGTTCAAAAGAAAGCTCCTACGTCACTTAATAGCGCCAACTTTCAGCTCTAAGAAACATCTTAAGAGCAGGGCCCGCGCGTACGATAATGTTCGAGAAACGGTCCGTAAGGACTGTAAGAACGTTCATGGGATCAATCGTTTACGTTGCTCTTAAAGCTAAGATCCATCGTTATCGGGAAAGGAGGCCCTGAAAAACCCATTCCGTTGTAGAGCAGTGGGCAGCTTGGGGATAACTAGAGTAGAGTGCTTGACCTGCAATGTGTTCCTTTGGTTGCAAATGGAGCTAAACTGCTTTGCAGCATTTCACATAGATGGATAGACATAGGATTGATATATACACAAATAGTCACACACACTTTAAACAGTAACACCAAATTATTAAATAACCAGTTAAACTAAAAGTACCAAATAAGTTTGACCAAAACTACTTGTAAACCTACCTAATTGGTTGCATGCAAGCAGCCAAGAGAAGATTCCCAAGCAAAAGGCTACCTGCAGGCTTGTGTGTACTGTCAAGGGTTGTTGTCAACGTGCCATGTGGTAGAGTCCAAGCCCTCTGTGCCTTTGCAGAACCCACACCTTTGATGTTTGAGGAACTATGGAAACTGGTGAACAACAAGAACCAGAATGCTATTGCACATGCAGTCAAAAGTGACTGGGGCATCATGGAGATGGGGAAGCACCTTTACAACAAGCATTGCTCTGATATTGACAAGCACGAATATATCAGGCAAAATTGAGGAAGCTTGGTACACTTTGAATGCATGGTGGTGAGGTCACAAACATTAAGACGATCAGAGAATGTCATACTACCGAACTTCATGCAGAGACTAAATGCAGTAAAACACTAAGCACATGGCAATAAAAGCAATGCCAAATGACTTCCTCTGACACTTGCACGCAGCCCCAAGAAGATATGTATGCTCCTGTAGAGTGATTCAATCATTAAAGGAGACAAGGATGCCGCAGAAGACTGCTCCTAATGAAACATCTGCAATGTAAGTTGACACAAGCTTGTGTCAGCCACATCTTTAAAGAGCCTCAATGAGTCCAAGTCGCCCCTCAGCCTCAGCTGCTGCCTTTCACAGCAGATGTGCAGAAGTTACACAATTACCTGGATAAGAAGCAAAAGCAGTACCAATATTATTTGGAATCTGAGGCATCATCGCAGAACTGGGCAAGCCTGGCAAAGGTGACTCTGGCACAAGTTATCCTATTCAACCGGCGAAGAAAAGGGAAAGTGTCTAAATGTGCCTCTCTGTCAACCTTGGTCTCTCTGAGCTCGAGAAAAAAGCTCTGTCATCATTTCACCAGGATAGAAATGAGAGGAAAGAGATGTGGAAAAGTTGCTGTCCTCCTTAACCCAGCTATGCAGGAAGCACTTGATGTACTACATCAAACGAGAAAGGAGTGCAGCATACTCAAAGAAAACACGTTTGCCAGACCAGGAGCGATGTCGCAGTACAGAGGGCCAGATTGCATCCGCCAGTTTGTCCAATGCTGTGATGTCAAGAATCACAGAACGCAACCCATAAGAAGCTGAGCTGGGGAGTACTGCAGACCAGTTATTCCGCAGATGGAGGAGAGCCAGGTGGGGGACTTTGAGGCTGATTTCAGCATGGACTCCACTGTGTGTATCATGTGCTCTGCCATGCCATTTCACTGTGGAAAATGGGGTCTGGAGTGGATGATATGAAAACCCCAGTCTGCTGCAAACTGGGCTCACTGGATGCAAACATGATCAGCAATCATGGTGTCAGGAATGCCTTGAATTTCTGTATGATAGACAGGGCTGTCATGTCTGTGAGCTGCAGGACTTCTGATAATAGTCCACTATCAGGAGGAATGGTTTACACTTGAGATGGAACACATCGGCAGCAATTTTTTACCATGGTCGGTCCGGAACAGGGTGAGGGAGCAGGGGTTCTTTATGGTTGGCTGGCAGCTGTTCCTGATAGGGTATATGCAGGATGCAACCAGTCTGTGCACTGCCTCTCACAAGCCAAGCCAGTACATAGTTGCCCACGCATGTGCCAGTGAGCATTGTATGCCTTGGTGAGCTGTGTGCAGGCGCATGAGGGGACGTGGTACAATAACACTGTCATCCACCAACAGTAACCCCTCATTGACACTCAGCCTGTGCCTCACGGGCCAATACGACTGCACCTGCTGGGGAACAGATGACCCTGACCTGTGCATGGTCATGGCATTTTAGCATCAGTAGCAGTGGCTGTCTTTGAGATACATGATGTTACCTTGAAGTGGTTCAAAGTCTGTGGCATACACAACTCTCTCATCACCAAGGTCATGTTCATCAGCTACTCTACTCAGGCACGGTGAGTGCGGCCTCATTGGGGATGTACTGAGCCAGGTATCTGGTCATGCCCCGTAGGATCTGCAGGCTCTTACTATCAGGAGGGGGCAACTGATGGATAGCTGTTACTTTGGAATCATCCGGCTCTGATGGTATGGCCCAGATACTTGACTTCCTTAACCATGTATTGCACTCTGTTGAATTTGACATTTAGCTGTATAGCTCTGTCCATCACTATCTGAAGTATTGTGTCATGTTCTGTTTTGTTTTCAGCAGCAATGATCATGCCATCTAAAAGTAAATAAATTACTTTTTAGTTGAATTTGGAGTCTCAGTCAGCCTAGTGGTTGAAAATCAGGAACAAAGTTTATTCTTAAAAATAAGGATATCATACACACAGAGACACATACAGGACAGTACATACAGGACGATGACAAGGACTGACTAAGGCATAATTTCTGAAACCTTAAATGTCTGCAGACAGCCAATGGCTGTACGCAAGGTTACACCCCAGAATGAATCTGCAATGTCTTTGTTAAGTACTACAGAATACAGTGTCTTCCTAATCAGATCAGAGAAGGTGCCAGCCTTGCATGTTAATTCACAGACTTCCTAAACCCCTGAGGTGACCAAATGGCTGGGGCAAAGACATACAATCCAGATAACAGCTCTTCACACCTCATACCTCACACAGACATATCGGCAGAGCGGCAGACAGGATCTTAAAGCTGTGACTGATTGTTTAAGAAGTCTTATACAACAAAAACATAATCAAGGAATGTAAAATAATATTAAGGAGATTATTATTATTACTCAAATACCATCAGTCTCCCTTTTCAAGTCTGACTTGACACTAAATCTAAAACAAAAGGGATTTGAAATAATAATAAAATGTTTTAACATTAAAAAGTTATTTACAAGATTATTATTTTTACTCAAATACCATCAGTCCCCATTTTCAAGTCTAACTGAATTGACACTAAATCATAAAAAAACAAAACAAAGCTCCGCACCATGAAATTGACAGTAAAGTTGGTTCTATGCAAAGATTACAGATAGAAGTTTGGTTCCATGACAAAATTACACATCATAGGTTGGTTCCTTGAAGACATTTTAGCATCATAAACAGCTTGAGATGTTGACTATAGGATGCTTGAAATGAGTCGTATGAATTTTTGACACAACAAAATGGCAGACCAGTTCATTCAGCTGTGTGATGTTGCATCTAACGGTTGTCTCTTCTTCGTGTGCTGCACAGTGTTAAAAATGTGTGCAAACAAAAATGTTGTCCTCTTCTTCTGGTTCTGGTGTGTCCTCTTTGAACGATCTGTATTATGCTATACCTAGGCTAAATGTGAAAAGGACCTCTGAAGATAGCACAGCATCACATGTCAGACATACATCCAATACCCTTAATTGCATACTTCCTCACAGAATTTCAACATTGTAAACAAACAACTGCCAAATCAAATGTCAAATAAATCATCCAACATAAACAGAGAGAAAAAAAGAAAAAGAAATAAATAAAACTGAAAAGCAAATAACAAAATCAAATGTTTTCCACTATTGGTCATTCCTTAAGGCTTTAACAGGCGCCTGGTCTAAGGTGTGATATATCATGGTTAGTGGGGTCCTCCCCCTTTCCAAATCTGCAGAGACACACAAGCTACTCCCAAACTGAAAGGGCTCCCATCTGTAAACTGTTCATTTCAATCACAACTCAACCAACACATAACATACAGTGGTATGAGAAAGTTTGGGCACCCCCTCTGAGGTTGTATAATAATGGACTCTGACTTCACACAAGATTATCTTGGTGGCATGTCCTTCATTTGCCCATAAGAGCCAAGTGTTAGCTTGATTTCCAAACACAGATTTTAAGTATTTATAGTATGCAATTGTATGAAATTAAATCAAATGTAAAAAAATAGGCTGTGCAAAAATGTGGGAACCCTTGTCATTTTGTTGCTTTGATGGCCTGTAACTAATCATCACAAGATATTTGGACACACAAAGTTGGTTTGGTGAGCTCGTTAAGCCTTGAACTTAATTGACAGGTGCATCCAATAATGACAAAATATTGACAAGCCAATATCATTTTGGAATAAGATACTCTGGACTGATGAAACAAAAATGGAATTGTTTGGTCACAACAAGAGGCGATATGCATGGTGGCAAAAGAACACAGAATTCGAAGAAAAACACCTGCTTCCCACAGTAAAATTTGGTGGAGGTTCCATCATGCTGTGGGGCTGTGTGGCCAGTGCTGGTACTGGGAATCTTGTTAAAATTGAGGGGCGCATGGATTCCACTCAGTATCAGCAGATTCTTGAGAATAATGTTCAAGAGTCTGTCACAAAGTTGAAGTTGCACCGGGGAACAAGGCAATGACCCCAAACATTGCTCAAAATCTACCCGAGCATTCATGCAGAGGAACAAGTACAATTTTTTGGAATGGCCATCCCAGTCCCCAGATTTGAATATCATTGAGAATCTGTGGGATGACTTGAAGCAGGCTGTCCATGCTCAGAATCCTTCAAACATCACTGAATAGCAGAGGTTTTGCCAGGAGGAATGGGCCAAAATGCCATCATCCAGGATCCAGATACGAATTGGTGGCTACAGAAAGCATCTACAGGCTGTTATTTTTGCAAAAGGAGGCTCTACTAAATACTAATATGATTTTTCTATTAAGGTGCCCAAATTTATGCACGGGCCTTTTTTTTGTTTTGGGGCATATTGCACATTTTCTGTTAACCCAATAAACCTTATTTCACTGCTGAAATATGATTGTGTTCATCAGTTATTTGATATATGAAAATTAAGTTGTGAATTAAAACACCCAATGATTGGTGAATATAAATAGTGACAATTGTCAAGGGTGCCCAAACTTTCTCATACCACTGTAGTTTTTCTCTAGGGAGACAGTTTGTTAGAACTTGTACACATTGTTAGCCTTTGTAGTTGTCAGTTTGAGAAAAAAAAAAAAAAATGACTGGTAGTATCAGCAAAACTATGCATAAGTACAAGTCAGAATAACCAACCCCCTCCCTCCATCCTCCACTGAAACGTAATGGCCTAATGACTACAATTCTCCCCCTTTCTGATCTGCGACTGAACAGCTAAGTAGATCAGTGTCCTTTGCACATACAGCATCATTTCTTCAGTTATGTCTAACTTTTGACGGGGAAAGACCAATTGGTGTCCACTATTAACTTACGCCTTCAGTTTAAATGACTTTGACGGGGAAGCACCGCTGATTTCCACTATTATTGTACGCCATGAATTAAACTTTTCACTAAATATGCAAAGTAGAGATGACAATCCTGTGATTGTCATCTCTACTTTGCATATTTAGTGAAAAGTTTAAGCTTACATGTGATGTACTATGAGAGCTAACCTCTGCTCCCTTTTCCCCTACAAAACCTCAGCTTACTCAATTACAACATTCATCACTTTAGCGCAATCAGTCCCTTTTCACAGCAGCTTCACACATATATCAGTGTAGGGACTTAAGATCCGGGGCACTTGTGACCTGTGAGATTCCACTCACCAACACCTGGGCTGCATGCCTTTTCCAAAAGCATCTCTTGCCTGGCCCATGGATAAAAGAGCAGCTGGGATCTGTAGCATGGGTAGCAGGGAGTGCATCTCAATGTTGTCTTCCTTCTTTGTTTCGCTTTGGTTTGATAGCACACAACTTTTTCTGAAAAAACATAAAACTGTTTAGATAACACAGACAGAATCTTGGGGAACACACTAAATATCACACAACTAGAGGGTGGAAGTGGAGGTTGAGAGCTGACTGTACTTTAGCCATTAAATCTAAATGTTACACCTGGGCTTGCATTGTAAACATATTACAGAGTAACACACAAAACCCTTCTAGTTTCTCTTATCAGCTTGAACATATAGACATGGAGATAAAACTACTAAAGACAGAATGACCAACCAGTCTCATTAGTGGATTAAACAAGAACAAATTATGGGATAAACTGCAAACCAAAATAAATAAATAAATGAATCACTGCATTGGGTATATAAAGCAGAATGAACAGCATAAGAAAAGCATGACTTAAAAGATTCTTTCCAGGTTTTCCTTATTCACACAAACACCTTTTCTGGCAAACAAATGGCAACTGATTTGCATATCAGCCAAGCAGGACACCTCCTCAAGTGGCTTTGAAGTATCCCAAATTTACTCTGCCAGAAAGGAAAAATAGAAGACCGGCTCATCTATTCTGTAAGAACACAAACCTGTTATAGAGGGCAAAACCTTTGAACAAATATACTCAGGGTGAATCATCAGAAAACAGATTTTGCAGTGACACAGAAAAAAAACTCTTCTTGAATGATGTCTAGAACGAGATAAAACAAACATTAAATCAAATCAAATTCTCATTCGTCTGATAGGCAAATCTTCACAAACCAAAACAAAAGAAATGGGTGAAAAGGGTGAAAATGTCATTACAAAAATTCATACAGTCTTCCAACTCTAATTTGAAAATTTGTGCACAAATGTAAATGGATAGTTTCTATGCTGTTTCTAGCCAGCATTTCACACCTTCACTCACTCACTCACTCACTCAGGGCACACATTTACATAACAAGGACAGGGATAGGATGCTAGCTCATGTTAGTTGTGACACCTCCATGACGACAAGTTTTTACTTTTCAATTAAAATGTTTAAGTGTTTTCCATTCTGGGGCATCGACTGCTCAGTGATCAATCAGCATGGATATTTTTGAAATAGGCATCCCTGCCTCTTTTCTATATGGCCATAGCTAATGCTGTTTGATCATGTTCAGCTGCCACAGATAGACACATTTATCAAATTAAAGAAATTTGTTAGTTCTCATGAGTCACAACAGAGCACAAGACATGCAAAGTAAGTAAAAGACACATATAACCATGGTTTAGACATTAAAACAAAGATGCACATGCAGACATTTGAGCTCAAGACAAGACACATGAACTTGATTAACCGCTGTACTGACCAAGTCTTATCCAATTACTTAGCACAGAATTTAGAAGCTAAAGTCTCATACATTGATCTCATACATTGTTGACAGACAGTACCTCTTTCTAGATAGGCAAACCACTCAAGACAATTTTCCGAAACTGGTGCAGGCCTACACCATTATATTTCCGCCGGTTAGGTCCCTGTCTAGGGCTTTGAGACCTAACAAAGGAAATTGAGGAACACAGACAGACTACAAGTTGCAAAAAATATATTTAGTATTTATTTATCAAAAGGAGAAAAGAAAAGTAGAAAAGGTAAAAGAGAAGAGAAAAAGAAAAGGCTCCAAAAAGTCGTGGCTAAACAAAAAACGCCAAAAAGGTTGAAAAGCGTGCCATTAGGGTCAATCACAGCTCATCAGCAGGCTCAGGGAAACTCATCAGCAGGCCCAACTGCATGGAATTGTCTGCAAGACAGGAGGGGGAAAAACAGCACCACACAAAAAATGCAGCCACAAAACAAACACCGAAGACCCATAGGGTCGTAACACCCCCACCACCAAAAATCAACATCAATCCTGATAACAAAAACACTGATCAAGATGACAGCGTGACAAAGTGTCAACTAAGATGTTATCACCTTTCTTGTACTTAATCTCTAGGTTGAAGCCTTGCAGATAGAGTGACCAACGCATAATGCGCTGGTTGGCATTCTTCATCCTAGAGAGAAAGACAAGAGGGTTATGGTCAGTATAAACATAAACAGGTGTTGCGGTAGAGCCAACATATAGTTCAAAGTGTTGCAAGGCTAACAACAAGGCCAGGGCTTCCTTCTCAATAGTGCTGTAATTCACTTGATGTTTTAAGAACTTGGAGAAGTAACAGATGGGGTGATCAAATCCATCTGATCCCTCCTGAAGGAGAACAGCACCAGCAACCGTTGTGCTAGCATCAACTTCAAGTTTGAAGGGCTGATTAAATCTAGGAGCTGCAAGCACCGGTGAGCTGCACAGCAAAGCCTTGGTGTTTTCAAAGGCAGCCTCACACTCATTAGACCACACAAAATTAACACTGTTCCGAAGAAGGTTAGTCAGTGGCAGAACAACATCAAAGTCCAAGTGAAAGTCAGTTTTATTTGTCAATTTCTTCACATGTACTTGACATACAAAGGAATCGAAATTACGTTTCTCACTATCCTATGCGTTTACATAGACAACAACAACAACAACAGTAAAGTGCAAGTGCACAAGACAAGACAAATCCTAAGCTAAGTTATTGTAAATAATAAATAAAGTGCAGTTGCTTAAGGCTACTGTTACCTAGTGTTGCTAAAACTAAACCAGGTATGACAAGTCAAGACGACAAGACGAGACAAGACAAAACAACACTGAGTGTGTGCATTTAGAGGTAGTTGTTATTGTGAAAGTGATGGCTAGTGCAATAAAAATATAAATATAAAGTGATGACTAGTGCAATAAAAATATAAATATAACAGCAGCATGTGTGTGCAATTTTGCATATGCAGAGTCTCAGTTTAGGTAAGGTGGGGGGGTGAGAGTCCAATGTCCCTAGACTTCTCCTGCCAGCCTGGTGTTCCTTCTGGCTGAGGCTGAGGGTGAGGAGGGGAGAGAGTTCAGCAGTCTCACGGGTGAGGAGGGGAGAGAGTTCAGCAGTCTCACGGCCTGGTGGATGAAGCTGTTCGTGAGTCTGGTGGTGCGGGAGCAGAGACTCCTGTACCTCTTTCTGGAGGGCAGGAGGCTGAACAGACTGTGTGCAGGGTGACTTGTATCGTTGACGATTGTGATGGCTTTGCGGGCGAGGCGGGTGGTGTAAAGGTCTTGCAGGGATGGGAGTGGTACACCAATTATCCTCTCAGCTGTTCTCACGATGCGTTGTAGAGCCTTCCTGTTGAAGTCAGTGCAGCTTCCGCCCCACACGGTGATGCAGCTGGTGAGGATGCTTTCAATGGTTCCTCTGTAAAACGTGGTCATGATGGCTGGTTGGGCACTTGCCCGCTTCAGTTTGCGCAGGAAGTAGAGACGCTGCTGCGCTTTCTTGGCCAGTGATGCAGTGTTGGTGGTCCAGGAGAGGTCATCACTGATGTGCACCCCCAGGAACTTGGTGCTGCTCACCCTCTCCACTGCAGCACCGTCGATGGTCAGTGGGGGGTGTTGGGTGTGGCCTCTCTCCGAGAAGTTCCGGCACTATGATAGTAGCCAGCCATTCCCAAGAACCGACGGACCCCACGCTTGGTCTTAGGAGTTGGGAACTCAACAATGGCCTGGATCTTGGCCTCTACAGGACGAACCTGACCTTGACCACCTTGTTTACCCAGGTAGGTAAGGATGGCTTTGCCAAACTCACATTTGGCCAAGTTCAAGGTCAAAGAGGCATCATGCAACCGACTAAACACAGTGGCAATTAACTCAAGGTGATTAGACCAGAAGGACGAGTGAAGAACAATGTCGTCAAGGTACACCTCACAGTTTGGGACACCAGCTAAAACTCTCCACATCAGGCGCTGGAATGTAGCGGGTGCATTCCGAAGTCCAAATGCCATGACGGAATACTGCATAAAGCAGTCAGGGGTAACAAAAGCAGAAAGCTCAGCAGCACGAGGTGTGAGCGGGACTTGCCAATAACCTTTAAGCAGGTCAAGCTTTGTAACAAACTGTGCAGAACCGACTCGATCTATGCAGTCCTCCATGCGTGAAAGTGGAAACGAGTCAGGCTTTGTAACAGTATTAACCTTCCTGAAGTCAGTGCAAAAACGATATGTTCCGTCGGGCTTCGGAACCAAGATACATGGGGAGCTCCAAGGGCTGGAACTGTGCCCAGCTAACCCATGATCAACCAGATACTGAACTTCAGAAGACATGACTTCCCGCTTAACTGGACTAACACGATAAGCATGCTGCTTGATGGGAGGGTGATTATTAACATCAATATCGTGACTAAAGGCATGGGTCCGAGAGGGAACATCTGAAAATAAATCCTAAAACGACAGGATCAACCTCTGGACATCCTTAGCACGAGTCTGACAAATCAGAAAGAAAACCAACTAAATCATTTAAAATTTCTGAATTCTTGAAACGTGGGAAACTGCATCACGCAAACTCAAGCCATCCTCCTCTGGGGAATAGGAGGAGACTGCAGGAGCAACAAAAGCCACAGGCACAGCAAACTCACCATCTCCCGTCTCAATCTCTCGGGAGACGTAAGGCTTTAACATGTTTACATGACAAACATGGTTTTTACGCCTCCTTTCAGGTGTATGAATGACATAGTCCGTTTCACATTTTACTAATCGTGCACTGTACCTGGTAGGGCCCAGAAAACTTAGCTTGTAAGGCTGAACCCACCATTGGCAGCAAGACCAAGACTCGGTCACCAGCCTGAAAAGATCGCACAACTGACTTGTGGTCGAAACAAGTCTTCATCCTCGACTGAGCTGAGGACAAAGCTCTTTGAGCACAGTCACCAGCTTTGTGTAGACGCTCACGAAATGAACTGACATAGTCCAAGATATTCTTCTGCTTTAGATCAGGGGTCTCACACCCCAGCTTCTCTCTAAGCAGCTTCAAAGGACCTCGAAAATCAGGTCAGCAGGACTAAAACCCAGTGACTCCTGAGTAGTTTCACGCACAGCAAACAAGAGCAGTGGAAGGCCTTCATCCCACTTTAGGGTCAATCACAGGGTCAATCACAGCTCATCAGCAGGCACAGCTGCATAGAACTGTCTGCAAGACAGGAGGGGGAAAAACAGCACCACACAAAAAATGCAGCCACAAAACAAACACTGAAGACCCATAGGGATGTAACAGACAGTACCTCTTTCTAGATAGGCAAACAACTCAAGACAATTTTCCGATACTGGTGCAGGCCAACACCATTATATTTCCGCCGGACAGCTTTTACAGTTCCAATGCCAAACCTGCATTGCCCGCACCTAGTTTCTTGGAGTAAAGCTCCGATCCGCACCCAGAAAAGCCTGCCGGTGCTCGAGGATTAACAGTGTTCAGACCAGGCAGAGTCGGGGAAGAACAGAGAGAAAGTAAAATAGAATAGAGGGAGATAGAAGACTCTGTGTGCTTACTAACTCACACTACTAGGAACAAAGTCCGCAGTTCTAGCGATTTTTACTTGTCTAGCTGCATTCAAAACAACAATTAACGCCTAAACTAATGTTCCTACTTCAACTGGAATGACCAGTTGGACACGCCAATCTTCGTCAAGATTCAGCCAGGAAATTTTGCTTAAGGATCTTACCTTAATCTTTCAGCATTCAAACACTATACAATAATACTCACTTAAAAAATGTTCTGTCAACAAAAGGGAGAATCTTACCACAAGCTCAGGAATCCAATGAAATCCAAGATGGTATATCTCGGTGGAACCTCCAATTACTTTTTAGTTTAATTTGGAGACTCAATCAGCCTAGTGGTTGAAAATCAGGAACAAGGTTTATTCTTAACAATAAGGACATCACACAGACAGGGCACAGAGGACACAGACAGGGCACTACATACAGGACGATGACAAGGACTGACTAAGGCATCATTTCTGAAACCTTAAATGTCTGTAGACAGCCAATTGCTGTACCCAAGGTTACACCCCAAAATGAATAGGATCTTAAAGCTTTGACTCTGATTGTTGAAGAAGTCTTATAAAACAAAAACATAATCAAGGAATGTGAAATAATAATACGGAGATTATTATTATGACCGCCGCTAGCGAAGCCAGAGAAGCTAGCGAAAGCAGTCATTACAGTGTTGCCGCAACTTTTTTTTGATGATTTTTTTTATCGTGAAATCTATTGACCCTCACGCATAGAAAACACTGGTCGATGCCCACTTCCAACGAAAACAATTTCCGTGAAACTTTAACATTGGGAAAACAAATCTGAATGAACGTCATAGGCCGTTCATGTGAATCTCACCAAATTTGGTATATGTCATCTACAGACAATGCTGACAAAAAGTTATCAAAGGATTTATCTTGAGATAAACCGTTTCGAAGTTACACGTCAATGAACATTTACCACGTAGCTTAAAATTCTTCAAAAGTCCATATCTTGGCTTTTAATTGCTCAAATTTGGTCAAATTTGACATTCCAACTCTAAATAGCCTTCTTTTGATGTGTACTAAATTTTGTGACATTTTATCATAGGGGGCGATGTTTTTCCACGAAGCTAGGTGTCAAAAAACTATGCGGTACATCTAGTTATTACTCAAATACTATCAGTCCCCCTTTTCAAGTCTAACTGACTTGACACTAAATCTAAAAAAAGAGATTTGAAATAATAATAAAAATGTTTTAACATTAAAATGTTATTTACAAGATTGTTATTTTTACTCAAATACCATCATGTCTGCTGCTATGAAGACATTGTCAATGTCACCAAAACTCTCACATTTGACTTGTTGAAAAACACTCACTGATTTTATGCCAAAAGGCAGGCGGTGGAAATGGTACCTGCCCCAGGGAGCGTTAAAGATACAGAGATCTGCAGACTTGTAATCTAGTTTTAGTTTCCAGCACCCATCACATTCATGAAGAATGGAGGAAATCGTCTTACCAGTTTCTTGTGTATGTCTCTATTAAATGCACACATTCAACCTTAGGCGCTACAATGATGCACATAGACAGTTGGATTCTTTTCATGAGCTTGTAACTCTCTTTATAGAAGAACTCATTATTCACAGTAAACTCCAATGTGCATGCGTTTATTAACCACACTACACCATACTATCAATGCGCAACAACACGAAATACCATAGGTCTCAATATCCCCTACATAACACAACTAGTCTGTATGTCTTCAGCCGTGGGTATGGAGAAATGTTGATGCTGTATGGCCCTGTTAAGGTCTCTGGGGTCGAGCCAAACTCTGAGTGACCCTTTTTTCCAGTGATGCACAAACTGCTGAACCATGGTGTAGGCCAGGGGTGTCCAAACTTTTTGCCAGGGGGGCCGGATTTGGCAAGGTGAACATGTGTGAGGGCCAACCATTGTAACGACACGATAATAACACAATAGGAATTACAATAATAATAATATTAATAGTACTACTAATATTAACAATATGCAAATGAAGTACTTAATGCATTTTTTGTTGCAATGGCATAGTTTTTATGTCTTCACATTTCAAACACAAATGAAAATGTGTGTTTACCAAAGTTACTGGTGCATTTTATATTTGAAGACCAGTAATAAAATACAGAAAAAGTCTGAGTGAAAAAAAACACTATTCATAATTTACTGTTATACATAACATACTATTATTCACTGTTACATGTAAACTGTAAAGGTGAATTTATAGGCTACCATGCGAACAAGAAAATAGCACTAACATTTATCTTATTCAGAAGTACAAACCACTGAGAGTTTTGATCACAATTACACACACACATTTTAGAATTTATTTAGCCTACCCCAGAAGACTAAACAAGTAACTCTCCTGCACTAATGTGATGGTTGGTACTGAGATTTCGATTGCTGCAAAAATGCTAAGTCTGGCTCAAACGCAGTGGTTTTGATGATGTCACGCAAGTGAGACTTGTCCTCGTTAAAGTTCAAAAGTGAGAATGTCTTCTCACAGGTATTCGAGCGAAATAAGCTCAGCATTTTCTTGGCAAATGTCGGAATCTCTTGGAACCTGTCTTTATCCAGCTGGTGTCGACTCCGACAGTGTGTCAGTGTCGCACTGCAGTTTAACGAGCATTGCAACCGGTTCTTTCCACAACATACGTGAGCTTCACAAACACCATTTTCTCCCGAAGTGGAACATCACGGAAAACCGCGTCCATTCTCATCCTGGCTCGCTTGCTATTGCGATTGTGGGGGCAGAAGCAACTTAGATATCCGAGAGGTCATCATGTCGTTTTGAAGTGTTCTTATGAATGTTGTGATAACATATTATTTCCCCCATTTTTACAGTGTTTATTGGGCAATTAAACGTCCGTATTAAAGAACCTAACCCTGCTGTTAAGAGAGCTAATAATAGCAACATCCCACGACATAATATATCAAGATGTATGATTTTTCTTTGCGAAATAAAACCGCGAATAATGCCCACCAATAGGCAAACTAGTAAGTGTGTTGTGGTCAAAAAACAACAATACTGTTACAATGTCGATATACTTTGGGTTGGTACTGCCATAAACTGCTGAATAATTCAAGAAATGGCAAGGCGGTGAAGACTATTAACACTATTAACTGTTCTCTGCGTGGCCACGCAGTTATGCGCGATTTAGCATAACAAAAGAATCACCGGCGTTCCGCGTAGGTAGTTATGGCTCTGTAGCAAGAAAGGCTACTAACACCTGTTTTCTGAGAGGTGCCGCGGGCCGGAGGAAAGGAGCCCGCGGGCCGGATTTGGCCCGCGGGCCGGACTTTGGACATGTCTGGTGTAGGCTTTGTGACTTTGCTGATGACACCTTTGCTCTTCAAGCTGTCAAGTGTATTTTTCAAGCAATCATGCACTGCATATGGGATTTTCCTACAGCCGTAGATCACTGGGGGCATTAAAGGGTCTGTGTAGATGTGGTGATGGCCCGAGAACTCACAAAGACCTTCAAACACAGAGGTGTATCAGGTCAGCAGCTCTTTCTTCAATGCTGGGGCGGCTAGAACTAGGGCATCCTCTTGGGAGCGTATCAATGTTTCCCGGGTCCTATGTGAAGACATCTGCGTGGCCAACCAATTATAATAAAAGACGCAACATCACACGACATAATAGGAAGATAATTTCATTGCCAAATAAAACCGCGAATAATGCCTACCAAAGGGCAAACTAGTAAGTGTGTTGTGGTCAAAAAACAAGAATACTGTTACAATGTCGATATACTTTGGGTTGGTGCTGCTGCCATAACTAGGCTATTAACACCTCCCCCAGACCTGTTCTGTGCGTGGCCAAGCAGTTATGCGCGCGATTTAGCGTAACAAAAGAATCGCCGGCATTCCTCATGGGTAGTTATGGCTCTGTAGGAAGAAAGGCTATTAACACCTGTTTTCTGAGAGGTGCCGCGGGCCGGTGGAAAGGAGCCCGCAGGCCGGATTCGGCCCGCGGGCCGGACTTTGGACATGTCTGATCTAAAACGACAAAAGAAATGGTAAATAAACTGCAGAACATTGCTATAAACTGCACAACATTGTTATATTCTCATTATTTGTGGCTGTTTGCTTACTAAAACATAAAAATACATGGCTATGCAACACGGTCTCACCCCCTTGCGCTATACAGGCTATACATGTTGCAACTTTTCTACCAGTTCAGCTCGCCTCTCTGGCGCAGCAGCAGGTACATCGGGGTTCAAAGCGTTGTGCGCCTCTAAAATAGCTTTTCAACAATGCGACAGTGACGAAAAAAGGACCTTTTTATTGATCAAAGGCGCAAATGGTTTATGCCTCCTCATAATAGCATCTGGTGCGCTTTGCGCCAGACCACACCTCTTCTTTTCGCTGACCCGCCCGTCACGGCGCAATGTCATCTGCTATCTAGACAACGTGATTTTTTGCCTGAAAAAATGAACGTTGCACTGGCACAGAATAGCAATGACAGCTATGACCCGGGGAACATAGGACCCAGGGAACATAGGGATGACCCCATCCTCTTTCCTGATTAGATCTATTTGCATGCATGCTTTACGGCCTAGCAGAGCCGTGGCTGACACTGTTGTGACAAAAAAGTCAAGGTAAGTCTGTTTATGCTGAGTCTGAAAATGTAGTCTGACTTTCTCACTAGGCATAATCCTGGCTCCTCCATAGGCTACTAGCACATTGTCTGTCTTTTGGATATTAATAGGCACTAAGAGAGAGGGTAGGACAGACTTGAGCAGTATGTTAGCCTCAGCACCAGTGTCCAGCTTAAATGCCACCACTTGGTCGCCGATGTGCAGGTTGGTATACCAGCCTGTGTCTGTTTTATGCTGGACATTGTGTGTACAGTGCAGAGAAGTGACTTTTCTTTTCACATGCATTGCAATGGGCATTGTATGCTGGGCAGCTTCTTAGTTTATGTTTCCTCCCGCACCTGCCACATGACTGCACTTGGTTTTTCACATTCATTCTGCTGGAGTTAGTGTCTGCTCTCTTCGGTTGTTTTGGGGGATGTCTGCTTCTCACTGCATCCACTTCCTCTGTAACACTAACAGGGTACATAGCCAGTGCCTGTGCATACACTACTTCTTCTGCACGACAGACGTCTGTGGCTTTGGTCAGAGTCAAATCTGAGATAGACAGCGGTTTCTCCCATAGTGAAGTTTCAGTCATGCTAAACACTATTTTATCCCTTCATATGAGATCTTCAAGTCCCCAGACTCACAGTTGTGGGCTCTTGCTTTTAGTTCAGTCACAAACTTATTAATTCCTGCCCAGAACTGATGCCATCCATAGACTGTGTTTTTTCTCGGCTCACAGTACTTTTTAAAGGCAGCAAGTACATCTGATAGTATATATGTAGGTGATTTTGAGAGTTATACGATCGTCTTCCATGATTTCCTCTGCCAGAACGGCACAAAGAAGTGCCCACAGCTTCCATAAGGCTCGTTCGAGATTCGAGCCTGTCTGTCTGCGTCTGTCTGCATACGTCAACGAGAATTGCTGGTCACAGCAGAGGTGGGCATTAAATGCGGAAAATAAAGTCGAACACAAATCTTAAACGGGACTGAGCTCACACCTTCCTTGATCTCTGTAGCAGATGACACACAAGTCATGTGTGGAGAGGGAGGGTGGGGGTTGTAGTTCTCTACAGTCTATGGTTGTAGTGGGGTGCACTGAGAGTTCAATTCAAGTCGAGTCTTTGTTATTTTTTAGATTAACATTGGAACAAAACGAGTTGCCCCAAAGTGCTCCACAGCACAAACATGAAAACTAAGACAGCAAAACCATAAAACAAAGACCATAAGTAGGTATATAACACGAACAAGGAAATAGAAATGAGATTAATAATTAAATAAATAAAAGGCCGTTCTTGACAGCATATAAACGCATCAAAACCATCAGAACAAGGTAAAAATAGAGAGGACAGATTTGTCTTCAAATTTGTAGTAAAATAACGTACACTTTAGATGACAAGTTGAGTGGGGGAGCACCGGACAGTGCACCTGCACAGACGTCAGTGAACTTTTAACCAACCACGGCAAAGCAGCATCACCAAGGAGGCATTAGCTAGCCTCTTGCAGTTGTGTGGGAGCAACTGCAAGAGTCTGTAAGATTTGTATGTAAGCGTCTTGCTCCTGCGAGTTTTCGGGTCATATGTCATGGTTGCATTTTTGTGACATCCTCACACATTTCGGGCAAGTCGGACACAATTTCTAATCACAATGCAACATTTTCAGCGTCAGACTGCAATCAGCTGCAAACGGATGCAAACGTTTTGATGAAGTCAAATGCGGCTATAGTTTTGCGACTTGCGTCACACAACAGGGTGTTCAGCGCACCTATGTTTCTGTTGAATTCTGCTGCTACATTTCACGCAGCTTGACTTCAGCCCAGGACACACGGTAGATTTTGCCGATGTAGGCGCTAAGCTCACCAGATACTAAAATAAGTATGCAAAAAACAAGTCCACCAATGACCAAGAAAAACGATCGATACTAGGCCACCCTCTTGTGAAATGTATTACTACAGGAATTACAACTAGAATTGCAACTTTGCGACATGCAGAGCAATGAAATATTTGAGTGACCTGTGTGTGCAAAATAGTTAATTGTTGCATAGTCAATTCCACAATATTTAGTGCATTTTTTAATATATCCTGTCAAATATAATCCAATTGACATACACGGCAGCTGCTAGTTTATGCAACTTATAGTGGAACTCAATGTGGTTGTTGCATTTTTGTCATGACAAAACAAACACCCTGTCTTCAATTACACTTCGTTTTTAATCTGCATTTAGGAAACATTGTGTCAATAGTAATATTATCAGACTAACGCCAATAGCATGTGAAAACCAGCCTCACCAGGTATTGAACCTGGGCTTTCCACATGGAATACAAGGAAACTATCATTACGCTACCATGCACACGTCAGCTTAGTTGATGGCGACATATAACACATAGCAGCTATCCACTTCCCTATGATCAAGCTGAATGACAGAACTGAACAATTTATTTACAGCACATTTCAGTGTTGTTGCATTACATTAAGGAGTTTACCACAGGTTACCATAGGTTTAGTGATGTTCACGGGCACATAGGTGCAGCCATACGGCCACTACTTATCTGAAAGTATGTGACATTTGGGTAGAAAAGAGGCACAGGCGCTTGTGGACATGGAAGTTCATCAAAACACACGCCATACATGCCAAAGTAGTGTCGTGGAAATTCTAAGCCTAAGTCCCCCTTTTTGTTCGGCAAAGACAAAGTCCAAATCACCCAGGTAGAAAACACGACTCGAAGAGGCAGGAATCAAGTTCTGTAAATTTATTGTGTCCTTCCACTGCGCAGTGAAGTAGGTCCGAGAGCAGCTCTGAACCCGGGGCTCTCGTGCATCCTCTTTTATAGGAAATGCACTGGATGACGTCTTTCTTCCCTCACAGACGCCATCCCCCTTTCCCTCAGCCAATCAGAATCATCTAGTTCCCCTATCACACCCCTCAGCGTCCTGGATTAATGGTGGCGCTCCTCCCGTCCAGAGGCCACCCCTCTTTCCCCTCGGGAGGGGCATACGGACGCTGGCCAATCAGGGCCCATTTTCTTTTTGTCTTTTCAATCTAGATTCGTGATTAATGGTGGCGGCCCTAGCCACCAACATGGCCGTCGGTGACGTACTTTGGTCAGCCATTTTTGAGACTGGCATGACGCTTACCCGCAGCCATTTTCTAATTGGGAGGGGCCCTGAATTAATGGTGGCGGGCCCCTCTGTTCTATGTTTTTTAGTCTTTGGCCAGCAGGTGGCCACCATATCTTTTTAGTTTTCCCACGTTTCCAGATCTACGTCCCCTTTCAGAGCTGTTCTCCCCCACCCTAAAGGTGTATGTAAATTGCCTTAAAATATATACTACAGTAGATAAAAGACAATTAGGGCAAAGTACTGACGTCATAAAGGCGGTTCCACATCGGAGCAGCGAGTGGAAAGCAATTGCTCTGCAAAAACCTTGCTGCTGCGATGTCTTAAGACCATGTGATATGGGATGCAGAGCAGAAACACTTCCATCTACATCATGATGGACAAATCTCTAACCAGCATGCATTACGGTCAGACAGTGCTGTGCAGCACTGCTCAATCGTGGATTTACGTATTGACAAATACATCATGCCAACAACAGTTCATGAATTGTCGTTGTGAGCTATAGATTAGGTATATGTCTTCAAGCTCCAAAAAGAAGTCCAGTTGCTCTCAGCTTAGCTCTTTTGAGTAGCCAAATCTAATGATTTGCTAAGTGCAAAGATATAAATACTGGCAAATATTTCGCAATAATGCACATTTACTGAGCAATCTATTTTTTTTAAATAAACATATACACATTGTTCATAACCAAAGGGGAATTACTTGTTTTACACAAGTAAGTGAAAAAACAGACCTAAAGAAAAAAAATGAATGCATAAGGGTTTTGATGTGTATCTTCCATCCCCGAAGATTAACTGCTCACGCACAAGCAGATCGGTCTTCACAGAAAAACGCTCCTGATGTCCAGGCAAACCCAATATCGTAATAGCAACAGGCCATGGATGAAGCACAACTGGCTTTTACAGGGAAGACTAACCCTTTTGAACCATGCGCAAGGTTCACTTTCCCCTCCTCATAATATTATATTGTCTCTGGACCGCCCCCAAAGCAACTTGCGTGACAGACTACAGACAATGAACATAAAATAGAGCCCGAAGACTGAGAACAGAAGGTAGTGGTAACACAGGCAAAGGCACTGTAGGGGGCAGTGTGGTGTGGCTCTGGAGTAGAGAAGTAATGTGGAGAGCAAGCAGGGGCTTGGTCAGAAGATGTTAGTGAGGAGACAGTATGTATGGTCCAGTCAAGCACACCAACGCACAAACACTGTGAATTGTGTCTTTAGTGGCTTTAAATGATACGTGCAGTTATCACTCAGGGTGTACTCACTACTGTGGCCTGCTATTTATACAAAAAATCCTTTGCATCAAGTTATTTTAAAAGGACAGTACATCTATTCTGGAACAGAATGTCACCGAAACCAGACAGACAGAAAACGGACCCAAAAGCGTAACCTCACAATGGAATTTTATTTACGGTTCGGGGAAAAGGGGACAAAGTCAAAAGCCCAAATAGGGCTGGCAGATGGTCAGAGACACTAGCCGGTGGGTGGGCAGGCTGGATGAGCTCCGCGGCTGGGTCCAGGCGAGTAGAGCCAAGTCGTAGGCAGGCAGGAGTCGAAGCCAGGGACAGGGGAGCCGAGCAGAGTCGAGGGCAGGCAGGAGTCGGAACCGGAAGACTGGAGAGCTGAGCAGAGTCGAGGGCAGGCAGGAGTCAGAACCGGAGGACTGGAGAGCCGAGCAGAGTCGAGGGCAGGCAGGAGTCGACACCGGAGGACTGGAGAGCCGAGCAGAGTCGAGGGCAGGCAGGAGTCGGAACAGGAGGACTGGAGAGCCGAGCAGAGTCGAGGGCAGGCAGTAGTCGAAGCCAGGGGCAGGAGAGCAGAGCAGAGTCAAAGGCAGGCAGGGGTCGGTACCGGAGGACTGGAGAGCCGAGCAGAGCCGAGGGCAGGCAGGGGTCGAAGCCAGGGACTGGAGAACAGAGCAGAGTCGAGGGCAGGCAGGAGTCGAAGCCAGGGACAGGAGAGCAGAGCAGAGTCGAGGGCAGGCAGGGGTCGCTACCGGAGGACTGGAGAGCTGAGCAGAGTCGAAGGCAGGCAGTGGTCGATACCGGAGGACTGGAGAATAACACACACATAGGCAGACAGGGGAGACACAGGAACGGACAGGAGACGAGCAGACAACGGGAACACACAGCCAAACAGGAGCAGGAGAGTCAGGAGTCAAAAAGCTTGCTGAGGAGTACACCGTGGTTCGCAGACGGACTGACAATGAGTGAGTGAGGGAAGTGAGTTTAAATAGTGAAAACCCCGGGAACTAAACGAGAGTAAACTAGCGTGAAACGAGGAGTGCAGGTGAGAGGGCTAACCGAATAATCTCGTGATGGTCAACAACAAGGAAGTGCAGGTGAGGCGAACGATCACAGCGATCGTGAGGCGAGGAAAGCAGGTGGGGGAGATAATAGGGAGAGCGAGGGAATAATCTAATGAGGTGCTGAACGAGGAAGTGCAGGTGAAGTGAGTTAAACAAGACAACGCGGGGGAGGTGCGGTGCAGCACGGTAGAGTGAACCTAAATGACGAACAGATGGGAGACAGCTGACAAGAAACAGAAAAAATACCCTAAGCCCAAGTAAGACTCACTAATTTGTTGTTTTGCTTGATCTGAATTGTATTATGTGTGCACTGCAGAAGAATGGAAGAAACCGACAAAGGAATGGAATAAGTTTGTAGAGTGATCTATGACCAATAGAGACTGTAGATACTGTATACCCATGTTTATAAACACCTCCATTTGCATACATCATGGATATACAATATACAGTACTGTGCAAAAGTCTTAGGCAGGTGTGAAAAAATGCTGTCAACTAGGAATGCCTTCAAAAATGGAAGTGTTAATCATTTATGTTCATCAATTAACAAAATGTAGTGACTGAACAAAAGACAAATCTAAATCAAATCAATATTTGGTGTGACCACCCTTTGCCTTTAAAAGAGCATCAATTATTCTAGGTCTATTGCATAGAGTTTTTGAAAGAACTTGGCTGGTAGGTTGCGCCAAACATCTTGAAGAACTACCACAGATCTTCTGTGGATGTATGCTTCCTGACATATACAACCAATTTGGTGTAATTGGTTGATCATACACTTAACTATAATCCTGCAAAATCCCTGACATTGTGTGTACCCCTGTGTGTGTACACTTTGTGTGCACCTGCCTAAAACTTGTCAAAAAACAACTTATGCCCATCTTATGCCTTAAGTCCTTTCAGCCTTATGGGTGTTTTAACATTAAACATGTGGATGGCTAAAAAGATAGAGTACTGTCCAAAGATTTAGGCAGGTGCCTTCAAACCAGCAACAGTTCACACACAGGGGTACACACAAAGTCAGGGATTTTGCAGGATTATAGACAGGTGTATGATCAACAAATTACACCAAATTGGTTGTATATGTCAGGAAGCATACACAAGTATATTCGTATTTGTCTGATATAAATCTGAAATATGAGGAGTAAATATGTAAAACACTGGGAAATTGGCATTCCCTTGTGATGAACGACAGGACAAGAGGGAAAACGCGATCAGGACAAATGGACGTACTGCATTAATATCTCCCTGCTTAGTGTCACATTGCTTTACCTGCCCGAGGGGGGTGCTAAGAAGAGTGTTCCAGACCCTTCTTAGAGATCCTTCTTAACGGCAGGTCTTCTTAGGCTAAGAAGCATTTTGGGAAACGCGGTTGCTTCTTACGGGAGTCTTAAGAAGGGTCTAAAGAAGTTCTTAACGCTAAGAACTTTTAAACTGCATCTGGGAAACCCGGCCAAGGACAGTAAGTGGGTGAACTCATAATGTGCCCCAGGCTGTAGCCTGAGCCCCTACTTCACAGCTACATGGTTTCCCAGCAGGTACTGGGCATGGTCAGGTGACAGACTCAACCCTGCAGAATAAGTCAAAGGTAACGGGCGGGACAGGGCACAAGTTCAGCAACTGGTATTAGAGAAAATTATATTTGTGTAACAGGTACCAAAAAAAGTTTGGTGTTTGCAGCTGATGAAGGATCCAAAGGCTTATTTGTCTTTTTTTTTTAAAAAGACCACCACCACGTGTGTGTGTGTGTGTGTGTGTGTGTGTGTGTGTGTGTGTGTGTGTGTGTGTGAGAGAGAGAGAGAGAGTTTCTGGTGTGTGTAAGAGTCAGAGCACAGAACAGTATGTTACTCTCAGCCATTATAGTGGGACACAAAATGTGGTTATGTTTACAAACTACCACCAGAATATTACAAAGTGTGTATGGATGTGTCTGTGACTGTTCTAGCTTGTTTACACTGCTTTACATTAGCATAACTTTATGTTAGCATACGCAACAGCAAACTACAGCACTGCACACATAGGCCTACAGTGCATATAGACGACATGTAGAGGAGACAAACTTCTCACATGTAAATTCCGGTTATTCAACATCGCAAAAGAGCAGCTAATGAAAATCTGACAAGTCACTCCGTGCAAATGTATTTATGTATGCCATAGACCGTCGTAAGAGGTCTAGGCTACTGGTAAATCACATCATCATAGCCATCCTAATGTAGCTTACACACTTACAGAACAAAAAAGCCAAAACTTTTACTAACCTCTATTTCTGTCTGTCAGTGGCCGTGGGAGTCTAGTAGCTTTTTTTGGCTACTCTCGCACCTATGCCCCGTGACAGTCAGTATCTCCCTCGTCTCCAGTCTTGCCGATGACAGCATTTGCACTGCCATGCTCCGCAGGCTATGGTTTGTGTAACGCCGGGAGAGTGCACACACCTGGCTGATGTTGGCCATCATATTCCCTAAGAAATTGTGCCCCGTAGGCTACCTGGAATACCAGATGGGTTTGCGATCCAGAAGTGCTTGTTTATGTAAATAAAAAGCTGTTGCGTCTGGAGATTATAGTGAGCGATCCTTTTTGAAAGTTGCAACCGGGCGGTCTGGGTTGTCTGGCTCAGAAAAAATGCAACTTCTGTAAATCTGTTGGCATGGATCTCTCGGGTCTTTGTGATTTTTTTGTTTTGGCGTTATGAGACAATGTCATGTAGGCTACTCACGTTACTACTCTTGAAGAAGCCGTTCTGCATGATATTAAATTTCCATAATAGCGATTTAGCCTACCCAGATAGCAATAGGTCAGCGGCCCACTGGCGGCCCACCAGTGGCAGAGTTGTCGGTCCAACGGCGGCTTCCACCAGTGGCCCAACTGGCGTTTTGCTCATCGGTTCTTTGGCAGTCCGCCGGTGGCTCAAAAGCGGTTTCAGATAAAGGGCCGCCCTTTTGCCGCTTGTTACCCAGCATATTTTCTTTAGCCTTATTATGGCTATACAATTCAAACAAGGCATTAAAATGAATATAAATGCAATTCAATTTATGATTTAAAAGAATATAAATGTATACATGTAAATATTATCCCACAGACTGACTACACATAGTATAAGGTTCAATACATTTTTGTTTATTTTGAATGTGTTAACGGTTTTTATATGAATAAATCATACATAAATAACAATCATTCGTAATACATATGTTTTTTCAATGTGTCTATTTTAAATTACATGTTTTAAATAAATAAATATATATATATATATATACACACTAGACATTGCACCATAAGAATTGCCTATTACCTTAAATTACCCCAAATTACCTTACAAACTTGTACTCGTGGTTACCTATAAAGAGAAGAGAGACAACATATCACAATCTGTCTTGTGACACAGCTGCATCAACATCCTCTCTCTCTCCCTTTCTCTCTCTCTCTCTCTCTCTCTCTCACACACACACACACACACACACCTAGATTCACAAAATGTTTTTTATACTTTTCTTTTTACTACGTTCATAAACATTAAATATGTGAATCAGCATTTGGGATCATGTTGAGTGAGGTATATTTTTTAAATTCTGTCAAATATGTAAATAAATAGTTGTGTTTCGCTTACTGCATAACTACCGGTAGGAGGCGTAAACCTACCTAAAGTACTGATACTGTGATACTGCCCTATAAGTTCGGTGCATGACATTAAAGAAGAGTTGGTGTAAGGAAGTAAGGAGTGAGTAAAGTCACAGCCATTTTGCTTAATCCACTTCTAGCAAGAAAACTAATTTCTGGACTGGGTGCTCCACCAACGAACCAACGTCTGTTAGTGCGCTCTCCCTAGTCACTCAGCTCTCTCTCTCCAAGCAGGATTTTGAGGATTTTTAGCAGTGGATTTCATGGTGATCAGGTGGTTGGGAGTAAGTGGCTCTAAACTATTGGGGCTGTTCAGAGTGTCAACAGTCAGTGGGCGTCTATTTACTATAGCCATGGTCTCGTAAATGAAAGTGCGCACTGAAGCGTCATCAAGCCTACCAGGGGACAGTAACAGAGTGGCATTCAGGACACTATGCACAGTTCTAATCGGCCATTCCCACACACCCCCTGCATGGCTAGCATGAGGTGCGTTCATTACAACCTTACACTGTCTCTCTATGAGAAATGCATTCAGTCTGTCCGTGTCTAATTCTTTTAGTGCAGCATTCAGTTCATTTTTTGCACCCATGAAATTCGTGCCTTGATCACATTTCATTTGCCTTACAGCGCCTCTTAAAGCAATAAAGCATCTCAGTCCATTAATGAATGTGTCTGTAGACATGTTCTCTAACATTTCGATATGAATTGCTCTAGAGCAAAAACAGGTGAAAAGTAACCCGTAACTCTTTTGTTGTTTTCTCCCTTGCTTTGTCCAAAAAGGACCAACACAGTCCATGCCGCAGTATGTGAACGGCATTGAGGGTTCTATTCGTTCCACTGGAAGGAATCTTAATTTCTTAAAAAACTTAATTTCCTTCGGGATCAATAAAGTTACTCTACTAAGGTCACTCATTCTTTGGCCTTCAACAGGCCTTCTCAGCCGTCGACAAGTGACACAGTGACGGATGCAAGTTGCAACTGCTCTGCTCAGTCCGCAGATCCAATAGCCATTGGACCTAATCTCGTTGATGGTAAAGCCTTTACCCTGATGCTTCACTTTTTCGTGATAGTGGGTAATGATGAGTCTTGTTATGCGTCTTCCTTATGGTATGATTGTGGGGTGTTTGAATGGAGTAGGAAAAGGTGAGTAGCTGAGCCTACCTCCCACCTTGAGCACACCCTCTGCATCCAGGAAACTCCTTTGAGTTTCTCAAGGTCATCTCGCCATCTCTCCCACCGTGACTTTAACTTCTCTGGAATAGTGTCATCCCATCCTGTTCCTTGATGGCACATTTCCTGGAGGACTTTCTTTCCGTTGAGGAGATAGGGCGCGATGAAGCCGAGTGGGTCATACACGGAGGCGACAGACGACAGGATGCCACGTCGTGTCGCTGGCTGGTCCTTGGGCGTGATGTTGAAAGTGAAACAGTCACTCTCAATGTTCCAATGTATTCCTAGTGCTCTTTCTAAGGCTACATCGTAGCTACATCGTACATCTGCAGAACATAATCATTGTTAGACACAAAATTGTGCAAGCGCAAACCTCCCTTAGCACGCAAATCACGCGCCTCCTTTGCTAAACGAATGGCCTTTTCTTCAGACTCAATACTGGCTACTCCATCGTCCACATAGAAGTCTCTGGCAATGAACTGTGACGCTAGTGGGTGTGTGTGACTGTGTTCTTTGGCAAGCTGCTTTAATCCGTAGTTCGCACACCCTGGTGAGGATACGGCTCCAAATAGATGTACTTTCATCCTGAATTCCTGAGCTGGTGTACTTGTGTCGCTGCTCTCCCACCATAGGAAGCGTAGGTAGTCACGGTCATTCTCTGAGACATGAAACTGATGGAACATCTTTTCTATGTCACACATCAAAGCAATATGATGATGACGAAAGCGAATAAGTACTCCTGTCAGACTGTTTACCTGACAAAAGGTGATCATTCACACTGCTCCCTTTGTACTTTGCTGAGCAGTCAAAAACCACCCTAAGCCTTTAAGGCTTTTTGGGGTGATAAACACCGTGGTGAGGTATGTACCACCTTTCTCCCTCAGTGCCTTCAGTGGACGCTTCTTCTACGTCACCCCTTTCAATTAGGTCTTTCATGTAATTTACATAGTCATTCTTGTATTTTTCATTTGCACTGATCTTTCTTTTCAGATGATTGAGCCTTACAACAGCAAGCTGCATAAGTCCTTTTGTATTCTAGTGTCTCTTTCAGGAAAGCTGGGCATTTGCAGAGCTGATGATTGCTATCCTGACATAACATGCATGGAGTTTTGGCCTTGTCTTTTGGTGTTGTCTGATTACTATTGTCCACCATTGTTTGTGTGTTAAAGACACTAGTCTTGTTTCTTTTATTGACTCGTGTTTACCTTGTCATTGCAGGATTCGGCAGAATGGAGAGCGAAGAGAGAAGTGACTGGATTGCAGGCGGTTTCCGCCTCCATAGACATGTACTTGGCAAACTCTTTAAAGCTGGGGAAATCCTTTCTCTCTGTGAGACGAACAGTCACTTGGCGATTCCACCTTGAGGCTAACCACTCAGGCAGTTTCCTTATCAACGTATGATTTTCTTCACAATCATTTAAGATATTTAGACCCTTTACATGAGACATGGCCTGCAGACAAGCATTTAAGAAATCAGCGAAATTTCTCAGTCCTTCAGCATCTTTGCCCTGAATCTTAGGCCAATTGGATAACTTTTCTCTGAAGGCCTTTTGGATGATGAACGGCTGGCCATACCTTTGATTGAGCTTGTTCCAAACGTCACTGTATGCTGCATCATTGCTGCGATAGAAAGTACCTTCTAAACACTTCTGAGCTGAGCCATCTACATAGCACTTGAGGTAGTGCTGCTTATCCGCAGTGGAGATATTCTTTCTATCTATGAGTGCCATAAACGAGGCTTTCCATTCAATAAAGTCAATTGAATTGCCATTAAATACAGTGGGCTCTGGCATTGGCTGTCTGTTGATAGCAATACTATCCTGAACAGCTTGGGCAAGGCAGAAGACATCGATGGGAGAAGGTGGAGTGGCAGCGTGGTAGGGCTGTGTTGGGCCATGAAAAGGAATATGGTTGTGTGGCAGGGGATCACGAGAGGACTGAAAGGACTGGGCGTCAGACTCCTCTTTAACTTCTCTGTCATAGGCTTCGAATCTGGCTTTAGCGGCCTTTAAGCCTCTTTCAGCTTGCAAGTGTTCTAATTCTGCTTTGTGTCTTTCTAATTCTTTCCTGTGTTCCTCCTCAAGCACTCTTATCTTCTCCTTTTGTTTCTTTTCTTCCAACAACACCTTATATCCAGCCTCCTTTGCGGCTAAATTCGCCGCTGCTTCAGCTCGCTTGGCAACAACACTTGAGTGATGGAATGACGACTGAGTTTAGAGGCAGAGCCATAAATGGACCGTGCATAATCTGGCTCGAGTAACTCATGCAAGCACCTTGCTTCACGTTCTATATCATATTCACCATTTATGCCTTTCATTTCATTTCATTTATGATTCTCATTATGTCACCTGTTACTGCTACGCAAGCATCAACTTTCCGCCTTAGCTCTGGATCAGGTGTGCCTCGTGCTCTCAGTTCGTCGAACATTTTCAAAACGTCCACTTTCGTGTTCTCTAATTCGTGGGCAAGGGATGCTAGGTGCTTTTCTGTTAGCTCATACTTCAGTTCCTGTCGTGTCCTACGAGCTAGAGCTTTCCACTGTTCATAAAGGCTAGCAAGTTTCTTTTTCCTTTTGCTCTGTTCTTCTTGACAGTATGCAAGCATTTTTTCAGTGGGATTTCTCGCGCGCTCTGAGCACCTAACATCATCGTCATCTTTTAACAGTTCAGCAAGCATATTTTCATTCTTTTGCAAAGTCTATTTAAGTTCTTGACTGATAGCACCTTTTTCTGTTTCATTTTTTAGCATTTCCTTGCTTTCCTCTATTACCTTTCGAAGGGTAGCGATCTGTTTCTCCTTATCGTTGCCGCGTGAAATGGCATCGCCTTCCTCCATTTTTCTTAGCCATATCCGTAAGTCCTTGTTGTTGTTCTTAAAGTCCTTTTTTCACCACCACACCATCTTCAACTAACCGCCATCCTTGTCCTTTTCCTTCTGAGTTTTATTCCTTTTCATCCGTAGTTTCCTCCGTTGGAATCTTCTTAGCAGGCTAGCTGGAGAGGTGAAACTCTTACTGTAATGGACCCTGTAATTAATGTTATCAGAAAGTTAATGCACTTCGAGGTGTAACGGCCACTCCGCTTCGCGTCGTTGCCACATTACCACCTCAAACATGCATTAACTTTCTGATATACGAACACTGTGTTGTCCATTATCCCATACATAACAATAAGACAAAACTTTCTCCATAAATAATCACTCTGCAAAAGATACAATGTAACCATTAAAACTTTAAACCAACATTCCATTCCATCTGGTTCATAAACAAGCGTGAGAGAAAAGCGAAGAAATTAAATGAATAGAGTGAATTTATGAGCTATGGCAGACTTTAACAATACACCCAGCAGAAATTCACGTTGTCTGGATAGGAGATGACACTGCGTCTCACAGGCGTGTCAGCGAAAAGAAGAGGTGTGGTCTGGCACAAAGCTCACCAGATGCAAAAATAAGGACGCCAAAAACAAGTCTGCAAATGACTGAGCAAAACCTGGTCTGTAGTCAGTGCATTGCTAAAAAGCTATTTTATGGGCGCATAACGCTTTTGGATATAACAACGTGCAACGTTGACAATGTGCATATGATCGTGAAAACAGAGCCCAATGTATATAAATAGACACTTGTTGCATAGCAACCACAGACACCTTTAACTATAACTGGAACTATTTTGTGGAGCAGAGACTGGAGCAAACTACAGTACAACTAGATGTACCGCATAGCAGTACATGGTATGACCGCCGCAGTATATTGAAATGTGGGAACTGTTGGTGTGATGAGTGTGTGGGAGAGCAGTGTTGTGAGGTGAGAATTTCTGTGGAAATGATTTCCTGGAAGTGGGCATGGATGTGGGTTTTGAATGTGTAGTGTGTAGGAGTGATTTGTGAAGGCAAGGAATTGGCAAAATGAGATTTTGTACAATTACAGCGCCCCCTATGCACCACATTTTATGGCATGTTCTGTGGTGTTAGAGGTCTTTGTGGTGATCGTGCATGATGTATTTTGTGCAGTTCCCACCTTCTCGGTCCAAGATATTGGCAACTCAAAATCCCAATTTTTGCATTTACCCTTATCACATTTACCCTTATCACTTGAAGCATAGCGCCACCTAGTGATATGGGTAAATGCAAAAATTGGGATATTGAGTTGCCAATATCTTGGACCGAGAAGGTGGGAACTGCGCAAAATACGTCATGCACGATCAGCACAAAGACCTCTATAACCACAGCATGTGCCATACAATTTGGTCAATAGGGGGCACTGTAATTGTACAAAATGTCATTTTGCTTATTATCTAGAGAATGCTTACGTTTACAACTATTTTTTTTTTATCGTGAAATCTATTGACCCTCACGCATTGAAAACACTGGTCAACGCCCTCTTCCAACGAGAACAATTTCCGTGAAATTTTAATATTGCGAAAACGAATCTGAACGAACTCGTCATAGGCCGTTCAGGTGAATCTCACCAAATTTGGTATATGTCATCTACAGACAATGCTGACAAAAAGTTATCAAAGGATTTATCTT
Organism: Coilia nasus; assembly: GCA_027475355.1. NCBI lineage: Eukaryota > Metazoa > Chordata > Actinopteri > Clupeiformes > Engraulidae > Coilia > Coilia nasus. The sequence goes on from CM050203.1 coordinate 34,084,959, forward strand.
GAGATAAACCGTTCCGAAGTTACACGTCAATGAACATTTAACACGTAGCTTAAAATTCTTCAAATGGCTGTATCTTGGCTTTTAATTGCTCAAATTTGGTCAATGTTGACATGCCATCTCTAAACAGCTTTCTTGTCATGTGTACAAAATTTTGTGACATTTCGTCATGGGGGTGATGTTTATTGGCGAAGCTAGGTGTCAAAAAACAGTTTTTGTTAAATAACTCGTCAACAATTTTGCCCAAGACAACGATTTTGTGTTAGTATGTCGGTGTTACAGAGATGTATCGACCCAGCCCATAAACTCTCACTTAAAGCATAGCGCCACCTAGTGATATGGGTAAATGCAAAAATTGGGATTTTGAGTTGCCAATATCTTGGACCGAGAAGGTGGGAACTGCGCAAAATACGTCATGCACGATCACCACAAAGACCTCTAACACCACAGAACGTGCCATAAAATTTGGTCCATAGGGGGCGCTGTAATTGTAGAAAATGTCATTTTGCCTATTATCTAGAGAATGCTTATGTTTACAACTATTTTTTTTTAATCGTGAAATCTATTGACCCTCACGCTTTGAAAACACTGGTCGACGCCCTCTTCCAACGAGAACAATTTCCGTGAAATTTTAATATTGCGAAAACGAATCTAAACGAACTCGTCATAGGCCGTTCATGTGAATCTCACCAAATTTGGTATATGTCATCTACAGACAATGCTGACAAAAAGTTATCAAAAGATTTATCTTGAGATAAACCGTTCCAAAGTTACACGTCAATGAACATTTAACACGTAGCTTAAAATTCTTCAAAAATCCATATCTTTGCTTTTAATTGCTCAAATTTGGTCAAAGTTGACATGCCATCTCTAACCAGCTTTCTGTTCATGTGTACTAAATGTTGTGACATTTCGTCATAGGGGGCAATGTTTATTGGCAAAGCTAGGTGTCAAAAAACTGTTTTTGTTAAATAACTCGTCAACAATTTTGCCCAAGACAACGATTTTCTGTTAGTACGCTGGTGTTACAGAGGCGTATCGACCCAGCCCATAAACACTCACTTGAAACATAGCGCCACCTAGTGATAAGGGTAAATGCAAAAATTGGGATTTTGAACTGCCAATATCTTGGACCAAGAAAGTGGGAACTGCACAAAATACGTCATGCACGATCAGCACAAAAACCTTCTAGAGGGAGTCCATAGGGGGAGCTGTAATTGTACAAAATCTTATTTTGTCTATTCCTTGCCTTGACAAATCACTCCACAAATCACTACACAAACACACACAATGTCATTCATTCAAAACCCACATCCATCCCCACTTCCAGGAAATAATTTCCACAGAAATTCTCACCTTACAACACTGCTCTACCACACACTCATCATACCAACAGTTCCCACATTTCAATATACTGCGGCGGTCATACCATGTACCGCTATGCGGTACATCTAGTTAAATAAAACTTTTGTCTATACACTAATTGTGCTAGCAACGGAACTGTTGTATAAAAGTAGTATAACACTTGTGTTTGTGAGGTTGTTTGTGGATATCCTCACCAGTGTAGTTTGGCCACGAAGGCTAAAACAACCTTAGTCCCACTTGTGTTACATTGTTATATTATATTGTTATATTGTTTAAGTATTTGTTGGCGCAGTGTGGAAGAACCTTTAGAGCAGCTGGGTATTACCACAAACACACCAGCGCACACACACAGAAAAAAGTTACATGGCTGTACCCACTGAACAGGTCTGTGGGTGCCCTTGCTTGGGTGTAGCACATTCCTTCAGAGTACAATGCCATGTTCAAACAGTTTCTACACACTGTAAATTTCAAAAGGTCACTTGCAGACCAACATACTTTTTTCATCATTGATAGCGGCATATACAAGGGCACGGGCACGGCATGATGGTGGTGGGTGATGCTAAGAGCCCAGCAGGGCAAAATGGCAGAGCAAAACATTTGTAGCAGCATCTAGAGAGTAAAACTGGTTTCAAAGCACGGGAACATAATGTCACCAAAATGCCTCAGCAATATGTATATCAGTTTTGTCACTGCCAACCACACTGTGAAAAGTGAAGCATAAAAAGTAAAAAAAAGTCAATGTGTTGCACTGATGTTTTTATGTTGGTTCAGCTTGCACTATTTTTCAAGTTTAATGAACAATGGCATGATACTTATACTAAATAGTACAAAGTAAATCAATGTGACAAACAAAATGCAGTATGTTGCTTTTTTGTATGTTGGTTTTATGCTTCACTTTTTACTTACGTTGTTAAAAGGCTTGGAAAACACATCCGTTGGCTTCTATTAAGCTAGCTTACCACTTGTTGACAAAGGGCCTTAGCTGCCTTGTGTCTTTTGTTACAGCTTCTTATGCATAACCCCTACATGGTGCTCAGCATTTAACTGTTTGTCCTTATGGGCTGATACTGTATATAAAAAACTACCCATTACAAAAAGTTTCCACAGTTCTCACATTAACATTTTAATTCTGGCATTTTTGAAAAGTTCTGAACTTATTTTTATTGAAATTTTTTAACTTTTAATGGTGGAAAAAAGGTTCAATGTGTCCTATCCCTTTTGACCAAAATCTTTATTACAAAGAAAAGCGGGGCTGACTAGATGAATAATGTTGGCCACATGCATGTGAGTCACATGCAACCCAGTTGAAAGGTCAGGTGTGTTTCCAAGATGTACTTGAACATTGTTTTTTTGTATCTTCAGTGATGTGGTGAATAAGAAAAATAAAACAACACCTGTACATATTGTTTAGGCTATGTGTTATGTGAACATAGCTCTCCTGAAGATACTGGGTATAATTTATATAAGTGTGTGTTGATTGCATTTTTGTCACACACTATGTACCAGACAGCAAGAGAATTATATGACACATTCATTGTCCTTGTGCCATCAGGACAATATAAGTCCTGAACTACATGCAACACCACATTTAATGTGTGTTTTTAAGGCCTTTTGTGGTGTCATTTGTTCCTTCTTATCTTACAAGCACTGATTCGAGTGGCTGATTTGGTTGTATACTGGCTGTGCAATAACAAAAAATGTATTCAGTTCAATAGGTTCGAATCCCGCCCTACCCATAGTTGAGATGCCCTTGAGTATGGCATCTAACCCCACACTGCTCCAGGGACTGCAACTGAAACCCTGTAAATATCTGTAAGTCGCTCTGGATAAGAGCGTCAGCTAAGTGTAATGTAATATTAATATTGAATGCTGTTGGTCAAATCATCTAGCACACTCAGCCCTTATCATTGTGGAGACAGGCTATTTAGCATCTTAATGCCAGCGCGTGTCCCAACAGGCTAAAACATTCTTGTTAGCTGTTATTGTCAGTGTTTTTTTGTGGACCCAGACATTTAGACGGGTGCTAAAAACAGCCTTTTCATAATCTCTCAGCTTTTAAATACAAGAGTAACTGCACCCCTTAACCACACCTTTTTAAAAAAAATGGGTGGGGAAGCTCAAGGGGAGAGACTGAGGAAAGCACAGGGATGTTGGAGGCATTGCCATCTAGCATAGTGTTAATTGTTAAGTTGGGGATGTAGGACTGCACACTTCTGATTAGAGGTACATAGCAGGGCTCTGCAAAATTCTGGACTTCAGAATTTAATTCATTTTCAATTTACAAAGAACACAAAGTACTTGTGCATGTAGGAAGAGCACCTTAGGGAGAAACTATAGCTATTACACCTACCCCTACACTATCTATAATCACGTAAATAGTTCAGGCTGTTAGTCCCTACTCCCAGGTGTAACACGCACAACTGGCCGCTGACTACAGCTATTCACGCAACCTCATGTGAGCTGTACAGGACAGAGCAGCTGAGGGGATGGCCAACTGGAGCCGTACAGACAGATGCTCAACAAGGGTTAACCTGAACCAGCCGGCTACCGTTACAGTGACTGGGGCTGCTGGGGCCGTTTACATGATCCACTCAGCAGCACCTACCTATCGCTTTCCCCCATGGCTTTCACCATGCCAACAACATGCATCTCATCCAGGACCACTGGCAAGCCTTTGCAGTTTCCTCCAACATTTCCTTAACATTTAAAATAACTAGATACAGTAAATACATAAAAATACAAGACACTTGCACATGTGGGGAGAGCACTCATTGTACCACACCTCAGGCTTTCCTAACTACAGCCATTACAATTATCCATACACTATGTGGGACACATCCTCAGCAGTGTACCTCAGGATCAGCGGGTGTTTCGGGCCTTTATTCACTGTACACCCTCCCCTGAGGCGGCCCCACTAAAGGTGATCAATCCTTTAGCGTGTGTCCACAGTTTAGTTACCTGCTACCCAAATTTCCAAAATGTACTTCCACAATTCACTTACAACCACCGTTTACTTCCAAAATTTACTACTTCCTGCTCATTACCAACTATTTGCACCAACGCATTAAAAAAAAATAATAATAATAAAAAAAAAAAATAAAAAAAAAAATTAAAAAAATTAAAAAACAAAAAAAAATTTGGGAAAGAGGAGGGGAAGGAGAAGGGGGGAGAGGGAGCCTGTCTGGGCTTCGCTCACCCCAAGGGCCGGTCTGGGCCTCATCTCCTCCTCCTCCTCCTCCTCCTCCTCCTCCTCCTCCTCCTCCCCCATCTCATCTCCTACACCGCCCCTGCCCGACTTTCAAGATTTTACTTACAAAATTAACCACAACCACAATTTACTTCCAAAATGACCTGCTTACTTACTAATTAGGACTTGTTATCGAATATTTGCACTTTACCACCATTTTACCACAGATACTATCACTTTGCAGTCATTAACGCATACGCCATTACACAAACGACACTGCCAATGCTAGTTCTAAAAACGATTCTACCCATTGACTTACCATTAGATGTATCCACCTCTTGAATCTAATGGTGTCTAATGCTCAGCTATCCCGTGTTCCATACACCGCAAAACCCCGGGAAACTTGGCCACTCTGTATCCCAATACACCGCACGATCCCAGAGAGCCTGCTTCTAAGCTGCCCATGTGTGTGATGGCTGCCATTTATAAGCCTCTTTCTTCTTCTGTGTTTCTATTGACCCACTAAACGCACTACTGCCATCTGGTGGTCTGGGGTGCCCATCCTTATCTGCACAAACAGCCCTAAGTTGCACTAATCGCCACCTCCTCGGTAGCACACTGGCTAAAGCACTCGACCCACACCTGGAGGGCCCAGGTTCGAATCCCTCCACCGCCCCATTCGAACATGGCAACCCTACTGCTTACCCCAGGCAGAGACCACCCTTCTCATCCAGATCCAATTACTAGTCCTAGCTGCTTCCTCTGACATCTCCCTAACAGTTTTACGTAGATTCTTACCACCAACCCCAAGCTCCCCTAGCAATGAAATGACTGACCTCCCTACAAACCCTCTACAACCCACTTCTACTGGAAATACTCTTGCCCTCCATCCTTTCTGCTCTGCTTCCAATCTCAACTCTTCATACTTAAGCTTTTTCCTTTCATATGCTTCCTCTAGGGAGCTTTCCCATGGGACAGTGAGTTCAATAAAATACACTACCTGTTGGCTGGTCGACCAATAGACTATGTCTGCCCTCAAGTTAGTGGTAACTATTTCTTGAGGGACCACCAACTTTCCACCCACATCCACCAGCATCTGCCAATCCTTTGCTTCCTGTGTAGTACTCCTTGACTTTACGGCTCTCTTACTTTTCTCACCCTCCCGCACAAACTGGATACCTTTTTTATGACTACCTTCTGCATTTACCTGCTGCCTCCTACTCTCAATTCCTGCTGCTAAGCATTTTAATACTTGGTTGTGACGCCACGTATAGCAACCCTGTGCCAAGCTAACTTTACAGCCAGATAGTATATGTCTCAATGTGGCTACACCTGAACAGAGTGTGCATGACGCATCCCCATCTGTCCAGATTCTCAGGTTATCTGGCGATGGGAGCACGTCGTACGTCGCTCCCAATAAAAACTAATGAAAATTAATGAATTTGAACTTGAACTACAATTGTCTCAACCCCACAGGATACTGAACTGAATTTGAATTGAAACACTGCGTGCACATGGACGAGTTGAATCCGATTGGAAATGGTTTGGGATCGTATCGAATTCATGTGCACAGGTTAAAGATCGTATAGGGATTGGTTTCGCGAATCCGATTGCAACCCCTGCCTTAAGCCGATGTTAATCCGCTTGGTGCCGCCTTGTGCACGGGATTGGTTTGGATTCACGTACTGTGCATGCACTGGAATTGTAAGACCACTTGACCCCAGAAGCTTCTGTCCCTGATTTTCATCCATACTGAACGTCGAGGCTTTCTAGCACCTGCTCTCAACAAGTCTCGTTGTCCTCGATTGCTCAATCAAATCCCAATCCAATCCGATCCTACCATGTGCCCGTAGTGAGTGAGTGGAATTGAATAGCCTAACCTGCAATTCAGAGGAATTCATTGTAATCATATATCAGTGAGAATGAGAAACTTTTAACGTACAGTTTTCTTCCAAATGAGGATACTTGCATCTTAAATACTACAAATTACAGTTCAGACACTACTGTTAAGCATACACTCCCTAAATGTTAAATAATTACTATGTATGGCTATCTTTTTTGTTGACATGCCATGACGGAGAATCCTTGTTGAAACACGAGGGTGATGATAATGATTACGCTATGGCAAACATCTGGTTAAACCAATTACCGCGTTAAAACGTGGCCATATGGCAAAGCATGTGGTGGAGGAAATTATATTCTTATAAATCCATAACTTTTAATAGGGATTGGACGTCATCTGTCAATACTGTTGATAAACTCCGGCACGAGACTAATTTACCACTGGCAGGTATAGCTCAGTGGCAAAGTGATGTGCCCCGACACTGTTCCATTTAGTCACGAGTTCAAATCCTTTGCATACCTGTGGTAACGTTCCACAATCACCACTCACGACAACATTGTAAGCTGAGTAAGGGTGGAGCTTTCAGTCACGTATCACCTGTTATACCGATACAATGCATTTCTTCTACATGTAGTCGTTTAATATTCAACCAAACTACAAAGTAGAGCAATATAAATCCACATTAATGTGAGGCCACGCACATTTTGGATTTCTATAATATGACTCTTGCCGGTCTCGAACGTGCGCATGTCTTTCCTAATTTCAATCGAGTATAACTACTCAACCAGTTGCACCACTGATAATCACGTCAACTTCCCTATACGGCTCATAACAGTTTCCAACCAAACGTACATTATGTAGACATCGGCAAACCTTCCAATTGAAGGCCAACTTGTAATGCAAATATATCATAATCCTGCGGTCCAAACTCAGCAAAACTTAATCGTTTTGTGCAGGTGATCATAATACTGCTGTACAAACCATTAAATGTTTAAGCCATGCCATACGGTTTTAACAAGAAAAATTACATATCATGAATTGGCCATTTAACAGTTTCATTTAACAGTAATCTCTACACTCCAATTGAATTTCACTGTGTTTGTACTACAGGGTTAGGAGATATTGGCACTTTACAGTCAAAGATCTACTGCAAGTTTTGCCGTGAGTGGGGTCAACCTTTGTAGTAAGGCTCTTACTTCACTTTGAGAGCTTTAGTGAGAACTTTACTTCAAAGTTTTGGCTTTACTTCAGAAGTATCTCTGCAACAAAGGTTTCGAGAAACGCGTAGGAGATTCTCTCCTACCGAAGTTCTCACTACCATAGTTGTTACTTCCGAAGTTTCTCACTACCATAGTTGGTACTTAGTAGTAAAGTACTATCATAGTAGGCTTCGAAAAACGCAAGATAACCTTTGGTGCGGTACTTCGGAAGTAACAACAATGGTAGTGGCTAAGAAGTTAGCAACTTTGCATTCAAGAAACGCACCCCTGGTAAGTAGATGTAGTGAAGGGGAGGAGAAGTCACCCCATCCGGTCTCCGGGGTACCAAACATGCACTTTGATCGTAATGCCAAAGTTGATATGGCAGTCACAGCATTCCCACAACCCCAGTGATGGCACTTCATCCCACTGCCTTCCCTTTCAGGAAGCGCACCCAGGTGCTTCACACACTCAGGTGTCCCTCATGCATCTCCCAACCAGAGTGCCCCACATACTGATGCTTCACCCATCACTGGGGTCCCTCACACCAGGGTCAGCATCCCCTACTCCCACATTTTTTTTATTTAACCTTTCTTTAACCAGGAAATAGTCCCATTGAGTTACAATAACTCTTCTGCCAGGGAGTCCTGGTCAAGAAGGTGGCCAAAAGTTACATTAAAAAAAAAAAAAAAAACAACAAAAACAAATGACAGGACAATCCACAGCTTCATCACCTCTAAACAGACAAAACACATAAATTCTGTTGTCTATGTACATCAATTCTGTTGTCTATGTCTATGTACACAGACAACTAAAAAACAGACATCACAACAAAACATATAATTAAATACAATTGCAATGTTCAGTTACTGCTTCCCTTAACAGGTCTTTAAAAGAATTTATGGATGGAAGAATTGTGAGATTTAAAGTGGCTTGAAGTTTATTCCAAAGCCTTGGTGCATATGAAGAGAATGCATTTTTACCAAGTTCTTGTTTGTGGAGCATGCAAAAGTATTTTTCTGATGACCTTGTGCAGTAACCACTGTTATGAAAAGAAAGCAAATAAAAAATATACATAGGTAAATTACCCATTAGGGCTTTAGCAATAAAAATCAGTGCATTATTTTTTCTTCTAAGGGAGAGGGAGGGCCATTGTGCAGTGTAGTGTGTTTCATACAGAGTCCAGTGGTGAGGCTGAGTGGTACAACACATCCAGCTTTTTAAGCAGGAAAAAACTGGAGTGCATATACATTCTCCTGGTAGGCAAGTACAGGGGGTCCAGTGCATGGCGAACCTGGGGTTTGAGTAGGTTGAGCAGCAGTACATGTTTCAAGGGTCTTTATTAGGTGTGAGGTAAGGGCAACCGGTCTGTAGTCATTGAGTTCTTTTGGGTGTGCCTTCTTGGGGACAGGTATCAGGAAGTTTTCCACAGTGTTGGGACTTTGCCTATCTGCAGACTCCTGTTGAAGAGGTGTTGGAGAGGCACAGCTAACTCCACTGCACAGGTCTTCAGCAGTCTAGCACAGACGCCGTCAGGTCCTGCCGCCTTGGACTTCAGTCTCTTAAGTGCTCCTCTCACCTGGTCAGCAGTGACTGTGGGTGGTGGATGTCTGGGGTCCGTAGGCAGAGGTGAGGGGGTGGGTGTGAGGGGTGGTGGACGTGGGGGGTTCGTAAGCAGAGGTGGGTGGGTGGGGTGGGGGGTGGTGAGTGTGGGTGGTCCGTCATCAGGTGGGGGGTGGGGAGGTGTGCTGACACAGGTTGTCAATGTCAGGGTTGTTGTAGGAAGGCAAATGGGGGAGGTTCTCTGGAGATGACAATGGAGGTATCGATAGCTGCCCCATTACCAGAGTTGCTGAACCGGTTGTAGAAGTGATTCAGCTCATTGGCCCTGAAAATGTTGCCATCAGCCTTGCTACCCTTTCCTCCAAGCCCTGCGATGGCCCTCCCCGCCATTCCTCTTTCATGTTGTAATCCTGCATTTTCTTCTCAACCTTCCTCCCTCAGGCTTCTTTTCAATTCTCCCTGCACACTCCTCAGCCCTGTCAGATTGCCCTCCTTGCTTTCTTCTTCTTGTTAAGAAGACTTTTGACATCACTGGTCACCCAAGGCTTGTTCTTAGGGTAGCAGCGCACCGTCTTAGTGGGTACAACAATGTTCATGCAGAAGTTGAGTCAGTTGTGAATGCTGTGGCTTCATGCAGAATGTAAAGGTGCAGACGGGCGGACTGGAATCTAAAACACGGCTTCTGTCATTAGCTGTGTTTTAGATTCCAGTCCGCCTGTCTGCACCTGGCTGCATACGTCAACGAGAATTGCTGGTCACAGCAGGGGTGGGCATTAAATGAGGAAAATAAAGTCGAACACAAATCCTAACGAGACTGAGCTCGCGCCTCCCCGATCATTGTAGCAGATGACACACATGTCATGTGTGGAGAGGGAGGGCGGGGGTTGTAGTCCTCTACAGTCTATGGTTGTAGTGGGGTGCACTGAGAGTTTAATTCAAGTCCAGTCTTTCTTATTGTTCAGATTAACATTGGAACAAAACGAGTTGCCCCAAAGTGCTCCACAACACAAACATGAAAACTAAGACAGCAAAACCATAAAACAAAGACCATAGGTAGGTATATAACACGGACAATGAAATAGAAATGGGATTAATAATTAAATAAATAATGGGCCGGGCTTGACAGCGTCAGATAAACCATCAGAACAAGGTAAAAATAGAGAGAAGAGATATATCTTCAAATTGGAGTAAAATAACGTACACTTTAGATGACAAGTTCAGTCGGGGAGCACCGGACAATGCACCTGCACAGACGTCAGTGAACTTTTAACCAACCACGGCAAAGTAGCGTCACTGAGGAGGCGTTAGCTAGCCGCTTGCAGTTGTGTGGAGGCAACTGCAAAGGTCTGTACGATTTGTCTGTAAGCGTCCCGCGAGTTTTCGGGTCATGTGTCATGGTCGCATTGTTGTGACAACTCGTGACAACCTCACACATTTCGGGCATGTCGGACACAATTTCTAACCTCAATGCAACATTTTCAGCGTCAGACTGCAAACGGATGCAAACGTCTAGGTCAAGTAAAACGCGCCTACTTACGCAAAAATCAGTCAGTTACGTGCTTCGGGAGGAGCAACCCCAAAATCAGGGAGTGTCGCATGTAAATGAACCCAACGCGCATTCTACCCTGCACTTAAGCAGTTTTCTCTTTATGCGCCTCAAAGGGCTGTAGTAAGGTCCAGCTCCACTACAAGGCGAAATTAAATACTGCATTTGATGTCGGCCAGGCCTACAATGTCAATATTTGTTTTGCCATATTTAATACCAAAGTGCAGAGTCAGTAATGTTTGGTTGTTGATCCTTATTCTTTAAAGGCAACGTTTCTCATAGCCATGACATTTTTTTTCTAAAATATCATGTGATATCACGAAAGAACATGTTCTCCAATTAGGTAAATTACAAACAAACGACAACGAATGAATGAATGAATGGATTCATTATTTTTTTAATTACGTAATTGGTATGAATATAAATATGACCAACATCCTCTCATAATCAGAAACCAAAATACCATCCTTGTACCTGCTCGCACTCCTGCGTCAATGGGAGAGAGAATGCCGAGGTTGAAGACGCGCTAAACGGACTTGAACACCTGGAATGATGGGGTTTCCCACAGTGGCAACTCATGACACTAGGGCAAATTCTCTGAACACACTAGGCCCCTACCAACTGCAATCAGGACATTTCATTGTTAGAAATGCCGCGACCTCCTGCTGATCAGGCCCTTGGTTGGAGCCAATCATTCTGCCGACCGGACAACCTCTGCGCGAGATTCAAATGTGTGACCTGTTAATTGTCCTATTGTCCTGCCCGATTAGCAAAGCAGTACACGGGAGGAGAAATCTTTTCCAGGCCCAGGCATCACCCGCGGATCCACTTCTGTTTTCTTCACGGACCATATTATCTGCACTGTATAATGTCTCAAAACAGACTTTCCGTTTTTTTACCCAAACCCAGACGCATGAGGACTAGGGAATTCCTTTTAACTTTTAAACTTTTAAAGACAGAGGAGCAAGAGGAGAGCCACCAAGAAAGCATAACATCTGGTAAAAGAGGAGTCCACCAAACCGACTTTTTCCGCAGAAAAGAGAAAGAGAGAGCAGAAGAAAGCCCTCACTAAGCAAATCTTGGCAACATTTTGAAAGAGTCGTAAAAATACCATTCAACACAAGCAAACAACTATCTATGCAAAAGCGCGGAAGGCTTCATATGGCATAATTGCGCAGACAAAAAAGCCACACAATTGGCGAAACTTAAATAAAACCAGTTGTTCCAGGCTTCTCGGACTTATGTATTTGTTTCTTGGACGTGCCCGGATCCCAACGTTAATCTCTTTTGCCATCTATGAACTTTCCGTGCGTCCATGAGAGAGTGAGTTTCGCGTTTATAGGTCTAGAGATAAACATCCTGGGTCACTGACATGGAGTGCATGCAGCGGTTTCACCTGGACTGTTTTGCAACACCTTTGCACATTTGCAACACCTACAGTACATCGCACAACCTCAAGTGAATGTGACAGCTAAATTAAAGTGGATGAAAGAGGCCTCAGCGATGGATATTGTAATGATCCGAGACTTGCTTGACACTTTCAGGAAGCTTAGAAACCGTTTCTAGAACAGAATTGCTGTTTAGCCACAACTCACGTTTATTCCACACAAACACTACGGTGCAACAGTGCAGCAACTTTTCTGTGTTTCTCTCCTCTCATCCCACACACACACACACACAACACAACTCCATTCCCTTAAAGGCACATACACATAAGAATATCGCAGAACAGAACATAATTAACACAGGTTATCACAATATGTTTGTTGCGGTTGGGTTGGAAAGCCACAGCGTTCGGGGTAACAATTTGTTTGTCATGACATTCAGTTGGACACAAAATATCGGAGTGATTTCAGTTCTCAAATGTGAGCATTGTCACAGTGCTCAAATAATAAGCTGTACCGTTTGAGCGCCTAGAATGTAGGCTAGTCTGTCACGGTTTTACTCTGTTGGGTGGTGGTTTTTTGTGTTTTCCCCGGTTGGGTTGTATTTTCTGCTGCACTTTCATTGTCTAGTAATTAGTTTCAATCCCAGTCACTTACTGCTTCATTCGCTGTCTCCGCTCTGATTACCTGCACCTGCTCCGCCACGCCCATCTCCAGCTGTCTCTCGTTTCCTGGTTTCTCTCTCTCGCTATTTAGTCTCTCCTTTTTCACTCCCTCACTGTCAGTCCGTCTGCGAACCCACGGTGTATTCCTCGGCAAGCTTTTTGACTCCTGGCTCTTCATTGTCTGCGTAGCAGTTCTCCCGGTGTCTGTCTGTCCCCTGTTTGTTCCTGTTTTCCCCTGCCTGTTTATCTCCAGTCTTCGGTTGCCGACTCCTGCCTGTCCCTGACTCTGCCTGGCTCTTCCGCTCCTGGCTACGACTTCGGACCGTCCCTGGCTCTCCCTGGCTCTTCAGTCCTCCGGTACCGACCTCTGCTTGCTCACGACTCTGCTCTGCTCTACTGCCCCGGTAACGACCCCTGCCCGTCCACGACTCTGCTCTGCTCTACTGCCCCGGTAACGACTCCTGCCCGTCCACGACTCTGCTCTGCTCTACTGCCCCGGCTCATCGATCCGCGTGCCCACGACGACGCTCTACTCTCCTGCCCCGGCGAACTGACCTGCTGCTTGCTGTTTTCCCTGAGGACTCTGATCGTTATCAGTTACACGCACCACAGCCCGCTGGGCAGTGGCCTCTGGATTATCTCCCTTTCCCCCCAACCCTTAAATAAACTTTTGTTTTTGTGAACGTGACGCTCTTGGGTCTGTGCCATTCTGTTCTGGTTCTGACATAGTCGTTACTCTCTGATTTATTCAATGAACAGTGTTGCGCTGACGAATATAGCTATTGTTTATTTCATTATCGCGGTATATATATTTTGTAAAACCGGACTTCTTAAAGTAATGGGCTAGAAATATCATTTGCACCACTTGTTTGCTTGCATATTCAAATTTAAAGTTCTTTTCTGTTTCCCACGGACTGCCACTGCTTTTATTTGTGTAGTCAGAAGGTCCATGTCCCATGTTTTATTGGTAGCCGCCCGTAATCCTTGCACTTGGCACTGACGTTGCTTTCATTTTACATATATCAAGCCCATGTTGAGCTGTATTTCGGAGTTAAGCACTAGGGGAGTGGCAGAAGTTCAGAGGGGAGAATCCTTTTAAGACGAACGTGCTTAAAAAGTGCGTGCGTAAAAAAGACTTGCGGGCCTATGGGAAAATCGCGCCCTTAGGGGCTCATTTCCACCGCCTTGTTCAGCGCGTAGCCGTGTTCAGCGCGTGGGCATATACAATAGGTTTGTATAGGGACAGAATACACTCAGAACACGGTTGCGGTGGAAATGGTCTAATCTGTTAACGTGCATTCTAAACGAATACGGACAGAATACAGCCACGCGCTAAACACACAGAGAGTGCGGTGGAAATGAGCCCTTAGTCCCCGAACCAGGATCTTGCTACTGTCTGTATACCCAGCCGTCAGTTTCATTTTCTGTCTCGAGTGGATATGCTTCTTTAAAGTGGGTATGCTTTGTTTAGTGGTGCCTTTGAATATTATATTATTTGCAAACAGCAACAACCTTGTTGCAGATGAGACATGTTGGCTTGGCATTCATAAACACAGGTAGGATGAACGCATACCTTTCCTTCCACTCTTCTTTGTACATCCATCAACTCTTTTTTAAATCTCTTTTGACAGTGACATTTTGCCTCGCTAGCTAGGAATCTTGAGCTAATGTTTCACACGTCAGATCCAAACATAAAGAAACAACACCATCAGGATGTCACACAAGAATAAGCGGCTTTATTAATGCATAGCCAAATCATTACAGTAAATTGTAATTGGCATTAGCTAGGGCAGGTTTCTAAGCCTATGATGCCGTGAAGAGCTGCAGCAGTAATAACAGTACGCAGTAGCAAATTCATTTTAAATAAATGTAAATAATTTTTTTAATGAAACTATGTTTTGTATATGACTGAATGAGAAAAAAAAATTTTTTTTTTTCAATAGGAAAGCATAGTTTGCCTGATGAAGATGGCCCGCGATTGAATTGTCAGAAAAAAGTTTGGCCCGGGTTCAAACTTATTTGCCGACCCCTGCAGTAGGACTTATTGTTTGGGTATTCACTATTGTACATGCCCGTGCACTGTCGATACACAGTTGTCATTAATTGGTGTAGAGGTTGCATACAGCTATTTTTAAGCTCTAAAATGCCACAATTGTTTTTTGGCTATAAAAGCATTTTTTGATATTTACACCAGTTATTGTGTGTTTCTCCAAATATCATTCACTACTAGGGGTGGGTATTGGCAAGGACTTTACAATACGGTACATATCACGATACATTTGTCACGATACAATTCTATCGCTATACATTGCAATATATTGCGATATTCTGAATAGTTCAGTGAAAAAGTAAAAATAGAGCTGAATTGAGTCACGTCACGCGATGCGAGAGAAGGCTGCCTGAAAGTGTGCTCTGCCAGGCTTTGCAGTATTTATCCTTTAAATTACATTTCAAACTAGTTATTTGAAGTTGTCTCATTAGATAAACGGTTCAGGGAATGAAACATGTCGAAATCTTCGAAGCAACAGGGCAGTGGTGATATAAAGAAGCTTCTACGCTCGCATGGCCAAGAAGGGCAAAGTCAACATGGAGGTGCCATTGCTAGGTCTCCCGATAAGCAGCAGCAGGGTCAAGACATAAGCCAGGATGTCAGTACAATTTATGCAACATTATCAAAAATTTCGAGTGAACTGGAGGGATTGACAGAAATTCGTCGAACCACCACATCGACTGAAGCCAAACTCTCCACTTTAATCACGCGAATAGAAGAAATGGAGAAGCGGGTGGACTACCTTGAAAACTTCGAGAAAGACTGGCAAACTAACCCGCCTGCTAGCAAGAAGGATGTCGATCTGATCTGGGACAAACTAGAAGACATGGAACATCAAGCAAGGCGTAACAACGTCCGCTTTATTGGGTTTCCTGAGGGGAAAGAGGGGGGAGAATTGGTAAAGTTTTTGGAGGATCTTATTACAGGGGATAGACCAAGACCGATATTGGCGAGGTTTTTGAGATCTTCGGACAGAGACTTAGGCTGAATCCCATTACACCCCTTGGCTGTACCCCTTTCCCCTACCCTTCCGGTTTGCTCGTGCACGTGTAGGAGTAGGGGTGTCCCATTTCCCCTGAGGGCAGAGGGGTAGGGGGAAGTGGTAGGGCTATATACCCCTCCAAACGAAGATTTTTCAGAGGCACACTCCAGACAGAGGGGTATGAGCATTTTCTCAGAATGCCTTGCGAATCACCAGCAAGATGGCTGCAACGACAAGTACAGAGACCAAACTAGTTCACAAAAGTATTTTCTCCATTATTTACGGTTGAAAAATTGTGTTAACCGCTGTATTGTCTTAAGTTTAACATTGTTCCAATGCGTAATGGTCATTTTCTTTATAAAATACAGACAAAAAAATCGCTAGTACTGTATTAAGTAGTGTAACGTTATTTGTGACCTTGAGTGATCGGTTGATGCATGGAATTGCATGGAAGTTGTGAACGAATTGCGAGCGTCGGTGCAACACAGTTATTTCGATATTGTAACCCAAGTAATTGCTGCCCCGAAGACTAGCATTGTAAGCCCATTCTGCAGAAACGGTAAAAATTGTTTAGTTCAGAATGCAACCGTAAAAAGATGACAATAGCCCACGCAACAGAGACCACCACAGCTGCAGTCGGCATGTTGGATTTCTGGCAAAAGCTTGTCGCGTCTGCTTAGGTAAAAACTGGCAGAGACTACTAGAGGGGGCAAGGGGCAAGGGATAGGGGTAGGGGAAGGGGTATAAATTAGAAATGGGATTCAGCCTTAGTCATGCGTGCAGCGAGGAACAAATCCAAGTTGAGTTGGGAGAATAATAGCATTATGCTCTTCCCGGACTACTCAAAAACCACACTTCTGAAACGAGATAAGTTCAAAGATTGCAAGAAACAGTTGCACGAAAGAGGTGCTAAATTCCGACTGCTATACCCAGCCACACTGAAAATTAAAACCAATGAGGGAGAGAAGACGTTTCTGTGCCCAAAGAAAGCGATGGCTTTCATCGAGGCCATGGAGTGACTGTGAGTAGCCATCTGCCTTGAGCCCTGATTTGCTCTTTAAGACTTCAGGCGATTTTTTCCCCCCTTTTTCTGTTTTATTTTCTGCATATTTGGACTAGACCAATATGGAGTTGGTTTGAGTTGAACTTTGTAGCAGAGCCTTTATTTCTGGAACACCCTGTATATCAAAAAGTCTTCCTTGAATATCTCCCAAACCATTTGATTCTCCAAACTGAAACTTTGCAGGCATAATTGATACTTCTTTGCCTAACAGATAATTAAATTTCGTCAAAATTGATCGATACTCATTGTCTGAAAAATTAGGTCAAAGGTCAAGCGCACATCAAATGACCTTGAAAATGCAATGACCTTGAAAGGTCATCGTGTTATATATCATTTGAAAGGGGAATGATACCAAATTTATGGAAATCGAGTGATGGGTTTGCAAAATGTAGCCACTTTTCTGTTGCATGGTCACTAATCGATGCAAAAACTGTGAAATTTTCAAAACTCTCTAGATTCGTGAAAAATGGTCCGAATGAGCTGGAAATTGGTATGTTGTCATTTCTCAAGGATGCCCATGAGCATGCCAAATGTCATCAAAATCGGAGGGGGGGTGGAAAAAAATTGAGTGGTTTGGCATGGAATGACCCGTATATAATTTCTCTGCTTGGCCTCCGAATATTGGGATCTGGGAACACAGTTACCCATCCCATCTTAACATGACGTTAGCATCATTTTGCTTGCCAGCTAAGCAAACTCAGCATCTTTCAGTCCGCAATAAAAAAATTACTTTACATTTACGACATCCATGTTTCATGTTTAGTCCACTATTACCAATACTTTATTCATAGTTAACCAACAACACTGGTGTGTTTTCTGTGGATGGTCACATGTGGTAAACGTCCCAACTTCATCGCAATTGGGGTTGTAGATCAGATGCTATGTTGTTTGAGGCTGAAATAAGTGCTAATAATTTATCACTTATTACTATATTGAGCAGAGCAAATCAGGTACTGAGCTGTAAGCCAGTTGCAGAAAAAAAACTAATGAATGAATCCAAGTAAGTTACACACTAAACATGCAAACTTGAGAAATTTGGAAGCAATTTCCCGAAAGATAATGATCAGCCACATGATTTGTCTCCTCTGTGGCTTGGGATATGCAAGACTTCACTATTTCAAAATGAATGACAATTTTGTAACACTGGACAGATTACCATTAGCCTGGGTGTGCCCATACTGCCTGTGACGCTGCATTTGCATTTCGCAAGCAAGTCAGTCTGGCCAAGCTGCCTATTTAAACCATTTCTGCTCAGCCCACGGATAGGGGGCCAATGAAAATCGAGCATTTCAAAAGGCAATGACGCGGTAGTTTAGCAACGGAAATCTATCTCAGTCACTGTCTACATGGCGAACGTGGAGCAAACGTAAGATTTCAATGCAGCTGTAGCTGCTGTTTAGGACGAATTCAAAGGGAAGTTCTCTCTGAAAATAGAGCAAAGGGCAGCCCTTGAAGCATTTGTTGCGGGAAAGGGTGTTTTCGCAATGCTACCGACCGGCTTTGGTAAAAGTTTAATTTATCAGTTAGCCCCGCTGGTAGCCAAGTCGATGGGGCTTTGCGAGAACGCTGTTGTTGTGGTCATTTTGCCTTTGATCGCACTGATCCGTTTTTCGAATATCAATATTATTATTATTTCTATATGACTACAGGCTACTACTACTTTTTGGAAACGGTTTATCTCAAGATAAATCCTTTGATAACTTTTTGTCAGCATTGTCTGTAGATGACATTTATCAAATTTGGTGAGATTCACATGAACAGCCTATGACGAATTCATTTGGATTTGTTTTCGCAGTGTTAAAATTTCACGCTAATTGTTTTCGTTGGAAGTGGGCGTCAACCAGTGCTTTCAATGCGTGAGGGTCAATAGATTTCAGGAAAAAAAAAATTGGTTGTAAACATTAGCGTTCGCTAGATAATAGGCAAAATGACATTTTGTACAATTACAGTGCCCCCTATGGATCAAATTTTATGGCATGTGCTGTGCTTTTAGAGGTCTTTGTGCTGATCGTGCATGACGTATTTTGTGCAGTTCCCACCTTCTCGGTCCAAGATACTGGCAACTCAAAATCCCAATTTTTCCATTTACCCATATCACTAGGTGGCGCTATGCTTCAAAATAGTGTTTATGGGCTGGGTCGATATGCCTCTGTAACACCGACATACTAACACAAAATCGTTGTCTTGGGCAAAATTGTTGATGAGTTAGTTAACAACAACTGCTTTTTGACACCTAGCTTCGGCTATAAATATCGCCCCAATGATGAAATGTCACAAAATTTAGTACACATGCAAAGAAAGCTGTTCAGAGTTGGCATGTGTCGTTTTCTCAGAGAAATAGTCAGGAGGGAAGTTTGCTGTTCACAGGTCTTTATTCGTGTTCATCGAGAGGAAGCTGACCGCAACAGAAGCATCTCCTAGCCATCCTCACTTTCAGTTCTATTCTGACTCCTTTTAAACTAAACACATCAGTATCATGTTAACTAGTGTCCAAATTCAGACACAGTGAACTTCCAGTTTGTTATCCTTACAAGGGTGACTCCCAAATAGCATACACCTAGGTAATGGTTTCCTCTGTCAGCAGTTTCTCATGCTGAGTCTCCAGTATACCACACACACACACATTCTATTCCTGTCACACAGACTTTCAGACTCTTACAGGTTCACTTTACAGAAATTACAACATATTCCTCCCTTTTTCGGAAGCCTATGCTTCTCGAAACACAATAAACAGCATTTTGCATCATTATCACACACAACACAACATGCAATCACCCAAATTTTCCCGGTGACAGTCTTATCTGACTATCTGCAGAATATCCCTTAACCAGTGAGACCTTAAGGTATATTCTCCCTAGTCTGATTCTCGATGACACATATTTCACAAACATCATTCTGACATCATTTTGATCATCCAGAAGGTTCCATAACTTTGATTTTCCAGAATACTCTGAAAACTCTTTCTTAAGAGATATCTCTCTCTTCATGCAACTAGTTCCTTACATTTAACATTACAACAAGCTACTAAATGCAAATTCATTCTTAAAGTCCCATTGATAATAATTCTGAAAGAGAAAACAGCAATAAAACCTTTTCATTTTCAATGAATTTTCCTTCCTGTGTACGTGCATGTCAGTTTTTTATTCTTTGTTACTGTATTGCAATCTTTATGAAGTGTGACGCATATAAGTATGTGAATTTCATTTCATGTTGTTATGCAATGAGTGTACCAGAATATATAGGTTACTGTTTTTCGAATCTACTCTATATTTGTCTAAGTGTGTACTGCTCCTTCCTGCCAGGGCTGGTTGACAGTTCCTTATATTCCACAAACATCTTGTTTTCCCAAAGCCTCCTCCCTTTGAGGCTTATCATAATAAATTCCATTATCGCGATGCCATTCTTTGGTAAGCCAAAACTCGATCCTCGAACAACAGCTTTTCCAGGCTTTCCACTCAAGCTCACCACGGTCCTGTGGCCCTTGAGCTCAAACAACAAGCGGTAATTCCACTACTTTGTGAAGGATATCATCCAGAACAGCATAAGGAGGTGCAGTTGATAATTCTCATTCGTCTCAGTCAATGTCCTCCACTTCGTCAGCCAGCCCCGACAGGACCTTTTGAGATCTAACCTGTCCTGCCGCTATCCTCATGAACAAGATTCTCAGACAGAAAACAAAACAAAACAAAAGAAACAATGAGAAGAATGCCTTCAATTAAAGTAGCTATTTTGACAAACCATGCAGTAAAAGAACCAAAAGTAGTTTTAATCCAATTATCAAACCACTGATCAATCTTAGTATCCCGACAGGCATTTTCAATACTCAAAAAGTTAAATAATTACCAAATGAAACATGAGCTACACTTCTATTATCTAATGCATACACAATTGAACTATCCTGCATTGCATTAACACATGCACAAAAACCCCAATCTTCTGGCAGAGTACTATACAATCCCCACTTTGGGCCACAGGCCCACCAATAATCTGCCAGAGAGACATTTTGATGTTCTAATGATGATGAATGAATGATGACTTTTCACATGCCTTAGATTTAAACAGATCATGACACTTAACAGCATATTGTCGTACTTGAGTTCTCATAATGTTTTCAAAATTCACAGTTCCTAACCCCATCAAACATTCATAACCACTACCAAATAATGGTTTTAAACAGTCATGCACATATGTTAATTCATGATAACACTAAGTAGGATTTGGAGAACACTTTTTACATTCTTGATCATTATATTCTAAAGTACCAAAATGACAATGAGATGCATAACAATCATTGGAGGTCGTGCCTGTGCACATTCATAATAGTTTTTCTATAGATGATAAGTTCTTGCAGTAAACTCAACCCAATCATAACAACTATTATCCCATAATGGTAAATAAATATCATCAGGGCCTCGAGAAATACTTCTCTTAGCATGGCAATATGCACCACCCGTGTTATGAACCCATGAAACCAAAGGACAATTTATCTTATCACTACCCCATGTAGGTGAACTGAACCTAATTTTAGCACAACTTCCTAATTGGTAATTAATAAGTTCATCAGCAGCGACAACATACTGTATGTATTTCTCCAGCATTTATCCTTTTTACATTTCAGTTGTATGTTAATACTTTCAATAACTGGACCTTCGGGTTAACAGAAGTAATACACGCCAGGAGTCTGCCAAAGTTGTACATGGCGACCATTCTTTGGACCTAATTCTGCAACATATAACATCTGGAGTTTCTTTAAAGAACACCTAGATTAAGCAATTAATGACTTGTTCAAGCATCATTCACTGTTTGCATAGTGAATCAAACTCTCTAGCCTTTAATGCTACATCCTTTACTATTTCATTGCTAAGGCATTGCCTCATGTAATTAAATCATTCCCTTTTTCATGCACCTGACACTTACTAATAGCCAACGAACAGGTTACATCATAGTAATTAATAACAATTATATTTCATCCAAATGTTGAATTGGAGAGCCATCTGATTTTCTTAAAACTCTCTCTGTTTCCCACTAAGTACCATGGACATGACAGACACTACACAGCATGCTATCAGTAAAAATAGTAACGTCCAACAGCTGACAAACAAGCCTCAGTAAGCACCTTTAACTCTGCTAATTGTGCTGAACACGGTTGCTTACAAGGAATGCACATTACAGAAGTCTCTACTTCTTTTAACTGAATAACACTAAATCCTGCATATGTCTTATTGTCATAATTATAGCTAGAACCATCCACAAAAAACACCAAACCAGATTCAAGAGGTTAACTTTCTAAATCTGCGCACAATTTAGAAAAAACTAAAGAATCTACTACACATTCATGAGAAGTTCCTTCATAATCCTATCCGCTGAATTAGTTGCCATATCACATATCTTAATAGTAACATCTGGACAAAAGACAAATCATTATACTTTCCAACATACTAACATTAATTAGAAATCTGATAAACACGCATCACTGATAAAGAACAAGACACCTCCTCAAGACATATAGAGACATATATGCCACAGGCCGCCCACAGACACCCCCTAAAATGTACACTCTATTTTTAGACCTAATTTGCACAGTGCATCCCAGCCCAAAAGATTTACAGGGTTAAGGAAGACAACAATAATGGCATAACTGTGATATGTGTTCCTACCTGAACTGTGACTGCAGAAAATGGAAGCAATTAAACTTGTCCTAATGACATTCCCTAACTCATCTTTCTTAATATGTGGGACATAAATATTGACACAAATATATAAGTGTAAGTATAAGTGGCTCCAGTATCAACTAATAATGATAGTGTGTGTCCTTGTATTATTGCACAAATATGTAGTTCCTCATCTAGTCCCTAAGTCACCTGACAGACTGTATCTAATTCAAAAGCTAATCAATAATGTCCCATGGGATCAAAATTCACATGACATACCACTGGAGACTCTGACCACCGGATATCCGACCCCCGCCTACCCCCGCAACAGTCTGTTGGAGTTTTGGGCACAAGAAGAAAATAGTGTCCACACCCCCTACAAAGCCAGCACTGGACATCCTGAGGGGTCATTTGAGCAAGCCTTGTCTGCACACCCATCCTCTAGCTCTCCGTGAGAAGGGGCATAGCCACTGAATTGTGCAGCTGTCACACAGTTGGTGTTCCCTGCTGGAACTGTGGCTATGAGAAGTAGGCACACATGATGATGATGAGTTCAGCGCAATATTAAGCGGTGCAGTAGCTGGACAACGATTTGGCTAGGCAGCTCGCAAGCAGCCCAGACACAGGTACAGTTTTTCATGAAGGATATGTGTCCAAGTAGCGGAATCTTCCACTATCAGATCCAAGTCAGGCTTGTACAATGCATCAGTCAAAACGTCTTGCCGGTAATAATTCCAAGCAAATACTTAATGTCCCCGAGAGCAAGTGTCTGGCCCTCAGTCTGGTCTTCAGATGTCATAATCCATGCTCCTTTTTTGAAGCGAGGGGAGACGTGAAATCAGACCCTGTGTGTCAGTATGTCCCCAAGGCTGGCAATGCAAACCAGAACCCTTAACAATAATGGGCATTTATGTTACAAATGAATATTCTGAACTAAACCCTTCGTGAATGATGTCAATCTTTGTTTATATGTGTTCACATCCCTTAATTTACCAAGGGTGTTTTTCATTTTATCATATAATAACGGAGCCATTAGCATTGGATTACTTCACCCCTGTTCACCTGTGACAGCGGCGATGCAGCTATGCAAATTCTCAACATTGATCTCATTCTGATCCTTCATTAAAACTGTCAGTGGAGCGTCCTCCGGCACATGCCCCCACATACGCTGTACAGAAAGTGCACACCAATCTTCATCAGTCATGGTTTTACCAAACATTCTTATATATATATATTTCTATAGCTGTATAAATCAATTAAGTCAAGCTCTCGACATGGCTCAAACAAGCCACTACATCCCTCTAATTGTACAAAAATCCTAAGATCCAACGTTCCCATTTTGGTCATGGATCACAGTCCTTTTTGTACACTTTTCCCATTAACATTAATTTTTCAAATTTACTTTCAAACCACTAATTTTTATGCATCACTTGCTCAAGCAGCATCAACTCCCTTATACACTAATTTTAACAACTGCTATCATGTAATCCACAAAACAACCTACAACTAGATGTCACCTTGTTCGCTATGCCTATGTAAGAGCACACACAAAAAGATTAGTCTGGAGATATTAATTACCCACTCATAGCAAATGAATAGCTCTGGTATTCTTCAAATCTGTCTGTTTTACAAATCTGAAATAAACAACTAAAACTATTACAACATATTTTATATTGTAAGCTCTTTTCTTATTCTTGTTATTATTATTTTTATATATTTTATTTTTCTTATATATATACTGTGTATATATATAGGTCAATATTTGCTTCACCATCTCCCCACTTTCCAGCTATGCATTGATAAAGAAATAGCTGGACCCATTAAATGGCTAGCATCTTAAAAAATAAAAGTTACATCACCCTGAATGATTAGTCACTCTTCATGCACGGGGCGCTAAAAAAAGAAATGACAGCTGTTCCCGGAAAACAACTGAACCAAACCTTACTTAGCACCACAGACCTGAGGCGACACACAAATCATTCCATCCCAAGTTAGACACACAGTTGACCATCCAAAGGGCACACGCGCAAGCATAGGCGCCTTTGGCCAAGACACAGGAGACGACACCTTCACCCCAGACAGGCATCAATGTAGCCTCTCAAGCATCCCAACTGGACAAGATGCATATCTCAAACTCTAGAGGCAGGGAATACAAATGTTAAAACAAAAAATACAGTTACAGTGTAAGGTGCCATGCTTCACAAAAGCACAGTTTCCTTACTCATAAAGATTTGACGCTCATATTAAACACAAATCATTCATCCTATTCGCTTTCGCATCACGAGAAAACAGTCTCGTCACTCAGACACATTTATTACGAAGACATTAGGGTTTTTCTTTCCTTCGGCCCGACGAGACAGAGCCCCTACAGGCCGTGTTTTCCGAGACCATGGGCTTGTAAGGCAAGCCATTCCTTATAGGGACCATAGCCGTGGGACACTGTAAGGGTCGCGCCAACAATAAGCATGCACGAATGACAGATTAATGGAGAACCCCACTTCCATGACTACTCGCCATGGGCTAGCGCTATTTCATTATTCATCTTTACACTTGTGGCCCACGTCTCCTCTGTCGATCCTATTTTAAACTAAGCTATGAGATACGTGGCCTCTGACAAGCACAATATCCTTTCACATGCAAGAAAGGATACTGCAAACAGGACTTTACTCGAAGACAATGACACAGACAATGCAACAAAAACACAGTTAAAACCTGTGAATAAAGTTAGATGACACAACATAAGACAATATTGAGTCATGCAACATGAAAAGGACCTGCAATCAGCCCGTGGATCCGCCACAGACAAATAACAAAATCCTCTTCTATTTGACCTGATGTTTTATCGACAAAGACAAAGATGAACAGAAAAAATCCCTCCTGAACATTTCCTATTCCCCACACAAGTTCGTGGGGCTATGGACCCAAAATTTCTTAATAGCCAATTACATTAATTTAGTAACTTACCCAAGCCAATCGGTACGGAAGCAAAGGCTTCCCGTCCCAAGAGGGAAACGGATCCAATTGAAAATGCAAACCGTTCGTGACGCCAAATATGTCGTTTTCTCAGAGAAATAGGAGGGAAGTTTGCTGTTCACAGGTCTATATTCTATATATGATAAGCCAAGATATGGACTTTTGAAGAATTTTAAGCTACGTGGTAAATGTTCATTGACATGTAACTTTGAAACGGTTTATCTCAAGATAAATCCTTTGATAACTTTTTGTCAGCATTGTCTGTAGAGGACATATACCAAATTTGGTGAGATTCACATGAACGGCGTCGACCAGTGTTTTCAATGTGTGAGAGTCAATAGATTTCAGGAAAAAAAAAAATTGGTTGTAAACATTAGCGTTCACTACATAATACATAATTACAGTGCCCCCTGTGGATCAAACTTTATGGCATGTGCTGTGCTTTTAGAGGTCTTTGTGCTGATCGTGCATGACGTATTTTGTGCAGTTCCCACCTTCTCGGTCCAAGATAATGGCCGGGTTTCCCAGATGCAGTTAAGAAGTTCTTAGTGTTAAGAACTTCTTAAGATCCTTCTTAAGGCTCCCGTAAGAAGCAACCACGTTTCCCAAAATGCTTCTTATCCTAAGAAGACCTGCCGTTAAGAAGGATCTCTAAGAAGGGTCTGGAGCCTTCTTAACACCCTTCTTAGTGACAAAACAGTGAAAACAGCACCCCCTTCAGGCAGGTAAAGCAATGTGACACTAACCAAGGAGATATTAATGCAGAACGTCTCCTCTCAGAACGTCATTTCTCCCCTTTTCCATGTCGTTCATGACAAGGAGACGCCAATTTCTCAGTTTTTCACATATTGACTCCTCATATTGCGGATTTATATCAGACAGATAAAAATATAGCCTACACATTAAATGAAATTACATACTGATTTCATTTTGTGTTTCATTTTGTTATTTCCCTAGTTTTTGTGTCTTTCGGTAATTAGTATTATATGTGTCAATTTGTTTTTGTGCGTGAGTGACGACAAATGTCTTATTTTTATCCGGTATTTTATTGATGAGTTCAGTCGGACGCCACGTGTTGTACCACCACTTCAGTTGGGAGCATTTTACCAAAGATTCTAGAGTAGCGCCCTAAAATCTTTGATTTTACTATGGTAACTATGCGCTCCAATCGGCCATTCTGGGATCGATTGCTCATTGCGCTCTAGTTAAGAAGGCAGATGAGAAGGTTCTTAAGATGTTGGTAAGAAGAGCGTTAAGAAGGCGTCTGGGAAACACTCTTATCTTAACGCTTCCTCTTAACTCATTAAGAAGGTTCTTAACTGGGAAAACCGGCCATTGGCAATACAAAATCCCAATTTTTGCATTTACCCATATAACTAGGTGGCGCTATGCTTTAAGTGAGTGTTTATGGGCTGGGTCGATACGCGGTCATAATTACATGTTAAATATCATAAAGACAGTTTGTGCACAAATGTTAATTTTGCCTGCACAAACTATTCTGGCCGTTTCTGAGTCATTTGGATGTTGATGGGGTGCTGAGTGACCTCAGGTCACCAACCTGTTAAAAGTTAGATGGTTTGTGCAAAAATGCACATGCACAAACGAATCAACATACTTTTATTCATGAAAAGTTCACGGGAGTCCTTGAGCACAAGCCTTCAGCAATGCAGGTTTTGGTGCCAGGCAGGAAAACTGTACACAATGTGTATCTGGTGACATTTGATGTTTATACACTAATATCCCTCATGATGGTGGTTTGGAGGCCGTGGCCCACTACCTAGCGCTACAGGATGATGACCTCCCAACTGAAATGTTATTAGAGATGACAAGGTTTATTTTGAAATCAAATTATTACATCTTCAATAACAGATATTACCTACAGGTCCAAGGGACTAGTATGGGATCCCCATTTGCTCCCAACTATGCCAATTTATTTATGGGACTATGGGAAGAAAGACACATATTCAACAACAATCCTTTCATACATAACATTTCATTTTTTAAACGGTTTATTGATGACATCCTATTGATTTTCACTGGCTCTGAACAGAACTTGGGCCGTTTCAGTAAATACATCAATGACACACATCCCAATTTGAGATTTACAATGGAGTATAGCTCTAATTGAATTCATTTCCTGGATTTAGAAATCACCCTGAATAATAACAAAGTGGAAACCTCTATTTACAGAAAGGAAACTGACAGAAACACCATCCTTCATGCGTCCAGTTTCCATCCAGACCATATAACAAACAATATCCCCTATGGTCAGTTTTTAAGACTTAAGAGAATCTGTAGCAATGAGGATGATTTTTATGTGAAAGGTAATGACATGGCACAGCGATTCAGAGAAAGAGGTTATGATCAAACTGTAATTGACCAGTCTATGGAGAGGGCTTCCCTTAAAAACAGGAGTGAATTGCTAAACCCGTCCCCTAAGAGGTCTGACAGTGTGGTCACTTTTGTCTCTGAGTATTCCACAAGCTCGAAACGGGTGAAGAGAATTATAAATAAACACTGGAAACTCTTGAGGTGCGACCCTAGTCTGAACTACTTACCAGACAAACCAAGATTTTGCTTCAAACGGGGGAAAAATATCAAAGATTTAGTTGTCAGTTCCATGTACCAGGAAGCTCCCAAGACAAACTGGCTTACCAAACAGCTTTGTGGGAATTATAGGTGTGGCAAGTGTGCACACTGTTCCAACACACTAGACACTAAAACATTCACTCACCCTCACACAGGTGAGAAGTTTGACATCAAACAATTTATTAATTGTCTTTCTACCCATGTAGTGTACATGTTAAAATGCCCCTGTGGCCTCATATACATAGGTCAAACAAAGAGAAACCTAAAATTAAGAATATCTGAACACAAAGCATCCATTACAAATGGTAACATGGAGTATGCAATTGCCAGACATTACAAAGATAGAAATCACGGTACAGCCGCAACATTGAGATTCTTGGGAATTGAAAGGGTTATGCCGAATCCAAGAGGGGGGGATCTAATAAAACAACTGCTAAAAAGGGAAGCGTATTGGATCCACAAATTGAACACTGTTGAACCTATTGGATTAAATGAGAAACAGGATTTGAGTGCGTTTTTTGTGAACGATAGCCCGACAGGATTTTTTGCACTTTTTGTATGAATGGTGTTTTATTCTGATGTATTGAATTCGGCATTGTGTTTTGCTGATGGATTTGACTGATATTGTAAAGCATTGAATGCTCGATTGATATGTAGAACTATGGCCTAGCATTGTGATATGGATTTCCTGGATGTAATTGTTGAAATAGTGGTCTGGACTTTTGCATACACCTCGCATGGAACCATTGTTGCGAAGAGACTGGTGTGTTGGAGTGCCCTACCCAGATCATTGGATAATTAAGACTCCGTAACCTGCACGTATTGATTGTGCTGGGTCTACTCCATGCACCTATGGGAATGGGGGTTGGTAGAGACTACATACGAACTGGTAGCAACTAATGAGGTGATTGTGGCACCTGACTTAATACACCTGGGAAATGGGGATTGGTAAAGAGCGAACCTGAAGACGCTATTGGCGAAACGCGTTGTTTGCTCTAAGTAATAAATAAGAAAAATAACAATAAGCAGTGTGCGTTGCTTTCTAAACTTGAAGATTCGATACTTTTATTCATATTTTCAACATATGGGGTGCCAACTTCATACAAGTCTACGTGACCCATTCGTCGTCGCTAGTGGTGTGTCGTTCACAAACAAATCGGTTCTTTTGAACTGTTTCTGGGGAGGAACGTTGTGAACGGTTTTTGGGGTAAGAAGAGGAGGTTGTTGTGCGTGGGGGGGAGTGGGTTGGTCTAGCACCACACAATGCTACTTGGTCTGTAGGAAACACTGTAAATTGTATTTACAAGAGGAAGGTAATATCTGACTGCTTGTGTTTGTTGATAAAATCAAAGCCATGTGAGGTAATATAGAAATGTGATGTGAAGAATCGTGATGCTACAAGATATCGAATCGAATCGCTAACTTTATAATCGTAATCGAATCGAATAGTGAGATAAGTGAAGGTTCACACCTCTACTGTATACTGGTGTTAAGAGTGTTCCAGACCCTTCTTAGAGACCTGCTAAGAAGCATTCTGAGCAACAGGTTTGCTTCTTATGGGAGCCCTAAGATCTTAACTGCATCTGGTAAGTACGTCCAATATTATTAGCAGTGATACCACTAACAACAGTTTAGTATTACTCTATGGTAACAGTATTATTATTATTATTATTATTATTATTACATTTCAGTGTCACTCCAGCTCCTTAAGGATAGATGTGTAGGAGGGTTAAATGTGTTCCCTGAATTTCCCCACTCATGTTGATTTCAGATCTCCTGTTATTTGCATGTATACCGCATATATACAGTAATGTGCAAAAGTTTTAGGCAGGTGTGAAAAACGTCAACTAGAATGCCTTCACAAATTGAAGTGTTTATCATTTATGCTCATCAATTAACAAAATGCAGTGACTGAACAAAAGAGAAACTTAAATCAAATCAATATTTGGTGTGACCACCCTTTGCTTTCAAAAGAGTGTCAATTCTTCTACAGTTTTTGAAGGAACTCGGCTGGTAGCTTGCTCGAAACATCTTGAAGAACTAACCACAGATCTTCTGTGGATGTAGGCTTCCTGACATACACTGTAAAAAGTCATTCGGGGGCATTGTAAATATCACAGTAGCACAATATTAAACTACCTTAAAATCATACTCATATGGGTTCAGTCATCTTCTTCACTCATTTTTTCTAAATGTATATACTATCTTCCACAAGTTCTAAAGAAATTGAGTAGGTCTACTTCTAAAAAATGACAGCGTCAC
The DNA here is from genome assembly GCA_027475355.1 of Coilia nasus. Taxonomy (NCBI): domain Eukaryota; kingdom Metazoa; phylum Chordata; class Actinopteri; order Clupeiformes; family Engraulidae; genus Coilia; species Coilia nasus. The sequence continues at coordinate 34,115,279 of CM050203.1, forward strand.
ATCCTGAGAGATTGCGCCACCCACGTCTCGTATGAGAACTGCACCTGTTCTCAGCTGATTGGAATTTTGGAAAGTCTCAAGCAACAGGAAGTCTCATTCTCTGGTGAGTAGGTAGCTAGCTGTAAGCTAGCAAATCTTGCAAGTCACTTATTCACTCTTCTTAGGGACAGAGTAAACTGTATTTATTATATGAACTCTGAATTTCCTGTTCCATATTAGGTAGCTACCTATGTTTTTGTTTATGTAACCCTAGCGTTGACAACGGATTATTTTAGCATAACGTTAGCTTCAAGACACTCAAGGCACATTGTTTATTTCAAGCACCGTAGGCACTGCTTATGCATGTAGCTGTAGTAGTGGTAGACCATGAAAGCAAACAGAGAAAGGGCGACTTTATCAAGGCTTTGGTCAGCTGAAACCACTTTTAATGTGTTTTATCAAACAAAGTACATTGACAAGGCTACTAAATGCATTATGACCAAATGAGATTGTGTAATACTTTGAGGGAACCAGTCATTGTAAGTGTGCTTGGTAGCAATATGCAAATTTCCTAATTCCAACACATAATTGTTACATTAAAGGCCACCACACACCAGCTGCGATGCCACAGCGATTTTTGTCGTAATGGAATAGAATCTATTGAAGTGAATGAAGAAGCACACACCGCCAGTGGAACGACAGAGCGACCGTCGCAGTCACTTTCCTACCCTTGCGATTTTTCTGAGCGATTTTTCACACGTCATAATAGAAAACTGTTGTCTGACATGGGATGCTGGAAAAAAGCAGACTGTGTAATAAATGTAAAGTATTAATAAAATACAATAAAAGTATTAAACGTTGGCCGTGTTATAAACTACTGCAGAAAGCTTTGTTATTGTTGTCCACCTAGCATCCGTTCTTCTCCCAAACGAACCAAGGCTAAATAATTGATATTGCATACTTTATACTGCTTGGGAAACGCATTTAAAAGAAATCACCATGTGTACAATTGACTATGTAGACCTTAAATATGTTGTTTTTAAAAAGGTTACTGTGTTAGAATATTCTCACGAGATGGGTGCACGCTCGCTAAAGTAATATTCCAACATTTACCGTTTATTTTGTCTGATGTTATGGAGGAGCAACTGATATCGGTCATTGAGGGGTTTCCTGAGCTTTATAATTTTCAAGACCCCAACTATAAAGACCTCTACAAGAAGGAGAAGGCATGGAGAGACGTGACTGAGGCTGTGAATTCAACTGGTATGTTAACTTAATTACTTAACCTATGACTAGCATGTCGACGCGACTTCACCGGAGAATTCCATCGTAGAACACGACGGTCGCATCGCAGCTAGTGTGTGGTGGCCTTAAGTCATATTTTAGACCATCTGTCATCTTGTCTTGTCAAATTGTGGTCATTTGTGGTGTTGTATAGTGAAAAGTTTTTTATGTTCTAAGTTCTTATGCATGGGCATATATCTCTGAATCTGATGTCCCTGGTGCTTTCAAAACAGACCAAAACGGGCTGGTGCTACCTGTGCAGACACATTTAAATTTTATCGACATAGCCGTTAGGAATTGACCCATGAAGACCCTTTAGACAATTCTAAAACAATTATGTGTAAGGCTTTCGCTAGATGTAGGCTATCAAGCAGGGCAACTGGGCTGACCAATCAGTGACATTGCCATGAGGCAATCACTGACATCAGGCAAGACATCTGTCCCAATCAGGGGGTCATGATTTGGCCGGGCAGCTTCAGCTGATTAGCAAGGTACTTCCTCGTTGCCATTTTCCAGGAATTTTATCATATCCACACCCCAATTTCCTCTATTCGGATTGGTGTGTGCTCGACTCTGAGGGTGTCCCTGAGCTATGTCATCATCCATTTTTGAACATCCAATGCCCTTCCTCCATATAACTTTTTGCTCTACCTCATGTCAATCAGTAACGTGGCACTTAATTGGCTAAATAAAATAGGGGTGGAAATGAGACCCATGAAACTCCATTTTGAACCTCAAAAAATGTACTCAAGTTTGGCTAAGTTCACTAGCCCAGAATTTTCTATTTAAATGAATGGGGTTGGGACTTCCTCATTTTCTTAATGGGAGACCACTAGTATTGTGCGTTATGCATCAGTTTGGATACTCTGGATAAAAATCAGTATTTTCCCGCTAGCTGTAGGTATTTTATACTAGTTTGGCTTTGCAACCGATTACCTCCATCTGAGATTGAGTTTGGTCTGGACACCGACCTCTATGAAGTGGGGTAAATGAATGTATGTAGATCAAAATGCAGCTCTAGGTTGTTTCTTGATTATCAGTGGCGTATCCAGAACATTTTTACTGGGGTGGCCAAGATGACACACAAATATAGTCTGAGGTGGCCATGGAATTATATACACATAGAAATTTTGTATTTCTTAGACACAATTTCCTGCATTTTAACCAAATATGAAGAGCCACTATCTGCTTTAAAAAAAAAAAAACTTTTACGAAAGACTAAAAACTAATAACAATTTTAAAAAACAGGTGTTATATTTTAATGAGATTCATCCTGGGACAAGCAGAGCCTATCCTGCCTGCCCTAAGAGCACATCTGTGATATACAGTATATAGAGTGAGACTAATAAGTATTTGATCCCTTGCTGATTTTGTTTTTCATCCTCAATGGAATACAAATCAATTAAAATATATTCTTCAAAGTTATTTTCTGGATTTCTTTTTTGATATTCTGTCTCTCCATATTAGAATACACCTACCATTAAAATTGTAGAGCATGTCTTTATTAGTGGGTAAACCAACAAAGTCAGCAAGGGATCAATTATTAGAAGGGTAGTAACTCATTCTATAATCAGTTGTTATCTGTGTCGTGTTTGTGTAATAAAAACAGATACTCAAGGAGCTGTAGTTAGTGTACATTTATTGTTGAAACTAGTCAGGATGATTCCCTGGCAACTTTCAAATTCCTGGCTGAAATTATTACAGGTTTTTTTTTTTTTTTTTTTTTTTTACAATTGTTTACACACTAAAATAAAAAAAAATAAAAAAACACACACAGTTAACCAATCATAACACCCAAGAAGCAAAACACCTGTACAATTTTTTACAGTAAACTAACAAAGTATGAGAGAGTACACAACAACTTCAAGTCATTCATGAATGACTTCTGAACCTGACATACCATGCTTAGTAGGTGGAGTTCCAGACAATACTGGTTCACAGTCAGTCTCCTCCTCCTCCTCCAAGTGTGGCTGGTGAACTGTGGGAATACAAGGATGGTTTAATAACAGATAAATAGACAGACAGACAGACAGGCAGGCGCGTGCACACACACATACATACAAATCTTAAGTTATTCATCATCTTCTGTCAGCTGTTTAAATTGTGTGTGTAGTACTTCAGACAGATGTAACTGTAATTCAAACTTTCCATACATAACCTACCATCTTGTATTGGGAGAGTGGACTGCTCATCATCACTATGCTGCATTGTGTGGGCCTCTGCACTGCTGCTGGTAGAAGCTGTAGCTGACTCTGAGTCTTTTCTTTTTTTTAGAAAGAAGCTCTGAATGTCTTTTGTTCTCTTCATATTCTCTTAATATCCCTGCATAAAATGTAATTCAATCACTCAATCATGCAACCAATCAGTCATTCAGGGATCAGGGATCATTGTCGAATTGATTTTAAAATCAGTGTAAAAATTTAAGGTGTTCTTGTGGTTCTGGGACCCCTTAGATACCAACTTTGACTTCAATGAATCACCAACAATGTTATAATTCCAAATGAGTCGCCGTCGGTCTGCAAGACAATATTACTGCTGTGGACAGTGTCAGATTCTAAAGCCGTGGCATTATGGTTTTAACAAATAAATGACATGACGTGAATTTGTATTATGAACGCACTCACTGCTGTATCATGAGTTTGTGTGCATGACGATTTATTTTCTTTACGTTTGAACAACAGGATTAAAGGACAACTTCGGTGTAAAATGAAAATTTGCCTGTAAAACATCATCCCGAGTTGGTATGTGTACCGAGGAGCAAAAATTATTCAGCCCGCTGCATTCAGAGTTAAACTATTTTTTATCGTTTGCCCCAGAAGGCTAACAATGGAAGTGGTAGGTGCCCTTAGACGAAGCACGACGACAAAGCTAGGAGAAGTAGTGCAATTTAATTCCGTGAAACTGGAGGGATTTCATCTGTTCGTGACAATATCCAGTCATTGTGCCCATTTAACAGAGCCATGGTCCCAGCAACGGCACCTAATCCACCAAAAAGGCTACATCTGAAGAGAGGTGCCATTCGGAAACCTGTGCGACTTGGTGGAGATGTATGTCCAACAACAAAGTCAAGAGAGAACTGCAGCCATGGCGACAACAATCGGGAGATATTTCACAGGTTACCCATGCTTGATAAGGACACTTTGCAGCAGTAACTGGTCTTGCAAATCGTCGTGAAGACGCGCCCACAGGCTGAAACAGATTATCGTGTCTGTAGCGCATTTCAACCAAGATGATTACATTGTCCCAGCAACGGCACCTAACCCACAAAAAAGGCTACATCTACACCATACTCGCTACTGGCAAAAAATGTATCGCCTCAGGCCCTATCCCATCTGCTTGCTTCTCAGACATGCAGTTCTCTCGTATCCGCCAGCTCCACGCGTGGCTGGTGGGGTACTGCAGTCGCGAGAGGGTCCCTTTCGTGGACAACTTCGGGAGCTTCTGGAGAAGACGCAGCCTGTTCGCCCGAGACGGACGACACCTGAACAGGGCTGGGGCGAGCCTGCTAGCTAGCAACCTGGAGCTAGCTCTGGAAGCCCATCACACGCCACGCTGACAAGTAAGCTCCAAGCCAGCACATCTGAATAGCAACTTAGTCCGAGATAATGACATATCTTTCCCCCTTACCACCAGTGCTCGGAATACAGTGTGCTTGGCTCAGTCAGATAATCTGCTCCACAAAATTCCTTCCCTTATAACCCACCATAGGAAACGTAAGCATAAAACCACAGGCTGCATACCTAACAATCTAATTAATATCCAGCTCGGGCGCTGGGTAAATAAAACTAAAACCGTCATAAATGCTGCTGTCCTTAATGTAAGGTCCCTCACCAACAAGAGTTTCTTTATAAATGATTACATCTCGGAAAAATAAACTACATGTTCCTTGTGGAGACCTGGTTAAAAGAAGAAGGGGCTGCCACCCTTATTGAAACCTGTCCCCCTAACTATAAATTCTATCAATCGATAAGAGACAATAAAAGAGGTGGCGGTATAGCTGTCATCTTCTCCGATAAACTCAGCTGTAACGAGATAAATTTAGGCACCTTCACGTCATTTGAGTACCTAGCGATTAAAGTTAAAACCGATCACAGCTTACTCCTTATCACGCTATACAGACCGCCAAAAAGTTCACCAACCTTTTTATCTGACTTCTCCACCCTCGTGTCAGCGGTACTTACAAACTACGACAGAATAATTATCACGGGAGATTTTAACATTCATGTTAATAAAAGCGGTGACTCAAATGGCAAAGACCTGCTAAACACCTTGGATGGTTTTGGGCTATCAGTACGTAACAGAAGCCACCCATCAACTAGGAAACACGCTCGACCTAGTAGGGGAGACCGGGGCTGGTTCGATCAGGGGCAGGTTCGATCATTGTTCATTGCCGCTCCACTAGGGGGTGCTAAGACACCATTTCAACATTGAAATGATCCCCATTTGACACAGAACAAGACAACGTACATGAGAGGTTTCAAACTGAAAAGCTCTTAAGGTAAATGCAACTTTTATGTTTTAAGATGTAATTTCATAGATTTTACACCTTTCACTCAGTGAGTCCCAGAAAAGTGATAGTTAGTGATTAATGGGAATAATACATTTTAACTGATAGTCAAGGGATTCAGGTATAATTTAAAATTCATTTTGAGGCCCTCAGATGAATAATGTTAGCAGGCTAACAGCTTTTGTGAAAAAAATCTGGCCTCAATGTGCCGGGGCAGGTTCGATCACTGGGTCCGGGGCCAGTTCGATCGCTACTACAATTAGCACATATTTGATCCAAACTGAGTTACAGAACAGGATAAACTGTAATCTAACATGTGTGGTTTACACATAGTGCAACAATATCCAAGAATACTACAAAAATAAATCACAGAAATATAAAAAGTATGGAAAATAAAGAATATATATTAGTATTTAGTGTAGCTAGGCTAGGCTAACTGAGCTAGCATAGCTAGCCTAGGCTAGGTTATTTCTCCATTGGAGAATAATCTGCAATTATATACAAATACAATTGCAATTATATACAAAAATGTATACAATTTACATGGAAATGTTCATTGTTACTCACAAATGGCATACTGTGTCAATATTACTTCAATATATTCTATGAGAGAGAGAGAGAGAGAGAGAGAGAGAGAATAGGCCTAAGGTTATAACGTTAAATATTTGTATTCTTTCTGTAGGCTATTTTTTCAGCAAATCACCATGGTCAGGAATTATGTGAGGAAAACAGCAAGGGGGTTGACCCCAAGGGAGGTTATAATAGCGGCTGCAAGGCAAGTGAGGCAGGGAGGCAAAATAAGAAAAGTAGCAGAAACCCACTCGATCCCGTACTCAACTCTTCACAAATATGTGAACACCATCAGTGTGGAAAATGAAGAGGTGGTGTCAATTGGATACATAAAAAACAAGCAGGTAATCCCCACTGAGATTGAGAAGCAGTTGGTGGACTATGTTACCAAGTCCGCTGACATCTACTTTGGCCTACCACCAACTGAAGTGAGGAAGTTGGCCTATGAGGTGTGTATGGCTAACAACATCTCTGTCCCTGAAAAATGGGTTACGCAGCAGCGGGCAGGTGAGGATTGGTTCAGCTCCTTTATGAAGAGGCATCCCAACCTCTCCATTCGGAAGCCAGAGGCGACCAGTTTGGCGAGGCAGATGTCCTTCAACAGGGCAAATGTGCAGGCATTCTACGACAACTTGGAAACCGTCTTCAGAAGGCACCAATTCCAGGCAGGTGATGTCTGGAACATGGACGAGACTGGGATCACCACAGTGCACAGGCCGGAGCGTATTGTGGCCAGGCGAGGGTTCAAGCAGGTTGGTAGTGTGACCTCTGGAGAACGAGGGACTCTGGTAACTTTAGCATGTGCAGTCTCAGTGACCGGCAACATACTTCCCCCTTTTTTCATCTTCCCCCGCGTCCATTTCAGAGAGCACTTTATTTCTGGAGGCCCAGTAGGCTGCAAAGGGGCAGCAAACCAATCTGGATGGATGAAAGAAGAGCATTTCCTCCAATTCTTACAACATTTTGTTGCCAATGTGAAGCCCTCCGTAGACAAGCCTTGTCTTTTGCTATTGGACAACCATGAATCACACTTGTCCGTGGCCGGCCTGGATTTCGCAAAGGAGAATGGTATTACAATGCTCTCCTTCCCACCACATTGTTCCCACCGTTTACAGCCCCTTGACCTATCTGTGTATGGGCCTTTGAAAAAACACGTCAACACAGCCTGCAATGCCTGGATGGTTAACAATCCAGGCAAGCCCATGTGCATCTATGACATTCCAGGCATCGTTAAAGCAGCCTTGCCGTTGGCTGCAACATTGTCAAACATTCAGGCAGGATTCTGTAAGGCGGGGATTTATCCATTTAACAGGGATGTTTTTACAGATGAACACTTCAACCCCTCATCAGTGACAGATCGTGCAATGCCTGATGGTTCTGTCTCTCTTCCTGCTGCCACCACGCCTGCCTGCCACCTACCTGGGCCTGCTGCCACCACGCCTGCCTGCCACCTACCTGAGCCTGCTGCCACCACGCCTGCCTGCCACCTACCTGGGCCTGCTGCCACCACGCCTGCCTGCCACCTACCTGAGCCTGCTGCCACCATGCCTGCCTGCCACCTACCTGAGCCTGCTGCCACCACGCCGTCAGTGCTGCCTGGGCCTACTGCCATGTCCACATTCCACTTGCCTGCACACGCTGCCATGTCCACGTTCCACTTGCCTGCACATGCTGTCAAGGCCACATTCCACTTGCCTGGACATGCTACTACCACTTCCTCCACTGCCACCAGGCCCACCACCCACCTACCAGTGCCTACAGTCTCCGCCTTGTCCGTACTTCTTCAGCCCGTTGCCTCCACTTCATCAGACTTCCTGTCTGAGCCTACCGCTTCCACTTCCTCATCTGTTGCTCCTCACCGGTTCAGCCCTGAAGATGTCCGGCCCTATCCCAAGGCTCCACCAAGGAAGAATCAAGGAGTCAATAAAAGGAGGAGGAAGACTGCAATTTTAACTGATACCCCTGTCAAGAGAGAGCTGGAAAATCGCAAGGCAGAAGCGAAGAAGACATTATTCAAGAAAGCCCCACAGAAAGCCCAGCAGAAAGCCCCAGTGAAAAAGGCATCCAAAGCAGCAAAACCAAAGAGATGCAGAGAGAGAGACTCCTCTGAGTCTGAAGATGAGGAATTTTGCCTTGTTTGCCTTGAATTGTATAAACATAGCCGGCCAAGGGAGGTTTGGGTGCAGTGTGTGTTTTGCAAAAACTGGGCACATGAGCTGTGCACTGCAGGCAACGCAGTGTATGTCTGTCAGAACTGTGAGGATTAAATACGAATGTATGAATTCCATTACACTGCCTATGTCCATTCTCTTCAGTCATTTTTAATGTGTAATTACTTACTTGAAGATTAAATATGAATATACGAATTCCATGTCTATGTCTATTCATTCTCTTAAGTCGTGTTTTTTAATTTGTAATTACTTATTTTTAAAATTATGGTTAAACAATACTTTTTTTATTATTTTATATGCATTCTAGCTCTTTCATTAATTAAAGAACCTGATACATACATATTTCCATTCATTTATTGAGTAAACTGCTGGTTATTTAACATATTATTTAGATACAGTGAACAAAGTATAGTTGATCGAACCAGCCCCAGCTGCTGATCGAACCTGCCCCGGGGTGGGGCAGGTTCGATCAAATGGCCAACGTCAACTTTTTTGTGTATAACTCAAAACAGGGACAACATTGCAAACATTTTATACACGTGTCTTATACACAACAAATGGGTCTTTCATTTAAGCACACTTTCATGACTACAATGCATTGTACGGCAGAGAAAAATGTCCGAGAGTGAAAATTGATCGAACCAGCCCCGGTCTCCCCTAATATCGCAACCCGCAAATATTAACAACATTTCCGTATCGGATATAGCCATCTCCGACCATTACTGCGTCTTATTTGAATTCTCATTTACTATACATAGCAATAGAGAGACCGGTGCAACCCACAAACGATGCATAAATGAATCAGCGCAACAAAAAATCACCGAACTTATTAGCTCCAGCGACCTCCTCAATGGCCACAAATCGCTCGATGAAATGGTGGCTGGCTTTAATAGCAACCTAAAGGAAATTTTAGACGAAGTTGCTCCTTTAAAAACAAAACACAGCTCACGAGTTAAAACCTCACCATGGATAAATGAGTCAGTAAGAGAGAAAAAAAGGCAATGTAGAGCAGCAGAACAAGTATGGAGAAAATCTAAATTAGAAGTCAATCGTATAATCCTTAAAGAACATATTATCACCTATAACAATACAATACGCACAGAAAGAAAGAACTATTTATCAAAAATTATCACAGACCATCACAACAACACACGAGTATTATTCTCTACAATTGAAAAAGTACTAAATCCTGCGCCAGTCTGTGATATGCTTAGTCTAGCCACCACTCCAAAATGCGAAGAGTTTGCAGAATTCTTCACAAACAAAATACTCGCTATTAGAGCAGAAATCATTCGAGACCCTAACTACCTACAAGATGCCCCTATTAAGGAACCACCGACCCTACAGACTTTTAGCGCCATTACGGAAGACGATCTCTATAAACTTATTAAACATAGCAAGCGGTCAACATGCAGCCTTGACCCTATTCCCACTTTTCTCATGAAAAATAATTTTAATTATATCTCCACACCCCTATTACAGATCATTAACACCTCCATTCTCACAGGTATTTTCCCAAGCGCCTTTAAAACTGCTGTAGTGAAGCCATTGCTAAAGAAACCAAATTTAGACTATAACACACTAAACAACTATAGACCAATCTCCAACCTCCCATTTATAAGCAAAATACTCGAAAAGGCTGTCTTCTTACAGCTCAACCAATTCCTTAATGAAAACGACATCCTAGAAAAATTCCAATCAGGCTTTAGAGCAAATCATAGCACAGAGACTGCTCTAACCAAAATAGTAAACGACCTCAGACTCAGTACAGCCACAAACAAAGTCTCTGCCCTAGTCCTCTTGGACCTAAGTGCCGCCTTTGACACAATTGATCACAACATACTACTACATCGTCTCAAAACTTGGGTGGGCCTCTCAGGCCATGTACTAAAATGGCTTGAGTCATACATCACCGGAAGACAATTCTATATTAGTTTAGGAGATCATATATCTAAAAATCACGACGTACCCTTCGGTGTTGCTCAAGGCAGCTGCCTTGGCCCTCTGCTTTTCTCATTATACATGCTACCGCTGGGCAACATTATCAAAAAACATAATATAGACTTTCATAGTTATGCCGATGATACACAACTTTATATCTCAGTTGAGCCAAACAAAACCACAGCTCTACAGTCTTTAACCTCCTGTTTGTCAGCTGTCACGCATTGGATGAGCAATAACTTTCTAAAGTTAAACGAAAACAAAACTGAACTGCTACTTATCGGCCCTAAAGACAAACGGGAAGCTCTCCTCCCCAGTCTAGGCAACCTAAACCAATATGTCAGAGAACAGGTAACTAGCCTAGGTGTCATCCTTGACTCTGACCTAAGCCTTAAGCCACACATCAACAAAGTGACTAAAACAGCATACTTCCATCTAAGAAATATAGCAAAAGTTCGCCCCTTCTTGACCAAGCCAGACGCTGAAAAACTTGTTCACGCATTTATTACAAGTAGATTAGACTACTGCAATGCCTTGTTTACAGGCCTCCCAAAAAAATCAATTGAAAAACTACAGCTTATTCAAAACTCGGCTGCAAGATTACTAACAAAAACAAGAAAGATGGAACATATTACTCCTGTACTGGCTGAACTACACTGGCTACCTGTATCCTATAGAATTGACTTCAAAGTACTACTACTGGTATTTAAAGCTGTAAATGGCCTTGCCCCATGCTATATTGCTGACGCATTAACCTCTTATACCCCTGCACGAGCCCTTAGATCCGCTAATGCCGGTCTCCTGAGGATTCCAGACGCACCACCCAAAAGGATCGGGGAATCGGCCTTTTCATACTACGCCCCAAAGAGATGGAATGCCCTACCACGGCACATCAGAGAAGCAGAATCCATCGACATCTTCAAGCGACAACTAAAGACCTACCTATTCAACCAAGCCTACACCTAACTACTCAGTCACCGACTTCCCGTTACCAGCCCCGGCAGATGGGCTACCCTGGGAGACGTGGTTCTGCCTGAGGTTTCTTCCTAGAAAAACAGGGAGTTTTACTCACTGATTCCTGAGGTTTCTTCCTGAATTCACGCAAATCAAACAAACAGGGAGTTTTTCCTCACCCCTGTTGCTCCCTGGGGACACTAACAACCGACTGCGCCTAAATGAACTTTCCTCGTGTAGTGCCCCTGGCCCGCAAAGACTGCCGACCTATGTTCACATAAGAGCCCACATTAACAGAGCGTTGCATAGCTCTAACGCCACTGGACTACAAAGATTGCTGACTAGGGCCTACAAGGACTGCCTACCTGTGTTCATGCAAGAGTCAGTCTGCTTCTGTATTTATCTGCTCTGACATCACTGAACCGCAAGAAATGTTGTCTTGCAACAACCCTGCCAAACTGTAAAGCACTTTGAGTTGCATATTGCATGTATGAACTGTGCTATACAAGTAAAGTTTTATTATTATTATTATTATTATTATTATTATCTGAAGAGGGGTCATTCGGAGATCTGGTGGAGATGTATGTCCAACAAGAAAGTCAAGAGAGAGCTGCAGCCATGGCAAAAGTCCATTTGCAACGACTTGTTGGTGACGATATCCTGCCATTTTGTACAAGAGACTGAAGAGGCCCATTCAAGTGTCGTTTCACTTAGGACTGAGTCTCGCGTGCTGTTGTTGACGGAAGTCGTGCTGTGCACGTGAACAGGGATAACACGATTTGGAAGACCAGCTTCTGCTGCAAAGTGTCCTTATCACGCATGGGTAACCTGTGAAATATCTCCCGATTGTTGTCGCCATGGCTGCAGTTCTCTCTTGACTTTGTTGTTGGACATACATCTCCACCAAGTCGCACAGGTTTCCGAATGGCACCTCTCTTCAGATGTAGCCTTTTTGGTGGATTAGGTGCCGTTGCTGGGACCATGGCTCTGTTAAATGGGCACAATGACTGGATATTGTCACGAACAGATGAAATCCCTCCAGTTTCACGGAATTAAATTGCACTACTTCTCCTCCTATTCTGACCGCTGGTCCTTGTTCGACAATCGGCTATGTGGACGTCCAACATAGCGGCGACGAGAAACTACAGCAAGGTACTGCCTATCAAACCTGTTTTATTAATAGACGTTGTGTACACTTACAAAGTTCTCAGTGCCTCGTTTTTAATGTCAGGGCCTTTGTTGTACTACCGATAGAGTGTGGAGTTTGTTCGAGCTGTTTTAATGGTTTAAAAATAGCTTTGTCGTCGTGCTTCGTCTAAGGGCACCTACCACTTCCATTGTTAGCCTTCTGGGGCAAACGATAAAAAATAGTTTAACTCTGAATGCAGCGGGCTGAATAATTTTTGCTCCTCGGTACACATACCAACTCGGGATGATGTTTTAACAGGCAAATTTTCATTTTACACCGAAGTTGTCCTTTAAGACATATTGATACATTTGTGGTCAGATATGTACAGCAAGTTTAGCTATGAGTGGAGTCACACTCTGAAGTAGACTAGCGCTGTGGGTTACTACAGGGAGCTGAGGTGATCTGGACTTAAATGATTTACTCCAACTTTACTTAATTTCTACTTCTTCAAATGGGTTGAAGAAACGGACAAGAATCTCCTCACTGTCAAAGTCACCACAACTTCAGAGTCCAGCTTACTTCAAGCAGTAGTTCACTTCATGTGCTAGGTTTCGAGATACAGGCTCTACTACTGCAGTCTGTATCGTACTCGTGAAAGTAGCTAATGGGCTACTACCCTTTCGAGAAATGTATGCTACTCCTGTCCTGAACGGTTTCATATTCAATTTATCCTGTTAACAACACAGGGTTCCCACTCTTTTTCACTGACAAAATTTCAAAACTTTTCCATGACCTTTTTTTGACCTGAAGTGTTTTTCCACGACTTTACAGGACCATATGTATGTAAACTTTTTGCATGCTTTTACGGCTAAAGATGAAATGTTAAGCATTTCCACTCACCCTATGATGATATAGTTTTTAGCCATTAAAAAATACTGTTAAAGCATTTACTGAAGTTGTCATTAAACCACATACCTCACAGTGTATTTTCATAGCACAACTAGAGCATGCCATTGAAACTATATTTAAATTGATTTAACATGTCAAACGGCAGATTAACACTCTTACACATGCAACTCGTGTACACAAACACTTTATTCATGAAAGCAATCCCCTCTTTATACTGGAGGACTATATTCAGCACTTTGTCACAAATCACAACATCCACCTGGTTAGCAGCAGTCAATGTACGTAGGATACTTTGCATTTTCTCTGCATTTTCTCTTTGTAGCCATCATCTTGGGATCCAGGCACTGCATGTTTCTTACCAGTAGGTGCTGTACTGGTGCCTTGTGCAGAAGTTTCCCCAAAAGTTCTATGAGGAAAGTCTTGGTCTCCATTCGAACATCAAGAACCTGCCTCTCTGTGACCTTGCCAGAACCTCTGAGCTGTCTGATTAATGTCTCTCCCTGGAATCCAATGTCAATTTTGGAAGCCTCCTTGTGGAGGGATGGATTGTTGATGCTGATCTGCAGAAGCTTCTGCATTGTAGTAGCCTCTTTCAGCACGATGTCCTTCATGAACCTCTCCATCAGCCCTTATGAAAGAGAAAGAGAAGAAATAGTTTAATATAGTTGACAAAATCTAACAAATTATTATACAGTCTAGCCTAAATGTAACTGCTAAGTGATGCAAACTAACTAAATTAACTTGGACATTTATAGCGTAAATATGAACTGATGGCTGTGTGTGTGTGTACCATCACATCCTAGAGTTGGACACACACACACACTATATATATACACCACACACACACAGATAATCCAGTAAAAACAAACAAAAAAATATTTCATACAGTGACATTAGCTAAAACGTCATTCACTTATATACTGTAGACTACAAGCTTTTATTTATAAACAATGTTTTACACCAGGTTATTAGCCCAGTCAACTATTATGAGCCAAGCTATAATTTGAGGAAAAGACTGTATGTAAACTGTAGCCTACTATAGCTAAAAATGCCATTATTTATGTTATTATTATAATTTTTTTATTATTATTAATATTACAGCTTTATAATTAGGCCTATATCAAAACCATGGGGTCACGATTCCACCCATTACAAAAGGTAGACTAAATTTAAAGCCTAAGAAGACATACATTTGATTAGTGTGTACATGTCTCCAGTCACGAAGGGGAGCATAGATGCATCTGTCTGTCCGTCATGAATGGAGTGACCTGTTTGGCAATGCTGGAAAATATCGCCACATGCACGGGGAACAGGTTGTTTGAAGCTTGTTTTTTCACTTCTTCGTAGGACTTGCATTTTGGTTCTGTGATGACCCGTCCCTTGGCCGCCTCCACGTAGTGCAGCATATCTGGTAAAATGGAAAGAGCCCTGTCGCATACACCCACGTTTTCAATCCACCGGTGTTGGCAGAATTTGAACGTGAATGTGTTGCTGCCGGTCACTTTCGTGAAATCCTCACGACGGGAGGGACTGTCCTTGAACAGCCAGTACATGCTGTTCAGAGTGTGGTCTACATCCCATCCGGTGGCCTTGGCTCCACGACGAAATGCGTTGTGCATGATATGTAATCCGCATGAGCCGATGTTCAGAAGAGATCGGTTGATGGAAGCAAGCGACTCATTCTGCAGCAGGTCGAAGATTTTCCAATTGACGTTAGGGCCGTCCATTGACACCTGAACAAGATTATGCAGTCCCATGTCAGTTAGCACACCACTCAATTTGTCGACCACATCTCTAGCTGTAGCTTGCCCAAAGAATTCTGAGCCGAGGTACCTGGTTTGGACCGTTCCACAGTCCCAGATCCGAACATGTAAATCCAGTTGTTTTCTCTGTAGCTCACGGTTCAGAGACTCGTCGAACAAAACACAGTAGAATAGAATAGAATAGAATAGAATGCCTTTATTGTCATTATACAAGTATAATGAGATTACAACCTTCCCCATAATGTGCACACATAAATAAACAAGGAGAGATATGTACATGAATGTATGTGAATGTATATGAAACTACTATAAAAACTGCTAAGTACAAGAATTAAGTACAAGAATTAACATAGACTGTACAATAACTAATATGAGCTACTGTCTGTAAAAAGTTGCATAGACAGTGCATAGACTTGTGCAAAGCCTGGAGGTAAACAGGCACATATCAGGAGCAGGTATGACAATAAAGTGACTGGTGTGACTGACAGCATAAATAGATGGAGGTATCAAGGCATTTTCACCCACCTATTCCAATATGTGCAGTAGGCAGCTAAAGAAACAGATGGACTGTCTTGATATTATAGTGCAATTGATAATTAACAGATAACAGTAAAACAGATAGAGTGCAGATAGCAGTAACATAATGGTGCAAATGATTACAGTGATAATATAAAATAAATAAATTATAATTACAGTACACAGAGCGATGCCTGTCAGGTTGGCTGTCTTAGAACGTAGTGCAGTGTTACAGTGTTATGTTCAGCAAGTCAGTTCCTCAGTGTAGGTTGGAGTTGAGTATGGTGACTGCCCTTGGGAAGAAGCTGTCTCTGAGTCTGTTTGTTTTGGCTGGTATGGCCCTGTAGCGTCTGCCAGAGGGCAGCAGGTTGAAGAGGTGGTAGCCAGGATGTGTGTAGTCCTTGATGATGCTTCTGGCTCTGCCAAGGCACCGGGAGTTGTAGATGGTGGTCAGGGGAGGTAGGGGGCAACCGATGATCTTTTGCGCAGTGTTGGTTACCCTCTGCAGTCTTTTCCTGTCAGCTTCTGTGCAGTTTGAGTGCCACACTGACACAGCGTAGGTCAGCAGGCTCTCGATCGCTGTTCGGTAAAAGGTCACCAGCAGGTTTGTGTTGAGTTGCTCCTTCCTGAGCACTCTCAGGAAGTGAAGTCGCTGCTGTGCCTTTTTGACCAGTGCAGTGGTGTTAGCTGACCAGGACAGGTCGGCAGAGATGTGGACCCCTAGGAATTTGAAGGTCTCCACTCTTTCCACACTCTCGTTGATGTACAGGGGGGCAGGGGCGACCAGTATCCAGACTGTCTAGAAATATCCCGGAGCAAGTGAGATTTGAAGTACGGTACCAACCCAAATGTACTAAGGTAGGCTACCTTGGTGCCACCACAGGTGAATTTTCTGGCTATGTCACTGTCCGGGAACATCTTCGAGAACAGTGGCCCGATCTCATTGCACGAGTTGAACGAGTAATGGGATGTCGCCACCTTCAAAGCCCACATCACTTCAGCATGAGATGCTGCCGTTGCGAGAGGAGCTGGTGTAAAGTTTAACGTCGTCTGCGAAGTCGATGGTCCAGGTCGCGAAGGTCCACTTGCTTGTTGTGCTACCCGTGTTCCGAAAAAGCTAACGACCGAGTTAGCAAAATGATTTGCTTCATTCATCCCACGTTTTAATCGACCCGGCTGTCCTCTATACTTAAAATCTATTTTCTAATAATATTATGACAGAAACTGAGAATTTGAGTTTAAAATAGCCATCATATTGGATTTTTTTGGCCTTCAATAAACTTGTCATGCCACATTACACATTATTTGATGCCCAGACTATCACAATATGTCCGGCCATCAAATGTTTACATTGAAAACCTTCATTTTTCTATTTACTGTGGTGGCCATCTTGAAAAATGGCCACCATCTTGGATTTTCAGGTGGATAACAGGCTTTTCTGATGAAGGCGGTCCTACTCATTGTGCACTGTTATCCATTGTATTTGATTTTGATGGGCATCACAAAACAGAATATAATACGAAAAAGTGTTGCAATTCGCAGCCCCTCAAAACATTCTGTGACGTCACATTGGGGAGACAGCTGTCGGTACTCCAAATGTTGCCTTCCGGTGAGGGTATTGACTTTTAGGAAACGGAAATATGTCAGGGGTCCTTTCTGAAATGTATGAAGTGTCGCGCTAAATGGGATGACGATTGCTGTGGATTATTGAAAATCCAGCACCACGAACAAATATAAATGTAAGTATCTGTCTTATAACTAAAGTTTAAAAACCATTATTGGAATGTTAGTGATGTGTTTTTCATACACGTATGTAATAATTGTTTGCTATTGTGGTGTAACGAAATAAATCGCCGTAGTGTTAGCTAACTAGCTGCTTAGCAAGCTATATTCCTCCAATCACTTGTATAGGTCGTCAGATAGTATTTAGCATTTGCTGTCGTAACTTTATTAATTATGCACTTTTTTCATCAAATAATTTGACAGATAATCATGTATTAATTGTGTATTATTTAAGCACTTTCTGCACATAGGTTTAAGTTCTTCGCCATGTTTAGATGAGACGCATAGTGTATTATAAATTGAGTAGGCGATTTGTTGTAACTCAGCTTTTATCAGCTCTTGTAGAAGTATTTGTGAAGTAATGGCTTAAGAAATGAAGAAAAGGCACCACAGTGTTGTGTTATATCATGTTGAGGCGTATAACAACGTGTCAATACATTCTTTTTTACTTCTTTTCTTTCAACCATGCCGGCGGAACGTCAAAATCCAGCATACAACTGTGTTGCTGCTGTTTCCAGCAATGGACGAGATATCGTTGCTGCTGTTTCCAGCGATGGACGAGATATCAGGTAAAACATTTGTTTCTTTTGTCAACGAGTAGCTTCGTAGTCCAACTACGCGTTTAGTAATGTGAGTGGAAGTCACCCAAGCCATAGATAACTAGCTAAGAAGATGATGCCTTCACATGCTCTGCGACATTTGCATTTCTTGATCTCTGAAACTGTAAGTGCTAAAATGCATGTGGGCATTTGACGATGCATTAATGTTCTGAATCCTTTTATATGCGTTAATGCATTAATTAATTAAATCGTGCATTAACATCTAACTGCGTTTGTTCACGTGTAGCAGAATTAGATATGCCCTCCCAATTTTTTTTTTTATGTCAGGTTCGTGTTCTCTGTAAAACTACACCTTTGGGTACATGTTTGCATTTTAAGGGTTACAGTAAGGATTGTGGTTTGGTTGTGGCATGGGTCGTTCCCACGGTCGCGTCCCTCCTCTATAAGTTTAGAGGTTTTTTTTTTGCTTGCTCATCTTCGGTGTACAGCATCCGGTTTTCCCACGCTGGGACTTAACCTTCATGTTGCCCCTTGATCTGCCTCTTTTGCAAATGTCCGGAGGCAGAGGTATGTGGTGTCTTCTTACTATGCATTGTTTTTGTTTTGTTGTTTTGTTTATTTGCTACTACCAGACTTGTTTAAGAGGTGTAGATTTGTGTAGTTGTTAAACGAATCTGATTAATTTTTAAGTTATGTGGTTACCTGGGTTGTTTGACTAGTGGTAAGGCACCTGGCTTGCTCCTGATATACAGGGTGGCTCAAAAAACTGAACCACATTTTAAAGGGTTATATTTCCTAAATCCGTGAGGCTACCATAATTGGAAACCATGAAATCTAAGCACACTCAGTTCTCTTTATAGTGATATCATGGTTTATCACCACATAAGCAATGGTATCGCCTAAGTATAAAGTTGCTAATGGCTGTTGGTTTAATAATATGATCATTTTACTAGTTTTCCAACTCACTACATCACTGAAGATGACTAAAAAAAGTATTAGTGGTTCATGTTCTCCCACAAAGTTGAGAAAGGGATGACTAAATATAATTGATGACTAAGCAAACTGAGGGCACGAACCTGCGACTTGGGAGGAAAACTTGACCTGTCAATTTGAAAATTAGGTTGTATGCCAGGAATGTTATTCAACTAGTACAACTTCGCTTCATGATAAAGATGTTGTCGGAGATGGAGGACACATTAATCACCTTGATAGGGCAAATAGGTCAGTGGACGATGCAGTGAATATGGGACTGCACTTCATCCTGCAACACCTTGACCAACCAAGGGCCTACGCCAGGATTCTGTTTGTGGACTTCAGCTCGGCGTTCAACACCATTATCCCAGATATCCTCACCACCAAACTCTCCCAGCTAACTGTGTCTCCTGCCATCTGTCAGTAGATCTCCAGCTTCCTGACCGACAGGAGCCAGCATGTGCGGCTCGGAGGTGTCACATCCGGTACACGGACTATCAGCACTGGCGCTCCCCAAGGCTGTGTCCTCTCACCGCTGCTCTTCTCTCTCTACACAAACGACTGCACCTCCAACGACCCAGCTGTCAAGCTCCTTAAATTTGCAGACGACACCACTGTCATTGGGCTTATCCAGGATGGTGATGAGTCTGCATACAGACAGGAGGTTGACAAGCTGGTGCTCTGGTGTAGCCAACACAATCTACAACTTAACACACTGAAGACTGTCGAGATGGTTGAAGACTTCAGGAAGCACCCCTCACTGCTGCACCCCCTCACAATATCCCACAGCCCAGTATCAAATGTGGACTCTTTCAAGTTTCTGGGACCCATCATCTCTCAGGACCTGAAGTGGGAGTCCAACATCAACGCCATCCTCAAAAAGGCTCAGCAGAGGATGTACTTCCAACGCCAGCTGCGGAAGCATGGCCTACTACAAGAACTGTTGATGACCTTCTACACAGCTGTAGTAGAATCCATCCTCTGCTCGTCCATCACAGTCTGGTTTGGAGCAGCCACAAAACATGACAAACACAGACTACAGCGCACAATTCGGACTGCAGAAAAAAATCATCGGTGCCCCCCTGCCCTCCCTCCAGGACTTGTACATTGGGAGGACCAGGAAGCGGGCAGAGAACATAATCAAAGACCCCTCTCACCCTGCACACACCCTCTTCGACCTCCTTCCCTCTGGTAGACGCTACAGATCCCTGCGCACCAAAACTACCAGACACAAAAACAGCTTCTTCCCCTCTGCCATCACCCTACTGAACAGCTGAACTACACATGCATACATACATACATGCACATATGTGTATATGTTTACTGTTATGCCCTTGTATTCCCCCCCTCCCAGCGCTTCTCTTGCACATGACACAAGAAAAGACTTGTCTACTTGTCTAGGTGTCCCCTGCCCAGCAACTCAAGACACTTTTTTTTTTAGTTCCCCCCCCCCGCCCCCAAAACTTTATGCCTTATTGGTATATTGTCATACTGGTTGTTTAGCCCACTGTGACACCATGTGCCTACTTGTACATCATTGCCCATATTGGGTGCCTGTATGTATATTGTTGTCCCTACTGTGCAATGCAAGTACACATACTTGTTTAATCTATTGTATTTATTGTATTGTATTATGTTCTGTGTTATGTGTATAGAGAGTCAAATTCCTTGTATACGTAAGTATACTTGGCCAATAAAGCCTATTCTGATTCTGATTCTGATTCTGATTGATGTGCCCATAAAAAAACATAAATCCATAAAAACAGGATTCGAACTTGTCACTAACCATTAGGCCACAACAACCATGTCTTGTTTACGCTTAGATGCAATATTTTGTTTATGGACCCCTTTTTTTCCCAACAGCACAACAAAACTACGAAAACAAATGGGTTGTTGTGGTGTCACTCCATGGACACAACACCAAGTGAAGGAGCGGAGGGGAGAGATAAACCACCTAATGTACTGGAATAGTGGTATGTGATGTCTTGCTAGACCTAGGTTATTTCTCTCTTTCTTCTCTTTTTGTGACAGTGTGGCAGTTTGTGTGTGTGTGTGTGTGTGTTTCTCTGTCGGAATTAAGTTAACGTGGAAAATTGGGTTGCTTCATGTGAGGGGATGAGGTCCTCATGGCACGCAGGCTGTCAAGTTAGGAAATGGGATGAAAGAACATTGGACACTTGCCCTTTTAAGGTCTAGTAGTTGTCAACACAAGGACTTCTGTGGTTGATGGTGGAGGCTATCAGCTTCAACAGATGTATGCCTTACACCAACTGTGAAGCAGTAGGGTTCATAGGACATCTGTCTGTAGAGCAGCAAATAATTTCGTGCTCAGGCCCTTGCAGACATAGCTCAGCTGTTTTCTTTTTTTGTTTTGTTGTATTTCCCAGGGTGATGAAGCATACCACACCCTCACTACAGACATATGTGTTGTGGTATCGTAGCTGGGAGTTAGGTAGCTATCATGGACATTAAGTCGGATAATGTGGTGTTCCAGGGTTAGGTTAGGGCCGCAGGCAGTGCACACGTGTGTGTGTGCTTCCTTTGTTTTAAGGAACTCAGCCCCGACCCCTCCACCATTTTTGGTCAAGAACGGGTAAGTATTGTTGCTGCACTAGGTTTGAGTCTGCATTGTGTCGTGGAAACCTCCGACAGGGAAGCAGCCTTCACTGTTGTTCAGCCAATTCGTAGCAATAACCCAGGCAAAGTCGTGGAACTCAGTTGTTGACGAAAAACCTTTATTCACCTCAGCTCACACAAGTGCATACAGGCAAAAGACCCAAAAGATACACTAAGTGTATAGCAAAGTGAACCCACTGCAGCTGGCTGTCTAGTCTCCGGAGACAATAGAGTTGATCAACCCGGAGAGTCACCTAAGAAGCATCCCAGAAGAATCTCCTAGGGATGCCTCCGAGATGAGTCTCTCCGTGCTGCTCTGAGTCTCCACTTTTTAGGCCCTCTTACACCCCCGCAGTGTATTAATAGCAATTCCACTGTACTTTCCAAAAAACTCAAAGTGTGCTTACGTTACATTTCCAACCACCCATAGTTGATCATTAACAACCCACATTTCATTTAAATAATCCATTTTTAACATCTTCCATTAACTTCAAGAAAAGTCCCTTATTGTTTTTGATTCAGTGTCTCTGATCTTTCCACCAGTGTGTTTGTGTGTGTGTGTGTGCGTGTGTGTGTGTGTGTGCAGGCATCTGCAGCATCTCCTATCTAGTGCATGTATGTTTGTAATTACTTTCCTTAGACTCATTTGCCCCCTCTCTGTGTCTCCAAAACAGGTGTCTGTGTCTGTGGGCCCGTGTGTGCATGTGTGTGTGTGTGTGCATGCGTGGGTGCGTGGATCCCCTTGGCTGCTTGCCAGTGCACTTGCTCTCTGGTCCCCTTGCACTGCTGTGTGTCACAACAACCTTTTTTATGCTCAAGCTACAGACTAATATGACAGATTAATCTAACACATTAAGTTTGAATATTCACCTTAAGTTTAGATATTCACCACAATTGCCTCTATGCATTCCCAGGCAACAGCCACAGTGCTAGATTAAATTACTGCACTTAACAAGGGCACTGGATTTAGCTCACCACTTGCCCATTTAAGAGCAAGTAACAAGTGAGGAAGGCATTAGCTGCATATAGGCAGGCCACACAGCCTCTGGGTTTCCATTAAGTTTTTTTTTTTTTTTTAATGTCACTACCATGTCATTTCTATCAGCACATCATATTGTCACTGAGTTTCTGGGATTTAAAATCTTAAATGCATTTTTAATGTCACTACTGTGCCTGTTATTTGTGCATTCTAATACTTGGAAAACGAGAAAAGGAAGTTAGATGGGTGTTCGATGAGACTGTAGATTGAAGATTCAAGATTACAGTGTAGTCATAGGCTAGCAGACAAATTTATGAATGAATGTATGTTTTTTGGGTTTTATGTCATTACTATGTCATTGTTATTAGCACGTCTTAATGTCACCGTTTCTGGGATTTAAAAAAATAAACACAGGATATTTTAATGCCACTACTGTGTCACTGTTAGTTATTTGCATCTTGATAAGTAAAAAAGAACTTAAATAAATAAGAAATAAGAACTTAAACTTCTTATTCAGCTGTCTGCCTCTTGTAGCACACAACTCCTGCAGGAACTTAATAGGAAAGCACCAGATTTTTATCAATACAATGTTCATATGCGATGTCTTTTGTCAACTGGCCTTTTACAATGCAGAGGGCGAACTATTAATAGTATACAAGTACATATATTAGGCATATCTGCATGGTGTATTATTCTGTTGTCGTGCGACTACATGACAAGACGCACTTGGAGCCAAGGTAAGTTATCTGGCAAAAAACCGTAATCCCACACATATTTAAATCGCGAAAACAGCAGAGTGTTTGGTAATGGCTCACATTTCTCACACAACTTTCGTGAGGGTAACTTGCACTAGCAGCTAAGGTTTAGCCTAAAGTCTGTAAAGAGGCATTTTCAACAACTTTCGGTTAATAAGTCCATGTTTTAACTTGTTATTTTGTTAGTATTTCTATGGTTCAGTTCTAAAGTTGAGCACATCAGAGTGTTTGGTAATGGCTAATTTCTCTGCTAATCACATTCTTTGCTTACATGAGGGTAACTTGCACTTGTTTTATGTTAGCAGCTAAGGAGGTTTAACCTCAAGCCTGTAGAGAGGCGTTTTCAATAACTTTCGGTTAATAAGTCCGACATGTTTTAACTTGTTATTTTGTTAGTATTCCTATGGTGTGGTTTTAAATTTGAACTGATGCTGTATTACTAAGAAAAAAAATACGATTGTTTAATGAACAGGAGTTGAAGTGGCTTTCAAACGCGACACAGCAAAGGTAAGGACCTCTGGTGGACAGTTGACGTATTTCAACCAATCACATTGTTTAAATTATTTCCGTTTCCTAAAAGTCAACACTCTCACCGGAAGGCAACGTTTGGAGTACCGACCATAGATTTACATAGAAGACTAGATTCCTCGTCCCCGTTGCCCGTCAACGAAGTCGAACGTCCGCACATGGCGGCCATCTTACCTCAGACAGCGGGCTTACCCATCACATTGCGTTGGTAGGGATATGTACTTTTCAAATGACCGTAACTTCCTCAAATTTCACTCGATATTGAAACGGATTGATTTGTTATATACAAAAAACAAACGTTAGTATGCATTTATGATATTAATGATGAATAATCATGTTATGTTTTAAAAATATGCTACTTGGCAAAAATATTCCAGTAGGCCAATACTAATTGTAACCGGACGCAGACCCAGATTACGCCACCCCGAAGGGACAAATAGGCTAATACTGGCACACAAGTTTACAATGAATAAAGACAGCAGAGAGTGCTCAAGTTCAAGCAACAATTTATTTGTAAATGTATATGCACTGGATACGAATGGGGCTGAAAGCTGAAGCAGAGTGATTAGTGCAATGATGTTTTTTATTAAAATATTAGTTTTAAATAAAAATTTAACCTCGTATTTGAGTAGAATTTAGCCCGCGTACCCTACTCTCCAGACATCGCCGGTTTGAGCAACCATAGGCTGCGCAGAACTCTGGCATCGTCAGTGGCAGTCAGTAATTTAATTTCCTCTAGAAATCATAATGTAAGTTGTATTCAATTAACCAATCCAAAAATGAAAGTGTAACTTCAGTTATTGGAATTATTATCTTACTTGACCTTCCATGTATTTTTGTTATGATGAGCTAGCCTAGCTATGAAACGTAACTTTGACAGCTGCAGTAATTCTAAGCCGTTTATATAAGAGAAAATGTACGACTTTAACATGTTCAAACACCCAGAATTACAGCCACATTAATAATGTAGTCTATACGTCAAAATTTGTCTATACGTCAAAATTTCAGCGAGATAAGGCTAAAAACATTTTAAGCACCTCCGGGTCTTACCTCAGTTTACCTAGGTAACAGCAGGTTCTGTGGGAAAGCTTGACTGTGGTAAGATGGCTGCCCTGTGCGGACGTTCTGGAATAAGCAGCGAGGAATCTAGTCTTCTATGTAAATATATGGTACCGACAACAACCTGTAGATGACAGACTGAGAGAACCATAGAGACAGACCATTGAACAGACAAGCCAGCGTGTTTAGCAGCAGTAGATACATACATACAATCCATATATATATGTAGACAGATATACAGATAGACAGATAGCCTAGATAGACTGATACATATTTATATATAGAGAGGGAGGGCGATAGGAGACCGCTAGATAGCAAAGTATAGATAGTTAGACAGATAGCTAGACACACATTTTTATAGGCAGGTGGGTTGGTAGGATTCATATAAAATGGTCAACTATTGAGTTTATTCTGGCTGTAAAAACACAAATCTAACAGGGCACAGGGTCCATGACTCTCGACCAGCGATCAAAACGCACTCTCTCTCCTACAACACAAGCTTTCCACAGCAGTTTCCATGGGGCAGCACCGCCCACACAAACGTGAAACACAGCAACACGGACACTTATTCTCCTCGTTGTCGGTAAGCGGTGTTGATTATAGTGATGAGGAATGTATGAAACATGTGCTATATAAATAAACTTGTCTTGCCTTACGAAATTAATCATACTGAAGAAACATTGTGAAGATATGAACAGCCTATTCAGGGGCGGCAAAGTTTGCAACATTTAGCTAAACTCTACTAGATGAAGATGTTGGAGCTAGGCTGTCACTGCAACGTGAGAAACTAAGTGGATCTTCCAAGTAGAGTATACCGGCACTTATCTGAACTAACAACATAACAATTGTCACTAGATATAAAGACAACTTGTTACTCACTCAGTAAAACATTTTATTGTATGCACTGCTCAGGGCCTGCCCGAGGCATAAGCAAACTATGCGACGGCTTAGGGCCCCCAACCCACCTCTGGGGCCCCCTGACCACTCTACCTTGATGTGTCATTGAACCGCACGCGGTGAACCACACGCATTGCGCTTCCCCGCGATCTCACTCACGCAAAGCAACGGAACGCAACATGTTAGCAGCCTTTACTGTATATAGAGAGAATTTTGCCCTATACTCCTCTATGACGGTGGGTGTTCTTTTTGTGTCATTTTTAATTCTAAAAATCCCTTCAATAGGCGGAGAATATGACTGTTTATAATATTTTGAAGTCAAACTTAATATAGGAGCACTTATAAGTGGATTCTGTTCGAGAAATGATGTTGCAAAAAGTGCAGTGCATGATGGGAAGAAAACAACAGACAGTCCTCAGCGCCATCACCCCCCACCCCACCCTGTTGACTAGTCATTTTAACAAAATCGATATCAACAGTGTTGCATTTGGTCGTGCTGTATTATTATTAATTAATTTAAAGACAATAAAAATATACAGTCAATAGCTTATTTAATTACACTTTGATAGCTTACGGAAATCTTCTAAAAAAAAAGAGTCCTTCCAATGAGATGCGTCATTGATTCGTGTTGATTCAGGCTGCCACCATTTGTCTTGGAGATGTCATACAGCAGCAGTGACTTTGTAGCATGAAGCCCCATTCCATTCAAATGGATGGTTGGTATTTTAATAAATATAGCGGTCATCACGTTACTTCCTACAGTTGTTGAAGTTTCGAATGTGCGTTAAATTGATCCACAACAGCCTATGATTGTACCAAGAGTAAGAGAATAACTTGTTACTGTTAGATTTTAACAAAATGAGCGTTAATTTCGGGACACAGCATGCCACTACTTAGCTAAATGTGTTTGTTAGCGCGCTAATTTAGAACTGCTTTTCACAGTGGCTTTTCATTACATTTGGGTGGATGTTTGGCTGCCACTTGCTAACACCCACTTATAATTTGTATTAGTTCAAGTAGACAACACGTGTTCATTTATTCGAATGGGATCTGTTTGTACACTTAAAGGTAGCTCCAATTTTGTTGGTGCCTAGCACAGTTGCTAGTGGTCATTTCTAGATATTTCCATCCAAATTGAGAAGCTGCAAGGTTGGGGATGCGGATAACTGCTTGTCTTGACATGTTTTAAACTATATTAACTTCTCAAAGTCTCCTTCTTGATCATTGTTGTGAGATCGCTAACAATGGTTGATTGATTTCAATTTGAATGTTAATAAATTTGACGACCTGATAATGTGCCTTTCCTGCCTGCAGCAGAGTAATGGTCATAGACAATATATGACTGTTCTCTGGTGGACAGATTTAGCAAAAGTAAACTTCGAATTTGAATGCTGAGCAGAAGTGATGAAAGCTCGTCTTGCAGTCAGAAATAGATTAAGAATGACTGCCAATCTGGGTTTGCTTCAGTTAAAACAGTCAGAATGACACTGGTGTATTTTAAACGCATTACATATTGCGACAATGATGGTGGATAAACTACACACATAGTATGTAGGCTATAGGAAAATTAACCATCTGTTGCTGAGGAGGTGGTATGGGGGCCTCCTAAGGAATTTTTGCTTAGGGCCCCATTAAGGCTTGGGCCGGCCCTGGCACTGCTGATCGTACACTAGGTCCAGTGTTCATTGCTGCGTTGCTAAATGATAGCAACTCACCAGGAGGCTTCACCAACTCTCCACTCATTCTCTGACCACGAACTGAATTGGCTTTGATGACCATCAGTTCTTGGCAATTGCTGATTTAGACACTCACGTCTAACAGGTTCAAAACTGTGTGGCTGCGTAAATACTATTTATGGTTATTGCAACCTCTTCCTCATCCCAGCTAGTCGCAGTTCTAGCAGCAGGACATTTTTTAAATGGTATACATTTCTTGAGTGCTTTAAGTACCTACTAATCGACAGTGGTGGTTAACCTGCAACATGCCCTTTAACCTAAAGCCTGTAGAGAGGCGTTTGGAGTACAAAACTGCACGACCTCTTGTGCAAACCATAAAGCTGCGGCTATGTGTAAAGACTTTTTTTTTTTTACTTCTGATTCAGCTAAACGTTAGCGTCTTCTATGGCATACGTTACAACTGTGAAAACATTTAGCCTACATAAGTAAAGGTCACCTGCATTACACATTATGAAGTTATAACTCACCACTGAAAGCCATCAGTAATCCGTCTTGTCATCCGTCTTGTCACAGTGACAAATCCGACATCCAATTCCCGTCGGCAGCAGTTTTTTTTTTTTTTTTTTGAAGCCAGATTATGAGCCTTTTGGTAGTCCTCTTCATAGGCTCTCGAATTAGCAAATGTAACAACTGTAGGGCCTATTGCTAAAGTCATGTCTCAGTCAAAGTCGGACGCGCTCCACTAAACTGCACCCAAATTTTCAAAATACTTCTCGGCCCATAATGCTTAAGTATAGCGCAGGATTTTTAGGTTGCCATGTAGCGGTTCTATTCTTCTAAACTTAGTTTTCGCACACTACATTTCTGTAATCACTTATATTTCATATGAAATGGACAACGATACTCTATGTAGCAAAGTATGGGTGAGCTGTCTGTGGTCAACCTTGGCCCGTGCTACACAGAGGAGGAGAGCTATCCACAGTAGGGCTGCACGATATTGGAAAAATGTGCGATATGCTGTAACATTGCTGAATGTTGCAATGACGATATGTTTTGCGATAAATAAACATTTACATTTTTAAATATAGTTTAAAGTGTGCAGCCTATGGGGGTGGATATCAAGGCCAGTAGGACTCCATTTGGTTTCCCAAATATCTTCATATGTGGAGCGTGAAACATCTTACAGTAATGTCCCATTTATTGCCGTTAAGCCATGTTTTGCGATATGCATATCACGATATTGTATACAGTGGTCCCTCGCTATATCGCGGTTTACCTTTCGCGGCCTCGCTGTTTCGCGGATTTCTTTAGTGCATGCAATCTCCTATACAGTACAGAATGCACTCAGCTTGTAAAATTTACATAAATCTTCCACCGCTAGCTGTGTGACTGAAGTGCTGTATGTTTGCAAGTGTGAACTTTGCCTGTCTGAGAAAAGTGTATTTGTAGCAAGGGGTTTTACAGCCTTAAAACATCTATAATAATTGTAAAAAATAAAGCTGACTACTTCGCGGATTTCGCCTATTGGGGGTTATTTTTAGAACGTAACTCCCACGAATAACGAGGGACCACTGTATTGTAATATCACAATATTTTCGATGTAACGGTGCAGGCACCGTTGGATGAGCCTGGAGCTCAACCAGTGACCGGGACCATCACTGTCCGCCACCATGGCAAGCAGGAGTGTGAAAAGAAGTAAGATTTTTTTTTTTTTTTCGGCTGATACCAATTAGCAGTGACGTTAAAATGCCATGTCGGACGTGATCCCATTTACCTTGCTCTCAATGTAAAGACGTCTTTTACTTGTTGCTAAATAGCCTACAAGGTGTTATGTAGTTAACATGGGCTAACGTTCATAGACCTATCCTTCATGAAGGGTTTGGTAAAGTTAACATGAGCTTGAAACAGTTGACAGCTGCTTGTTTTGCTGTTTCGCATGTTTGTTTGCCTGAGCGTTCATTAATGGTAAACAAAGCTATTATATTGTCCCCACCATTTAGGGTGGTGTGCTAACCTACTGTTGCTGGGGAAATGATAATTATTAGTGCTGCAAAGTAAAGGGGCGGGGGGAGTAAGAAGGCAATTATGTTATTTTTGGGGCTGGTGTGTCTGAGGTAAAGCCACTGACATCGCTGGAGAAGAAGGTCCTGGCCGTAATGGGTGCACTATACAGAAAGTTGCCTTCAATTAGCCTAGTGGCTGATGTCGAAGTTTGCGTGTTAATAACAACGATGATCAGTGAAGCAAGAATGCTATAGTTTGTGTTAGTCATAAACCTAAAGAAAACGGAACCACTTATTGACAGAATTAAATTAGCCTAATGAAAGATGGCAAACTGTCATGTGTGTGTGTTGGGGCAGGGGAAGAGTCTATGTTGCTATTAACGACTGGCTAGGCTACATAGTAATCTTAACTAAAGTAGCGACCAAAACAAAGGTCAACACTGACAACACCCGTATCATGAACACAATTTATCTATCACAGGCGTGTCAACCGGCACAGAGGTGGGTCTGGAGGATGAGATCCCAGCGAACAAGCCTGCACTGGCCCCTATAGTAGTCTAGCTGTGTGACTCATCACAGGTCATAGTGACTTTGATGGATGCTGAGTGTGACAGCAGGAGTCTACCACCAGCCGTCATCCGATCTCCTGGCAAGTTTTTTCTTCCACTGTTTAAATATCCATCATTGCTTAGGCTATATTTACAAAAAAATGTGTTGTTAAGGCCATGAGCACAAAAAAGGAGTACATGTCATTGTGCCTTTGTAAATATAATTATGTAAACCTGTTAAATGTAAATTGCAGATTACTGCACATACTGCTGTTTTCAATTCTTCTACAGCTAAGAAGATAAATGACAAAGCTAAGACAAGAAATCTACAGGAGGAGTTTCTTCAGTTGGAGAGAGACTACAATTGGAGAAGGCCAATTTTGAATTCATTAAGGAAAATGTAAAAAGTAGATAGAGCGGATTTGATCTCTATGAACTATGACAATAACTTTCACCCCTTAAATTTATTATATTAATAGTACATTTATTATTATATTTAATACATTATATTTATAATATTATTTATTATTTATATGTTGTTGAATTAAATCTTAAATCTTTCAAATCAAACTGCATTTTCTTGTTTTTTATTAGGCCTATTCATCTTGTGAAATAACGTGCAATTAGATTGTTCCTAACTGTTCTGCCAGTCTGTGCACCGTCATGGCCTCCCTCCTCATCTTCCACCATAGCTGGGATGTGCTCGGGGTCTGGAAGATTAGCCATCCTGCATATGTTGTGCAACACAGCAGTGGCCTTAACAAACATCACCACTTTCTCTGGGGAACACTGGAGATATCCCCCACTCATGTCATGGCATCTCCATCTACAACATAAATTAACAGTGCACAAATTAACTATTTAGTTTGTGATGTGATATGGTATGGTAACAACACTTTCAGTTATGTAAACATTGAGCTAGTTGCCAGCTATTTATGTATTGCCAATTATATAAAGGCAGAGGCACTTTTTCCGCTTCTGCCTTTACCCAATCGCTAACGCCTGGTCGTCACGTATGCAATTAGCCTACCTACGCACTACAATTCAAATGTAGCACACAAGGTCAACGTCACCTCTAACGAAGACACCCTCTGTTCTCTGATTGGATCGGTCTTGCTGGGGCCAACTAAATGACCCTCAAGAGATTCTGGTAGTCGAAAAGGATTGGGTATTGACAAGCATTTCATACCGGTGTTGAGTGAAGTCCCTCGGGTGGCAAAAGGGTGCCATCAGGAATGAAGGAATTTGACTAATAATAATAATTTTGTACATAGCGTTTTAATGTTAAGACATTTCTTTATTATTTTTTATTACTTTACATTCCTTTGTATTTTGTCAGAATCAGAGCTTCATAAGAGAGATCCTGCCTGCCACTCTGCATCTTGTGTTGTGTTGTCCTTGTCTTGTCCTGGCCTGTCTGTCTTGGCTTTGTGGAGTCTTGTCCGTTGCTGTATTGTTAAGAATAAACCTTGTTCCTGATTTCCAACCACTAGGCTGACTGGGTCTCCAAATTTACCAAAAGTAATTTATTTACTTTTAGGAAACAAGAAAGAATTTATTGCACTTCTGGCCACAAATGGTGTGGTCTGCTGCAGTGTCATAGGGACCGATCTACTTGCTCCGGCTGGCCAATCATGGAAAAGTACTGCCTCACCTTGTGTTGCCGGACAGGTACTGCATATACATTTTCAAAGTGTTTAGGCATGGGCGAGTCTCTGGAAGCTACATGGAAGGTGTATCTATCTGTCTACATGTATCTAACGATCTAGCAAGCTATCAAATCATAACAGATGACTGTGCCCTTACTAAACTTTGCACATGTTTTTTTACATACACACACATATAAAACCCACCAGACACTACTTTTAATGAGAGAAAGACATCTTCACAAGAACCGCGGGTGTCATGGGATATCCCCATGTGCTCTACTTTCATTGGATAACGCCATCATGTTCGCCAGACAAATTTGCATAAAGTTGAGCAGAGCACACCTTATTGACATGCCGGAGCTACCCAAACGGCCGTGCCGCATTCCCAACAAGCTTTGCAGGAGCAGCCATAACCATTGAAAATGAATTGAATGCGTGCAGCATGGTGAACTTGCCGGAGCAAGTGGATCTCCACTGTGAAATGACCCTGAAGAGTCGCCTCTGTTTCAGTCTCTTTATGTGCTGTTGTGCTGTGGTAAATGTTTATATTCTTGGTGTCAGTCTGCTGTTTAAATATTGTGAAATGTCCTTTTGATGCATCAGAGTCTGCCATATTGTTGTTTGTGGCTAGTGATTATTCCCCTTTTCATGCAATAATGATGCTGGTCACCTTCTATATGTCAATCTAGTCCTTTGTCTTCAGTCTAGTGCTTGATCTTGTCCGGCGAGTTTGTTGCTGATTTAGTTCTCTGCT
Organism: Coilia nasus; assembly: GCA_027475355.1. Classification (NCBI taxonomy): domain Eukaryota; kingdom Metazoa; phylum Chordata; class Actinopteri; order Clupeiformes; family Engraulidae; genus Coilia; species Coilia nasus. Next base: position 34,147,780 of record CM050203.1, read on the forward strand.
TTAGAGACTTAGCAAATCTTTTTGGTGACATTGTAACAGTTTTTAGTTTAGTATTTAGCATCATTTTGTTGCCGTTGGTGAAATTGTTAGCACATCTACGGCTTCCCTCACTGGCGGCAAGTTGCTGTTCTGTTGCCATTGAGTTCAAGTCGGCCCATGCTCCGGTTTGGTTATTTGCTTTAATTTTATTATGACCGCCGCTAGCGAAGCTAGCGAAAGCGGTCATTATAGAGTTGACGCGACTTTTTTCCCTTTTTTTTTCTTTCTTTTTTTCAGTGATTTTTTTTATCGTGAAATCTATTGACCCTCACGCATTGAAAACACTGGTCGACGCCCGCTTCCAACAAGAAAAATTTCCGAGAAATTTTAACATTGCGAAAACGAATCTGAACAAACTCGTCATAGGCCGTTCATGTGAATCTCACCAAATTTGGTATATGTCATCTACAGACAATGCTGACAAAAAGTTATCAAAGGATTTATCTTGAGATAAACCGTTCCGAAGTTACACGTCAAAGAACATTTAACACGTAATTTAAAATTCTTCAAAAGTCCATATCTTGGCTTTTAATTGCTCAAATTTGGTCAAAGTTGACATGCCATCTGTAAACAGCTTTCTTCTCATGTGTACTAAATGTTGTGACATTTCGTCATAGGGGGCGATGTTTATTGGCGAAGCTAGGTGTCAAAAAACAGTTTTTGTTAAATAACTCGTCAACAATTTTGCCCAAGACAACAATTTTGTGTTAGTATGTCGGTGTTACAGAGTCATATCGACCCAGCCCATAAACACTCACTTGAAGCATAGCGCCACCTAGTGATAAGGGTAAATGCAAAAATTGGGATTTTGAGTTGCCAATATCTTGGACCGAGAAGGTGGGAACTGCACAAAATACATCATGCACGATCAGCACAAAGGCCTCTAACACCACAGCACGTGCCATACAATTTGGTCCATAGGGGGCGTTGTAATTGTACAAAATGTCATTTTGCCTATTATCTAGAGAATGCTAATGTTTACAACCATTTTTTTTTATTGTAAAATCTATTGATCCTCACGCATTGAAAACACTGGTCGACGCCCACTTCCAACGAAAACAATTATCGTGAAATTTTAACATTGCGAAAACAAATCTGAATGAACTCGTCACCCGTTCATGTGAATCTCACCAAATTTGGTATATGCCATCTACAGACAATGCTGACAAAAAGTTATCAAAGGATTTATCTTGAGATAAACCGTTTCGAAGTTACACGTCAATAAACATTTAACACATACCTTAAAATTCTTCAAAAGTCCATATTTTGGCTTTTAATTGCTCAAATTTGGTCAAAGTTGACATGCCATTTCTAAACAGCTTTCTATTCATGTGTACTAAATTTTGTGACATTTTCGTCATGGGGGCGATGTTTATTGGCGAAGCTAGGTGGTTTCCACAGAAATTCTCACCTCACAACGGTACATCTAGTTTTGTTTTGGATAGCGAGCCTATCCACCTCTCTGTGAGCCTCTATTTCATGTCGGCCTAAGAGAAGGCCTATTGCTGTCCCACTGTGGTGGGCTCTGTATTGCAATCCTGTTTATGTGCTTTCCATGACTTAGTTACGTTTGTATTCTTTTTGCGTCTTGTCTGGGTTTCTTTTTTTTGTTTATGGTGATCCACTTTATCATTTTTTTATACATCTTCAGTCATGTGGTGAATTAGAAAAATAGAACAAAATTGTCAGGTTATGATTGAAGCTAATAGCATGTGGCAACTTTTTTTCATGGGAATTGTTTTTTAAATGGCCATGGTGGTCACACTATTGCTTGCATGGCTGTAAACCATGATATCACTACAAAGAAAACTGAATGAGTTTTAATTTAATTGTAGCAGCCTCAATAATTCATCATACAACCATTTTAAAAGTGGTCCAGTTTCTTTGTAATCCACCCTGTATATATTGATTAGGCTATGTGTTATGTGAGCAGAGCTCTCCTGAAGACACTGGGTATAATTATATAAGTGTGTATGCATTGCATTTTTTTCCACACAGTATGTACCGGACACTATGTACCAGACAGCAAGACACATTCCTTGTCCTTGTGCCATCAGGACACTCAACTCCTGAACTATGTGCAATGCCATGTGTAATGTGTGTTTTTAAGGCCTTTTGTGGCATTATTTACAGTGTTATTTGTTGCTGTTTTATCTTACAAGCATGGACTTGAATGGCTCTCACAATTTGGTTGTATACTAGCTATGCAATGACAATAAAGATATTCTATTCTATATAAAATGATCTGCATTAGCTGTGGCAGTTGAATGTTGTTGGTCAAATAGTTAAATTAGCATGCCCAGCCCTAATCGCCTTGGAGACAGGCTGAAGATGTATGAAAATGTCAGTGCGTATCCCAACAGGCAGAAACATACTTGTTAGATGTCAAGCGTGCCAGGTGTGTGTGTTTTTGTGTTATTGTGACATTTAATGGGTGCCAAAAAAGGTTTCCATAGTCTCTCAGCTTTTAAACAAAAGAGTAACTGCACCCCCTTAACCACACCTTTAAAAAAAAGAAGAAAGGACAGGGATATTGGAGGCATTGCCATCTTGCGTAGTTAACTTGTTGAGTTGGGGATGTAGAGCTGCCCACTTCTTCACTTTACAATAATATCTAGTATATAAAATAGCTTATTATTAAATAGCCTACACCTTAATTATCATGAATGTCTTTGAATTTCAATTCATCTTCCTGCTGCCAACCTCACTTCAAATTCAAATTCAAGAACTGAATTGGAATTTAGGGGGTCATTCTCAATTTAGTTCTGATTTTTTACAACCCTGATAGGTAGGACTTCTTGTTTGGTTATTAATTATGCTTTAAACTACTTAAGTAGTGTGCCCACTGCAAACCACCACCCTGGCAGTAACTCTGCAACAGGTTGAATTCCACAGGGAGTATTCCAAAAAGCAGGTTCAGTAAATTGTGGTGGTAGCCATCCTAATGTTTTTTTTTATGGGAATGAAGCCAATAAACTCTTGTAATAGAAAATTAATATTTAATCTCTCTCCTACTAACGCTGCAATCACATTGTTAGTAACAACCCGTCAGTATTCCTACAACTATTGGTTTTTTTTTTTTTCTCAAAGGTATTTAGCCCCAGGGATGAAAGCATGCTGGCACAGTCTAATACCACTAAAAGATTCAGCAGTACACATTACTGTAAAGAGAGAACAAGAAGACCACAGCAGGGTCATGTCATGTCAACTGATAGAAGATGTTATCTTGTTATTCATTACTTTCAAGTTATTCTGAATAGCTTCATAGACACATAATATCAGTTTGTACTAAGTTGATTTAGTTACCTGCTACTACAAGCCTATTTATTTTCAGGTATGATGTACTCATTGGCTGTCTAGTGAAGTTGATTAATTATGTTTCTGACTATTCTAGCCATCACAAGTTACCATATTTTTCGGATTATAAGTCGCTCCGGAGTATAAGTCGCACCAGCCAAAAAATGCATAATAAAGAAGGAAAAAACATATATAAGTCGCACTGGAGTATAAGTCGCATTTTTGGGGGAAATTTATTTGATAAAATCCAACACCAAAAACAGACTTGTCATCTTGAAAGGCAATTTAAAAAAAAAAAAAAAAAATAGAGAACAACAGGCTGAATAAGTGTACGGTATACTAACATTACATGACGCATAAACAACGAACTGAGAACGTGCTTGGTATATTAACGTAACATATTAAGAGTTATTCAGATAACTATAGCATAAAGAACATGCTAACAAGTTTACCAAACCATCAGTTTCACTCCAGTTTCACTCCCTGGACATCAACTATCAACCAGTGTAGACTCTGCAACAGTTCCCAGCCTTGACCAGCAACAACCATCAACGTCCAGTTCAGGTACAGGTGCAACTCCACACACAACCACCGCGATAGTGACGAGTCCTGTCACTGAGAGGCCATCAGCAAGGGACACTGTGGAGACATGTGTGCCCCCTCCATATCATCCTGCTCTATGGTCAGCTCACATTCTAGATGCTGATCGTGTGGAAATTGTACGGAGAGGTCCTTTTAAAGTCAGCTCTGATTTTAATTCAATGTTCAGTTTGCAGTCATTGCACACGTCTTTGTTTAATAATGGTGGTATTTATTTATTTATTAACATTTTAAAATAATGTATTATTTTAACTTTAATGTTTGGTGTGTTTGTTTGAAAAATAAAGTGAATGGCACTGATAAATTCTGAAGTATAGTTTTCTTTTTGGGGGGGGGGGGGGGCACCACAAAACATTTGTGCTTAGGGCACCAAAATGGCTAGCAACGGCCCTGCAAACAATCAAACAATGCAATGTGACCTATAAAAAACTTCACAATTACACACCAAGACACAACCTACACCCCCACACACATAACTCATGCACTCACAATCACAAACACATGTACACACACACACTCTCCACCCAAATGAGCCCTGCCCACAACTAACTCTAGGAATGGTGTGTGTGTGTGTGTGTGTCAGCAGGGATATCCGTCTTTCCCACATGGGAAAGTGACTCATTCCAGCCGCAGTTCCCACACAGGAAGCTCAGAGCAGGATACGCCACCAGCTCCTGATAACACTCTTACAGGCGTAAACATTCTACAAACACACACACACACACGCATTTATAACCCACGTGTCCAACCATACACAGACATACATTCACAGTCAAGCACAAGTCTTCCACAGACCAGTCTTCTAACAGGCGAATTTAGGAGAAACTTCAAAATAATGGCCATATCAGTTGTAACTTTAGGACTCCTAATTTTCTAACATAAGAGTTAATCACAAAATATTTATTGCTCTTTTCTAAAGATTTTTATGATGTCAGCCATTTTTATGGTAATGAATAGCAGAAGAGACTTCCACCCAAAATCATAACCACAGTAGGAGCTTACATAGGCCTGTCACGATAACAAATTTTGTTGAAAGATTAATTGTCCCAGAAATTATTGCGATAAACGATAATATTGGAGCTTTGAGACCATTTTCACCTAATATAGTGATAAAGCCATAATAATGCAAGTACACCCTTTCAAAGATCAATAAACATTCCTTTCTACAGAATATTTAACACAGGGACTAAAAGAAATTTTAAATATCCCAAATAAATAAACAAAACAACCAAAAACAATAAATAAAATGGAGGCTCATTTAAATGCATCGTGTGATTAGTTGATTTATTGCTTCTTGTGACAGGTCTAAGCTTACATACACAATTCCAGAAACAAATGAATTAATCTTTTGGCGTTACAGGGTTCCCGCAGGGTCTTAAAAAGTCTTAAATTCAGAAAGTTAAATTTAAAGGAGAACTTCGGCGTAAAATAAAAACTGTCATGTTAAAACACCATACCGAGTTGGTATGTGTACTGAGGAGCAACATTGATTTAGCCTTTTGCATTCAGAGTTTAACTATTTTTTATCGTTTGTCCCAGAAGGCTAACAATGGAAGTGGTAGGTGCCCTTAGACGAAGCATGACGACTACGCTATTTTTAAACCATTAAAACAGCTCGAAGAAACTCCACACTCCATCGGTAGCACAACAAAGGCCACAACATTAAAAGCAAGGCACTGAGAACTTTGTAAGTGTACACAACATTAAATAAAACAGTTTTGACAGCCAGTACCTTGCTGTAGTTTCTCGTCGCCGCCATGATGAAAGTCCGCACAAGTCGATTGACGAACACGAACCAGCAGGAAGAATAGGAGGAGAGGTAGTCCAATCGACTTGTTTGGACTTTCATCATGGCGGCGACGAGAAACAACTGCAAACTACTGCATGTAAGAACAATTTTTTAAATAAACGTGTACATTTACAATATTCTCAGTGCTTCGTTTTGAATGCCAGAGCCTTTGTTGTACTACCGATGGAGTGTGGAGTTTCTTCGAGCTGTTTTAATGGTTTAAAAATAGCGTAGTCGTCATGCTTCGTCTAAGGGCACCTACCACTTTCATTGTTAGCCTTCTGGGTCAAACTATAAAAAATAGTTAAACTCTAGGAGCTTTCACACTGCCAGAATTACCGGTAATTTCAACCGAAATTAGTGGGTCGTCTGTTGCGTTCACACTGCTGACACGGGGTGGCGTGTCCAAACGACACGCCAATTCGACCCACCTCGGACCCTACACTTTTTTGCAACCCGGGGCGTGCGTGAACACGAGCCGAGGCGAGACGGGGCGCGGGGTGTGGTATGGTGACGTTTCACAACTGCCACCACCCACCATCGGGGCTTTTTAAACACCTGAGCAGAACTACAAAAACACCAACAAGGAGTTCAGAGGCAAACTGCAAACTGTCTTTCGAAATATGCTGTTTATTTGGCCTAAATCATATATAACTCACCCAACGTGAGTTCGTAATTTGTTTTTAATTTAGATGCTGTACATGTCTGTTGGCCAACAGCTTTATCATGTAGCCTAAATGTGCAAGGAATAATATCCCCCATTTCGGTGTTGTTTGAAAGTACATGATTTTGAGTAAAAAAAAATTGCGAGTTCACTTCCTGTTACCCCGGTAGTCGTAGCGTCATTTTAAAGTCCGTGGTCGCGGGAAACTTTTTTTTTAGAAACACAAAACAATGACATGACAATGGAAACGGTAGGGTAAATGCTATGCCGAACATTTAATGTTACATAAACAGTATATTTTGAGAGACAAATCATTGTGTTGTGTGCCTTTTAACCAGGAGAGTAAATGTTTGAAAACTGTTGAGTAATGTTGATGTTTGATGATAACGCTACTGTTTTGTTAAGGAAACATACGTCCAGAGCGCATCCATCAATATATCTCCATATTAGGGCTGGGCGATATGGCTGAAATCTGTATCACAATATAAGTGTTTCATATCGGTCGATATCGATAATTATTGAAACATTGTGTGACCTATTTAAAATAAGTAACAGGAGGGAAAAAATCTAAATTTAAACATTTTTATTTTTAACTTAACCTTCCTCTGACAGGCAATACGCATTCAGGCAAAATGACTGTCAACACACGTTCAATGTTTCACAATGAAAACTGAACAATTATCAATAAGCTAATAAAGTGCTCAACAAAGCTGAAGTGTTATAAAGACATGTGCAAAGTGTTAAATGTAAACATAGCGAAACCTGATACCTGAGAAGAACTATCATATATGTATATAGTTTTACTGCATAATTTGCAGACAACATTTGTCTGATTACGATGAGATTTGTAAACTCCAAAAAAGCTCCCATACTGGTGTGCAGACCTTTCTGTTCTTAGGGCTCATTCACACCAAACACTCTGCGTATTCAGCGTGTGGCCGTTTTCTGTCCGTATTAGTTTAGAATGCATGTTAACAAATTAGACTCTTCACACCGCACGCGTGATCTGAGCGTATTCTGTCCCTATACAAACATATTGTATACTGATACGCGCTGTACACGCTCAAGTTGGTGTGAATGAGCCCTTATCCACATTTTCCTCGCTTGTCGCAGTGGCACTCATCTTCCTTTCCTGACCATGCTGTTTCTGGGAAAAAACATGACTACGAGACAAGAGATGGCGCAACCAAACACGATACTGTGACATGATTGGCTATTAGCCTGTCACTCCCCATACGTTGCTAGGCTACAGAGGACGAGTGCCATTGCTCATGCAACCAAGCTTGCTTCGCAACAAAGATTTAAAGCGGCGCCAAATCAGAGAGGGCTCTGACCATAGAGTTATAACTCTATGGCTCTGACTAAACTTGCGCTGTTTTCTTAAAAAAAAAAAAAACACCTTCTATCGAAACATTCTATCGAACGCATTTTCTATTGTTATCGAGTAGGTGTCTATCGAGATGTATATCGTTATCGTTTTATCGCCCAGCCCTACTCCATATATTGTGAATATCCCGAATGTGACTGCAAATATCCCCACAAAGACCACTATCACCCAGTGCATCTTCACCCTAAGTGTTGTGGGCTTTTTCGACGTGGGCGAAAATGTGTGGATAGAGTAAATTATTTAATGATAGCGCTATTGTTCACCTGATGGTGCCGTGTACAAATAGCTACAGTAAATCGGCATCAAATGTATTCTTTGCATATATTTGCAATCCCATGTAAGCATCCAGGTACAGTACAGTACCATGTCATTTGCCCTTGGATGGTTGTGCAAAGAGCCAGCAACAACTCTGTGCGTCTCGCCATGATTGTTTTAAAAAACTGAATGAAAACTTTGCAGTCAGGTGTATTTACTACGATGCAAGGGTCATTCGCGTCATTGTACACGCCCAGCAATATGCGTGGCGTAATGTTACAGTGCCACTGGGCTACGCCTCCTCAACCCACCTTTTCAGAAGAGGGTTCAAAAACACGCCGTGCGTTCACGCTGCCGTCCCCAGTTAAATTAGCGTGTCGTACCGTGTCGCCACCCCGTGTCGTGCAGTGTGAAAGCGCATTCTGAATGTAACAGGCTAAATCAATTTTGCTCCTTAGTACACATACCAACTCGGTATGATGTTTTAACGTGCCAATTTTCATTTCCTTTAAGGCCTTAAAAAGTCTTAAAAACACCCAGATATTCATCCTAGGCCTTAAATTTCATTTCCCAAGGCTTACATTTCTACCTCCGTTTATTCCCGAGAAGTGTTGTCCACAGAAAATAAAATAGTAAAACGCTGTGGTGTTTTACTATTACATGAAAAAAAAACTACAAATCCCATTGTGTGGTCTAACCACCATAGTGGTCGCTGCAACTAGGCAACGGTCCAGTTTGTCTACTACCTTCCTGCCGAATTTGTGCAGTGTAAAGTTGGAGTTGGCAAGCGCATAGTTTTTAAAAATGGGGAAGTGTCAGTTCAATAAGAGTTGGCTCGATAATAGCAATTCTTGCAGCTCGGTACAAGACGTCCCCGGCTGTAGGCATGAAGCTCGCTGCAAGATATGCCAAAAAGGTAATACACTTAGGGACTTTGGGTGTGAAGGCGCTGGAGTCTCATGCCAAATCGCAAAAACACCAGCTTGCCTTTATGCAGAGCAGAGTCAAGACTCGTTTCATTAAAATGAATGGGACAGGCAAGGAGTTTAATCAATAAATTGGTTATTACAGAATTGTTGATGTTTTTTTGGAACCATGTGTCACAATCCGCAACAATTTGTGATTATTTCAAGCCTAATGGTTTAAGTTGTTACTGTTTGGATTTTGAGAAAACAAGCTTTATTTCAGGTCAGGCAGCAAACACTTACTATGTGGTTTAGTTACTACGTAATGTTTTAAATTGAAAGGTGTCACTTTACTCACTAACACCCACCTAGATACTTCTACTGATATTAGCTTAAGTGAACAAAGTAATATAAAGTTATAAGGTTACAGCAATGTGTTAAATTCAAGGTGAGTCAATCACTGTTAGCGTTTAGCACATTGGTGGTGGTGTCATAGTTACTACCATTCCAAACCAATTAGCTAGTTTGTTAGCTTGCTAGCTCACTTTACAGACACACTAAAACTAGAATAAGAATTTGTTGGCATCATACATGATTCTAGACAATAATACACTACACAGAATTATATTTATCTTTGTAGAATTTAAGATCTTTGGTACTAATTTAGCTGTCGTGTGGTCATATTACTTTTGCATGAAAGGGAGATATTTAGGTGATAGCAAGGGGCAACGAGGCGTGTTTAATAGTAAACATTAGCATCATATTACTAGCCAAAACCTCCCGTTACAGCAGATTTGTGATAGGCGATTAATTTGAATAATGCTTGAATTGCTTGAATTGACCTGGTGCTAATGATTAAACCATGATTGCATTTACTGCAGTATATATCAGTAATACTGTAGTAAAAACTGCGTCTTTGACACTGCAGTACAACTGGTAGATACTGCAGTACTAGTTGCTTGAATCTTTAGCATCACAATCATAATACCACACCTTGGTGACAGTCTGTGTGTGTGTGTGTGTGTGTGGGGGGGGGGGGGGGGGGGGGTCATCTTAATGTCATGAATATGGACATCATTGTGCCCCAAAGCCCTAGAGTGAGGCAGTCTTTTCTCAGTTTTGTGTTTTAAGATGTGCATGCTTTCAAATGACCACAAATATTATCAGATTTCCATGTGTAAGCCACAATTGGAAAGCCTAGAAACTACTCTGAAACTTATAAACTACACTTTTCTCAAAATGCCTCTTGGATGACCTGTGTCTGGTTTTGCCACAGTCGGTTTCTAGGAATGCATTGTGTTGGTCTTATATTTTTCCTATAATGGTCTTAAAAAGGTCTTAAATTTAACTTACTGCAACCTGCAAGAACCCTGTGTTAGGAACATTTTCCAGGAGTCAGATGATGACTCCTGTGATGGTTTGATGCAAGAGAAGTCAAGTGATGAGACACTGAGCCATCTGGGGGACTGGCCACTAAAAGAGTTCCTGAATAACTTTATGTCCAGGCTTCGCCCAGTGCTTGAGGCTGAAGTAATAGGGTGTCTCTAGCAGGGCAGGAATTTCACGAGGGCCATGCCCTCTCAATGCCTCTCTGCCTTTTGCCCTTGAAAAATATCTGCCAGAAGGCCACAGTGGCCCTGATGCCCTTCACTAAATTGACAACACAAAGGCCCAAGTGGCCTTGCCCCTAAAATGACGAAATTCCAGCCCTGGTCTCTAGTGAAGAGAATGAATCTGATGGTAAAGCTTAACTGCATTTTTAAATTCATTTTTCTAACTGCACCATGCTGTCCAACACCCCCATTAAAATCTCACTCCTCCTCCTTGTTCCCCAACGCACAATACATGACATCTATGTCATCTGCTACAGAGAGCAGAAAGGTACGAGCTCAGCCAGGTTGATGTAGGGAGGAGATTGGTGTTCGACTTGACTGCATATTTAATGGCAAACCCTGAGGTGACCAGGAAATCTCGTTGACATATGCAGACACAGACAGACAAAGTTGTAACTCGAATAAGCCTATTTCCTTGTCTCCATCTTTTAAAGAGATCTTACACACCTACAGTATGTCACAAAAGTGAGTACACCGTTCACATTTTACCAAAAAAAATGCTATATCTTTTTAAGGGACAATACTACACAAATGGAACTTCGATATGTTTTTGAGTTGTCAATGTACAGCTTCTGTACCAGTATTAATTTGCTGTCCTCCGAAAACAACTTTACACACAGGCATTTTTGTATAAATAGCAGGCTACAAAAGTGAGTACACCCTAAATGATAACTGTACATATCATTCAACCATAAAAACCCACTTGTCCTATTTATCATTTCTGTGTTTTGGTCTGCTCAACTGGACCATACAAATTCATTTGTCATGTATTAGAGGTATTAATTTTATTGTTTTGGCTATAATTCTGTCATACTATCCACTGGATGACCAACATGGCCCCTCATGGCAAAAAAGAAAACTCATGACTTGAGTAATGTAATTGTTGATTTACAGAAGGATTGCCTATGCTACAAAAAAAATCAGCAACACCATGAAACTGAGCTACACCATCATGGCTTGAGTCATTAGGTGGTTTTCCAAAACAGGTGCATTGCCAGAACAGGCATTGACAGGATCAGTCAAAGAAGTTGGGTCCACACAATTGGTGTAAGATGCAAAAGTTTACTTCAAAAAATAAATGCATGAGTGCAGCCAGCATTGCTGCAGAGGCGGGAGGTCAGACTGACAGCTAAAATAATATGCACAGTGGTTTGATGATTTAAAAACCCAGTGCACATTTTGTGTTCCAAAATGTTCAAATGTGATTGATTTGGCTGAAAACAGGCTGCAATTGTTGTCTTTCTTCTGTTCATGAGGACTGTAGCAAGGAAAATATCTGAATTTTCCTAGAAATATCGCGCCTCCTCGATCTCCGTAGCAGATGACACACAAGTTGTAAGGAACCAACGGCGGAACAGGAAGTGGAACACAAGAGAGTTCGCTGCTTTGGGTCTCCGGACGACGTAACAGAACATTTCAATAAAGAAACCATTTTACCTATATCTAAATGCCTGATACCACTTACCAGGACCTCAGCCGATAGGCCCCACCCTAATCTAACTATAAAGCTTCATCCGTTGACCTGTGGTTATGGAGTAAGCCAACCAAAATCATATAGTAACATGAGTGTCTCTCCTACTATGTATTACTTGGGTTCAACTGGGGATAGCGTCGCTTAGGTCGTGCCAACGGCCGATTTACATTCTGGCTACACCACGGGCATAATATGGAGCTAGTCTAGAGAGTGCCAGCGGTCATGCAGCTATCATGGGTGCTTATTTCCCTGCTTATGTCGTTGCTTTCCTTCCCCAGAGGTGCTGGGTCGGCTGATACAGCAGCATGTGGTAGTGCTAATCTAGCATAAGACAGAAGTTACCCGCCGCTAAATAATGACAGTTCTACATGACGTAGTCCAAACCTAGGTGGCTAGACTAGGGACAGGGCAGGAATTTACCGTCTGCCTGAGTATGCATCTAGCCCTAGCCAGGCATTATGGAAACGCCGTTACCCAAAAGTCTACTTAAGCAAGATAATATGTTCACGAGAGACCAAAGTGGATCAGAATAATAACAGTTTATTAGTCAGGTACAAGCTACTGAACCAAGTTGCAATATCCCGCTTACAGTTAAATCAATGAGTAATATGCAGTTACAAACGGACTATAGAATGACATAGAAAACACAGTCAAAGTATGAACATCGCCTACCTCTCTACCCAAAAGCGTTTACACACCAGTGTGTGAGTGTCATGGCTACACGACAACTCACCCACGTAGTGTGGGAGCATCCTTGGTACGTGGGGCAGTGGTGGCCTAGCGGCTAAGGCATCGGACCTGTGACCGCAAGGATCGCAGGTTCGAATCCCAAGTCGCCAGTAGTGCCACTGAGGTACCCTGAGCATGGTACCGTCCCCACTCACTGCTCCCCGGGCGCCGTTGTCATGGCTGCCCCCTGCTCACATGTGTGATGGGTTAAATGCAGAGGTTGAATTTCGTTGTGTGCACTGTGTGCTGTGCTGTGCCGTGTGATCACAATGACAGAAATGGGAGACTTTCACAAGATAACTCCAAGAGGTTTCTGTATCTTTCCCTTAAATACCCAGTCTTGGTCCTTTGTTCAGAGCACACCATGAGGTGTTATCTTGGGGGCTAGGGGGCTGGAGACAGCCCACTGCCTCATATTACCTGGAAACCTTGGAATGTGAGATCTTTATAATAACCAGAGTCTGATTCAGAACTGAGACCAGTATACCACTTGCACTGAGACCATCAGAATGAAACCAAACATGACATGTAAATCTCATAGCATTTCTGCTATATCATATACTGTTAAATCCCACATCTCTTGTCCTGATGTTGACCTAGGTGCATCCCCCGCTCCATCTGTTGCCAGAGCCCAGATGAGGACACAGTGGGGTGTGGGGCACCTAATTAAAAGATAACACCAGTTAAGGATCTGCTGTGGGTTCTCGTGGACTGAAACAATAGAGCAAATGGCCTTTTGAAGGCCCTCTGGTTCGTCAACAGCACAAAGAGATATGGCAGCTCCTCTACTTGTGCTGATTGAGTGACCAGACTGCTTAGAGCCTTACAAAGTCATGTGTGGAGAGGGAGGGCGGGGGTTGTAGTCCTCTACAAACGGATGCAAACGTCTAGCCCAAGTAAAACGCGCCTACTAATCTTACACGAGACTGGGCTCGCGCCTCCTCGATCTCCGTAGCAGATGACACACAAGTCATGTGTGGAGAGGGAGGGCGGGGGTTGTAGTCCTCTACAGTCTATGGTTGTAGTGGGGTGCACTGAGAGTTCAATTCAAGTCGAGTCTTTCTTATTGTTTAGATTAACATTGGAACAAAACGAGTTGCCCCAAAGTGCTCCACAACACACACATGAAAACTAAGAAAGCAAAACCATAAAACAAAGACCATAAGTAGGTATATAACACGGACAATGAAATAGAAATGAGGTTAATAATTAAATAAATATAAGGCCAGGCTTGTCAGCGTCAGATAAACGCATCAAAACAATCAGAACAAGTTAAAAATAGAGAGAAGAGATTTGTCTTCAAATTGGAGTAAAATAACGTACATATTTGAATGACAAGTTGAGTGGGGGAGCACCGGACTATGCACCTGCACAGACGTCGGTGAACTTTTAACCAACCACGGCAAAGTAGCGTCACCGAGGAGGCGTTAGCTAGCCGCTTGCAGTTGTGTGGAGGCAACTGCAAAGGTCTGTACGATTTGTCTGTAAGCGTCATGCTCCCGCGAGTTTTCGGGTCATGTGTCATGGTCGCATTGTTGTGACAACCTCACACATTTCGGGCATGTCGGACACAATTTCTAACCACAATGCAACATTTTCAGTGTCAGACTGCAAACGGATGCAAACGTCTAGCCCAAGTAAAATGCCTAATAGTCGTCCGTGTTGCTGTGTTTCACGTTTTGTGTGGGTGGTGCTGCCCCATGGAAACTGCTGTGGAAAGCTTGTGATGTAGGAAAGTGAGTGCGTTTTGATCGCTGGTCGAGAGTCATGGACCCTGTGCCCTGTTAGATTTGTGTTTTTACAGCCAGAATAAACTCAATAGTTGACCATTTTATATGAATCCTACCAACCCACCTGCCTATAAAAATGTGCGTTTAGCTATCTGGCTAACTATCTATACTATGCTATCTAGCGGTCTCCTATCGCCCTCCCTCTCTCTATATATATATGTATCAGTCTATCTAGGCTATCTGTATATCTATCTACGTATATATATGGATTGTATGTATTGTATATGGATCGTATGTATCTATCTACTGCTGCTAAACACGCTGGCTTGTCTCTTGCTCTCGTCTGTCTCTATGGCTTTCGGTCTGTCATCTACAGGTCGTCTCCCCAATGTGATGTCACGGAATGTTCTGAGGGGCATTGCAACACTTTTTCGTATTATATTCTGTTTTGTGATACCCATCAAAATCAAATACAATGGATAACAGTTTAAATGTGTATTGTCAACAAGAAAGTGGTGTTAATTTGTTACTTATTGAACCCTGCAACATGCCCTTTAAGGTTAGGGCGCCTAATTTCCCCTCATTACTGTATATGTTTATTTCAAATAATAGTTTCATTCATAATTCATTTTCAGGTGTAGTTGAGTGAGTTTCTCATTTGCTGGTCAAAGCTACACACTTGAATAGTTTTTTATTTGCTTAAAAATTTAAACAAATTCTCATACATTTTGACACAAATCAACATTTAAAAATGATTAGCAGCAGCAACACCGGAATGCAAGTAGAGCATGGGTGGGGAACCTATGGCCCGTCTTATCCGGCCCGCCATATGATTTTCAAATGACTATTGCACACTTATAGTTTGAGTACCAAAAAATCTGCAGAAAATATATAGACACTGACCTGTGGACCTAATCAGCCTGTAAATTGGAATTGGAATGGATTCGCTGCATTTTAATTACACTGCGCTGCAAAAAAAAAAGCGCGTATAGCTACGTAATCACGTAAACGTCAAGTGATTGCCGTCAACTGTCAGTTTTTGACACAGTCTATGGTTGACACTTTGGAAGTTTTGATATTTGTGGCATGGCATCAAAGAAAAGAAAAGTGGACTCAGAAGGTCGGTTGTTTCAGGAGACATGGACCAATGACTTTTTATTCGTGGAGGTGACAGGGAGGCCAGTTTGTTTGGTGTGCTCGGAGTCGCTAGCAGTTAATAAGAAAGCCAACATCGAGCGACATTACAACACCAAACATAGGAACCTCCATCAACTGACTGGCCAACTACGAATAAAAAAAATAGAAGCTCTTCGTCGGAATCTGGATGCCCAACAATCAATTTTCAGAAGACCAAAGGCGGAAGGAGAAAACGTCATTATGACAAGCTATGCACTGAGTGAGTTGATAGTGGCAAAGCTTAAACCTCACGCTGATGGTGAATTTGTAAAGGAGTGCCTTGTCACCGCTGCTGAGCTGCTCGTACCTGACAAACTGAAGCTCTTCCAAAGTGTCAGTTTGTCTCGTCGAACCGTTGCTGATAGGATCACAGACATGGCACAAGATATCGAAAGAACACTCAAAGACATGGCAAGAGACTTTGAGTTTTTTTCTCTAGCTTGTGATGAAACAACAGACATCACCAACACGGCACAGTTTGCCATTTTCGTGCATGGAATAACCCCTGAGTTTGACACGACTGAGGAGTTGCTTGGGGTTAGACATCTCCCGGAACTGAGTTTGTGGAGGTTGGGATGTCTGTAACAAGTTTTCCCCATTTGTCATTTCTTACTCTGGTGGGGGGTGGTATCTGACATGTGGCCATCCAGAATGAAAAGGCAATATAGTGCAGTTTCACATGAAATATAACATGTTTTGAAAGCAATCTTATAAGTTAGGCTTATACTGAAGGTGTTGTAAAGGTGGCCGCCTTCAATACAGGCCTAAAGCTGGGGAAATCCTTGTTTGTGTTCATACGGCCCTTGGAGGACTTACTAAAAATTGAAGTGGAATGAAAAAGGTTCCCCACCCCTGGAGTAGAGACTATCCAGCAAAAAGCTAAGTTTTCTACAAAGTTTTTTACAAACGGCTTAAATTTCGTTCTACCATCTCTGTTTAAAATTTAGCTGCACCCAGTCAAATTATTTTTGACTACATACACTTGCTCATTAGCACTAAATACACCGCACACCCGGCTTGTTTTTAGCATTATAGCACAACACTACCTGGCATCCTAGGCTATCAAGCTAGCTCCACGTGTGGCTGATGGGGCACTACAGCCGTGAGAACATCCCGTTCGCGGACAACTTCGGGAGCTTCTGGAGAAGACGCAGCCTGTTCGCACGTGACGGACGACACCTGAACAGGGCTGAGCAAGCCTGCTAGCTAGCAACCTGGAGCTAGCACTGGAAGCCCATCACACGCCACACTGACAAGTAAGTTCCAAGCCAGCACACCTCGATAGCAGTTTAATCCGAGCTGACGATATATCTCATCCCCTCTGAATACCGTGTGCTTGGCCCAGCCAGATATTGCTCCATCAAATTCCAGCTCAGGCGTCGGGTAAATAAGACTAAAACCGTCATAAATGCTGCTGTCCTTAATGTAAGGTCCCTCACCAATAAGAGCTTTTTCATAAACGATTACATCTCGGACAATAAACTACAATTTATGTTCCTTGTGGAAACCTGGTTAAAAAAAGATGGGGCTGCCACCTTTATTGAAGCCTGTCCTAACTATAAATTCTATCAGTCGATAAGAGACAATAAAAGGGGTGGCGGTGTAGCTGTCATTTTCTCCAGTAAACTCAGCTGTAATGAGATAAATTTAGGCACGTTCACATCATTTGAATACCTAGCGATCAAAGTTAAGACCGATCACAGCTTAATCCTTATCACACTATACAGACCGCCAAAAAGCTCACCAACCTTTTTATCTGACTTCCAACCTTGTGTCAGCGGTACTTACAAACTACGACAGAATAATTATTAGGGGAGATTTTAACATTCATGTTACACCCTCGACGGCTTTGGGCTATATGTAACAGAAGCTCAATTAGGAAACACGCTCGAGTTATATCGCAACCCGCAAACATTAACAACATTTCCGTGTCGGATATTGCCATCTCCGACCATTACTGCGTCTTATTTGAATTTCCATTTACTATACATACTGTAGTAATAGAGGGACCTGTGCAACACAAAAACGATACATAAATGAATCAGCGGAACAAAAAATAACCAAACGTATTAGCACTCGTGACCTCGGCCTCCTTTCCCGATAACGATGGATCTTAGCCTTAAAGGACAACTTCGGTGTAAAATGAAAATTTGCCTGTTAAAACATCATCCCGAGTTGGTATGTGTACCGAGGAGCAAAAATTATTCAGCCCGCTGCATTCAGAGTTAAACTATTTTTTATCGTTTGCCCCAGAAGGCTAACAATGGAAGTGGTAGGTGCCCTTAGACGAAGCACGACGACAAAGCTATTTTTAAACCATTAAAACAGCTCGAACAAACTCCACACTCTATCGGTAGTACAACAAAGGCCCTGACATTAAAAACGAGGCACTGAGAACTTTGTAAGTGTACACAACGTCTATTAATAAAACAGGTTTGATAGGCAGTACCTTGCTGTATCCACATAGCCGATTGTCGAACAAAGGACCAGCGGTCAGAATAGGAGGAGAAGTAGTGCAATTTAATTCCGTGAAACTGGAGGGATTTCATCTGTTCGTGACAATATCCAGTCATTGTGCCCATTTAACAGAGCCATGGTCCCAGCAACGGCACCTAATCCACCAAAAAGGCTACATCTGAAGAGAGGTGCCATTCGGAAACCTGTGCGACTTGGTGGAGATGTATGTCCAACAACAAAGTCAAGAGAGAACTGCAGCCATGGCGACAACAATCGGGAGATATTTCACAAGTTACCCATGCGTGATAAGGACACTTTGCAGCAGAAGCTGGTCTTCCAAATCGTGTTATCCCAGTTCACGTGCACAGCACGACTTCCGTCAACAACAGCACGCGAGACTCAGTCCTAAGTGAAACGACACTTGAATGGGCCTCTTCAGTCTCTTGTACAAAATGGCAGGATATCGTCACCAACAAGTCGTTGCAAATGGACTTTAGCCATGGCTGCAGCTCTCTCTTGACTTTCTTGTTGGACATACATCTCCACCAGATCTCCGAATGACCCCTCTTCAGATGTAGCTTTTTTTGTGGGTTAGGTGCCGTTGCTGGGACAATGTAATCATCTTGGTTGAAATGCAGGCTACAGACACGATAATCTGTTTCAGCCTGTGGGCGCGTCTTCACGACGATTTGCAAGACCAGCCTTTTTGGTGGATTAGGTGCCGTTGCTGGGACCATGGCTCTGTTAAATGGGCACAATGACTGGATATTGTCACGAACAGATGAAATCCCTCCAGTTTCACGGAATTAAATTGCACTACTTCTCCTCCTATTCTGACCGCTGGTCCTTGTTCGACAATCGGCTATGTGGACGTCCAACATAGCGGCGACGAGAAACTACAGCAAGTTACTGCCTATCAAACCTGTTTTATTAATAGACGTTGTGTACACTTACAAAGTTCTCAGTGCCTCGTTTTTAATGTCAGGGCCTTTGTTGTACTACCGATAGAGTGTGGAGTTTGTTCGAGCTGTTTTAATGGTTTAAAAATAGCTTTGTCGTCGTGCTTCGTCTAAGGGCACCTACCACTTCCATTGTTAGCCTTCTGGGGCAAACGATAAAAAATAGTTTAACTCTGAATGCAGCGGGCTGAATAATTTTTGCTCCTCGGTACACATACCAACTCGGGATGATGTTTTAACAGGCAAATTTTCATTTTACACCGAAGTTGTCCTTTAAGAGCAACGTAAATGATTGATCCCACGAACGTTCTTACAGTCCTTACGGACCGTTTCTCGGACATTATCGTACGTGAACGCGCGTGCCCTGCTCTTAAGATGGTTCGTAGAGCTGAAAGTTGGCGCTATTAAGTGACGTAGGAGCTTTCTTTTGAACTTCATTGGGCATACGGTAAAGTTGGCTTCAATGCAAGAAAATACATTTTTAAAAGATAAACAAAACTTGTAACGTTTGCTTATCTCTCATCTATAATTGATCTCATTCAAGTGTAAGCAAAAAAGATCTCCGACCAGTCTGAGGACACAAAACAAAAATATATTTGATTTAAATAGTCTATGTAGGACACTGTATTCAGATGTTTTTGTTACATGTTTTCTGCACACGTCCAAAATAAGCCCACTTACTGCGACTCCTTGTGCGGCTGTGCTAAAGGCGCTGGATATAGGGTATTTGAAGGCATCGGGGGAGACATAAAAACAGTATGCCTACAGAAAATGAGGACTGTCTTTGATATATTTTAAGATTGCAGCGGTGTGATAAGGCGAATTAAGTCGTACAGTATAGGCCTACTGTCATTGTGAGTTTCAACAGGTTCAAGGCCACACTATCCCTGCTGTTTTTAAATACTGCCCGTCAACAATGTCTTCGCCACTCTCTTTTTGTTATGCCCATGGAACTGTCATGTTCCAAGCTTTTTGTTTTGACGGACTTTATATTGCTTCTTGGTTATATTTTTCTTAGTTGCCTCGAAACGCTCCCGTTCATGTAATGCCCATACAAATCACATGTAGGATCACCGTTTCATTATGCCCAATCTTACTATCAAATATAGTTGACGTAGCCTATATGGCTGCAATCATATTGATTTGATTCCAGGCCCTTGCGTAATTTAGGCTACTTCTTTATTTCCGTTGGCCTGCTGTGTCAGCTACATGATGTCATGGTAGTTATATGGTAGTTGCATGATAGTTACAAGAATAATGTCTTATGACAACATCTTCAGGCACACGTAGCCTATTTTCACTTCACATCCTCTGGGTGTCTCCACTGTGCCACGCCAGTTAAGATCAATCTTAGTGCTCTACGAGTGCTCTGGACCACACGTAGAGTTACGTGTGATCCCACGATGGTTCTTGGCCAAGGAAGGTTTCGGGAAACGGTCCGTAAACTCTACGATGGTGCTAAGTGTGAAGTTGAGTACTACTTAGGCTTAACTTAGGCTTTACTAACATCACTCGTAGTGCTTTCGGGAAACGACCCAGCAAACAAAAAAACGTCCCCTTGACGTCCTTTAAAGTTCCTTTCCGAACGTTCTCTGACAGTCATTGTGTAGGGTTCCCTTTCCGTCCTGGGGACGTTACGCCAGACGTTCCTAGAACGTCCGGAGGACACTGCAAGGACGTTTGAGTCACGTCATCTAGACGTCCTGCGAACGTTATTCGCGGACGTTCAAAGGACGTACCTCGACGTTGGGATATACCGTTTTCCTTAATAGGCTATGTGCTTTGACGACATTAGTCGCCTTATGTGGCACTTATTATTATTAGTAGTAGTATTTATATTATTATTATTAGTATTAGTATTTATATTATTATTATTATTAGTTGTTGTTGTTGTCCCTTGTCCTTTCACAGTGATTTACTTACATTAGACTACCTAATCAATTAATTTCTCTCCAAGCTAAAAGAAAGACATGTTCAAGATAAAGTGATTTTTTTTTAAATTTAATACAACGTCAAAGACGTCAAAGTTCTTCCGCTTCGGTTTGTTCTTCCTCATCTTCCACATGCGGACGTGCCAGCATCTACACACAGAAGACCAGAAGGGACTTTGAGAAGACTCAAACAGGATCGTATTAAAAGGTAAGGATTTGTTTAAATGATTATTGATATTTTACACTAGAGAGAAGACTGATTAGTAGGCCGACTTGTATTAATTTGTAGGCTATCAAAAGGAAATACTCAAGCGGCTACGTTTAGGCTATATGCCATCAACTAGCAGGCAAAAGTTGATTAGCTCGGAAAAAAAAAACACATTGAAAATTTATCGGCTCAACAATTCATTTACTCATTAATTACACGTAGATTAGAAAATAATGTATTGTTCAATGTGTTAAGAGCACCTGCACACGCGGTGGTCCACGGTGTGGGGCATACTTTAGTGTGGCGGCAACACAGTCCTCGACACACTTCACTCTCGTCTGTGGGTATGCCTTCTGACATGCCCCTGTAAGAAACATTGCAACAAACATTACCTTTAGATGTGCGGCCGATAGTAATGAAAACACTGATTAGTAATGGATACTCACTTATCAACACCTCATTGATAGACAGTGCCTGAAATGGCCGTTTCCCCTTTCTCCCCTTGTAACTGTAATTTCTCCATAACTCATTGGTGCCAATTGTTCTAATCATTCTTCTAACCCCGTCGCCAAGGCTCACTCCAGCTTGCAGACTCAAGTACCGAATCTGTAAAAATAATAATAATTAATTAAAAGGTGTCATGAGACATATCACAACACAAGGAGGAAAAGGTTGAATAAATTGTTCTTACAATTTTTTTTTTGTATGCCACATTTTCTTCCAGCTTGTGGCACAGCTGCTCCAGCTGCTCTGTGGTCTCCAGAGGCTGCTCCAGCATATCCTCCACCTCGCCTTCACCTTGGCGGTTGCCTTGGGCTGGGGCTTCTAGGAGGTTCAAGACCCTGGTGAGGATGCTGTTGAAGCCCTCCTGCATCATTTCGAGCTTCAACAGCATCCTCCTCTCCAGCTCCTTAATCTGTTTGGTGATCTCTGTGTGAATTAAAATGTAGTGTAAAACTGAATGTAAAATCTTCTAAAGTCTTTGTAAAACAAACACACAGTTATTTTAAAGTGACAAAGCACTGCTGTGATGCATTCAGAAAATACAGTATGCTGCCAGAGGCCTACTTTTACTGTATCTGTAGTTGATTTGATTACACATTTCAGGCTATTTTTCTCTTAACCTTTTACTTTGTATCCTTTTAATGAACTGCCCCCCTGGCAAAGCAAGTAAATAGTCTGGCTGTACACTTGCCTTCTTGTATCAGGGTGCCTTGATCGGCTGTGCTGGGACCTGCCCTGGGTTCCAATTCCACAGCTGTATAGGGAATATGACATTTTTTTAAGTCAATTGAAAATAATTTCTTACTACTGAGAATTTATACAAACATCGATGTAATGCAATTATTACTTTGCCAGTCTGGGATGTCCAGGCATTGCTGGGCACTTTGAGTAACTGAAACACAGACAAACAGGAAATAAGTAGTGGGGTGAAGCTGAGCATTTTTAAGTCATGTGTAGAAATATTCTCATACTCACACTGGGGAGCCCTGGGTAGGCCCAAAGGCCTTGACCTCCTAGGAGGCTGTGCCTCTCTTTCATCTGTGTAATCAAAATCAAATCATGTCATATTTAAACTTGTTTCAGTTTTATTAGACTATTTTGTTGGTTGTTTACTTTCAGTTTCTTAAGTTACCTTCTTCAGATGTACTGTCTTGCAAATCAACTGCAAGGCAAGAAAAACAAACAAAGAAAAAAATATTTAATCTGTCTAATGGTAAGATAGGACAGCCAGCAAAGTATTGAAAACCTCTAAAGGCCAAAGGGGGCAATTTTAAATTATTACTCACATTCAGGTGTTTGTGGCCTCAGGTCTTTGTTTGCTACAAAATCAAGTGTCAATATTATTAAAATTGCAGTGATGTTTTTTTTTGTTCTTTTTCAGGTGACATTGCAGGTTGCTAATTGGCTCACATCTCAGGAATTCTCATCTTTATTGACAGGTATGGATTATGTTTATTTGAGTACGTACACTTGTTTCCTTTTTTCTTTTTTCTTCCCTTAGATGGTCAAGATCATCTGTCAGTTCAAAAGTGTATTCAGTCATTGTCTAAACAACAAAAATATTGAACATTTGAAATAGCTGTAGTGTTGATTGTAAGTCTACCTCTGAATCTTTTTGGGAGCCTGACTCTTCTGTACTCCTGTTCGGAGTCCTCGACATATGATGTTTCTTGTGCTTTTTTAGCTTTATGTCGAGCCAAAGTATAAGTTTCTACAATAAAAAATGCAGAAACAGAGAAAATTGAACACACACTACCTCGAACAGTGAAATTCAGTTATTGATTACACACATCACAAGAGAGACTGGGTTCCGTAATGGATATTCCCATGGCTGTGGTTTGTAGATATGAGTGTTTGATTTTGAAGACATACATACAAGTTTTGCTGAGTAAGCGGACTTTATACTTTCTCCACAGTTCCTTGTCTGGCAAGGCACATTTCTTTGCCAGGCTGGCAGGATTGTGCTGTGGCCAGTAGCAATATAAAATCTGTAAGATGGCAGTAAAAATAAAGGTAATTAGTTACAGTTATGCACAAATTGGGTAATGTCAATAATAAATAAATTAATTAATAAAACTTTACCCCATCAATGCACTCCAGCCATTTTGATGGTGCTGCCTCCACCTCATTTTCATTAGTGAAGTGCAGCACAACATACCGTTTTGTGGCCTGAATGGAAATAATAATAACTATGATAAAGATGATGTGGTAGTGGTGGTTGTTTCTGAAGTTATATATGTTTTTGTTGTTTTTTTTTGTTATTTGTTCTTCACAGTGTGTGGAGGATGGTAACAATGACCCTGGAACCATGGTCCTCCTCCACAATAAAGGCCCTCCTCACAAGAGCACGCTCATCAATGTCACGCATTTCTGTGGACCGGATGTTTCCTTTAAATGTTCCATAGATACGTGAGTCACATGGCCGCAGCAGGTATGGCTCTAGGTGTGTGTACACTCTGAACAAAAAAACTCCACTCCTTCCAGCTGATACAATTTCACAGCATTCTCTGTTGCTTAACATAAATGTTGACCTCAGCTTTGGTGTTGTGCATGTCTCATTCATTAGTTTCATTTTTATGTTTTCCTCAAGGCGGTTGGCGATCTGCACCAGAGGGTTTTTGCCAGATCTTGTCATCTTTTTTATCTGGCATAACTTGCTTTCGAAAGGAAAGGCACTGAAGTTATCCAGGCATCCAAGGGCACTGACATCAGCTGCAAGGTGCAACAGGGAGTGTACATTGTAGACCAAAAATCGAGGACCATACAGAATTTCTCCCTGTTCAACAAAGAATTTCAGAAGCTCATGTGCATACTGGTGTTGAGACCGGGCTAGCACTGGGGAAACTAAGATGCACATGGCTGTGCTGAAGGCCATGAAGTGGTCAAAAAGATCCCCCCTCAGTACCCCTTGCATCACAATTTTGCCTGTGTACAGGAGGAATTGGCGGAACTCGGTCGCCTTCCACCGATCAAGGTCGTCCAGTACCCTTGGCTTGCGGCCAAAACAGGTAGGAATCACCTTTCTCAGGGCCATTAGATGTTCATTCACCACTGCCATTTGCGCTCTAGATAGCCTGACAGTGGTTTTTCCCCTTGTCCATAGGAGTAGCAGCTTCCTCATTACGCCCAAGCAGCACTGGTGCATATAATCAGCTGGGAATGATTTCACCATATCAATGGGTAGGCTGCAGAATGGCGATGTGCGCTCAGCTTGGTGGTGTTCGGGCTGCCAACACTCCCTGAATGACTGATTGGTCCTCAACGTGAGATTTTCCACCTCTGGGAAGAGCATTCTTCCATCCCACACTCCCTTCTGGTCACATTTGTCACAACCATAGTAACCAGAAAACAGCTTCACACATCTTACCATGGCCTTAGCAGGAGCATCACAAGTAATGCACTCGAGATGTACCTTTAGAGATCTGCCCATCCATTCCAGACCATCTTGCATTATTTTTGACAGCTGTGATGTTATGTCATTTATGAAAGTAATGTCTTTAGGTTTTGATGAGGCAGTAGAGAGGGAGAGAGGGAAAATACATTTGGGGGTCAAATTAATGGAGCACAGAATTGGCCAAAGGGATTTGTTTGATGATTTGAATAGGGGCAAGCCATCAATGTTAAGAGAAATGTTAATTGATTGTAGAACCTTTGTCGTGTCTGGGGCATATTTGCTAAGGTGTAATTTGAGCTGGTCAGCAACATCATATTTTATGGTCTCAACACCACCTATCATGTCCACTTTAAATTTTCTTTCGGTTTGCAGCAGTGTTCTGGCAGTAGAGGGGAGCTCCGTGTGGCCTTGCCGTTGCAGCACCTTTAGCAGAGCATCCAGAGCATTATGGGTGATGCCAAAGTTACAGGCACACTCTGACAACTCTTCTTTTAAAGTAGGTTCAGGCATTTCAATTTCGTCTACTTCCATTTCAGACTCTGTTGCTGGACCATGTTCGTAAACTGGCTCATTGTCAGAAACATCAGTGTCATCAGAATGCCTTCTGAATAATTTTTCACTGATGGTTGCTGGTGGTTGACCCCCTTTTCTCTTCTGTGCTCTTGACACCCTTGCCCACATCTTGTTGTATTGCCTCTTTCTTTCACTCGTTGAAAGAGTCATGTATTGGTGTCTCTACAAACAAAAAACGATAGGAAATGTCTAGTGACATTTCTCACTAACATTTGTTATAAGTACAAATAGTAGATTAGACTTGCCTGCCTCGATGACATTGTTGTACAGGAATGATCTGAAAGTCAATAAAGATATTTGAATGAGTTGCAATTAATAACAATTGAGAGTTGCCCAGAATGTTATGTGATACTAAATTTTAACAGCAGATTTAAGAAAAGTTTATTTCTGTAGTGCGCAGTGCTCATTTGTAACTTGATTTAATGGCTGCCTGTCCCTAAAAATAACAATGGTAGGCAGTTATTAAAGAACAAAGTAATGACTAATGAAAAGGTGATTGATGGATTCTGACAGCTTGCTGGATCAAGGTATAATTTATAAATCTTTTTTAGCCTAAGTTTTTTATTACTTTGATTGTTTGTTGTTTTTACGGTCTTCATTATACACTGTATGAAAAGTGTACATGTTGATTGATTATGTTATGAAAACAAAGTGATATGCATGCCTGCAATTAGTCAAATTCAGATGCATGTCTGTGATTGGTCAACATTTATTTTCGCACGCTATCCCTATGACGCTGCTCCAAACTTTTAACGGCTGTGTAGTATCGCCATTTTTACTGCGGTGTTTCATGGAGCGGCTGTACATGATCTCTTGGAATATTTGACTCGTGAACTGTTGAGATATGTTTGGTAGAGTCGATGGCTTATTTAAAGATGTAGGGAAGAGGCTGAGAAGACTTAATATTTGTTCGTTTACTTTGGATCTTTTTTCCTGGTTTCTTTCCGAAGCAATGTCGACCTAATCTTTGACGCTAGCTGGCAAGTGGACAGGAGCTAAGGACACAAGACAGACAAGCACCCCTGAAAAGGAACCTGGGTAAATGTGGTAAGTAAAATGTGTCTTGTGTGTATAAATACTGTAGAGGATAATAAAGTGTCAATAAAATATAGTCTGGACCGACATGTCCTGTGGCTAATTCCGTTAGCCAGTTGGCCACTTGATAGTCGCGTAAACCACGTGGTGGATTAAGCCTCACATTTAGCAGGATTGAATATAGAATAATAATAACGCTACGGTATGGTGAAATTAATAGGACGGAAAATGAACATTATTCTTTCAATCCCATTTTAAAACTGGAGAAAGACAAAGTTAAAACTGGCCCAATCACTTTACACGGGAGGGCGCCATGACTAAAACAAGTTTCGTCCGATTTTATTCAAAGGAATAGGACCCCACGACTGTGAAATCGTAGAAAATCATTTGATATAAGGCAGACATTATTTGTAGTAGTGCAATGTAGATTTCGAGTTGTCATTTTATGGTTGTCATTCAAAGGCGACGGGACGTGGTGACCGTACTATGGTTAAGCAATATAACATGAGTGGGGTTGGTTAGCGAATGTCGTCACGGGTGTGGTTTGCCCGCAGACACGAAGCCGACAGCTGAGTGCCGTAGGTAACCACAGCGTGGCGATATCCGCTAACCAAACCAACTCGTGTTATATATTGCTTAATTATAAAACAGTTTCATGGACACAGTTGAATAAAATTCGTTTTTTAAGTTTTATTTAGTTCTAGTGGAGTTCGGTTTAGTCTCCGCTCCAAGATATGTGAGTGATTACTAACTGTAAATAGTCAGCAGTGGCGGGTCATCAGAAATTCATAAATTGTTCGACCGGACCTAACGCGCAAGCGGGCGACGTTATATCTCAACTGGCGTTCGGTACCCGCCCACTCAAAGCGGAGGGAAAGCGGTACATTTCGCTTGCAGGTAACTGCAACAATTTCATGCCGACATCGGAAGAGATGGGTTAAATAAATGCGCGTGATAGATAGTTGTCGTTAACCTAACGTTAGCTACTTACAACCATAGAGTTGAATAGAATACTAGAGTGGACACAGGCGCACTGCTCATGGCAATCGTGGCCGCCATCTTGCGACTGCCGGCCGGCCGGGAATCCTAGCCCTCGCAGTGCTGAGTAAGGAACACAAATATCGATTTGTATAATAAATTGATATTTTATATTAGCTAGTATATTCATTGTTGATCCGTACGTGTCATTTTATACTAATGACAGGTCATATTGTGTCGTTTTAATTATCGTTAATTATCGTTTTCTTTGATACGATTTACGTACATATAGAGTCAGGCATTTCAAATATCATCATTGTATAGTGTGTCAGTGGATATTTTCCCAGAACAAAGACGTTTTTGACAGAGGTTGGTCCATTCTACGCTTATTTACATTGAGTGCCTAGCACATGCAAGATGGCGGCCGCGTCGGACGTTTTCCCGTGTGGTCAGCCAATGTCGTGTCCACTCTAGTATTCTATTCAACTCTATGCTTACAACATACAGATAACAAGCATTACAGCTAACATAATGGTAAATCTGGACATTTTTTCGTACGGTCAGTGATATTACTGTAGGCATCTTAATAGGTTTAATAATCTTAATGTTATCTCTGTGAAGCCAACCACAGTATTTGTATGGTCCAATAGTCCACACAATGTGCCTTTACATCCCCAATAAAACCCAAGAAATTGTCCATTTAACGTTATTTCAAACACCGATATGATAAAGTGATTGTACATTTTAGGAATATATTAGAGACGTTTTTGTCTGCATTATAAGCGTGACACTTGATTTAACGGAATCAATCAACTCCAACTCCCCGATACTAACCCCCGCATTTTGTCCTAATATTTTAACAAGTTCTCTTTTCGGTTAATGTTATTGGCATTTTTTTTTACTGTCGTTATGTACAGACAAAGCGGAGGAGACAGACTACGGTAGTTAAGTGCGCTCCATGGTCATCACTTAAAGAGCAATTTTTAAGTTGATTTTTGTATCATAATTTGAATATGATTGTGTCAAAATATCGTTACATAACATACTACGAGGGAATTTGCGACTTTCATAACACCCCTAAGCAAAAATATAGGAAAAATGTTTGCCAATTTCATGGTGTGGTCTAAAAACACACCCTCTGTGGCGACGAGTTCTGTGACGTAGCAACAGGGGAACGCCTAGCCCTAGCTCGTGGTAGTTGTCAGTTGGATAGTTAGCAGTTGTCAGTGAGAGATTTTCGTGATAGTTTTCAGAATAGTTTTAGACAGTTTTAGAATTCAACCATGGTCAATATTTGTGTTTGTGCTGGATGTACCAACTCTAATGTGACCGGGCATCGTGTCCATCGCTTTCCTAGCAAGAAAAGCAAACATTTCCGAGCCTGGGTCCGTTTTGTGCAGATGAAGAGGGCGAACTTCACAGCGTCATCTGTGACAGCTCACACTGTAATATGTGAACAACACTTCGCTGCGGAAGATTATGAGCAAGGAGATGTTATGGAGCACAAAATGGGATTTTGACAAAAAAGTGGCGGTGAGGCTATCTAAAGTAGCCGTTCCCTCCCTGCATTCACCGGTCTGTCTGGCGATTGATCCTTGCGGTGGGGAAGCTAGTGATATTCAGGCAGGGAGGAGTGATTCAGCACGGAGGAAAAGGGAGGTGACCGCGGTAAGTCCTGTCATAATCATACGAATATAATTATACGAATATATATATAATATATCACTACTCTTAAGTCACTTGTAAATGTCGTATGAAATACTGTATTGATAGTTCGATGACATAATAACGCAATAGAAACTGGACTGTTAGCTTGCTATTTTCCAGTGATTCGAATGATCGTGAGGCTAAACCAGCTTCCCGCCAGTGTTCTTTTATACTGTCATTGGTAGTGACTAAACCACAGTGCTTGTCGAAAACATTCGCGTGTTGCTTCGGCAATTTAACATTAGCTTTGCATTTTCACAAATAATGAAAGCTTGATGGCATTGAAACTGTCAGTAGGCTGTATGTCATACAACAGACTAAAAGTAGTCAGCCATCCTCCAACAAGAATTTATCGAATAAGCTATCCTCGTCCTTTGTTTACACATCCTAGTCCTAACTGTCTAATTGTTGTCTGCCTTATATCTCGGAGCTGTATTTAATGCCATTTTGTGCATTTAGATTTTGGAAGAAAATGTAGTCCGCGAGGATGAAACCAGTCTAACTGGCGACGCGCAGCCTGCTGATGATGCGGACTCTGAGCCATTGGTGGTCAACCGCGGAACACAGTGCGACATTAGACGTCCCTATCGTTCAACAGGTAAAGTAATTCATAGTAATTCGTCTGCTCTCAGCTAATGCAGCCCCAGTTGGTTGTTTTATTTGTGTTGAATCAATTTTTTTTTCTCTCTCTCAGCTCTTCAGGTAGTGCCGAAGCCTCAGATGGTCAGTGTGGAGACCCAAACTGAAGAGTCTGATTATAGATGGACGTCAACACCACTGG
The DNA here is from genome assembly GCA_027475355.1 of Coilia nasus. Lineage (NCBI taxonomy): Eukaryota > Metazoa > Chordata > Actinopteri > Clupeiformes > Engraulidae > Coilia > Coilia nasus. Next base: position 34,177,965 of record CM050203.1, read on the forward strand.
TCAGTCCAGAACAAAGTGATGAAGAATTTCCGAATGCCATGAACAATTGTGGTGATGCGTCATGGAATCCAGATGAAGAAATGCTGAGCGCATCATCTGAGGAGGAAGACTCGCTTCTGGAATCTCCGAGTAACAATAATGAGTATGTAGCTTTTCTTTGTTACAGGAACTTTTCATATTGAGCCTGTCATAGTGCCAATGTCATAGACACTCAGGTCACTCTATTCCTTCACTGCACAGAATTAACATTTATTCTCTTTTTTCCTTTTATTCAGTGATGCTGACAAGTTCATTGTGGGCAAGGAGCAGCTCCTTTCATTGTTCAATACTTGTCCTGCATGTGGTGAGGAAAGCCAGGGGCGCATAACATTCCAACAAGGAACATACATAAAAGTCCAGCAGGTAAGATCTTAATTGAACCATGAGCTGCTTAGTTCTAGCTTGTGAATGCATAAACATTAAGGTTTATAGTTGTACTAATATGCTACCTTTCTTCTCAGTCCTGTGGAAACTGTGGCCGTCAGCAAACCTGGCAGAACCAACACCTGTTGCACAGAAACATGCCTGCCTTCAATCTTGCGCTCAGTGGCGCCATCCATTTTACGGGCTGCATGGCTACCCAGACTATTAGGATGCTCAAGTTGTTTGGAGTCCAGTGCATTAGCGCCCCCACTTTTTTCCGCCATCAACGCCTGTACACCATCCCCACAATTATGACTGCCTGGGAAAAAGAGCAGAGGGAGATCATCAGAGAGCTGAGAGAGATTGGTGGTGGACTGGTCCTCTCTGGTGACTGTAGGTATGTTGTTGTATGTAGGGCTGGGCCATATGGAGGAAAAACAAACTCAATGTATTTCTTTTATATCTCGATATACGATATATATCTCTATTTTCAAATCCCCCTAAATATATAAAAATAAATAAAACTTCTGGTAGTAGGGACAGAACTGTTATCGGTTTTAAACTGCTTCAGGACAAAACTATATTGCCCAGCCCTAGTTGTATGATTGTTGTATGGATGTCAATAATGAGGAAGAAGGGAAAGTGTTGTAGGACTAACTTATGACTTTAACGGTTTCTGACATTAATAGATCGGACTCCCCTGGACACTGTGCCAAGTATGGTAGCTACTCCGTGATTGAAGACAGACTCAATAAGGTCTTGGATGTACAACTTGTCCAGGTATGTTCATGTCACAGACTTAGAAATGAAGTGTTTTTTTGTTTCTGTACTGTATCATATAATACTACATACAACATTATATAATATTATAATGTTGCCATCTGGTTTTCCAGAGTTCAGAAGTCCCAAGCAGCTCATGGTGTGAGCTAGAAGGTTTGAAGAGGAGCATGGCGTTTTTGGAACTGAAAAATATGAAAGTGTCTGCTTTGATCACGGACAGAAATCGACAGGTAAATGCTTGGGCAGACTGACTATAACTTGCCTTTCATAGGCACATCTCAATGCACTCAAATGTTCAATTTCACTAAAGTGATTTACATCAATTTGTTTTCCTATGGTAAGGTGGCCAAGTGGGTCCGGGAGCAGATGGCAGAAACAAGCCATTTCTTTGATATTTGGCATATCGGGAAAGGTAAGTACTGTATGTGGTATTGCTAGCTCTGGTCAGGTCTTTAGGTATGTGTTCACATTTATGGTACTAATAATTTGTGCTTGTGATTTGGAAAAGGTGTTCAGAAAGCACTGGATGCTGCTGCAAAGGAGAGGGGGTGCGAGGACCTAAGGCTCTGGAGGCCAGCAATAATAAACCATCTCTATTGGACGGCCGCTTCCACCCCCTCAGGAGATCCAGATGTTATGGAAGCGAAATGGCACAGCATGATTAATCATGTCCAAGACATCCATCAACATGACACACCTGCCTTTCCTACCTGTGCTCATCCACCATTGGAAGGAGAGGCACGAAACAAGGAGTGGCTGGAACCAGGTAAACTCACAGCGCTTTATGTTATCTGACTTATTTGCGATAATTCAATATGCAATTAAATTGTTAGTAAGATTTCTTCAGATGAATATTGAAAATCTGCACTGATTGTGTGTAAATTGTGTTTTAAACAGGATCTGCTGCTGCTGTGAAGCTAGAGAATATTGCAGCCAAAACAGCCCTGTTAAAGGATGTCCGAAAATTGTCACCTCAGCACCAGACCTACTCTCTGGAGGCGTACCACTCACTCATTCTGCGCTTTGCGCCAAAACACACTACCTTCTCGTATCTGGGCATGTACTGTATAGCAGGTATGGGATGGTGACATCGAATATGTCTCAAGCTAATGCAGGGAAAGTGTCACATAAAAAATTATTATGCCATGAAGCATTGCCTTACACCTGTCTGAACGGACAACTTTCACCTTGTTCCTTTATTTGCAGTTGCATTTGACTGAGTATTTCAGCTTTCTGTACCGAATGTACTTTTCAGACTCCTGCTGGCAGCTCTGCACTTTAACTGCAACAGTGGCAGAGATGTTGCACGGACTATTACTGGAGAGGCACGCTACGCAGTCCGGTACCCTCGCTTCAAAAAAGGTGGCTGGGTCGTCCGTCCACTCATGGAAAAAACTTCTTATGGTGAGTAGATCCAACACAGTGCTTTATCTTTTTGGACTTCATACAGTGAAAACGTAATCCACTATATTTATATATATATATATATATAAAATAAATAATGGCATTCTATTCATGTTATTCTGTATTCTTCTGAAGATTATGCTTCAAAACTGATGATATCCCTGGAGGAGGAGTACTCAACGTCACCACAGGCCCTCCAAGACAGAAGTGCTGTATTGGGTTCTGCTGCGCCACCTCCCCTCACCTCTTCCCTCCAGAAGATTTCGAAGGATGAGGCAGTCGGGCTCCATCTTAAAAGACATTCTCGCTACAATACTAGTGGCACATCTTAACACTCAATTAACTTATTATTTAACTTATATAACTTATTTTAGACTCTGAATACAAATAATATAACCAATAACTTTGTACAATATTTTTATAGTCATTCAAATGTATTTACGTATTTAATACAGTTGTCCCTTATCTCATATGATTCATGCATGTACCAAATAAATGTCAATCAACTAAAACAGTTTGTGCATGTGAATGTCTTTAATTTATTTACAAGAAAGATGCTTCCCCTAGATCTGGCCACTCAAAACCTTTATAGGTCCCTCCTTCCTCTGGGTACTGCTTCCTTATTGCAGCTACAACACATGCAGGGATGGGTTTTCGGATCTGTCGACCCAAAGTGCCGAATGCCCAGCGGACAACCTGCCTGTATCCAGTGTATCGATATTGCCTAGTGGGAAATTACAATTTTCATCATACTATTCCAATTTTACAGTATTCGTTACAATGAAACTGGACAGTTACAATGACAATGACTTTGAATGCTACACAACTCAGGAAATGGTAAACTTCTGTATGCATCAGTCAGTCAGCATCAATGTTACTCATTGTGCCACAAAGATGTTCGTGTAAGTAGCCATTTGTTATTAGAAACATCTGTAGAATGCTTTGATGGAAACATACTCTGCTTTGGTGGCTTGGAGAGGGCCATAATCCTGTTTGAAAGACAAATATGCCACCTCGAGCACATACCGGTCCAAACACACGCTGCTGAAACCATGATGACGCGTCAGACAGGTGATGTCCTCTGGGAGATCCAGTTTCTCAAGAAGAGCCCTATACTGATCAATCTCCCTGCAACATACACTCTCTATCGCCGAGGGCATGGGTTCGCACTGGGTACAAAGGCACCTGTCAAACAAATGTGCATAGGGTCAACAAATATGTTACATAAAGTCGTTTGTTGACAAATATAAACAGTGGAGGAGAGGGTAGAACCGAAATCTTGTGGGTGGGAAAAGAAGTGTTATTAGTTTAGCGTCATGTAGCAGACAATGCTCATTCTGAGCAGTTGCAATAATCCTATTGCTGTTTACCCTTTTTCTTCGTGTGATCTGCAGGTTGGTAGTCCCTGGGTTGGACGCGCAATGAAATCACGGCAGGTGTTTACCAGCCGGTGTTTTCACCGCTTACGAAGCCAACTACAACATTCAATACTACAACAAAGCACCTGTTGGAAAGCCGCGATTTCTGGCCTCACGTATCCGTGAACACATCCGACCACTTGAACCGTCGTCTTTGAAAACAAAAAACTATTAGCTGCTACAATTTTAATCACTTAAGGAATTAGCCTGAATGGGGCGGTGTATAGCTACCATATGTTTCTGCCATTTAGACTATCGTGCAGCATATTACACGATTGTTGCTGGCTTATTGTAGTAGGGCCTAGGTCTTCTTGTGTATTTGAAAATAAAGCCGGGGTCTTGATATGATCTGCCATGAAACAACATGCACGTTAGATCACTTACCAGGAAACCTGCTCCACTCTCCACTGATTTTCGATGCTCCACAGCTCCATCTCTTTCCTATGACCATTTATCCTTCCCGGGACCGTCTGGCTCTGCCTCCTTTCCTGCCTTAGTGGCTCATAGTTGTATGGCAGAGGTCCGTCAAATTGGTTCACAAATTCAAACTCTTGTTCATATTCCTCTTCCATACTTCAAATAGTAGCCGATCGGATGTCCTCTTCTTGTAATTTCTCTGCTTAGAATTTGACTGCAGCCATGGCGACGTTCTCTGCATTCCCCTGAGGCCACGTCACAGCTGCTTTGACCGTTTTTTTGACCGAGGACGTAATCTTACACAACTTTCCTTCAAAAGCACTTTATATAGCGTATTTTTGTTACATTTATTAGCAGGAATATACTTTTACACTATTTTACTATACATCGTTCACAGTAGCCTTCAACTTGCATGTTGGCCTTTAAGGCTGACGTTAGCTAGTTAATTAGCGAAATAGCTAATGTTACAGTTCAATTTATCATTGTACATTTGTCAAATACTGTACTTACCGTGAAGAAAACACACCCTAACCTACACTACACTAACGTCTAAACTACACTAACTAACCTAAACTACACTAACGTCTATAATACAATACTACAAAAAAAAATACAAATTACTAATATCCTATATACACTAAATACACTATACAATATATATACAAACACAAACAAGAAATCTATAAAACGTACACTGAATCTAAATATCTAATCACTGTATATACATATAATTTCTAATCTCTAACACTAAACTGCAAAAAAAACAATTAAATTCTCTCTCTGTCTGTCTCTCTCTCTCGCCAGCAAAACCCACAAAGTTTAACTGTCAGTTGGCTGCAGATTTTAAACACTTTTTTCTGCACGAGCTCTCCGCTATAAAGCTCTGCTGGATGTCCTCGCGGACTAGTGCTGTCCTGCACGATATTTGAAAAAAATGTGCTATATGCTGTAACATTACTGAATGTTGTGATGACTATGTTTTGAGATGAGTAAACAAATATTTACATATAGTTTTAGCAACCGTCAGCTTAATTTTCACCGCTAGGCCGTAGCCAGTGCGCAGCCTATTTGGGGGGCGGGGTGACGGGCAGAAGGACTCCATTTGATTTCCTAATATCTTCATATGTGGAGCATGAAACAGCTTACAGTAATGTGCTGTTTATTACAGTTAAGCCATGTTTTGCGAGTAATAGGCAGGCAGGTTTGGATTACTGAACAGATCTACCAGCACCAGGGTCCATAGCTCTGTTACTGTTTGTGTGCTACTGTAATATAGGCTTACATGGAGTTTTTTCATCTCATGTCTGAATGTTGTTCACTGTGCGAAAGTTTTAGGCAGGTGTGAAAACTAAGAATGCCTTCAAAAATGGCTTCCTCATTTATTTATTCATTTACAGGTTGTTCCAAACATCTTGAAGAACTAACCACAGATGTTCTGTGGATATAGGCTTCCTCTCATATGCAAGTAGATCTAGAAGAATTGATGCTCTTTTGAAGGCAAAGGGTTGTCACACCAAATATTGATCTGATTTATATTCCCCTTTTGTTCATCAACTGCATTTTGAGGATTGATGAAAATAAATGATTACACTTCCATTTTTGAAGGCATTCCTAGTTTACAGCATTTTTTTCACACCTGTCTAAAACCTTTGCACAGTACTGCATGCTCTGTGGCCGCAAACCCCACAATAAGATAATTTGTTAAGTACAGCCTAAATTGGGTATGTGACTTGCTTTTTTTGGTCATAACAGAAACACAAAAGGATAGTTGCTGCACCTGTTTGTCTACATGCAGTCAAGTTCAACACAGATGCCATCTGCTGCGCTGCTGATCTGCTGCAGAAATTGCAGGAAGTCTAACTGTAAGGTAATACGAAATGTTTTCATTTGTATTAGTTTGAACAAACCAGACAGTAGGGAATTTGTGAAACTGTACTATTGGAAGCAGGGTTGTTCAAAATTCAAAATTTAATTCAGTTCAATAAATGAATTTTACACAATTTGATAGCTACCAGAATTGTAATGATTATGTTATGTAGTATGTTTGTAATGTTATCACTATACGCTGACATGTATCTATGTATCTAGTCAAGTGTTGGGGATCACTTAAAAAACGTCATTTTGTGTCAAATCAGACACTTTCGTACCTCATCGCCACTCCTAGTAAATGCGTAGAATGCATTTCATCCAATCAGAAATTCCCTAATTGGACCTTACTGGTTTTTGCTGTAACCAAAGGGAACGTTCTTTAAATGGTAGTTTTTGGTTTGGTTATAACCTAACCTTTAGAGAACCAAAGTCTAACGTTCCCTTTACGTACTCTGTTACTAGGGTAGTGCCTGATTTGACACAGAATGACCCGTAAGCCTAATGTCTTTTTTTTTTTTACCCAGCCCTACTGTGAAGTATATCATTACTCTACACACTGCACTTTACACACTACAATCATCTTTAATTACAGTATCACTGTTAAAAACACCATTACTCTGTACACTGACCTTCCACTACAGTATCACTGTTGAGGACAGCATTATTTAATATACTGTGGTCACACACTGCCAAATCTTCTGACCTACAACTGCACTGTGACGGAAAGTACACTATTAATCTGTATACTGTGGTCACCTTCAGCTAACTACAGCACTACTGTGAAGTACACCATTACCCTACATACTAGACTTTACACACTACAGTCACCTCCAATTACAGTATCACTGTTAAGAATAGTATTACTCTGTAAAAATGAGTATATTACACTGTACTACACTGGAGTATGCCCATTTTACATTAGAATTTAAATTTCAACATTTCTTTAATTAATGACATAATAGCGCCAAAGTAAGAATGTTTGAAACTTCAACTTACCTTCTCTGTGTGACTTGTCCCACTATTCTATCCAGCTTTGTCCAACAAAGGAAATGATAGAAATGCGATTGATGGCATGTTTTTTCTTCTTCTTTGTGTTATTTCACAGGTACTGCTCTTCGTTGGATTTTCCACTCTTCTGCTGCAGTTGTTGGAGTCATTTTCCAGCTCCCATCAAGATGTTGCCAAATCTGAACGCACATTTCTACACTAAATGACAAAATGTCTGTAAATGTCTTCCTATAGAATCCCCCGCAGCACTACTTTCCCTGTGAACAGCATAAACTGACAGAACTGGCAGGTTTATGAAATGGTAAACAAGTGTACTGGCATGTAAATTCCCTTGGCAAGGGTGAAAGATTGCAAAAATTTAACTGTACAAAAGAAAAAGTTATTCGCACACCAATTACTAAAGCTCCGTAAAGCTTCATTTTTTAAACAACATTTCGAGCGTTACACTTTGAGCATTTCTAGTATGTAAGCTATGTTGACAAGAGGGAAAAAAAATATTCTGCAAGTTACCTACGTTGGGGGAATTGGAGCTACTAAGCATGCTACAATCAGAAATGATGACCGTAATAAATGCCTGGAAATTTCTTTGACACAAGCGCATAATGTGTGTGGTCGTTGAGCATTTGTGCAATGCAAAATTTCCACTTTTCTGAGAGGAACGGCGGTCGGTGTCATTGGTGTGGGGGCTTTTCCATCCACCTATAGGAATCGATGTGTGGAAAACTTTCTCTTTTGTACAAGTTTACGAAACTGTTTTCTAGGTGGTGGTCAGTTTGCCTCTGCTCCCTGAATAACATTTTCTGTAAGAGCCCTGTACTTTCTTGAAAAGTCATTCTCCCCTCCCAAACATGTTTTGGGGTGCAATTACAACATGCATAGCATCCAGAGTACTGTTAAGGTTCACTTTATCATTGCTTCTACTGCCTCTTGTACCTGTGCAAATATCCATGACAAATAATTTCTTAATTGATGATTCTAAATATCTTCCTGTAGATTTCCCCACAGCACTACTTGTACTTTATACAGCATAAACTTCCTCAGACCAGCATGAAGGATCCCACGCCCACAAGATGCACGCACATATACGCGTTTCCCTTTAACAGATACATAAAACAATAATAAAACAAATGTAATTTTTAATGTTTTTGTATTGTATTTTACTATCAAGAGGTAAGATGTAAATAGTTTACATGTTGCAGCAGAATAGCTCAAACAGTTACTGGTAGGATAAAGGTAAGGTTTAAGCATCTGGGAATTACAGACACTTTGAAGCAGTCTGAAAAGCCTCGACATTTTTAAGTTTTTCACCCAACTTAAAATGTAAATATACAAGTGGACACAAATGTAAGTGTAAATGTAATGTAAATGTATACACCAATGATGTATAGCATTGTGGAGTTTCCTGACAACACCGTTGGGATTGTCAGCAACACATTGATAAATGATGTCTCATGACCTTGTGGCCAGCAGTGTAAAAGTGGCATAGTTGTATTCTGGAAGACCTCAGCCATAAACATATGGTAAAGTGAATATAATGTAAGCAATCGCATCCTGTGATTTCGGTTCACTTTTTTTCCTCACTCTTGTCATGCAGCTTGCTTTGAAAATTCATTAAACCATTTGGTGATGGACATTAAATCATTTTATCACTTATATCTAGGTAGAGTTTGGTTTTCAATGCCTTTTTACAGAGGATGGTAAAAAAAAATGGAATGGAAATTAAGTGTGGGCTGCCCACAGAAAACCCACATGGGCTCAATGGTACAAAGGTTCTTATGGGCGCCCACACTGGGCCCACAGGGGTTTACTGGGGGCAATCTGCTAATTGTGGGCTGACCACAGAGAGCTCACGGCTTAGGTTCACTGCCAGAAAAAAACCCGCATGGGCCCCACAAGGGCGTGTTTGCTGGGAAAAATTGGAATATCATCCTGTATCAAGCAGGGCAGGAAGTCTAAATTTGATTTCATAGAATTTAGGATTACGTTTGTGGCTATATTGTGAGATGTATTTGCATTTCCTGTAACCTTGGAGAGCTACGTAAGCAGGTGGAGATATAATGATGGACCCAAAAGAGGGGGAAGGAGCAGAATGGTAGACAAAGGTGAGAAAGATTACAGAGGTACCAGTAGCTCGCTTTCTAACTGTTGGTGACTGTTCTAAACAGAATGCAAACGTCACACATAGGACCTAAGGCGAACGTTACCAGGACGTTTTTGAATGACCAAACGCGGACGTCTATAAGAGACCAAATCCGAACGTTCTGTAAAAGTCCGTTTTACGGCTCTTTACGAACGTTATAGAAGGGCCAGTTGCGGACTTGTTACGAACGTTAATAACGTCCCAGCAAAGTCCGCCAGAGAACGTTATGGTGGGGACCAAATCCGGACGTCGGGAATGTCATATAAACGTCCGGGGGACGTCCCTTGTTTGCTGGGGAGGCCCTCCTCAAAGGCCACCAATCACTTGATGAAATGGTGGCTGGCTTTAATAGCAACCTAAAATAAATTTTAGACAAAGTTGCTCCTTTAAAATCAAAATACAGCTCACGAGTTAAAACCTCCCAATGGATAAATGATTCAATAAGAGAGAAAAAAGGCAATGCAGAGCAGCAGAACGAGCATGGAGAAAATCTAAATTAGAAGTCAGTGGTATAATCATAAAATAACATATTATTACCTATAACAATGCAATATGCACGGAAAGAAAAAACTACTTAGGCCTATCAAACATTTTTGCAGACCATCACAGCAACTCACAGAGTATTATTCTCTACAATTGAAAAAGTACTAAATCCTGCGTCACCCTGTGATATGCTTAGTTTAGCCACCACTTCAAAATGCGAAGAGTTCGCAGAATTCTTTACGAACAAAATACTAGCCATTAGAGCAGAAATCACTCGAGACCCTAATTATCTCTAGGATGCCCCTAGCAGGGTACCACCGACCCTACAGAATTTTAGCACCATTACAGAAGACAAACTCTATAAACTTGTTAAACATAGCAAGCAGTCAACATGCAGCCTTGACCCTATGCCCACTTTCCTTTGCTAAAGGAAACCAAATTGCTAAAGAAACCAAATCTGGACTATAACATGCTAAATAACTATAGACCGATCTCCAACCTCCCATTTATAAGCAAAATACTTGAAAAGGCTGTCTTCATACAGCTCAACCAATTCCTTAATAAAAATGCAGGTGGCTGGATTTATATGTGCTTCCCATCAATTGCACCTAGGCAATGGGTAAACTGACAGCGCTCCTGAAAGCCTTGTGCTACCTCTCGCCAACCTATCTCTGATGTAGGTGTCTGAAAAACAAATACAAAAATGCATTAGTGCAGACAAGTCTAAAATGTATTCTTAACTGCTGCTTTCATTCAGTCATGCTGCTTAATCCACAAAGAGGCATTTTGATTATGATTAAAATAAGTTACTAGTGCTACCTTCAGTAGGCAAGTGTTATGTATTTGGCACAAATGTTTAAGCCTATCTTCAGCTGATCTTTTAAGAAATTGTATAATGCCAGCACAATCTGTCTGATCGTAGATCTGCCGATGCTGTACTGGAAACTCAGAGACCTAAATGACTCACCTAAAAAGACAAGATTGGACATGAATAAAATACATGCTGTATTTTGAATAGCATAAAAGTGTCTCTGTACTATTCCCTTACCAACATCACTATTTCACTTGCACAGTGTGGTATCCCCTTTCTGAATGTGTGGCTTGACCTTGTCAAGGAGGAAATTAAAATCTTCTACATCCATCCTGAGAACGGTAACCCCTTCTATGAAAGCAAACCCATTTTACTATTCAATGCTTATTAGTATTTAAAATACTGGTATAGCCTTCACTGAATCTGTTATCACACCTCACACCACTGTCTGTAAATAGCTTAATGTTTACAATCACTGACTGTGACTACAGCCAAACTGAGACTCCTACTTACTTTGATGTGTGTGAAGGGGGCTATAGAGGGAGCACAGTTTGAAAACATATCTGAGGCTTTCGGTACCTGTCTTTTAATAAACACTTTGCTATAGTAAACATCTGCAGGTAACAAGCAGCCGTTACTGTAGCTAATATGACGCTAATGTGTGTTTGTACCACTGGGTGTGGTACTATCTCATTGTGTTTGGCCCAGTGCTGTGTGCCTCGCGCCCACTCTGTTGTTTCATTCAGTCATGGGTTCAAACCCTACGCACAGCTGGTAACATTTAGCCTACGTTCCTTACTACAATCACTAGGCTACTCGTGAAAACACTAAGCTGAGTACCCGTGGAATGTTGTTGACAAAGTTGAATGTGCTTTACAAAAATTAAAACCAAAGAACAGTACATGATAGAAATTAAAAACGTAAAGGGTGAAAAAATGCAATTTTTCTGTACATGACAGAAGGTAAAACCTTATAAATAGACATGTAAACATTTTAAAAAAAATAAAATAAATAAAAGATAAGAATGTAAAATGAAATATAGCCCAATAAAGCATATAGTGATGTGATATAGCGAATGCAATGCTGTGGAGAATCCAAGGGAAATACCTCATGAAGGTCTGTGTGTTTTAATAAGGATAATCTGATAATTATAAGATCTTGCTTGGGTGCCATCTAGACTTGTATAGACTTGTGCACATTTTGGCAAGAACAGGAGCGTGAGATCAAGCAGATAATTAATTATATTTATCCGTGTTTTTTTAACCTACTCCCTCCCTCCCCACAACAAAAAAACTGTCTGGAACGTTGGTATGCGTTGGTGGCTATGGGCCGCCATAGTCTTGTCAATGTATGGGAAACACTAGGTGCTGTCACAGCTCGCACACATACCAGCACCGCAGCAGTGGAAAAATACTAGAGATTGACCTGTTTGAACCCTATTCAATGATACGATGCTGCTTCTAGACAGCTGTGTCTGTGTTCCTTCAGTGAGCGCATGCTATATCCCCTGACTGTCAATGGTAGGAGGTCTCAGACAAGACTGTCTGTCTGTCTGTCAACAAAACCAAAAAAATCCTTTTATTCAGGGGAAGTGACTATGTGCAAATTAAGGGGATATTTGCAGTCACATACAGTATTTTGGGATATTCACAATATATGGAGATATATTGATGGATGCGCTCTGAACATATGTTTTCTTAACACTAGTAAACAATAGCGCTATCATCAAACATCAACATTACTCCACAGTTTTCAAACATTTTACTCTCATGGTTTAAAAGCACACAATACAATGATTTGTCTCCGGTATTACAGGTAATTTTGGCAGTGTGAAAGGGGCTAGTTTCAGTTCTAAGCTTTTTAGCCTCTTTATAACAAGTACACTGCCTGTGGATTTCTGTTAGTGTGTGGGTAAGCAGGAGCATGTGTTTTCTGTATCCGGAGTTAGTGAGCTTGTGTGATGTGACGTCAATCTATTCATGCAAAGAAGTACCAAAACATGCAATAAAAAAAGACAAGACAATCAAGGCCACACGTCTCTGCAAGGGTCATACTGCAGTTTTTTTTTGCTTCCGACAATAAACGAGACCCTCTAAACACATCTAGAAACATTGTCATTTGAAATGCAGCGCAGATAAACATAACTGATGCAGTACAGTGTGAAAGGTTGTTGGCTTGCCTAAATGGATTTTTAAAGGAGAAAAAATACTTTGTGCACACTAGTTTCAGGCACTACATATTATATTGAGTTGCATTGTTGCTTTCTTCCCTTACATTTCTTTACAAAAAAGTAATTGTAGGCTTATAGAAACTGCAATAAACTCTTTGTGCCTCTTTTTTTACCCATTGTATGTGGATGTGTAAATGAAACAGTGAAATAAATGCTTTTCAAAAGTACAGTTTTACTTGTGCTTTTTTATCAAGTATATACACAAATATATATCATACATTTTAAAGGCAAGTTTGTTGACTTAGTCACTGACTTCATAGATTCTACATAGTTTCTTCTGGTGTGCGCTTTGAAAGACCAAACAAAAAATGGGGTATGTAATTTCAGTGTACTTGTTCTAAGCCACTCCTCTTCTTGATCTTAGTATAAAACCGCCTGGTATCATATCCCCATAAAACTTTCTCTTACACCCTGTCTCAAGCAAGGATGGAAAGACATTTGGTTCTCTTTGTGATCAGCAATCTGTTCTGTGGAGGTAATTTGTACATGCACATGTATATTTCAGGTGTCTGTTTTGTTTTTTTCAAGATGTCCATTTATATGGCATCGTATCAGGTGCTAAATATGGTACTGATGTGAATACTGATGTGAATCGAGTGTAGGTAAAAAAAATATATATATATATTTGTGTAGCTTGGATGCATAGTCACTATCTGTAATACAGTGGGCAAGAATCGAATGTGATGTATAACAATGGTCAAAACAATACTCTTTGCAAAACCATAAGAGGAGAATGGATTTGAAGTGTGCCAAACTGTAAAAGAAGACAATTGATTTCAAATGTGCTAAACAGAGGAAAAGTGATTTTAAGTGTTCCAGACAAAAGAGTAAAAGGGATTGTGGGTATGCTGACCCACCTTCGTGGAATTCATGGGATGAGCAGAAAGACAGTTATTTTGGTTGTATACTAAAGGGATCAAATATGTCTCAAAGTTTCATGAGTGCAAAATGTTTAACATTCCATACAGACATAACACGGATGTATAGACTTGTGCACATTTTGGTAAGAACAGGAGCGTGAGATCAAGCAGATAATTAATTATATTTATCCGTTTTTTTTTAGCCTACTCCCTGTCTTGTTACCTCTGTGTACCCAAAGGCCCGGAACCATGCATAGACACCAAAATAGACTGTCCCACTCAGTGTGGTAGTCTGAGGGTGGTCTCCTCTTCCGGTAAAGCTACCTTATTTCACATCTGTTGCGTAACATGCACTAGATTTAGGATTGAAGATGGATTTGTTTGTCACATACACAGATGTAACATGTGGAACTTGCAGTAAAATGTAGCCTGGTTAACTATGCAGAAGGACAGATTACAGCAAAGACTAATGTTAATTTATTTAGAATTATTAAAAATAAATAGATAAATACATGCTTACGCTGGCCCATATAATGATGTACTATATGTATACTACCTTCATACTTTTATATGTGCTATATACACTATTGGGCATCTTTAGGTTTCCATATGTTAATTTTATTCTTTATTTTCCTCTTTTTCTTAGTTGGTCAAGTGATATCAGACCTGGCTATGAAAACTTGTGTGGTGCCTCCTCAGCAATGTATTACCGGCTCTCTTAATTTGGGATTAATGAAAACCACAATCAACAGCAAATGTTGCAAAACCGACAATTGTAACGCTCAGCCAGCACCAGGTAGAATTCATTTGGTTATATTCATGTTTGCCTCTTTATCTAGAAGACTCTAAGCTGATTGTGTCGCTGCAAATGACAGATAAAAGCATGCTTTTATTTGTTGACCGTCAATAATGTGTTTTACCCAGCACATCCCAGATATGAAATAAGTTTTTCTTAAATGTATGAGTTTATGCCTCATTAAGTATTCTCATTAAACGTATTCATTTAGTCATGTAGACTGCTTGTGTGTAATTTGCTATGCGTTAACTGTGCTGCTTAAAACGAACTTGCATAGTATTTAGTATGTACTTAAATGTAATACATAGAAATACTAACATTAAACCAACATTAAGAGATTGAAGCAGCACTTCTCCTTGATTTCTTAAAGTTAGTTCTAAGCATCCCTTTTTTGTGCTTATGTGTATTTTGCAATGGGCATTGTTGTTTGAACATACCGGCGTAGAGATATGTGTAGCTGCAGGTAGTTAGGTAAGAGACTGAACATGTGATTGCAACCTTTGCACGCTAGCATCCACTGGTGGTCCAAATGGGAGGGAATGTTACACGTGCGACCCCAACGGCTGCACAAGCAAAATGAAGTGCGAGGGGGTGGAAGACCGCTGCGTAATTACCAAACGTGAGTATTCCAAAATACTGCTGCCTTAACATCACTCATAACATCTTTACTTACACATAAATGGGCTAATGCTGCTGGTAACTCACGTTAAATAGAAACACTGATTAGAAACGTTTAGTCCAGTTTAATCCACAAACCAACACAGATGCAAGTCTGTAGTCAGTCATGCTTCACTGCTTGGAAACCAGTTTTCCTCTCTGGATGCGATGAACGTTCTGGTTTGTAGTGGGGTGAGAAGACTGTACCAAAAACTTTCCCTTAACTTTTTCCTGTAAGGACACATATCTTTACTTTGGACTAGTTGACTAATTACCTGCCACTATAGACTATTTTTATTTAGTCTTATCTATTTATTTCCAGGTATGATGTTCTAGCCATTTATTGTACAGGAGTTGATTAATTATATTTTTGATCATTACTAGCGTTTGGAAGTTATGCTTATATATTTCCCTAAAATGTTTGTTACATTTCAAAAGTCAGCAGTGGATCTGTGTGATATGGTGTTTTAGTGTATGTCACTTGTCAAACGTTTGTAAGTCGGAACTCATTTTTTAAATTATAGCACCCCTTATGGAACACATTTTACAAAATATAATGTGCTGGACTAGTGCAATAACGACTTTCTTCGCCCAAGAATTGGAAGATTTACAATTTCTGCTAGGTAGTGCTATACTGTAAGTGACTATTTATGAACTGAGTGAATCTTTAGAGAGTGGTGCCCCCTACAAACAAAATTTTACAGTTTGGTGTGGTCTTAAAGAATGTTGTGCCCAGTTAGTGTGAGATTTAATGAAATTTGGATAATGACAACACAAGGTATTGAGTGCAGTGTAAATACAAACTATGGTTGAAATATTGATTGGTGTGTAACGCTTTAACTTTTGAAAGTTATATACAAAATTATTAGGGTGTTGTCTGCAGATGACAAACAACCAACGACCAAAATTCCTGACAATCGGATGAATGCCCTCGGAGGAGTTAGCTTACTTTCACTTTTTTTTTTAATTGTGGCTGTCAGAAAGGGGTATGGCCTACTGTGTTTGATGCGGATTTTTTCAGGGAATGTGGGGAAAAATGTTTGTATTATAGGTGGGCTGTTATTGGCGTTAACGTGCTGCGTTAACGTGAGACTCTTATCAGGCAATAAAAAAAATATCGCCGTTAATCTATTCTCAAAGTTGGGTTGGGAGCTGGGTCTATACTACACAAACTGATGACTTTCACCAAAGATCTTAGATTCTACAAAGATAAGCCAACATAATACGTTACTATGGGACCAAAATGCCAACAAATTCCTATTTCGAACTCTTAGAAAATAATTTAGCTAGTGTGTCTTTAAAGCGAGCTAGAAAGCTAACGAACTAGCTCTAGCTCATTCAAGTGAATGGTAGTAACTATGACAACACCATGTGCTAAACGCTAACAGCGATTGGACTCACCTTGAATTTAATACATTGCTGTAACCCTATAACTTTATATTACTTTGTCTGCTTACACTATAACCAGTAACAGTATCTAGGTGGGTGTTGGGGAGTAAAGTGACAGCTTTCAATTTAAAACATTACGTTAGCGTAGTTCGCTAGCGTTAGCGCGCTAACAGCCACATAGTAAGTGGTTGCTGCCTGACCTGAAATAAAGCTAATTTTCTCAAAATCCAAACAGTAACAACTTACACTATTAGGCTTGAAATTATTACAAATAGTTGCGGATTGTAACACATGATTCCAAAAAACCCTTAACAACTCCAGAAAAACGTAAAGACCAATTTATTAGTTAAACTCCACATGTGTCCTATTCATTTCAACGAAACGAACCTAGAATCTGCTCTGCACTGCATAAAGGGGGATTTGCCCCCCTCCCCCTTGCGAAAATAGAACACGGAAGCAAACGGCTGTTGGCGACTCTCCCTCCCTCAACACTCTCTGCTTTCACCTTGATATTTTAGCGCGGATGCATACCTACCTATATATTTTAGCGTGGATGCCTTCGGCAGAATTCAAATGAGCCATTTTAATCTAGATTAATCTAGATTAATTTTATGATTACAGCGAGATTAATCTAGATTAAAAAAAATAATCTATGCCCACCACTAAAATACAACAAATAATATAGTAGCAGAGGATGCTCCAAAATATTTTAAGGGAGCCCCTGAATTGCAATTGAAATTAACATCAAAATACTGTAGGCTACAAAACTCATACAAAACATCCATAAAATGCAATATTATATTAACATGCTTTACGTGCCAAATGTCTGTCATTAGACGCTATATTAATCTATCTTTTAGGGAGGAACAATTAGCTCCTTGGTTACTGCCTCGAATTCTACAGTGTGCTTGTTACACCTTCAGGTATGACTGGTTAACTACGCTAAACTAGCCTATAGTTAAACTATGCAAACTATAAGTTGCAGCAAATTGCAAATGTTGAAACTATCATAACAACATTCTGTTGGCTAATGACAAGGCTCAACATTAACCCAAATTATGTAAATCAATAATAACTGAACTTGTAACAGTTTTGTTGCAAAGCCAAACTTTATGGTGAAATTAGATCTTGTGTTTGTTGAGCTAAGACCGAATTATTGTTGAGCAATCGTAGCATCATAGCTAGGAGGCTAACAAGCGTAAGAGTTATACCATGATTAACATTAGCCCTTTATTCATGGCATGGATAACGTAATCATGCAGGGGGAACAGTTACATACCTTCATCTTTTGCTCGTTTCTACTCTTCTAACGCCTTTGACCTTTTTCTGTCCATCTCCTGTTTGTCACTCGACAGTCAACATACTGTATTTCCCATCCCCAACACTGTCACTGCCGACCAGGAGTTAAGACTAAACCAATTCACCTTGGTGACCGCATTTTGTTATGCCCTATTTTATTAGCCCTTCCACAGAATTTAAAAAACGTGCAGGAATTCTAAACATATAAATATAATATTATGAAAGAAATGTGCGTTATTGGGAAGGACGCTTATGTGTGACTGACTTCGCTCACTAATTGCAGAGTATTGCCCGCTTGTGCATTGCATTTGAGAGACCCAGAGGTGAACTGTCCCCCACGCCCCCTCCCCCTTCCCCTTCTTGTCACACACAGCTTCGGTGCAGAGGGCCTTCTCAGCAGGGGCGCCTGCAGCCAAAGGGGGCGCCAACTTGCCAATTTCCTACACAGTGATATGATAGTTAATAAAAAAAAAAATTTGATGATATATTTTTTTCAAGCGCTCATGAGGCCAACGGAATGGCGCCCTTCACGAAATTGCGCCCTGGGCAAAGGCCCACTCCCCCCCCCCCCCAAAAACCGCTACTGCTGACACTGTGTCACGCGATGAGTGGCTCGAGCAACAGTGGGTCAGGATGAGACAAGACTACAGTGAGGAAAGCATCTGGAATGCTGATGAAACCGGGATTTATTTTCGGGTTCTATCTGACGGCACCCTCACCTTCAAATCTGACAATAAAAGAGGTGGGAAAAAATCAAAAGAAAGGATCACGGCTTTGTTCGCCTGCTCTGCTGTCGGAGAAAAGAAGGAACTTTTTGTCATTGGAAAAAGTCACAGCCCCCGCTGCTTCAAACACGTACGTACACTGCCTGTTTGTTACGCAGCCAATGCTAATGCTTGGATGACTGGGGCTGTCTTTGTGGAGTGGTTGAAGGACTGGGATCGCAAACTGGGCCAAGAGAGGAAGCGTATCCTGCTGCTTGTGGACAACTGCACAGCCCATAACATGAAAAACTCAACACTGAGAAACATCCGACTCGAGTTTCTGCCGAAGAACACGACCTCAATTCTCCAGCCCTGTGACCAAGGCATCATCAGAACAGCCAAAGCTTACTTTCGCAAAGAGATGGCCCGCTCCGTACTGCGCCAAATTGATGAGGGGAACAGAGCAGCTGCTGCAGACATCACAACAAAAATCAGCCTCTTGGATGCTATTCTGATGCTGCGGGATGCCTGGGCTGATGTGGAGGCTTCCACAATTGCTGGAGGAAAGGAGGTCTGGTCATGTCACCAGAGGAGGAAGCGACAAATGTTGATCCACCTGCAGAGATAAGCACTGACGAGTTTGAGCAGTGGATCGTAAGTGATGACAGCACTCCGGTGTCAGAGCCCGTGACGGATGAGGACATCGTCTCGGAGGTGCAAGAGCGCTTTGGTGCCGGAACCAGCGCTGCGCGCAGCGAGGAGGGGGAGGAGGAGGAGGATGAAGAAGAGGAGACCGTTGTCCCATCCAGAGCTGAGATGAGAAATGCCGTTTGCATTTTAAAGACTGGTCTCCTGCATGTTGGTTTCAAAAACTTTGACCTTTTACATCGTTTTGAAAAAGAAGTGAACTTGGTGTTGGACAACACTCTGATCCAGGGAACCATGGATAAATACATGAAGTGATTTCTTTATGCAGACAGCAGCAACACAAAACCGAGGTAGCTTTAAGTTTTTGATGCCGTTATCTTCTATGTTGTTGTTGTAGGAAACAGTTTGTTTCAAACGTTATTTTCAGACATGTTAAAAAATAAAATTCAGTAAATGGTAAATCATCCGTTTCATTTCATTTTTGTCATTGAAAAACTATATAAATGGCATAGATAAAAATAAGTGAAATACTGTACTGTACCTGTAAATTCGGTTTTAGTAATCAACCGCTTATAGTGTTCAAATTGGCTCTGGGCCAACGTGATCACTATAAGCGGTTTCCACTGTAATTAAATATTTTTTGGATACATTTTTAAGATCTTTATATATTATCATCATCATTATTATTATATGCACATACTACATATATTGTGTTATTGTAGCTGAAAACTTGTATCAGACATTTAAAACTATGCAATATAGGCCTACAGATTTTAAAATGCAAATTACATACTGTACCTAACTTTCACATCCAACTAAAAACACAAAATATAATACATGGACTGTACATCAATTATTTAACATTGAATTATTTTCTTTTTATAACTCCTGTTCGAATTTTAAAAAATGACAGGTAGTTATGTATAAAGTAATATACATATACAATGTACATATATATTATGATACTATTATAACATAATCTAAATTAGTATAAATAAATATTTAACAGGTAGTTATGTATAAAGTAATATATACATATATATTATGATACTATTATAACATATAAAATAAATTAGTATAAATACATATTTACAGCACATATTTTACACTGTGTAAACACAATACAACTGTATGTTGACTGAAAGATGCCCTTGTTTTATAACTGAACACTGTTTACATTTCACTTCCTGAATGATCTGCAACCTGGGGTTGGGGGCACACCAAATCCTGTTTCTCCTCTGCAACAAACTCCCTAATTTCACTATACAGGTACTGTTGCCTTTTCAAGTCAAGACCCTTGGGAAATATCTGATCAGGCAAGTATGTCATGGTGGTCAAGACTGATGCCTTTTCAAGTCAAGACCCTTGGGAAATATCTGATCAGGCAAGTAAGTCATGGTGGTCAAGACTTTCTAACCTAAACCCTTTTTTCCCTAAATCTTGACATACCTCGTCATCATTAAGAAACTGTGTCATTGTGACTGATGTGGATTGATTATTGAAAGTGAAGTGATGGTAAGCTTTGATTTTCTCAAGCTTTTTGAAGTATGTGCCTAGAAATGCACTCCAATCAAACATGGGCACAAGAATTGTGCCATCCTCTTTACCACAAAGACATGGTACATTGACACCAGATGGACTAGAGGTTTTCACAACATTTGCAATGTCATCTAAGCAATCGACCTTGTTTCTTCTCAAATTACATTTGAAGAGCCCAAAACACCAATCACAGGAAAACTTTTTATGCCCAGCTAGAAGAAAACTCATCTTGATTGCCGACCAGTCAAGACGCGCCACATCAAATACCACATTACAAACGAATTTTTGTTTTGGCCTGCACAGTTGTCTGCATGTAGGTGCATGTGCTTTTTGCCCAATCCATAATTCTCCAAAAAGAAATGTAGAAGGCTAATTACACAGTTGCTACCTTTACCTGTCTGAACACATTCATCCAACAAAAAAGTGACCTGCTTTGGCAAGGCCTCACATGCAATACCAAAAACTCCACATTTGCGAGGCGTTTTGAAGTACATAGGC
Source organism: Coilia nasus (assembly GCA_027475355.1). Lineage (NCBI taxonomy): Eukaryota > Metazoa > Chordata > Actinopteri > Clupeiformes > Engraulidae > Coilia > Coilia nasus. The sequence continues at coordinate 34,199,317 of CM050203.1, forward strand.
CCTGGTTGGAGGGGATCGCTGGGGTAATGGATTTGCTGTGCAAAATCCATGCTGTAATGAACCATGCCATCAAAACTGCATGGGACATGTTGACCTAACTCTAAGCCAGGTGGCAGCTCAGCTCTTGAGTCCTTGCAAAGTTTTTGGTAGTAGGCTCGCTCAATTCTGGCCTTCTCTAAATGGTCAATGGCCAGACCATGTAGCTCTGCTTTCTCAGCATCTGACCTGTTGGCTGCTTCACTGATCTTTTTTTGGTATTTCTGGCATGTCCAGCACAGGTCAGTTGCTGGGCGCATAGTTACCACGAATGGCACAACTTCCCGCCAGATGCGACGAAAAGAAACCAGGGAAACCATTTGCCGGTTCACTGCAGCAACAGCAACACAGTAATCACCATACACCTTCACCTTAGTGCAATCTGTGGGGAGGAGCTTAAGGTCGCTTCTCCAGAAACCTGGTACTCTCCCAGGTAGATGCATTCCATGTGTTTCTGCATAGTTAATTATAAAGTGTGCAACATAAATGTTATCCTTCTTCTGCAAAGCATTGGGAGGTTGTCGCTGTAGGTTGCCATGTGTTCTGGGTGTAACGCCATGTTGTTTGTAATGCTTGATTAGTGCGTTCAGTTTATCCTGCCCTATACTGTGCAGGTACTTGAATGTTTCACGGCATATCTTCAGCCCATGGTGGAAGAAATCTGTGCATTGAGAAGTACGCACAGTCTGCTCCTTTTTTTTTGATCGGCTTGTGAGCTGGAACAGGTGCATCCCACATGACAATTTTGCCAGTATGGCGATGTCCAGCTCCTCTCGTGACATTTCCAAGTAGCAGCATCTAATCATATGCAGCTCTTCTGGTGAGAACCGTGTAGAACATGGCTTCCCGTCATTGTACTTACAGGTACAAATAAAGCTGCCAACATCATTAGAATCACCGTGATGTGGATCTGGTAACGATGGCAGAATCTCCCTGGCATCCTCCATGGAAGGACTGTCATCTGAAATGCAGAAGGATAAAAAGATATCAGACTTCATTAAAACTAAAACTCAGTTCTATAGGCACATTGGTTACTTTCTGCTTTGTTACTATTGCAAACATGCATTTGACACCCCAAATGCACTCATTTATGGTAGTTGAAAAGCTGCATTGTTTGGTTTATTGAAAAGGCCAAATTAATATGCATGCACTTATTTTAAAAGATTTTATGAGATTTTATTTGGCCCATGAGAATTTCAAATGTGTATTACAGTTAGTACACATACATACAGCCATAAAGTAACATGACTTGAACATGACATTGGGTGTGTCAGAGGAATATACTGTGCACAGTAAGTGAGCACAGGCCAATGTGACATCTCCCACTCACACAACAGAATATGTTCAGGCACATTTCAGCTACCACATAAGTGTTTGTGAAATTGGCCTTTGACTGTTAGCCCATTTATATTGCCTATATAGGCCTATTTACCTCAGCCACAACTAAATCCCAGTTTTTAATTTTGGCATCCCAGCATTAGAGCAAAATTTGCTACCTCACAACATTTTGTGAACCAGCTGTAATAATTAGTGCAACTGGTTTGAATAGGCAACATTTGTGTTTATTCTAATTTAGTGCTGATACAGATCTCAACTGTCAAGTAAACAGTTTGACGTACTACTGCTTTCAATAACTGAGCAACTGATAACGCAAATGTTTCTAGGGACAAAAATAACATTGGATTGAATTGGTATGCCATCTAGCCTTCTTAACGCAAGTACACAATCGTCTGCGAGTGAGCGCCCTCATCAACATCACTGCCTTGTATGAACTACTGATAGACTTATTCCCCCGTTTTCGAAACATCATAAAACTAAGACTAAACTAGATGTACCGCATAGCGGTACATGGTATGACCGCCGCAGTATATTGAAATGTGGGAACTGTTGGTGTGATGAGTGTGTGATAGAGCAGTGTTGTGAGGTGAGAATTTCTGTGGAAATGATTTCCTGTAAGTGGGCATGGATGTGAGTTTTGAATGTGTAGTGTGAAGGACTGATTTGTGAAGGCAAGGAATCGGCAAAATGAGATTTTGTACAATTACAGCGCCCCCTATGGACCAAATTTTATGGCATGTTCTGTGGTGTTAGAGGTCTTTGTGGTGATCGTGCATGATGCATTTTGTGCAGTTCCCACCTTCTCGGTCCAAGATATTGGCAACTCAAAATCCCAATTTTTGCATTTACCCTTATCACTAGGTGGCGCTATGCTTCAAGTGAGAGTTTATGGGCTGGGTCAATATGCCTCTGTAACACCTACATACTAACACAAAATCGTTGTCTTGGGCAAAATTGTTGATGAGTTATTTAACAAAGATGGCATGTCAACTTTGACCAAATTTGAGCAATTAAAAGCCAAGATACGGCCATTTGAAGAATTTTGAGCTACGTGTTAAATGTTCATTGACGTGTAACTTCGGAACGGTTTATCTCAAGATAAATCCTTTGATAACTTTTTGTCAGCATTGTCTGTAGATGACATATACCAAATTTGGTGAGATTCACATGAACGGCCTATGACGAGTTCGTTCAGATTCGTTTTCGCAATATTAAAATTTCACGGAAATTGTTCTCGTTGGAAGTGGGCGTCGACCAGTGTTTTCAATGCGTGAGGGTCAACAGATTTCATGATAAAAAAAAAATAGTTGTAAACGTAAGCATTCTCTAGATAATAGGCAAAATGACATTTTCTACAATTACAGCGCCCCCTATGGACCAAATTTTATGGCATGTTCTGTGGTGTTAGAGGTCTTTCGGGTGATCGTGCATGACGTATTTTGCACAGTTCCCACCTTCTCGGTCCAAGATATTAGCAACTCAAAATCCTAATTTTTGCATTTACCCTTATCACTAGGTGGCGCTATGCTTCAAGTGAGAGTTTATGGGCTGGGTCGATACATCTCTGTAACACCAACATACTAACGCAAAATCGTTGTCTTGGGCAAAATTGTTGATAAGTTTTTTAACAAAAACTGTTTTTTGACACCTAGCTTCGCCAATAAACATCGCCCCCTATGACGAAATGTCACAAAATTTAGTACACATAAAAAGAAAGCTGTTTAGAGATGGCATGTCAACTTTGACCAAATTTGAGCAATTAAAAGCCAAGATACGGCCAATTAAAGATTTTTAAGCTACGTGTTAAATGGTCATTGACGTATAACTTCGGAACGGTTTATCTCAAGATAAATCCTTTGATAACTTTTTGTCAGCATTGTCTGTAGATGACATATACCAAATTTGGTGAGATTCACATGAACGGCCTATGACGAGTTCGTTCAGATTCGTTTCCGCAATATTAAAATTTCACGGAAATTGTTTTCGTTGGAAGTGGGCGTCGACCAGTGTTTTCAATGCGCGAGGGTCAATAGATTTCACGATAAAAAAGAAATTGTTGTAAACATAAGCATTCTCTAGATAATAGGCAAAATGACATTTTCTACAATTACAGCGCCCCCTATGGACTACATTTTATGGCATGTTCTGTGGTGTTAGAGGTCTTTGTTGTGATCGTGCATGACGTATTTTGTGCAGTTCCCACCTTCTCGGTCAAAGATATTGGCAACTTAAAATCCCAATTTTTACATTTACCCATATCACTAGGTGGCGCTATGCTTCAAGTGAGAGTTTATGGGCTGGGTCAATACATCTCTGTAACACCGACATACTAACACAAAATCGTTGTCTTGGGCAAAATTGTTGACGAGTTATTTAACAAAAACTGTTTTTTGACACCTAGCTTCGCCAATAAACATCGCCCCCTATGACGAAATGTCACAAAATTTAGTACACATAAAAAGAAAGCTGTTTAGAGATGGCATGTCAACTTTGACCAAATTTGAGCAATTAAAAGCCAAGATACGGCCATTTGAAGATTTTTAAGCTACGTGTTAAATGTTCATTGACGTGTAACTTCGGAACGGTTTATCTCAAGATAAATCCTTTGATAACTTTTTGTCAGCATTGTCTGTAGATGACATATACCAAATTTGGTGAGATTCACATGAACGGCCTATGACGAGTTCGTTCAAATCCGTTTTCGCAATATTAAAATTTCAAGGAAATTGTTTTCGTTGGAAGTGGGCGTCGACCAGTGTTTTCAATGCGTGAGGGTCAATAGATTTCACGATAAAAAAAAATTGTTGTAAACATAAGCATTGTCTAGATAATAGGCAAAATGACATTTTCTACAATTACAGCGCCCCCTATGGACCAAATTTTATGGCATGTTCTGTGGTGTTAGAGGTCTTTGTGGTGATCGTGCATAACGTATTTTGCGCAGTTCCCACCTTCTCGGTCCAAGATATTGGCAACTCAAAATCCCAATTTTTGCATTTACCCTTATCACTAGGTGGCGCTATGCTTCAAGTGAGAGTTTATGGGCTGGGTCGATACGTCTCTGTAACACCGACATATCACAAAAATGTCATGTTGTTGGGTGAAACGTTCATTGAGTTATTCAGCAAAAACTTTTGCCGGTCTCCCCCTCTTTAACGGACACTGGCACAGCGGGGGGGTGGCCCTGGGGGACCAAAAGGCGTTATTCGCTCACAAACTTCTTGGGCTACATGCCTACAAACATTCATGTCTCCCCGAGTTTCAGTGTCCCGGGAATCGTTGACGAAAAATCGGCGAAAAAAAAATAAATAAATAAAAAAAAAAAAAAAAAAGGGAAAAATTTTGCAGCAACTCCAATATGACCGCTTTCGCTAGCTTCGCTAGCGGCGGTCATAATGAATGAATAAATACAACTCGTAGCGTTATCTTTCAGTGACATTTCCAGCGTAGCCTACCTGTCATCGCTGTTTAACAAACATAAGGAGCTGTACCTAAACAACGTGACAACCACTAAACGCCCTGTCAGGACACCACTGACTAACTGTAGCTAGCCTACCTCAAACACAGATGTTTAACTGTCCAACTAAATCATTTTGTCTAAATGACAGCCGTTTCAAACACCTTTTTATTATGACCGCCGCTAGCGAAGCTAGCGAAAGCGGTCATTATAGAGTTGCCGCGAACTTTTTTCCCTTTTTTTTTTCTTTTTTTTTTTTCTTTTTTTTCAGTGAATGTCCGTCAACGATTCCCGGGACACTGAAACTCGGGGGGACATGAATCTTTGTAGGCATGTAGCCCTGGAACATTTCGAGCGAATAGAAGCTTTTGGTCCCCCGGGGCCACCCCCCCGCTGTGTCAGCGTACGTCAAAGAGGGGGAGACCAGCAAAAGTTTTTGCTGAATAACTCAGTGAACGTTTCACCCAACAACATGAAATTTTTGTGATATGTCGGTGTTACAGAGACGTATCGACCCAGGCAATAAACGCTCACTTGAAGCATAGCGCCACCTAGTGATATGGGTAAATGCAAAAATTGGGATATTGAGTTGCCAATATATTGGACCGAGAAGGTGGGAACTGCGCAAAATACGTCATGTACGATCACCACGAAGACCTCTATAACCACAGCATGTGCCATACAATTTGGTCAATAGGGGGCGCTGTAATTGTACAAAATGTCATTTTGCCTATTATCTAGAGAATGCTAATGTTTACAACAATTTTTTTTTTATCGTGAAATCTATTGACCCTCACGCATTGAAAACACTGGTCGACGCCCACTTCCAACAAGAACAATTTCCGTGAAATTTTAACATTGCTAAAACGAATCTGAACGAACTTGTCATAGGCCGTTCATGTGAATCTCACCAAATTTGGTATATGTCATCTACAGACAATGCTGACAAAAAGTTATCAAAGGATTTATCTTGTGATAAACCGTTCCGAAGTTACACGTCAATGAACATTTAACACGTAGCTTAAAATTCTTCAAATGGCCGTATCTTGGCTTTTAATTGCTCAAATTTGGTCAAAGTTGACATGTCATCTCTAAACATATTTCTTTTCATGTGTACTAAATTTTGTGACATTTCCTCATAGGGGGCGATGTTTATTGGTGAAGCTAGGTGTCAAAAAACAGTTTTTGTTAAATAACTCGTCAACAATTTTGCCCAAGACAACGATTTTGTGTTAGTATGTCGGTGTTACAGAGACGTATCGACCCAGCCCATAAACTCTCACTTGAAGCATAGCGCCACCTAGTGATAAGGGTAAATGCAAAAATTGGGATTTTGAGTTGCCAATATCTTTGACCGAGAAGGTGGGAACTGCGCAAAATACGTCATGCACGATTACCACAAAGACCTCTAACACCACAGAACGTGCCATAAAATTTTGTCCATAGGGGGCGCTGTAATTGTACAAAATGTCATTTTGCCTATTATCTAGAGAATGCTAACGTTTACAACCAATTTTTTTTTATTGTGAAATCTATTGACCCTCACGCATTGAAAACACTGGTCGACGCCCACTTCCAACGAGAACAATTTCCGTGAAATTTTAACATTGCGAAAACGAATCTGAACGAACTCGTCATAGGCCGTTCATGTGAATCTCGCCAAAGTTGGTATATGCCATCTACAGACAATGCTGACAAAAAGTTATCAAAGGATTTATCTTGAGATAAACCGTTCCGAAGTTACACGTCAATGAACAAATAACACGTAGCTTAAAATTCTTCAAATGTCCATATCTTGGCTTTTAATTGCTCAAATTTGGTCAAAGTTGACATGCAATCTCTAAACAGCTTTCTTTTCATGTGTACTAAATTTTGTGACATTTCCTCATAGGGGGCGATGTTTATTGGTGAAGCTAGGTGTCAAAAAACAGTTTTTGTTAAATAACTCGTCAACAATTTTGCCCAAGACAACGATTTTGTGTTAGTATGTCGGTGTTACAGAGACGTATCGACCCAGCCCATAAACTCTCACTTGAAGCATAGCGCCACCTAGTGATAAGGGTAAATGCAAAAATTGGGAATTTGAGTTGCCAATATCTTTGACCGAGAAGGTGGGAACTGCGCAAAATACGTCATGCACGATTACCACAAAGACCTCTAACACCACCGAACGTGCCATAAAATTTTGTCCATAGGGGGCGCTGTAATTGTACAAAATGTCATTTTGCCTATTATCTAGAGAATGCTAACGTTTACAACCAATTTTTTTTTATTGTGAAATCTATTGACCCTCACGCATTGAAAACACTGGTCGACGCCCACTTCCAACGAGAACAATTTCCGTGAAATTTTAACATTGCGAAAACGAATCTGAACGAACTCGTCATAGGCCGTTCATGTGAATCTCGCCAAAGTTGGTATATGCCATCTACAGACAATGCTGACAAAAAGTTATCAAAGGATTTATCTTGAGATAAACCGTTCCGAAGTTACACGTCAATGAACAAATAACACGTAGCTTAAAATTCTTCAAATGTCCATATCTTGGCTTTTAATTGCTCAAATTTGGTCAAAGTTGACATGCAATCTCTAAACAGCTTTCTTTTCATGTGTACTAAACTTTTTGACATTTCGTCATAGGGGGCGATGTTTATTGGCGAAGCTAGGTGTCAAAAAACAGTTTTTGTTAAATAACTCGTCAACAATTTTACCCAAGACAACGATTTTGTGTTAGTATGTCGATGTTACAGAGGCGTATCGACACAGCCCATAAACACTCACTTGAAGCATAGCGCCACCTAGTGATATTGGTAAATGCAAAAATTTGGATTTTGAGTTGCCAATATCTTCGACCGAGAAGGTGGAAACTGCGCAAAATACGTCATGCACAATCACCACAAAGACCTCTAACACCACAGCACGTGCCATAAAATTTGGTCAATAGGGGGCGCTGTAATTGTAGAAAATGTCCTTTTGCCTATTATCTAGAGAATGCTAACGTTTACAACAATTTTTTTTTTATCGTGAAATCTATTGACCCTCACGCATTTAAAACACTGGTCGACGCCCACTTCCAATGAGAACAATTTCCGTGAAATTTTAACATTGCGAAAACGACTCTGAACGAACTCGTCATAGGCCGTTCATGTCAATCTCACCAAATTTGGTATATGTCATCTACAGACAATGCTGACAAAAAGTTATCAAAGGATTTATCTTTAGATAAACCGTTCCAAAGTTACACCTCAATGAACATTTAACACGTAGCTTAAAATACTTCAATTGTCCATATCTTGGCTTTTAATTGCTCAAATTTGGTCAATGTTGACATGCCATCTCTAAACGTCTTTCTTTTCATGTGTACTAAACTTGTTGACATTGCGTCATAGGGGGCGATGTTTATTGGCGAAGCTAGGTGTCAAAAAACAGTTTTTGTTAAATAACTTGTCAACAATTTTGCCCAAGACAACGATTTTGTGTTAGTATGTCGGTGTTACAGAGTCGTATCGACCCAGCCCATAAACACTCACTTGAAGCATAGCGCCACCTAGTGATAAAGGTATATGCAAAAATTGAGATTTTGAGTTGCCAATATCTTGGACCGAGAAGGTGGGAACTGCACAAAATACGTCATGCACGATCAGCACAAAGACTTCTAAAACCACAGCATGTGCCATACAATTTGGTCCATAGGGGGCGCTGCAATTGTGCAAAATGTCATTTTGCCTATTATCTAGAGAATGCTAACATTTACAACCAATTTTTTTTTATCATGAAATCTATTGACCCTCACGCATTGAACGCACTGGTCAACGCCCACTTCCAACGAGAACAATTTCCGTGAAATTTTAACATTGCGAAAACGAATCTGAACGAACTCGTCATAGGCCGTTCATGTGAATCTCACCAAATTTGGTATATGTCATCTACAGACAATGCTGACAAAAAGTTATCAAAGGATTTATCTTGAGATAAACCGTTCCGAAGTTACATGTCAATGAACAAATAACACGTAGCTTAAAATTCTTCAAATGTCCATATCTTGGCTTTTAATTCCTCAAATGTGGTCAAAGTTGACATGCCATGTCTAAACAGCTTTCTTTTCATGTGTACTCAATTTTGTGACATTTCGTCATAGGGGGCGATGTTTATTGGTGAAGCTAGGTGTCAAAAAACTGTTTTTCTTAAATAATTTGTCAACAATTTTGCCCAAGACAAGAATTTTGTGTTAGTATGTCAGGGTTACAGAAGCGTATCGGCCCAGCCCAGAAACACCCACTTGAAGCATAGCGCCACCTAGTGATAAGGGTAAATGCAAAAATTGGGATTTTGAGGTGCTAATATCTTGGACCGAGAAGGTGGGAGCTGCACAAAATACGTCATGCACGATCAACACAAAGACCTCTAACATCACAGCACGTGCCATACAATTTGGTCCATAGGGGGCGCTGTAATTGTAGAAAATGCCATTTTGCCTATTATCTAGAGAATGCTAACGTTTACAACAACTTTTTTTTTATCGTGAAATCTATTGACCCTCACGCATTGAAAGCACTGGTTGACACCCACTTCAACGAAAACTATTTCCGTGAAATTTTAACATTGCAAAAACGAATCTGAACGAACTCGTCATAGGCCGTTCATGTGAATCTCACCAAATTTGGTATATTTCATCTACAGACAATGCTGACAAAAAGTTATCAAAGGATTTATCTTGAGATAAACCGTTTCGAAGTTACACGTCAATGAACATTTAACACGTAGCTTAAAATTCTTCAAAAGTCCATATCTTGGCTTTTAATTGCTGAAATTTGGTCAAAGTTGACATGCCATCTCTAAACAGCTTTCTTTTCATGTGTACTAAATTTGGTGTAATTTCGTCATAGGGGGCGATGTTTACTGGTGAAACTAGGTGTCAAAAAACAGATTTTGTTAAATAATTCGTCAACAATTTTGCCCAAGACAACAATTTTGTGTTAGTATGTCGGTGTTACAGAGGTGTATCAGCCCAGCCCATAAACACTCACTTGAAGCATAGCACCACCTAGTGATAAGGGTAAATGCAAAAATTGGGATTTTGAGTTGCTAATATCTTGGAGCGAGAAGGTGGAAACTGCACAAAATAGGTCATGCATGATCAGCACAAAGACCTCTAACACCACAGCACGTGCCATACAATTTGGTCCATAGGGGGTGTTGTAATTGTACAAAATCTCATTTTGCCTATTCCTTTCACAAATCACTCCTATACACTATACAAACACACACAATGTCATTCATTCAAAACCCACATTCATGCCTACTTCCAGAAAATCATTTCCACACAAATTCTCACCTCACAACACTGCTCTACCACACACTCATCATACCAACAGTTCCCACATTTCAATACACTGCAGCGGTCCCGCTATGCGGTACATCTAGTTTAGATGTGCAGCTACCTCGCTTGCTTTGTCATATTTCGTCTGGCCTGTCATCGCAGCTGACTAACTAGAACCTAAACAGCTGCTGGGACAGCTGAGGTAAATTTCCCACGTAGCTCACAGCTGATGAGCGGGAAACGCATCTTATAAACAAGATCTGTTGTGTCGTGGAAATTCTAAGCCTAAATCCCCCTTTTGGTTCGGCACAGACAAAGTCCAAATCACCCAGGTAGAAAACACGACTCGAAGAGGCAGGAATCAAGTTCTGTAGATTTATTGTGTCCTTCCACTGCGCAGTGAAGTAGGTCCGAGAGCAGCTCTGAGCTCGGGGCTCTCGTGCATCCTCTTTTATAGAAGATGCACTGGATGACGTGTTTCCTCCCTCACAGACGCCATCCCCCTTTCCCTTAGCCAATCCGAATCATCTAGTTTCCCCATCACGCCCCTCATCATCCTGGATTAATGGTGGCGCTCCGCCCGTCCAGAGGCCACCCCTCTTTCCCCTCGGGAGGGGCATGCGGACGCTGGCCAATCAGGGCCCATTTTCTTTTTGTCTCTCTGATCCAGATTCGTGATTAATGGTGGCGGCCCGACCCACCAACATGGCCGTCGGTGACGTACTTTGGTCAGCCATTTTTGAGACTGGCATGACGCTTACCCGCAGCCATTTTCTAATTGGGAGGGGCCCTGAATTAATGGTGGCGGGCCCCTCTGTTCCATGTTTTTTAGTCTTTGGCCAGCAGGTGGCCACCATATCTTTTTAGCCTTCCCATGTTTTCAGATCTACGTCCCCTTTCAGAGCTGTTCTCCCCCACCTTACAGGTGTATGTAAATTACCTTAAAATATATACTACATATTCCCCCCTTTGTGTCCAACGGACACACCACAGGGAAACAGAACCAATGTTACTCAACGTAGGCATGGAAGCAGCAGAAGAGCATATAAATCCAATGCAGTAATACACAGGCTCACTAGGGCAGTCCTAGATGAGCGAGGCACTCGGTGAGACAGAATACAATGCTACTCCTGACTTTTGGAACACCTCTGCATCAACAATAAACCTAGAACATTGAAGTCAGCAATCGGAATGAATCAACAAAATCATGAATCAACAGTAATCGAGGTAGATTAATAAAAACCTAGTGAAAAGCAACAATCAGAGTTGATTAAGAATATTCCAGTGTGATCAATGGTACATTAAACAATTCCAGTGAGCAGGTCATAATAAAACACCAACTGTGGGTACCAAAGAGGTAGTGATTGATCAAGTAAGGCACACAATCATCAGGAAAACAACAGGATACAACAAACCTGAGAGTAAATAACAAACGCCAAGGAAACCAAGGCGTTGGCAGCTTGTGCGGCACAATACGGCCTAAGATTTAAAGAATGAGTATATGGTACCCGGAAACAAAATTGGTGCGAGTGAAGTGCGAATAAAATAGAATACAGAACACACCCGTATATAGTTCACATAACATGAGGATTACAAGCCAATATAGTCTGCATAATCTGACCAATCATCGCATATCACAGCTTGATTCAGAATACATCAGGGTTAGGCCCTAGCATTCCCCGAGAGGGGGAGAGAGAGAGAGAGAGAGAGAGAGAGAGAGAGAGAGGAAAAAGAGGGAAAGAGAGAGAGAGAGAAAGGGAGAGAAAGGGAGAGAGAAAGGGAGAGAAGATGAGAAGGAGAGAAAGAGGGCAGGGAGATCCAGACTGACCCTCCAGTACTCACGAAATGCATCACCAGTCGGAGCAACACACAAAGGAACAGGCGTGTGGCATACACTCACCGGCCGCATCCCCTTTTCGGAAACTTGCACCACTCTTGTCAGCGCCCCCTTTTGGCACATGACAGGCTGGGGTGGGGACCTGGTTGTAGTTGCCTTCCCAGGTATTATGCCTATCTCAAGCTAGCTGTGGTAGGTGCTGGGTCGCCTCCCTCCGGAGAACTCACCCGCACTCAGGCCAGCGAGGCATTGGGGCGGTCCCCCCTTAGACCACTTCGCGGCGGTCATGGCGTATTTGTTTGTGTGTGTTTTGACCGATAGGTGGGGCAATTAGGGAGAAACCCAGCACTGCTCGTGAGGGCACACAAAGGCGAGAGAGAGAGAGATAGAGAGAGATAGAAGGAGTGAGAGGGAGAGAGGGAGAGAGATAGAAGGAGTGAGAGAGAGAGAGAAAGAGAGATAGAAGGAGAGAGAGGGAGACAGAGAGAGAGAGAGAGAGAGAGAGAGAAAGATTGAGAGAGAGTATAAAACCCAACAACCATTAAGACCATCGGGCGTGACATCAGACAGACAATTGAATCAGTAAGAAACATTAACTCATGTCATTTGACCTCTAACACCACCCCTAAACGTAGAGATGCTCACCTCAATTTCAACATACAGTCATCTCATTCACACGGTTGGCTCCCAGCACGCAACAGGCATGCATCAAGCAACCAGTCCATCAATTCACCAGGCACTTCTCAACACACTGTCATACACAATTAACCAATCACTTCTCACTACACACAGTCATACACACTTACATCAGATAGGGTCACCTGTTTTCAGTTAGTGTTCTACACCTATCCTACGTCTCACCGTCGGCCACCATAGATTCATACAAGGCAAAACATAGAGGAATGTTACAGTAGCTTCAAAGGGTCCCGACGAGTGTAATGGACGAATATTAGTGTTGCAGTCATTTGTGTGGATGCTCAGTAGTGCGGATATGGAGTGTGACAAGAAAGTAGTGACGCAAAAATGATCAGTCCGTCAGTGGAAAAAATCAGTCACTTAGTAGTTCCATCACTTTGCTGTGTTCTCCTGTGGGGGAGGGGAGGAGGGGAATGTTCCTGTGAGTCGGGCAGGTGTGACTGGAGAAACCGACTTAAGCCATCATCCCCTTACCCTGGGAGGCTTTAGTCTCAGTGTCAGAACTCTGCTCCCAGAGTAAGATATCCTCCTCCCCCACATCCGTGGGCACTACTACCGTAACAGGGTCTATTACGGGGCTATCAATGTAGCTATCTAGTAGGTCCTGTGAGCCCCGCAGCAACATATTGCAGTCCTCGTCAAACTGCAACACCAAAGGCATTTGGGGAAGCTTTGATGCCACTAAACGGACTGCAAGGGATCTCAGGACTGGGACCAAGCAGCATATGATCAGGGAGATGGCTAGGATCGCTAGAACGATACCCATGAGGGCTTTTGCAGCCCATGCGCCCCACCCAAATCCAAACGCATTCTGGAACCACCCTGTCAAGGGTGATTCGAACGTGTTCTTCCCGGCGTTTTCAGTAACCTCATCTCGCAGCCGTCTCAACTTTATCATAGCCTTCGTGAATGCACCATCCGGCGCCGTGTTATTGGGTATGTAGGTACAACAGTAACTTCCAAACTTGGCACACACCCCTCCCTCCTTAGCCAACATCCAGTCTAAGACCATGCGGTTTTGCACCGCCATGCGCGATGTGGCATCTAACTGAGTCCCCAATGCCTGCAATGCATCATGGGAGTGATTTATAAATCTCTGTTGGTTGTAGTATATGTAGTTTATCCATTCCACATTCTTGTTAATAGCTATCTGGGGTAAGATTGACTCGAACCCTGCCTTGACTTCATTTCGTGCCTTATATTGCTCTGGAATTCCCCTGGGCTGGCCTATCGCATCTAAGTATCCTGCATATTCAAATCTAGTAATCTCACTCTTTCCTTTCAGTTCCCCGCTCTCTGATCCAGTTGGCGGGCTCATACGCCCCACCTCTCGTGCTACCCTTTGACGCATCTCGGGAGAGTCCCTTTTATTTCGGCTGTCTTTCTCCTGCTTAGCACTCTTCCTCTTACTGGACCAGGTCATTATTTTAGCTCCTTGCATCATTGTCACCCTAGTACACACCCCAGTCCATTTAGCCGGTAATGTGCTAGTTAATCCTCTCCTTTTCCCACATGCCCACCACAAATCAGCTAGAGGAACTTCCTGTGGGAGTTTCAACCACCAGTCATACACATCCATTATTAGGTCACCCTTCGCTTGTTCTGGGTAGTCCTGCTTATTCTGAGAACACTCTGCCCCTTGTTTTTCTCCTGTCCACCACCCATCCGACTCAGAGTTCCAACTTCCTTGCTGATGTGTCCCCCTGCGCACCCACGTCCATGTCTTATTACATTCTCCTTCAAATATACCTACATCTTCTGCCCCTCTTTCCTTTATAGGTTGCTTGAAGCATTCAAATTGGAATCCCTGTCCTATCCTATAATCCACTACCTCATCCTGTCTGAGTTCTGGCCAATCAACAAATTCTTTGTCACACTGGTAACCTGTATCGTACTTACGCTGTCCACTGCTCTGTGTACGGAGTAGGGTTGTATATGCCAGGACAAACTGCCCGTGGTCACTGTCTAGATACTGCTGTCGCTTTTTCATAGTCTCTCTGCCCTTCCTGTTTCCTGCTATTAACATGCATGCGAATGGGGTATAGGACACGGGTTTCAGGGGTCCATAGCAATTAGAGGGTTCAATGTCTGCATCGTCTGACCGCCATGGGACGGGAATTACAACCTTGTCTCCTTGGGCTTGTGAACATACGTAGCATCCCTTGCCGGGTACTGTTGTCTTTGCCGTATACTCCGCCCACCTGTACCACATATTATGACCTGTTCTTCCCTCCGTTTCCTGTGCATCTAACCACCTTCTGATGCTCTCAGCATTTTTACCACCCTTAGATTTCATTTTTTTGTTTTTTACACTAGTTTGTACATTACTTACAACATCCACATTCCTCATACCATCCACACTACTTACAATATCTACATTACTCATGCTATCTTTTGTCTTATCCCGTCTACTTTTGCCACTACTTTTGTTATTATCATTACCTATTCCCCCTTTAACAGAACGACGCACCCGCAAAGAGGGGCCAGGGGAGTCAGGGGAGTGGGCGAGGGGAGGGGGAGGAGGAGGGGGATGGAGAGAAACCAGGGGTCCGGGGACGGGAGAGGACGGGACTAGGTGAGGCAGGGGGAACAAGGTGGGAGAGGGTGGGGAAGTCGGGGCTGGAAAGGGCGGAGGGGTCGAGGGTGTCGTAGCCGGGCGTGCGGGGAAAGGCCAGGACGGGAGAGGCAGGCGGGAGGGGGAAGGATAGGGGAAGACCAGAGTCGGAGCCAGAGGTTGAAGCAACGGACGGGGGGTTAGGGACGAGGGGCGAGCCAGGGGCCAGGGAGAAGGTTGGGGGGCCGGGGACGGGGCCGGGGAGGAGACGGGGGGGCCAGGGGCGGGAGAGGTTCCAGGGAGAGAAGACGGGAGGGTCGAGGGCGGGATGGGATCCAGGAGCTTGGGAGAAGGCTGGTGGGTCAAGTGCAGGAGAGGCTCCAGGGGCTGGGGGGAAGGCTGGGGGGTCAGGGGAGGGAGAGACTCCAGGGGCTGGGGGGAAGGCTGGGGGGTCAGGGGAGGGAGAGACTCCAGGGGCTGGGGGGAAGGCTGGGGGGTCAGGGGAGGGAGAGACTCCAGGGGCTGGGGGGAAGGCTGGGGGTTCAGATGAGGGAGAGGATCCCCACGAGAGACGGGGAGCCAGCTCGGGGTGGGCGTGGATGAAGGCAGAGTCGAGGGGTCGGAGTGACGTCCAAGGGTGGTCGGTGGGGAGGTCTCCGGAGGATTGGTGCTGGCTGGCGGGAGGCTCTCGTCCGTCAGAAACTGCAACAGGGTCGGAGGACGGGGAGTGGAGGTGAAGAAGACTAGGAGGCAGAGGAGCAGGAGGCACAAAAGTACCCCCGCTCCCAGCCCCACTAGGGCCCTCACCCGGGGGGAGATCACCTGGGCCGGGCTGTCCACTGAGACCCGGACTCTGTGTCGCCTGACCCGGGCCCGGTGTGGGTCCATCAGGCGTAGAAGGTGGATGCCCTGGAGGTCCGTCATGTCGAGGCTGCGCGGAGGGGACACTCGGATCTGGAGCCCTGCAACAAAAGTTAAGATGATACCACACATTGGAGCCCCGGATCTGCACCGCCGTGGGGGTGGCCCGCGTCACCTGGAACGGCCCTTCACGTCGAGGCTGGAGACTGGAGCGTTTGAACACTCGGACAAACACCCAGTCTCGGCCGCTGGACTTCATCGGCGGGACCCTGCAGCGGTTCACGTCTGAGTGCCTGCGCATACACAGTTTTGTGGACCAAAGACAGTTGTTGCACATACTGACGTATTTCCCTTTGGAGAAGCTCCAAAGGCGGACCCCTGTCCTCCCCTCGATAGCGGGGAGCGGGAAACGACCGGCCTGTCAGAATTTCGTGCGGGCTGAGATTCAGGCTCCGGTTCGTTTGGGTTCTCATGTGCATTAGTGCTATGGGCAGTGCATCCAGCCAATTCAAATTTGATGAGGCGCAGATTTTGGCTATTTTTGCTTTTAGGGTGCCATTGGCTCTTTCGACCATGCCCTGACTCTGGGGGTGATAAATGCACCCGTACCTCTGTTTCACCCCCAGGGCCTGCATAATCTTTTTCCATGTCTTTTCCACAAATGCCTTGCCATTATCACTGGAAATCACTTCAGGAATGCCAAATCGGGGTATGATTTCTCGAGTGAAGAATTTGATCACTGTTTCAGCATCTGGACCCGGTGCGGGGCAGGCTTCCACCCACCTGGAAAACCTGTCCACCACCACCAGCACATACCTGAATTTACGGATGGTTTTGCCCATGTCAATGTAATCCATCACCACATGTTTAAAAGGGCCTGCGGGCAACGGGATATGCCCCAGCGGCTTAGCTGCCAGGCCCGGTTTGACATTAAATCGGTTACACACATGACACTGTTCAATCTTACGGTCAATGACATCCTGCAAATTTGGGGCCCAAAATCCCTCATTATAAATTTTCCTCTTTATTTGCCCTCGTGCACAGTGGTCCATGTCATGTGCATCAGAAATCAGAAGCGACAGTAAATTAGTGGGGGCAACCATGAGACCCTCGTGGTTACGCCACATCTTGTCGTGATCCTGTTTGGCCCCCCTCTGCTTCCACATTTCCTTCTCCCAGTGTGCTGCACTCTCCTGCATTTGCACTATGTCAGCAATTGTAACCGTGGGCTGTAATGTTATTGTGGCCTGTGCTTGTCTCCCTTGCCCGCGCCCCACTGGTAGCATCAGAGATTCACTTACCCACTCCTTTGCAGGTTCACATGGCTTATTATAACACACAGGGCAATCCCCCCTTTGACACATAGCACAACACAGAGGCTCCATATGGTGGGTGTGCTCGGGCCCATAATTCGCACACCACTTGCATGATGGATTCCCCTTTACATACGGGCATGCAGTAGGGCACGGCGTAGTCATAAAACCTGTTGGCTGTAACAGTGGTGCTATCACATGTGGCTGTCCCTCCTTGGTTTCACCCCCCATCATTCTAGCCTGTAATGCTGCCTCCTTTGCCACCTCATCTGCTCTAGCATTACCCAATGTCACAAAGTCGCCCCCTTTCTTGTGTGCCTTGCACTTACATATCGCCAGCCGTTTAGGGAGCATCATTGCTGAAAGCAGAAGTTGTATTTGCTCTTGATGTTGTATGGGTGATCCGTCTGCTCTCTTGAACCCCCTCTGCTTCCACTGCGCCCCATAAATATGGCACACATTGTGACTGTACGCACTGTCAGTGTATATGGTTGCTCTTTTACCCTTTGCCAAGACACATGCGCTCGTTAGGGATTGAATCTCTGCTTTCTGACTACTTGTTGGCTGCCTACATGGAGTGCACATGATGGTGATGAACTCACCCGGCGCTGTCATCTCCACCACACTGAATCCTGCATGGGTCCGATTGTCATAGCTGTGGCTGGAACCGTCCACAAAATAGATCACTTCGCTGTCAGCTAATGGCTCGCTCTCTAAGTCTGGTCGTAACTTGCAAATGCAATGGACTCAGCGACACACTCATGTGGCGTTCCCTCATACTCTAATGGAATACGGTCAGCAGGGTTGGTGACTGAATCGCATGTTTTGATCATTACATCTGGACAGAATGACAGGTCATAGTATTTCAGCTGTCGCTGGGGTGTCAGACAAAACCTGCCTTGTTCTGTTAGCTGTACTACTGCGTGACTGGTGTATATCACAACTGGCCATCCCATAGTGACTGAGGATGCCTTTTCGTACGCCGTGTAAATTGCCTCCAATCCTTGGTAGCAGGGGGGGTACCCTTGTGCTACCGGGTCTAGCTTAGTGCAATAGTAGGCTATTGCACGCTTAGACTTACCAGTACACTGAGCTTGAGTCAGTATCCCTGCCATATAAGCATCACGACCCTCCTCCTTCCTTACGGTGACATATAGACAGAAAGGCTTGGTGTAGTCTGGCAATGCTAATGCTGGGGCCTGTTGTAACTCTCCCTTCATTCTGTGAAACGCTTCCTCCCCGTCAATTGTCCATGTTAATTTGTTTTTCAGGTTCCCTGTCCCTGCATTTGCGATCATTGCCCGGAGAGGAGCAATCTTCTGTTCATGGCACTCAACCCACTCACTGCTGAACCCTATGAGTCCAATAAATGCCATCATCTGTCTCACTGTCTGGGGCCTCGGGAGGGTCACTATCGCCTGGATCTGGTCTGGAGCTATCCCTTTCTGCCCTTGGGATATTAGTCGCCCCAGGTATGTCACTTGTGACTCGGCAAACTGTAATTTCTTCCTGGACACCTTATGCCCCCCTTCTGCTAGCGTCCGCAGAACTGTTACTGTGTCCTTTTCACATGTCTCAACATCAGGACTGGCTATAAGCAGATCATCAACATACTGCAAGAGGCTACTCCTACATCTCAGGTGTTTCAAATCATTCCTTAAGGCTTGATTAAAGATGTGTGGTGAGTGTTTGAAGCCTTGGGGTAGTCGGTTGTACACAAAAATCTTGCCCTGGTAGCGAAACGTGAACAGCTCTTTACACTGTTCAGCTAGTGGGAGGGAGAAGAAAGCTTGTGTCATGTCAATCACTGAAAACACCTCTGCGTCTGCGGGGATATTAGTCAGCAAAGTATGTGGGTTAGGTACGTCTGCTGGCCAATCCTCCACTGCCTCGTTCACTGGTCTTAAATCCTGAACCATTCGCCACCTGACTCCATCTGCCTTCAGTACTGGAAAAATTGGTGTATTGCATCTGGATTCAGACACCTCCTGGATAACTCCTGCCTGGAGTAAGCCCTGTATAGTGTCCTTAATGCCCTCTGTCGCCGCTGGCGACAGTGGGTACTGCTTCTGGTATGGTAATTTCGCACCTGACTTGAGCTTAAATTCCAACGGGTTGACCGACTTCACTAACCCTATATCGAAATCTCCTGCTGCCCACACCTGCTCAGGGACCTGTTTCAAAAGCTGGTTCTTATGTATATCCGTTCCCTCACTCACCAGCATCATTTTCCACCTCCTAGTCCCACACTGTAGTTCCAGCTCTCCCTGCTCTTCCCGGTTCAGTGGCTTATGGAACTTTTCATCCCAGCAGCGGTAGCCCACCCCACTGTATTTCCCATGCAGACAATAAGGGTTATCAAAAGGGCAATTCCTCGTGTATTCCGTGAGTCTGACTTCATTCCTCTCAGGTATGTGTGGCTCCACTACCTCCACTATCTGTGGCAGCCCTGTTAGTTCAGCACAATGTCGTATCTGTAAGAAGGGTTCTCCTTTTATCTCCCTCACCCCTTCCACAATCTCTTCTGCTTTCTCTGCCCATGGCAGGGCTCTGGCTCTCTTCATCATGTGTCCCACCTGTCTCTCCCGACCCCCTATGCTAACCTGTATGGTGATGTGTGGTGTTGCCCCATCCACATCATATGCCTCCCGATACAGCTTGTCATCAAGTCTGACCTGCACTCCCACTCCCTCTGGCCCCAGGAATATACACTGTGCCTCCAGCTGCACCTGTCTGCGTTCCCCCAACGCTCTCCACCATCTCTCCTCTCTTTCCTCACTGGGAGCATCATCCACCATGATAGTGCAATGCAGTGGACAGCGGGGTTCCCTGAGATTACTGTTGTGTGTATGTATCAATGTCCCCCACTTTTCCCAGATGTGTTTAATCCATTCTGACCCGAACTGTCCTATCCAATACACCTGCTTCGCTCCCACAGCTTGTACCATCTGGGCTGCTATGGTGACGAGGGTTAACCCTCTGGGTGTGCAATCAATCTGTACTCCTAACTGACACATAATGTCCCTCCCTAACAAATTCATGGGGGTGTGGTCTGACACTAGTATTGGCATCGTTGCTTCTCTGTCCTCAAATTGAATAGATACTGGAGCTGTAAATGGTATTAGCTGGATTTGTCCCGAGAATCCTACTGTCTTTGCCATTCTGCCAGTGGCTGACAGGGGGAGGTGTTGGGCGTCTGCTGTTTTGAGACAACTGTGAGTCGCTCCAGTATCTGCCATCATTGTAATTAATTTCCCACCAATTCGAACCTGCAGCTTGGGTTCTTTCTCAGCTTGTCTTGATAGTACTACAAGCTGGCCTCCCCCGGTAGGATTCTCTGGGCCTCTTCAGAAAGCTAGCCCCCCATATGGGGAGACCAGCCCCTCAGCTCCGTTAGTCTGGATCTGAGCTTGTCCCACTTGGACTTGGGACTGTCCGGGTCTATTTTGGGTTGGCCCTGTTTGATTTTGTGTTTGATTTTGTGGGCAGTCCCTTTTAAAATGAGTTTGATCCCCACATGTCCAACATCCCTCATACCCCGCCACTCCCGGTTTCTGCCCGCTTTGCACGTTGTTTCCATTCCCTCTGCCCCTGCCTCGTCCTCTACCTCGGCCGCCGCCTCCCCATGTCAGGATATAATTTATCTTCCCAAACTCAGGGTGTCCTGCTACTCCTGGCTGCTGTCCATACCCTGGCTGTTGTGTGGAGGGTGACTGTTGTACCCAGTACTGCTGTAGGTGGGGCTGCACCTGCTGCACTACGGGCCCTGCTTGTGATTGCGGTGGTGCAGTCATTTGAATCACCTGCTGCCTGGTCAGGGGCATCTGCATTACTCCCGCTATAGGGCCACCCACCTGCGGTACTCCCATTGTTTCAGGGTTGGGCATAGTCCCTATGCCTGCGCTCGGAACTTGTTCAGTGATCATAGGGGCCTGCACCACCTTTTTTGATCCCTTAATCGCCTCAGTTTGTGACCCAAGTATCTTTCTTTGTCTTTCCATATCCTGTCTGGTTAAAGCCTCCTCTGCCTCCCGGTGTTGCTGTACATAATATGACACTGCGTCTCTGAATTCTGCTCTACTGTACCCAAGTATTCTAAAATCCTTTTTTAATTCCTTTGCCACTGGGGCTGGTAATGCTTTCATTATTGCCTCTCTCATCGTACTCCGAATCGCTACATTCTTTTCTGGGTCTATTTCCATCCGTACTCTCCACTCCGCCTCTACCTTCTCTATGAACGCTGCAGGGTTCTCCTCTGGTTTGAGCTTATCCACCACAAAATGGGCTGCTGACACCGTGTTGGGGTAGGCTGTCCTTAGCGCCTCCCACACACGATTCCTGATGCCCTTAAAGTCTGTTCCGTCTAGTTCATTTTTTCCAAATATATGTTTCAAACCCACCCCTGCCAACACTGTTTTGGCTGTTTCTTTAGTGAGGATGTGACACAAAAGTGCTTTTATGTCTCCAACTGCTAAGTGTTTTCCCTCCATCTCGGATTCTAGTTTCGAGATGAAAAGTCCGGCTCCCTCCTGTAGAGGGGGCAGCCGCGCTACTAATCCTGTCAAATCAGTGTGTCCCCAGGGCTGGTACTGGAAAAGGCCTTTCCTCTCATCCTTCAATACCACGGGAAGCATTGTTTCTTCGTCAGATTGTTCTATTTCCACTATGGGCATCATCCTTTGCCCCTTCATCTGCTGTTTCCCCCCTCCTTTGCTTTCTCTCTCCTTTTCCCTGTGTAACTGCATCTCTATCTGTTCCAGCCTCCTCCTCACCTTTTTCATATCCTCGTTCCCTTGCTTCTCTTTCTTTAATGCTTCCTTTTTTGTTAGTACCTTAACTGGGAGCTGCCTGCTCTTCTTTCCCTCACTCTCCTGCTCATCATCTGAGCTGGTTTGACCACTACTGCTGCTTTGGCTACTTTCACTTGAACTACTGCTACTTCCCCGGCTGATCCTCCTAATTAATCCCAGTTTTCTATCTCTCAACCTTTTCACTGTTTGTCCCATTTTCTTAACTACACCTGCACCTCTCATAGGTAGTATATAGCGTTTATCGTCCCCCATGCTATGGCTCCCTGCTGCACTTTTTCCCGGAGATATTTTAAAACTCTGTATGTCCTTCTCCACCCGTTTTAGTGACCTCAACCATCTTCTTGCTTTCTGGCTTTCCCCTGCGTCTACATCTTTCAGGGTATCAATACGTCCCCTCACATGATAATTCTCTTCTATTATCTGACCTATCAATTGGTTCGCTTCCCCTCGGCTCATCCCATGTCGCTTATACCCTTCTGCCACTCTGTCCCTCAGTCTGGTCAGCTGCTTCTCTCGTGCTTTCCAAAACTGTGGTTTGTGTGCATCGGCAACTTCCTGGTCCTCATCTTCAGACGTTCTCTCCACTGCTGACCCCTCACTGTCCTCCATATGGCACTCATCACCCCTCCTAAGGTACTTTTGCTCGTACAACTGATCATCTTGTTTCACATGGTACTCTTGCTTCTGCACCTGACCACTTTTTCCCATATGATACTCCTGCTTAGGTAACTGGTCACCTTTTCCCCTGGTATTGTGAGTATCTGCTTCAGCCTCCTCCCCTGAGCTTGAGGCATGGATGCCGTCCCAGCTCTTACTCTTCTTCATTACTGGTCTGTTTCTCCTCCCCGATGTCCCTTCTACTGAACTAAAGGCCTTCTCTCCAACCTCCTTCCCCAGCACTTTAGCCAGCTTCTCTCGGCTCCACCTGCCCCGTTGTAAATAGCAATTCTCCACTCTCTTACCCACTTTCAGCCCTCGTACCTTCCTTTTCTCTTGTTTTTTCGGTGCCACTATTGAATCCTCGCTCTCTTGCCCTCCTTCTGCCTCACTTTCTCCTCCACTGCTCCTACTCTCCTCTTTTCTCTTCTCCTCATCCTTTTCCTGCCATGCTCGTACCTGCCTCATCATGTCTCCTATCTGCGCTACTTCTTTCTTCAATTCCTCCATATTTGGATCATCCGGCACGTCTGCCTGTCCCTTGATTTCCCCTGTTCCCTCATCCTGCCGCGCTTCAAAGTTTATTATAGGCAGCTGTGGGTACAGGGTCGTGAGATCCTGCATACAGTCTTCTCTCTCAGGAGAGTTTGGTGGAGCTGACGGTACATATGGGGGAGGTCTGTACCCTCCCGGGAATAGGTTCTTAGCGCAGGGCGGTTTCTGGGCCTCCTGTTTTTCTCTTTTTTCCATTAATTTCTTTCTTGCTACCCTCACAAACTCCTGCAAAGTCTCCATTTCTCTTTCCCTTTTCTCTTTTCTTTTCTCACTTTTGTCCTTCCTCTCATATTCCTGCACTTTTACTTCCATTTGGGTTAGGAGTTTCAAATCTAATGCTCCTCGTACCGGCCACGGATGTATGTCCCCTGCTGTCCTTTTTGCCCATTTTTCACAGTGTCGCCTAATTATCTCTGCCCTCTCTGGGTAATGTCTTATAACCTCCTCTATCGGGGTCTCTTCTGGCTCGCTCATTTGCAACATCTCTGGGTGTAAATCTTCCCATGCAAAATCCTCCACAGTTAATCTCCCCCACCTAGGCACTTGTACCTGTGAGGTGTGTGCGTCAAATTCCAGCCGTGCTCTCTTTATGGTCACTCCTGCCTTAACTCTCTCACTAGATGCCTCGTTATCACACCACCAGACCTGTCTCAGTTCTACTTTTATTCTTACAGAAGGGTCAATTAATCTAAACCCTCGCACCCCTTCCCCTTCTATACGGCGTGACTCTACCTCGCTCACGTCTCCAACCCTTCCAGCACTACCAACTCTTCTTCTCCGATACGCTGTCAGTTCATCCCTCACTATACTGTGTAAATCCTTCTGCCACGTAATTGTTCCCAAATTACCCGGACCCCCGCGAGTTAAGCTGTCGAAGTCTCTATTTAAATAGAACAACACTGAGGTCCCTGCTGAGCTTATTCCCCACACCCGCTTTAACACTCTCTGCCAATCTATCTGTGGCCACTCCTTGCTCAGTTCTTCAAATTCTGGGGGGTCAACTCCTATGCAAGCTGCGCTTGCTAGTCTACCAAATGCTGCTTCCTTTCCCCGGCTCGTCCAAACCTTTATCTCCCCCCCTTGTCCCAGCCAGGTATTTTCCAACCAGAAATGTTTACAGTGTCCTTGAGTTACAAAATCTAAATCTTCAGCATCAGATTCGGTTTGTAAGACCTCCAGCGCACGGGTTAGTGCCATTCACTCACTCATGGCCACTCCCTGCCTTTCCCTTGTGTTGTGCAGTTGGCTCCTTCCTTCTCGCTATTATTCCTGATGTGTGTTAAAATGTACTTAATTATTACCCAAACAGTGCTTGCTCCAAACATAACACATGTTATTAACCATAGCACAGCCACCAGTTGTAACAGACCACTATGAGTCATTGTACCCCCATACCTCTTGCTTCCTTGAGATGGTTACCTCCTTTCGTCTTATGATGTGGTCGGCTCTCTTAGCTAGGGGCTATGCCTCCTTATCCCGTGCACGTGGTCCTTTCCTGTGTCTTGGTCACCGGTCACTCAGGACGCTGGATACTGTCGCTTTCCTGTACACACAAATTGCACACTCCCCGCATTCATTATTTTACTTTTCATGTTTTATCCATTTCAACAATACACATTACCCCTCCTTTCCACCCTTGGTACACATGTCCGTGTTTCCCGGTGTATGTTATCCCATTCAGTTATTATATCTTTTCCTTTTTTGGTTGTCACCCTTTAGTTTGGTATATGATTCCGTATTACCCTGGCCACTTTTCTGCTGGTTGCAATGTCTGTACCTCCTGTGTCTCTAACCCCACACCCCACATACTCCGTGTCTACTTATGGCCAGCACTGATCATTAATGAAGCGATGTTCTCTTCTTGCTCTTCAAACACTCACTGAGCTCTTGGGCATGTGTACCAAGGTTCCCTATCACCACGTGATCCATAACCCACGTATCATAGCGGTGGGGGGAGTCACTGCTTACGCTCGGCCCCCCTTCTTTCCTTTCAGCTGGTCTCTCCCCTACATCCCGCTGCCCCAACAGTCCGCCTTACTGCCTTTCCCATGTGAACCACCTGTTATATTTTTGACTTTCCCATGTGAACCACCCTGTTCTATTTTGTCTTTCCCATGTGAAACACCCCGTTATATTTTTGACTTTCCCATGTGAACCACCCTGTTCATCTTACTTTCTCATGTGAACCACCCTGTTCAGCCAACCGATGCTCTCATCTGATTCTGTTTCACACACATAACACATCACTTATTTTATCTTCCATCCACAGACTCATTCCGCGACACTCTTTCATACATACTCATTCTCACATCCATTCACCCATCAGTCCCTAATAACCTAGCGTCTCCAACCTCCTCTCCTTTCGCCCTGTCGCCACGGCCACGGCCCCTCCATGCATAAACAAGCACGCCAACATACTTCACACCATGTCAAGTTAGCCATGGGCCGTGCTGTGGACCTAGGACAAAAACAACTTCGATGACAGATCTCACATCTCCACGGCGACCCTTGTCTCCTCTCTGCCTTTCTTCCCCTATTTTCCATCATATGAGGTACACTCCCGGCCCTTGCTCCTGGTTCACTCATCCTCCCACTAGCCGGTCCCGCCTGGGCTGACCCCGGTAGTTTCACCCCCTGACTGCGCTGTGTGGTTGGGATGGGATTGTTACCCCATGGGAAACTTTCTGCTGGAATTACCTTCTGGCACTGTGAACATGTCCATGTTTCATCTCTAATAAGAATCCTGGCCTGTCTATGGTCCGGGCAGGCTGTCCTGCGTAGGGTATACCCTGGTATCAGGCTTGAAACTCGATTTCCCCCCGGTTCCATCACCCGGATGCTTACTTCCGGGTACGTGGTGAAATATTCTCCGGGGGGACCTTCTATTAAGCCTCCCAGTGCTCTTTCACACTTCCTACCTTCCTCCTGCCACTCATGTACAATAGTTCTTCCTTGCCCTGGGGTTACTGGCTGTCCAGGTTGTGCTGTTGATCCTACACCCTCCCCAAGCTGCTGCATTATGCTCTCGCTTCTCCTGCTATTGTGCTGACATGCACTCCCCTCCTGCCACATTTCCAACATTTCGTCCAACAACTCACTACTAAGTCTTGCGTCTGTGGTAAACACACCCCTTTGTGACATTGTCTCTCTTGCCCTGGCACTACCCATCTGTCTTTTCTTAAACATTCTCCCCTTCTCTCCCATAAGACAATAATATGTTGCACCGTCTGAACTGGGAACTTACCACTCGGCCTGAGTCATCTATATCCAAAATTACCCATATACCAGTTATCTGTCCTTCTATCCAAATTTCACAATATGCCATTAGCTTACGCATGTTTGTACAACAGTGCTCGTGTCATTGTTTTAGCTGGGTTAACCATTCAGTTCTTCACTTCTATACCTCCAGCCTTTTCCTTTCTCTTGTTTAACACTCCTTCCTGTCTCATATAATGTTTTTGTTTCACATTCATCCCCAATCTGCCGCTTCCACTTTTCTCACTCCTGCTCACTAATTTCATCAACACCACTCTGTCAATTCTTCATCATTTACTTTGTACAGTCATTTCTTTAACAGTTTTTAGTAATTCAACCAGCACACTTGCTCATGTGCTATGCCCTTTCTCCGGAGCTTTTCACCGCTCCAATAACAACACATATATCACACACTTCCTGGGGGCCCCCTTTTTACTTATGTCCTGTCAACGCGACATACAGCCTATAGGTCTTTTACCAGGAATCTGCCCCGATTCCCTCTACATCAACAACACACTCTTGTGTTCGTTACACATCCCCGAAGGTTTTACCACCCTCTGCTCAACATTTTACACAACATGCAATACATATCACATTGTAATACTCACAATAAATCACCAGAACACCTGCCATCTTCCTCTTTTAAAAGTTCTTTTGAGGGGAGGACTGCTTAGCGATCACCCTTCCCCCACCAACCCAGCTCAGCCAACACAGCCTGCTATAGCAAAACTTAGTTGCTTACCTTATTTTACTTTGGCGCCCAGGCTGTCCAGGCTGAACCGGCCGGTGCGTCGGGTCCGGGGTCACCCCGTCAGTCCTGTCCCCTCCCGGGTTTCGGCACCAATTATGTCGTGGAAATTCTAAGCCTAAATCCCCCTTTTGGTTCGGCACAGACAAAGTCCAAATCACCCAGGTAGAAAACACGACTCGAAGAGGCAGGAATCAAGTTCTGTAGATTTATTGTGTCCTTCCACTGCGCAGTGAAGTAGGTCCGAGAGCAGCTCTGAGCTCGGGGCTCTCGTGCATCCTCTTTTATAGAAGATGCACTGGATGACGTGTTTCCTCCCTCACAGACGCCATCCCCCTTTCCCTTAGCCAATCCGAATCATCTAGTTTCCCCATCACGCCCCTCATCATCCTGGATTAATGGTGGCGCTCCGCCCGTCCAGAGGCCACCCCTCTTTCCCCTCGGGAGGGGCATGCGGACGCTGGCCAATCAGGGCCCATTTTCTTTTTGTCTCTCTGATCCAGATTCGTGATTAATGGTGGCGGCCCGACCCACCAACATGGCCGTCGGTGACGTACTTTGGTCAGCCATTTTTGAGACTGGCATGACGCTTACCCGCAGCCATTTTCTAATTGGGAGGGGCCCTGAATTAATGGTGGCGGGCCCCTCTGTTCCATGTTTTTTAGTCTTTGGCCAGCAGGTGGCCACCATATCTTTTTAGCCTTCCCATGTTTTCAGATCTACGTCCCCTTTCAGAGCTGTTCTCCCCCACCTTACAGGTGTATGTAAACTACCTTAAAATATATACTACAGTTGCTATGTGGTTTACTTTGCCAGATAGTTATCCCCGTCCAGGGGTGCGTTTCCCAAACAACGACGGAGGTTAGCATTAAACCACCGTTGTACAACGTAGGTTCAAACTACTCAGCACCCCACAACCGACTGTTTCCCGAAAATCTCCAACCACCAAAGTATGATGGAAGTCTGAACTGTTGTTAGTTTGGACTTAGGTGGTTTAAACTGCAAAGTACCCAGATGTTTCGGAAGTGCTCGGAGAGTATTCGGGTGCATTCGTTGCGGATAACGACAGAAATGATTGATCTAGGCTACATAAGGACATAAATGTAGTCTCATTTTATTTAAGCCGGTATGACAGCTGTAGAAACTCTGGGATATCTCCGTAAACACAACTATGTGCCCTACTCATTAAAAGTAACAACTGACTGTCAGTTTGTATCATATGTCTGTGTATTTAATTTATACTGCATGGAGCAACCCTCCATGTAGGTAAGTGGTGAGGTGGATGAGTGGTTAGCTCGCCGGTCTGTCAAAGGAAGTGTTGTCTTTTTCGGTGAGATATGGGTTCGAATCCTGCCGAAGAGTAATCAATTTGTAACAGGTGAAAATGATCTACGGGGCAATGGAATAATCGTGCTTGTGGGTCAGTAATCAGTGCACATACATCACAATATTACAAAAGTGCTCATTAACATCACTGACGTACATTAACTTTTATCCAACCACATTTTGCAACAGCTTTTTGTGTGTTATCGGGTGTGTTTTCTACATTCTTTTTACATGATCTGGCAATGCAATACTGAAAATTAAGTGAATTGGGAGTAACATCATTTATGCAGATGGTGGCAGTAACGCACAGACAGCCGCCTAATTCGCCACAAAAAGGGCAAAGGTGACGAGCAAGACGTCACGTGAACAAACACGACGGTCTCACGACAGGTCCATGCTAATCGTTCCAACTGCACAGCTTCACGATGGAACTTCCAATGGTTCGTCCAGACTTTGTTGTTGGGAAACACTTGCATCGTGTAACGATCCATCGGACTACTGTAGTTGTAAACATCGTTGGTTGCTAAGTCTGGACGATGGTGTTGGGAAACAGCAGTGTGGTAAGACCATCGTTCAAACCTACGAAGTTGCTAAGGAAGTTAGCAACAAAGCTTTTGGGAAACACATCCCAGAGTGGTTAATCTAATGCTAGGTTTTATGGCTCTGTCTGGTCCTGTCTTATAAACAATGTTGACACGAAAGCCGAGTGATTTCCACTTCGCCATCAGCGTTTTTATTTTCACAATGTCAGGGTAAGACTGAGCTATTTTAGGCTGCAGTGGTTAACTTAAATTATATTTTTAACACATTAAACCTGCGATTTTAGACAAAATATTTTCAGGGATGATAGACAAGATGTTGAACAATAATAATTTATTGAAAACTCAATTTCAGAAAAAAAATGACTTTCGACCTATTTTTGGTCTTTGTTGACAAGCGGCCAGTGCGGCATCCGACGGGTTTTCCTAGATTCCATCACAAATAAATTTAGTTCTTCTTAACCCTGAGATGCATGAGCTACTGACACCTGCACTCTCCCATGAGTGGGCTCAAAAATGATGTTGTATGATTATGTAATTTCATTTATTTTGGTTAAGGATGATAATTATCATGTTTTGGTCAACACAAGCATGATTTGATATTTGACATATTCCTTTTTTCACTATTTATTAAGATTAATGTTAGCTCACAAACCATTTTTGGTTGTGGTGGATCAGCGCATATCACTGGACAGGCACCTGTGTGTGTATGTGCGTGCAAGTACAGTGATGACAGAGGGTATGTACTGCTGGTGTTTCTCTCCTGATGAGGGATGGCAGCTGAAAAACATACATAAGTGCACACATTCACACACACACACGGGGTCAAAAATTAAAATCAATGTGTTTTATGTAACAAAATAATGTAATTTTATTAATTTTGGTAAAGGATGATCATTTTATCATGTTTTGGTCAACACAAGCATGATTTGATGTTTGACATGTTCATTTGTTTTACTGTTTATTAGCATTAATGTTGGCTAGCTATGGTGTTCGTTCTTTTTACCCAGTTCCTGTCAAAAACATTTGTATCTTCAAGTTATGTGGTGTGCAAAACTGTCTTCTCTCAACTCCTGACTACTGTTTTCATGCACCTGCTGCTAAAGACTTTCATCTGAATGCCACAATATCCTTCCACTGACATTGTTTGCCATGTAAGAATAGGTTAATTTGATTATAATATAACCCCATGAGGATATGCCATTAAACAATACCATCCATACTTTACCACACAAAATTCCTGGATGTAGAAAATAAGTTCATATATAGAAATTTCATCATCGTCATATATATTTGGAGATTTATAAAAAATAAAGTAATGTTTACATGTATGTTGCTGTGTCAATATTATGTTGCACACTTAAATAATGAATGTCCTAATCAGTGTGCTGATGAATGAAAGGGTTCGTTTTTTCCGTTTTTTGTAATTACAACTCGAGCACACAACTGCTGCATAGTCCATGGGTTTTTCTCTCGTTTCACAGGCTAAGCTACTCAGAATCATATCCGGTCTCACACTGCCATCTACTGGCAAACAAGGGATACAACCATGCAAAACCAAAATAAAGTCTCAACACAGGGCAAATGTAAAACATGGCAACAGGAGAACAAGAAAAACACAAAAATGGGGGGTACACTACACTCTCCCCTGCTAAACTAAATGGCGTCCCGACATTTCTCATTTCAGTTCCTACTGTTTACAACAGCCGTCATGCTTTCAGGTTAGAGTCCCATATCTAAGACACATATCTCATAACAGACATCACATAACATTTATCTCCAATTTAATATCATGTGTTGAATAGAGGAAGTCATTGTGCACTACGACCACCATCCATTCACTCCGCAGTGTATACGGGCAGTCGGTCTCAGATGGGAAAAGCATGACCTTTGACCTGCAGCATATTAGACCATAGAATCTCAAACTTGCAAAATACTCACTATCTTATGATTTCTACTTTCCTATGCCTGAGTCTTTTCGCAGTATCAGTAATTATACTTATTTGTTACTTTTCTCCCAAAAGGACTAATTCTTCTTCAATAAAGCCTCAGTGTGATTCTAAGTGAACTGTTCCCTCTCTTGTTTCCATACATTACACTTAAACAGTCTATCTTTGCATAAACCTGAACTCAATAACTACACACTCTGAAACAGGAGTACATTACTAGAACATTACTTAAATGCAACTTCTAAGCATTGCACACTAACTTATGTAAAGGTAGGCTGCCCTAGTCTATCATATGTGAATGTTCTAGGTGCATGTCTAATTCTGGAAGGATACTGTCTTGCAGGCGGTGAGGGTGGTGGTGACACCTCTTCCTCTCCCTCAGGTTCATCCATCACAGTCTCGACCTCTTCTGGCTCAGGCTCTTCTTGCCCTTCATCACCCGATGGCTCTGCCATAACATCTTCTTCCAGCGATGGTGCTTCTGTTGGCTGGTGTGGATGGAATTCCATAGCCTCTGCTCTCAAGTTGCTCTGTCGATCTGCAGGCTCCTCTTGAGGCCAGCCAGTGACGCATCTCCAGTCATCCTCTTCATAATCAGATGAAGGCTCTGGGTCTGTATGTTGTGTGATCTTGGTTCTTTTATCTTTGTTTTCTTTCTGACCACTTCTCTTTCCAGGTTGTTTTGTCTCGACTGGCAAGAAGTCACAGGGCAACAGTAGGTTCCTATGAAGTACTCTTGTGCGACCCTGGCCATCCTCTGGCTTTACTTCATAAACTGGACTTTCTGGGTGTTTTCTCTTTACGACTACATGAACTTTCTCTTCCCAGAACGATCTCAATTTGCCAGGTCCACCTCTTTCTGTTAGATTTCGGATCAGGACTCTGTTACCAGGATGTAGCTCTGCTCCCTGAATCTTTCTGTCATAGAGTTCTTTTCCTCTTTTCCCACTAGCCTGCGCTGCTTTGTTGGCCAACTGGTATGCCTCTTCCATCCTGAGTTTCCACTTCCTTGCATATTCTTTGTGAGACACACTGCCTTCACTATGTGGGATGCCAAACATGCTGTCAATGGGCAGTCTCGGGTTTCGGCCAAAGAGCAGGAAATACGGGGCATATCCAGTGGACTCATTTCGCGTGACGTTGTAAGCGTGTACTACTTTGTCCAGGGAACTTTTCCAATCCACTTTGGCTTCATCGTCCAAGTTACGCAGCATGGCCAGTAGGGTGCGATTAAAGCGTTCTACTTGCCCGTTCCCCTGGGGGTGGTAGGGGGTTGTGCGTGAGCCTTGGATTCCGCAGTACTTTTGGAGTTCCGCAAACAGCTTGTTTTCAAATTCCCTCCCCTGATCATGATGCAATTTAGTGGGAAAGCCGAATTTGAGAACAAAGTCTGCAAAGACTTTCTCAGCCGCTGTGCGTGCACTCTTATTTCTGCAAGCATACGCCTGTGCAAAGCATGTAAAATGATCCATGACCACTAGAATTTAATCATATCCTCCTTTGCACTTCTCTAGATGGAGAAAGTCAATTGAGACCAGCTCAAAGGGGTATGTTGTCACAATACTTGTCAGTGGTGCTCTTACTGCTTTCTGGGGTCTCTTTCGCTTCACACAGCTGCACACTTTGTTAATATGGTGCTCTATCTCTCTCTGCATGTGAGGCCAGAAAAAGTGCTCACGAACAAGATGGAGTGTCCGTTCAACCCCTAAGTGTCCCATCTCTTCATGCAACTGGTTCAGGATCAGTGGGCGAAACTTTGGTGGCACAACTAATTGTGTTCGTGTAGATGTCTGGCGCTGCAGAACACCATCAGAATCACACAACAACTTAGCTTTCTCTCTAGCAAACACAGACAACTCACGACGCGCGTCTCTGGTCCTCGGCCACTGCTGCTGGATGACACATCGCTTCACTTGCTGCAACAGGGGATCCTCATCTTGTGCAGCCTTCATGTCGTCGGGGGAGATCCGCTTGATTGTGTCACTCTGTGCTTCACTGCTCACCTCTGCCATTGCTGTTGTGATGGTCAGTGGACACAGGAGTGGCTCTCCCTCCTCCTGGTGGATAGACAATCCTTTGGAGAAACTGGATAAGATTTCCGGCTGTATCTGCTGGGAACAGGTCAGCATGTACTTCTCTATGTCAAGAGGCATTCTCGATAACCCATCTGCATCCGAATTAGACTTCCCTGGCCTGTACTTGATTGAAAATCTGAAGTCTGCTAGTTCGGCCACCCATCGCAGTAATGTTGCATTCAGTTTAGCAGTGGTCAACACATATGTTAGAGGATTATTGTCTGTATAAACTACAAATGATGGAGCATAATACAAATAATCTCTAAATCGCTCACATATGGCCCATTTCATTGCCAAAAACTCTAGCTTACCAGAGTGTAGATGGTAATTCTTCTCTGGGGCAGAGAGAGTGCGGGATCCATAAGCAATGACCCTCAGTTTCCCTTCCTGTCGTTGATAGAGCACTGCCCCAAGTCCTTCTTGTGAGGCATCACAATGAAGTACGAATGGCTCTTCGAAGTTTGGGTAGCTCAGTACAGGGGGGCTAGACAGCTGATCAATCAATTGGCAAAGTACTGCACTATGCTCATCTGTCCAGATGATGCGTTGATGTGAGGGGACCTGGCTTTGCTTTTTCTTTCTTGCCACTGCCTTTTGCTTTTTGGAGTCTGTTACAGTCTCCTGACTGGACACTTCGGAGCACAACAGGGCATAAAGTGGCTTGGCAATGCGAGAGAAATTTGGGATATATGCTCGATAGTAGGAGATGAAACCCAGTAATTTCCTCAACTCACCGACGGTATTTGGTTTTCTTTCTTTCATATCTTGAACTGGTGCTACCTCTGCTGGATCCATGGTGTAGCCTTCTTTTGTCACAATCTTTCCGAGAAATCTGACCTTGTTTTTGAAGAGCTCACACTTCTTGGCCGTCAGCTTCACCCCATGTTTCTGGTAACACTGAAGCACTTTTCTCACATCATTCAGGTGATTTTCAAAGGTTTGACTATGAACAAGATTGTCATCTAAATAGGGCTGACATATTTCATCTCGCAGGCCAACAAGGCACTCCTCCATGCTACGTTGGAATTCAGAGGGGGCAGCAGAAAGGCCAAAAGGGATTCGTACCCACTCGTATAATCCCCAAGGTGTTATAAAGGCAGTAAGAGGCCTACTACTCTCTTCCATAAAGCCCTGGTGGTAGGCCTTGCCTTGGTCTAACACTGAAAACCAGGCACTACCATGTAAACTGTCAAGCATGTCTTGAATGCGCGGGATAGGATGGCGATCAGGCAGAGATTTTTGGTTGAGCTCTCTATAATCACAACACAGACGCAGGGTCCCATCTTTCTTTCGCACACAGACAATGGGAGAGGAGTAGTGCGACCTTGATTTCTTAACCCAACCCCGGTTTAGTAAGTCTTCTAAGTACTGCTTGACATCTTTGTGCAGAGGTTTTGGAACAGACACATAAGTACGTCTTACCGGTGTTGGGTCAGTGAGTCTGATTTTCAGTTGCAGGGAAGGAATGCACCCTACATCCTCATCATCTCTGGCGAATGCTTGGCACTCTTCCCTCAACATCTGTTTCACTTTTAGTTGCTGAGCGAAGGGGAGGTGAGTCAGATTAATTGGTGGATCATACCTGTCTTTGCCAGCCAGCTCCTTTCCAGCAGGTGGAGGCTCCTTTCTGTTGACCTTCGGGGGCACCATAGCAGAAGTTGTTGGGGCGACGACTGGCTTGGCGTCTGCTGGGTAAACAGCCTTGACCAACTGGACTTGCCCCAGCACCGTGCGCGGGTTCAGTGTGATGTCATGGCATGAATTGTTCACAACAGGCAGGGCTAGACGAGAGTATGTCCCTTTACTCAGTGTTATCATGTTCTCACTGATACTCAGTCCATCTGGCCATGGGGCATGTTCGTTGGGCATAAAAAGTGCTTCTGAGCTAGATAGCAGAGGCCCTGTCCTCACGGAGCACTTCACACTTCTCATTTGGCCAGCTGGTATCACCTCCTTCTGCCTTCCCATTCTCACCACACCATCACTGCACTCAGGGTCAATGGCTTTTATCATTGTCACAAACAGTTCAGTCTTTTTACAGTCAAAAGAGAAAGCTGTGCTCACCGCCTGTGTTATTGCCTCCTGTGGGTGGTTCATCCCACTCTTCAACAGCTGCTCGATGACATTGTAGCCAATGATTGGCTCCGCGGCTGCACCCTTCTCATCAGTAACCAGCACAGGAACCTGAAGCATCAACTGCGGGGCTTGGCATGGCTCCAACTGAAACTTCACTTCCACCCACCCCTGGACTGGGATATCTGTCTGGTTAACGGCTTTTCCCACCAGAGCGCCGGGGCCAAGCAGCTCCTCTGTGTCGCGGACTCTGACCTTTGGGATGTACTTCTTCCTCCAGGCTTCACTGATGAGGCAGACTTGCGATCCTGTGTCCCATAAGGCTTGAGTCTTGACACCCTGGATGTAGCAGTTCACCATGCACTTCTCCCCGATGAGACGTAACAGCCGAGACTGATGTCGGGGGGAGATGTGGCTGACATACACAGATCCTGCAAGACGCTCACCTTCCGTTGCTAGCAGTAGCTCTTCTAACTCGCGAATACTTTCTCTCAGGATAACCTGTGTATCACATGCCTCCTTCAGCTGTTTTTGAATAGCAGGGGATAGACTCCCTATACTTTGGCCAGAAATGTCCACAGTGTCACTTTTACCTTTGTAGTTCCTTTGACCCCTACAGCCTCGAGAGAGATGTCCAGTCATACCGCATTTGAAGCAGTGGTCACAATGCTCCTCATCGCCTTTCTCCTGACATCCTCTGCATGCCTGTCTGTGTCTGGT
The DNA here is from genome assembly GCA_027475355.1 of Coilia nasus. NCBI lineage: Eukaryota > Metazoa > Chordata > Actinopteri > Clupeiformes > Engraulidae > Coilia > Coilia nasus. The sequence continues at coordinate 34,235,437 of CM050203.1, forward strand.
TTGGAACTGATTAGGTGGTCGCGGTGACTGGTGAACATTCCTCCTCAGCTCTGCTACTTCCTCTCTCAGTTGTTTTACAGTATCCATTAGCTCAGTTTCTATTTGACTTTTTGCAACTGTGGACTTCTGCCTTTTGCCATTGGCATTAGCCAAAACACTCTGCCCAGGTAGTTGATTTATGTCGGCTTGCAGCTGATCAACAGATGTTTCTGTCTGTAGCTCACTTACTCTGGCTGGTTTAACTGAGAGACTCCTCTTCATTTTCTGCTCTCTCTCCAGATCAACAGCAGCGGCATCATTCATTTTCTCGATCAGAGTCTCATCAGTCACACCTGGATCATCCATATAGCTTTTTAATTGCAATTTAATATTATCTCTGAATAACCCTGTGCTAAGTGACCTTAGGAATTTCTTCTGAATTAGGTCTGGGGTATACTGTACATCTGCGCTAGGATCAGAAGCAGCTGCCATCAGTCTTCCTTTGAGCTCAATTGCACGAAACAGAAAGTTCTGGGGGGATTCTTTTGCACCCTGAGTAATATTAACAAATGTATGAAACATGTCTGTTGTGCTGTTTTCTTTAAAGTGAGCTTTCAGGATTGTCTTTAAGTGTGGAAGCGTCAAATTGCTTTTGCTTTCCAGCATATCTCTTAAACTCAGTCCTGGAGAAGCAGCTTTCACTACAGCTTCAACAATTTCTGCATCTCTGTAACCTTTACGTTTTCCTGCATCAATTTGATGCATCAGACTGGTGTATGATAACCTATCCTTCTGCCCAAGTTCACCTATTTGGCCGTTAATTCGAAACTCGCGTCTGATGACTACTTCAGGAGCTTGGGAAATTGGAGAGTGAGGTTCGGTGGGCGAGCTAGGCGTCTTGTTTACCTTCTCCTTTAGCCGATTCATTTCTTCCTGGATCATTCGAGTTGACTCTTGAAAGTTCATCTGCATCTCCGCATACTGTTTTTGCAAACGCTGTAGCTCATCCTCGCCCGCGCCATTCTTCCCATCCCCCTTCGGTTCACTTTGTCTCAATCGCTTAGCTACAGCTGTTAACCCTCGAACAAATGTCTCTGCTACATCCTCCTCTTCACTTTCAATAGCTTTCTCCACAGATTCATTTATTGCACGGATCAACGTGTGCCTCTTTGCCTTGTCTGTCGATACTTTCGCCTGGATACACACCTCTTTTAGCTGCTCCAATGTTAGCTGACACAGTAGCTCTGTTAGCTGGTCTTGTAGCCGCTCCAACTCCATGTTGTGTTCCGACTTTTGTTTTCTTCAGACGTCTTTCTGCATCACGTTGAGCCCCGCGTTGGGCACCAATTTTTGTTGCACACTTAAATAATGAATGTCCTAATCAGTGTGCTGATGAATGAAAGGGTTCGTTTTATTTCCGTTTTTTGTAATTACAACTCGAGCACACAACTGCTGCATAGTCCATGGGTTTTTCTCTCGTTTCACAGGCTAAGCTACTCAGAATCATATCCTGTCTCACACTGCCATCTACTGGCAAACAAGGGATACAACCATGCAAAACCAAAATAAAGTCTCAACACAGGGCAAATGTAAAACATGGCAACAGGAGAACAAGAAAAACACAAAAATGGGGGGTACACTACAATTACAACCCAAATTCCAAAAAAAGTTGAACAGCACAATATGCCACTCAGACATTATATTTCGAGGGTAGACCTTAAATATGTAAGGGATAATGGAGGACACGGTGTTCGGATATCAGAACGTTAATGCACGTTCGAGGTGAAGCGGAGTGGCCATTACACCTCGAAGTGCATTAACTTTGTGATATCCAAACACCGTGAAGTCCATTATCCCACTTATACCACGGTTACCCCACTTGTATTAATTTCAGGTAATCATTTCCACGTTTTCATCGCTAAAACAAACTTATTTGTAGAACTACTTCCATCCGCCACAAGATGTGTCTTTTCATAACTTACTGGACAAACTGCCGTTGCTAATTCCAAACTGGAGGTTGCTATGGCCAAGACCCAGTCGTTAGTTCCATGACTTTGGTTGTCAAGCTAGCTATTCCAAAGTTCTGTTAAGCCTTGCTTAGCAAAGTCACGTTAGTAAAGAGTCCAAATGCAGCGTGACAGCACTAAAAGACGATCTCAGAGGCATATAACATGTTGCAACTCTGTGTTCTACCATCTGCTCGTCATTTGCTAAAGCTGTCACGTCTCACATTGATACATAAACATAATAAGGTCGGAAAGCATGAACTACTTCATAGGTGTGTGTATATAGAAAGTTAATAACCGTTCTAATGGGTGCATCACAATGTAAAATTGAACGAAGCCGTGGTATGAGGGCAAACATTCTATACAAAATTCCAACAGTGTGGCTCCATCATAAGGGCGACCTGATGCTAAAATGTCTGACGGGCTGTCCAAATCTGTCACATTTTAAGCATAATAAAAAGGAAACATGATGAAGATACCTATAGCCTACCAGTTAGGCTGCTGAAATCATGTGAAGGACAAGAAAGTTATTTTAATACAAAATCAGCTTGTCAGTTAACATAATTACCTAGTTTGTGTCCTCTGTCCTCTTACTCAACTTTTTCTGCCTTTTATTGACACTGTCCCAACTTCTTGAAAGTTGACATGACTATAAATATCCCACATAACAATAAAAAAAATCCAGTTTCAATAACTGATATATTGTCCTTGGACTATTCTCAAACACATAAATGGCTTGTATGATTTGAGAATTATAGCATGTATTATTTATTTACATTTAACACATCCCCGCAACTTTTTTCGGAATTGGGGTTGTACCTCCTAGATGATGAAACTGCTGGCGTTGGATGTGTAAAGTAACAGTTTATGTATACTTGACAGAGTTGATAAGAATCAAATGTTTCTTTGAGATTCCATAGGAAATGCTTGGGGTCATTTTTGGCCCCACTTATTGAAAAGTGGGGTAGTGATACAAAAACTGCAATTACTTAAAATATATAAATTGTAAAAACACAATGCAAATGTCAAAAACAAGTTTAATGAAGCATATCTGGAAGATGAAATAATGAATACTTTTAATTGAAAAGAACAAACAAAACCATCCCTGGGGTCATGTTTCACTCCACTTATGCATTTAAGGGTTAATTGCAACTTTTGGTGAGTTATTACGTGAAAACAGATTACCCCAGCTTTTTGGTGGTCTAGCACAGAGGGGGTTGCCCCCTGAGCACCAAAGCCTTCTATTCCATGTCATCTGGATGGGGCTACAACTCAAAACAAAGTTTCATGTTCCCCAGTCTTTCAGTGTTCCAGTAGTCCATGATACAAAATCAGTCAAAAAAAGGGCAAAAAATAAATAAATCTGACTAAACCTATATGACTGCGCTAACACTAATGCTAGCACTGGTCATAAAAAGCATATGACAAAAAACACGAACAACAAAATATTGAACAATGTTGATGCCAAAAAGCCTATATATATATATATATATATATATATATATATATATATATATATATATATATATATATATATGTTTAGAATAGTGTGATGACTCATTTTTATGTAATATGGTGTTTTAGCATTGTACATTGCTTTGGGGAAAAAAGCATATGTTTATGTTTAGGATATTGTAATAACTGTTGTTGATTTTTCACCAGTGGATGCAGGCATGACTTTCTTTTTTAACTTTTGTTAACACTTGTGTAAATACTGACTTTGTTTTATATATATTCTTCCTCAGTGGACGCGGGTGGTCAGATGCTGGTGGTGAAGGGCTGTGCGTCTAAGAGTGTGTGTTCTGGGGAGCTGGCCAGTCAGCTGGCCGAGAGTATGGGCGAGATGAAGTGCTGCGAGGGGAACCTGTGTAATGTAGAAGGCGGCAGTGGTGGCGGTGGCAGCGGCCGCAGTGTGGGCAGTGGTGTAGGGGAGACGAGGAGCAGTACCGTAATCATCATGGGCTTGTCTGTAGCCATTTTCCTGTTATTTCACTAAAGTTTACTTGCCCTTTATGCTTTGCCTGTGTTTACTTTGCCTGTGTTTACTTTGCCTTTATCTCTCAGGGTTCTAGGGTAAAGCTAGAAATATTAATTCATATACATATTTGGTGTGAGTATGTAGGGAAAGTAAAACATACAGCTCAAATTTCAGACCTTAACCATTTTTTTATTATTTTATTTGTAAGTTTCACAACTGGTAGAAATATGGTGAACAACTATCTTAGTGAAGCAGTACTCACAACACAAACCAAATGCATGTCCTTTTCTTGGCTTTCTTATTTGTCAGTGTTTTTTACAAATATCATTCTATTCTTATACATGTGTGATGGTTGCCTTATAAGTTGTAAAAATTTAGATTTGTTGATGTCTTTGTATCTATTTGATATTGTTAATGTGTAGTGAAAATTTTAGATTATAAGCATGTTGGGGTGTATTTTGACTTTCCTAGTTAGAAAACACAGATGTATAATTATTATATGAGGACCCAAGAGAGGGGGTAGAAGTTAAACCACAGGCCACAATGTAAACAAACACCAAAGTGCAGCTGGCAATTTATTTCTTTGAATGTGGGTAGGGAGAAGGTGAATAAAGTGAAGATGTGTTCTTTATGTTCACAGACTTGTTGCCTCCAGTGCCATTAATAAACTGCAGTACTTACATCTGAAATGCCTGTCGCGAGTATTATTTTCGCCACACGTCGCTGCAATACAATGATGTTGGACAAATGAAAATAAAAACTTGGAAATATTAAATTGGTGAAAAAACATTGTTTAACAATGTTTTATAAAACGTTTTATGCTTGCAATTGATAAAGTGTCACATTTCAGAATATTTCAAATCGTGGTTGTAGCTTAGTGAACACTAAAATGATATGGCCAGGCCTGTGGCATAGGCAGTATAGGCAAACGCTAAGGGTGCCGTTCGTCCAGGGGGCGCCAGAAATGAGGGAAGAAAAAAACGTTTCCACTATTCTTAAAACTTGGTATTATTATGTCTTAATTTAACGGTATATCAAAGCCTATAATAGTATTAATAAATTATATGTTACATATATATGATATGTTACTTTCCTAAGACGCCCCCTCCCCCTTCCCTCCTCCTCCGACTAATCATATTACCTGCTACTTCGGGGGATGGTCGTTTTTTGATGCTTCAAGCTCAAAAACATGTCAAACGTCCTAAACTGTCTGGTGCCCAAGGGAGGGGAAAAAAAGTAAAGTAGAGGAGGAAGAACGCGATAAAGACAGAGGTAATGATACAGTAAAGATGATGTCATGATATTATTTTTCTGTTGCAGAACAATGATTGATAACGTTAACTATTAGCATAAATAAATAGCCAGCGCTAACTGTTAGTTTTAACGTCAGTTTATGTTAGGGAAGGGGTACCTAAGCTATTATGGAAAATAGTAATGTAACTACTTCCAGCTTACCTTCCTCAGGTAAATGTGTTAATATTTATTCAGCAGGTGTTATAATGTTAAATTTGTTTACATTTTGACAATTGGTTAGCTCACGTTTTCCCAGCTTGTGGTAGTTAATCAAAATGCTATTCATCTTCCTCTCCTTTATATATTGTAGTTGTAAGCCTAACTGTTTGTTGTGTTAGTTCATATTGTCTAAAGTTCATGTTGTTGTTTATAACGTGAAACTTTATATCAGTGTACATCATTAATGTTGGAGCATAACATATATTATACTGCAGTTTACTGATTCTTTTCATTCTGTTAATTAGTATTTCACTGTAATGACAATAAAATTGATATTATTACTATATAAATTATGAATGATACTTTGCATATCAGAAAAAGTGTTTTGTATATTATAGGGTACAGTATAGTATACATCATGCATGTATTTCTTAGGTTTGTCATTTATATTATTTCATTTTTATTTTATTCTTGAAATCATGTGTTTATTATTAGTCTGGTGTTACCTACTCCTCTTCTCTCTTCAGATGTGCTGCAAAGGAAATGCAGAATTTTCCCACCATTGCCATCAAAGAATACATGGACAAACATGGAACTTTTGATCTTCCTGCGTGAGAAGAAGCTGGCAGAAATTTACTCCAACATGTGGGTTGCTTTGAGAATCTCTGCCTCTCTTCCTGTTACAGTGGCTGCTGCTGAAAGAAGCTTCTCTAAGCTCAAACTGATTAAAATCTTATCTGAGATCTACTATGATGCAAGGACGTCTCAGTGGACTTGCCATTATAAACATAAACCATTTGGTGTCAAATCAGTTGTCAGATGATGATGTTGTAGATGACTGCTGCAAGAAAGACCAGGAGAGTAATGCTGTGGCAGGTTATGAGGTTGAGGAGGTGGTGGTGTAGTTTTTAAATAGTTTAAGCTAAGGCTAAATGAATGACCTTATTTACGCAAAAAAATTGTGGTAATTTCCACTTGTTTTTTTCACGTTTGTAATGACAGATTTTCTAAACATCCTTTACTATAATATTTTACGTAAAGCTTACAAATGTTTTTTACATATATTTTTGTAGCTTTCTGAATGTTAATTAATCCTTTAAAATTATGTTTTTTCTACACATCTTTTCCTGTTCTCAAACCCAATGTGCTTCTAATTTTGTCAACATGAAATTATCGTGTAACAATAACATGACACCATGCAATTTACATAACTGGTTTAATTAAGCAAGTATTGAGTGCATCACATTTTATCATCACGTTTTATCAAAACTTGCCCACAAATGGGCACTTTACAAAGATTTATCTCGAGTTATGATGGCAAAACAATGAGAATAGGAAACATGGCTATGAGCCCAAAGGAAATAAAAAACAAAAACACCATGAGATGCCAGAAGAATCCTAATTATGTCAGTAATTTGTTTTTTCAGTGTTTCCACATTTAGTGAGCACTTCAATATCATAGATAATCAAGTTCAAGATAAAAAAAAATCCTTTCCAAAAAAGTTATTAATTCACTGGATTGCAATCAACTTTTTTTACAATAACAATGATTAGAAAATAACTTTTCAGTTGTCTTCCAGTAACGCACAATACTTAAACAAACTGCCTCCTTCGGCTCCACCAAATTGCACCATGCATTTAACATAACAACTGGTTTAATTGGTAAGTTAAATGGTAAGTATTTATATAACTGTACTGTGTGCAACTGTATAAAACAGCATATCTTGTATAAAGCATCACGCCCACAACAAAGATTTTTACCAACTCTCTCTACTTATAAAGGTAACAAGAACGAGAATGGAAACATGTTTATGAGAACAAGAGAAGAAATAAAGGCTTAGTGTTTGCACAACACTATGCAATGCAAGAAAAATCCCAATTATGCCAGTAATTTGTTTTTTAGTGTTTGCACTTTGTTCAGAAGCCTCTTTGGGTCAAGCTCAAGAATTACCTTCTGGAAAAAATCAAAGGTGTTTTTCAATTGAGATGGGTACTCAAGGTTCAATGCATATATCAGTCCCATCAGCAGTATACATGCATTTGTTTTGTTTCTACACTTTGAGAGCACTTCAGCACCATCGATTGCCAGTGCAACATCCACTGGATCATCTTGGGATCATCTTCATGGCTTGAGACTGGCTGCTTCGGTCATTCTCCTTGATTAAAGAAAAACATAACATTACATTAACAAAGGAGACTCTCCATTATGGCACTCTAGATATTTCCTGTCACATACATAATCCATGTTTTCCCAACTCTTACTTCTTAGACTCCACACATACAGTGCATGTTACCTTTCACACAACTCCTATGCTCAGGCACCCACTTCACTTACACTTATGCTCTTTGGCATTATGGCACTTAATTCCCCCACCCATACCCACCCCACTTAATTCCCCCACCCATACCCACCCCATGTACAGGCGAACAACTGCAATTTCACTACATGTCATACAATATAGTATGACAATGTATGTGATGAATAAATTCCTTGTATCCTTGTAATCATCCTGCTGCTTTTGTCAGCAGTCACATCAATAAATTCAACGGAACCAGTTCAACTGTCAACCATATAGGCCCACGCAATGACAATATGACATGGCATATTTTGGATCATAAGCAGTTCCTCTCCTTCTCTGTACTCTTTTCTTCCCATCACTCTGATACATGATAATATATCCTCAAATTAAAGCTGCAAGTCTGTAGTTAAAGCAAATGTTGTTTGTTTAATTAAAAATGCATCGTGGTGGTGTGTAGAGCCAAAAAGATTAGAGCTGTGCCATGGTCTATTATGCTGGTAGTGTAATGGTGTGGGCATGTAGGAGTATGACTGACAATGAAACTGGCTGTCTTGTATTTCTTGAAGGTGTGGCTGCTGACAAAACCAGCAGGATGAATTCTGAAGTGTTTTGGGCAATATTACCAGGGCATATTTAGACATATGCCTCAAAACTCATTAGTCTGCACTACAAAGTATAGATATACTGTGAAAGCAACAAAATGTGGAAATTGTAGTGAAGTGAGTCTACAAGTTCACAGTTAAAACACAGAAGCGTGTGTCATTTATTTTACTGACATGTATAACACTACAAAACATTGCACTGCGCATGAACAGAAAGCAGCGTGCATGAAAACGTCACAGTTCTTAAAGGGACCGCAACACATTGAACGCATAGCCCCAAAAACATAACCAAGAACATTAAGTGCTTGACAACCTGAACTGGCAAAGCCGTAGCTAACATCTCTAGCCAGGTGAGTTATGTACACATACATGCGAATGATTAAGGCACTACAAAGTAAAAAAGTTTTTTAAAGTAAAAAAAGTTGAACTCTATGCAATGGCCGAGTCAACCACCTGACCTGAATCAGACTGAGTACACATTTCACTTCCTGAAGACAAAACTGATGGGAACACGTGCCAAGAACAACCAGGAACTGAACACTGTTGCTGTATAGGCCTGGATGAGCATCATCATGGATGAAAACCAGTGTCTGATGATGTCTAGGCATTTAAAACTTCTAAAGCTGTAATTGACAGGAAAGAATTTGCAATCAAGAATCAAAAATAGACATGTTTGGTTCATGATTGTAAGTTTGTCCAATTACTTTTGGTCCCTTAAAAAGTGTGTGGGGGAGGCACCTACAGAAACTGCTACAATTCCTACATGGTTAAACTGATTTGGATGTACATACCCTCCAATTAAAGCTGAAAGTCTGTAGTTTAAGGATGTCTTGTTTGCTTCATTTTAAATTCATTGTGGTGATGTGAAAAGTACTTATGGGCCTAACTGTACTAACTCTACATTTTTCCTGACTGGATCAAATACCCAGGGAACTGTTCAGACAAATGGAAGGAATGACTGTCTAATATGTCAACACAAATTACCATATTATTATGACCGCCGCTAGCGAAGCTAGCGAAAGCGGTCATATTGGAGTTGCCGCAATTTTTTTTTTTCTTTTTTCTTTTTCTTCCACCGATTTTTCGTCAACGATTCCCGGGACACTGAAACTCAGGGAGACATGAATGTTTGTAGGCATGTAGCCCAAGAAGTTTGTGAGCGAATAATGCCTTTTGGTCCCCCAGGGCCTCCCCCCCGCTGTGCCAGTGTCTGTTAAAGAGGGGGAGACCGGCAAAAGTTTTTGCTGAATAACTCAATGACCATTTCACCATGAAATTTTTGTGATATGTCGTGTTACAGAGATGTATCGACCCAGCCCATAAACTCTCACTTGAAGCATAGCGCCACCTAGTGACATGGGTTAATGCAAAAATTGGGATTTTGAGTTGCCAATATCTTGGACCGAGAAGGTGGGAACTGCACAAAATACGTCATGAACGATCACCACAAAGACCTCTAACACCACAGAACATGCCATAAAATTTGGTCCATAGGGGGCGCTGTAATTGTAGAAAATGTCATTTTGCCTATTATCTAGAGAATGCTTATCTTTACAACAATTTTTTTTTTTTTATCGTGAAATCTATTGACCCTCACGCATTGGAAACACTGGTCGACGCCCACTCCCAACGAGAACAATTTCCGTGAAATTTTAATATTGCGAAAACGAATCTGAACGAACTCGTCATAGGCCGTTCATGTGAATCTCACCAAATTTAGTATATGTCATGTACAGACAATGCTGACAAAAATTTATCAAAGGATTTATCTTGAGATAAACCGTTCCGAAGTTACACGTCAATGAACATTTAACACCTAGCTTAAAATTCTTCAAATGGCCGTATCTTGGCTTTTAATTGCTCAAATTTGGTCAAAGTTGACATGCCATCTCTAAACAGCTTTTGTTTCATGTGTACTAAATTTTGTGACATTTCGTCATAGGGGCGATGTTTATTGGCGAAGCTAGGTGTCAAAAAACAGTTTTTGTTAAATAACTCGTCAACAATTTTGCCCAAGACAACAATTTTGTGTTAGTATGTCGGTGTTACAGAGACGTATCGACCCAGCCCAAAAACTCTCACTTGAAGCATAGCGCCACCTAGTGATATGGGTAAATGCAAAAATTGGGATTTTGAGTTGCCAATATCTTGGACTGAGAAGGTGGGAACTGCACAAAATACATCATGCACGATCACCACAAAGACCTCTAACACCACAGAACATGCCATAAAATTTGGTCCATAGGGGGCGCTGTAATTGTAGAAAATGTCATTTTGCCTATTATCTAAAGAATGCTTACGTTTACAACTTTTTTTTTTTATCGTGAAATCTATTGACCCTCACGCATTGAAAACACTGGTCGACGCCCACTTCCAATGAGAACAATTTCCGTGAAATTTTAACATTGCGAAAACGAATCTGAACGAACTTGTCATAGGCCGTTCATGTGAATCTCACCAAAGTTGGTATATGCCATCTACAGACAATGCTGACAAAAAGTTATCAAAGGATTTATCTTAAGATAAACCACTTCGAAGTTACACATCAATGAACATTTAACACGTAGCTTAAATTCTTCAAAAGTCCATATCTTGGCTTTTAACTCATTCGATGCCAATGACGCGAAAACGCGTCTTTTACGATAGTAACGCCCAGTGCCAATGACACGTTATCGCGTCAATTGCGTTTTTTTACAGGGGAGGTGGGGTAATCATCTGATCTAGCTTGTGTACAAAAATCAAAGTTGTAATCACAAGGGAACCCATTCTGTGGGTAGTACCAGTATCAGTGTGGATATGTGATCATCTAACATTGTCTCAAAGAAGAGACGATGGACCTGGCTTGCTCAGTTGCTTGCAGTTTTGCACACTGCTAGCTTGATCAAAATAACTCCTGTCAGCACGTATGTTGAAGCTACTGTTTTCCTAGCAACATCTCACGTTTAGCTTCTGCAAGCCACCAATAGATTAATTTCACTTTAGGTAATGCATAATGAGCAGCCTGTCGCGCTGTTTCATAGATAGCTACACCTGCACTTGACTGACCTGTCTGCGCCGACAGCAAGTCACTGACGACCCAGCTCTCTACATTTGGTAAAGCGCACGGATTCACTGCACTCTCCCAACATCATAATTTTCTGTGCTATCATTCTCATGTGTTAATCTAGTTGTTCTGTGTGCGGATCCTGTGGAATACGATGTTATTTTGCTCTGAAGGCGTTGTATATTTAGTTCGGTTTCGGTTTGCCTATCCCCTTTCTGAGCCAAGTTCCCACACTAAAATGTTACAATGTTTTATATCGTGTTTGGTGACGTTCAGAAATATTACATTTACAAGCATGGAGCAGTAGTCTAATTGCATAGCTTACTCCGATACTAGATGTATGGACCGGTATTTTAGATCGTGTTTATAGGTCTTCTCTGCTCTGCTTCTCTGCTCTGCTTCTCATGCACACACATGCATACACACGCGCGCACACAGAGGGGCAGAGCTAGAAGCACTACAGTTATAACATAGTGTGCTGTACATAAATACCTGCTAGAAAGTCTAATTTTTGCCTTTGAAATGTTTACGCACAAAGTGTTTCCCATGAAGTGTTGCTTTTAGCTGTGCTTCAAAGAATCTATGAAATGTGCCTACATGGTTTTATAAATAAATTTGTATTTTTTTTAATTTATAAATAATGTTGCCAGCGTTATTTTTGGTGCAGTATACAATGGGATCACTTTTCATAATGTTTGAGATTTCTCTGAAGCAAAAACAATTGTAATCAAAGACATTTTCTGCTTGAAATGTTGCTCGTTACAAAAAGCCATTTTTCTCAGTATTTTGGTCAGAAATCAGCATTTTTAGTTACACCCACCCATGTTCTCCAGACAATTGCTAAGGAATGGAAAGAGGTACAAACTAATTTTTTTTCTGATGATAAAGGAAAGTCTGGAGTTTCTTTTGGTATGTTTTTTGTTGACACAGACATAGAACTCAATTTTCTGTGGGTCTTGAAAAAACACTGAAATGTTCAAAAAATCCTGGCACTGGGACGTGACCAACTTTGAAAATGGCTGGCACTGAATGAGTTAATTGCTCAAATTTGGTCAAAGTTGACATGCCATCTTTAAACAGCTTTCTTTTCATGTGTACAAAATATTGTGACATTTCGTCATAGGGGGCGATGTTTATCGCCGAAGCTAGGTGTTGAAAAACAGTTTTTGTTAAATAACTCGGCAACATTTTTGCCCAAGACAACGATTTTGTGTTAGTATGTAGGTGTTACAGAGGCATTATGACCCAGCCCATAAACTGTCACTTGAAGCATAGCGCCACCTAGTGATAAGGTTAAATGCAAAAATTGGGATTTCGAGTTGCCAATATCTTGGACCGAGAAGGTGGGAACTGCACAAAATACATCATGCACGATCACCACAAAGACCTCTAACACCACAGAACATGCCATAAAATTTGGTCCATAGGGGGCGCTGTAATTGTACAAAATCTCATTTTGCCGATTCCTTGCCTTCACAAATCAGTCCTACACACTAGGCAAGGCAAGGCAAGGCAAGGCTATGCGGTACATCTAGTTCATTTATTCTATTGTGTTCCCTCCTTTTTACAAATTAAATTAGCATACTTAGGAGGATTAGGAGACTGGTCATCCTGGCTCTCTACCTCTGCCTCTTCTCCAAGTTCAGCCTCATCCTCAACTTCTTCAGTCTCATCTGCCTCTCCAATGCTAATATTACTTGAAACCCGGTGGAAGCAATTACAGATTCTCACTAAGTTGCATGAAGGCAAAACTGATTCAACCATATAGACCAAAGCTTTTACCCTCAGTATGTCACCTAATGAGACATAAGACACGTCCTTCCATCGTTTTTAGTATGCTGCCCATGCATAGTAAATTGTGTATTGGTAAATAGATTATGGCTGATACCTTTCGGGCTATGCAATTTAGGGAAACTGATTCAAGCACTGATATAGTTTCTGAAAGAATATACCCTAAGGACGTGAACTAACATGGATTTTGACATCCCCAATCCTTCTCATGACTTGTGTAGTGGAATTAATATTCAATATCCAGTGTATGAGCGCCCTCTACTGACGCTACTGCAGACTTTACGGGAATTTCACAATATAAGTTACCAGTCTGCAGTAGCCGTTCTAGTGGTAAGTCCATGTAACAATGAGCTCCACTGAAATAGTTGAATAAATAGGTGTGGTTGATATAGATAATACTTTTTCAAACAGCTTTATGCAGGTGGAGAAGTTGATATATCATGTGAAATGATCCAGAGATCATCTTAGTTTTGTTTTATCTATTGTGCTTGATTTGCTAAAATAAAATCTTACGTGTGGTCGCCTTTTTGTAATCACAAGTTCAGATTGATGTTTTATGCAAAATAATATGAATTAGTACTTAAACATGCCCTAAAGTATGCATTGTCAAAATTGTGAAAAAGGCTTGCACCAGGTTAATGACTGGGATGTTTGTCAACAGAATATGGGGATTGGGCACGTCTGCTGGGAAATCTTCAACAACGTTGTTCACTGGCCTTAAATTCTGGAACATGTGCCACTTCTTGCCATCCAATTTGTTCACCGGGAAGATAGGGGTGTTGCATTGTGGCGTGTGTGTTTCTTCCAGAACTTCTGCTTTTAAGAGTTCCTCTATGGTCCCCCTTATTCCTTCAGCTGCCGTAACCAGGAACCTGCAGTAGAGATTGTAGTTTTTTTAGGTCAGATGGGTTGCCAGTTTTGTGCCACTTTCCTTCCGCCGCTCTAAGGGGAGGACGTAGGACACGGATGTTATCTGTCAGCCAAGGTTGGGGTTGGGAAGGACGTGCAGGTTTAGTGGCTAGAGGGCACATGCTGTCCAGGCAAGAGTTCAATGTGGAGGTGAGCGACTCTGTAGCAGTATCCTCATCTAGTGAGGACAGTGTGCTGGGAGGAGGTAAGGCAGAGGCGACCATTGATGCAAAGTGAGTAGGTGAGAGTTTGCGTAGGTTGCGATGGTATGTGACCATGGGAGGAGTGCTAGTTGGTAGCTCTGGTAGACTGATTGTGAAATGGATGAAAAAATTGTCTGATACATGCAGTGGTGTTACCTTCATGTCATTTGTCTGGCAGTTCTTAGTGAAGATCAGGTGAAGTTGGTTTCCATTTTTGTGAGTTGGGGAGCAGTTGGCCAGATGGAGGTCGAATGAATTCATCAGGTCCTTGAAGTCCTTGGCATATGGTTTGTCTAGGTGAATGTTGAAGTCACCGAGGATGAGTAAGGGGCAGTCCAGGTCTGGGATGGCGGAGATCAGTGTGTCCAGTTCCTCCACCATGTCGCCCAGTGGTCCTGGGGGACGGTAGATCACAACTACGGACAGCTTGATTGGAGCTGTCACCTTGATGGCGTGATATTCAAAGGAGCTCTAGTTATTGTCGGGTAGTAGGGGAGCGTAGGTCCAGTGATTGTGGATTAGGACTCCCCCTCCTCTTCCTCGTTGTATTAGACGAGGGGTGTGTGAGAAGGAGTGAGTGGTGGACAGTGCTGCTTGGGTCGCCGTGTTTTCAGGTTTCAACCAGGTTGCTGTTAGTGCCAGCAAGTCTACAGAGAGGCTACTGTCATAAGCAGAGATGAACTGAAGCAGATTGGCAGTTCCAGAGTCCAGCAGTGAAGAAGTTGGTTGTGGTTGTTTTGGGTTGCAGTGGCCTGAGGTTGGAACAGTTTCTGCGTTGGTAGGTCTGGCGGAAAGGCTTGCGTCTCTTGTAGAATACAGGGATTCTCTGGAAGCACATTGTCAGAGTAGGTTAGTAGTGAAATCATTACGTGCCTTGTCGGTGTCCTTGCTTCGGTGGACTTGCACAGGTAGACTTGCAGGTCTTTACACTCGTCGGTCTTAACACGAGGAGGCTGACGTTGACGGCTG
This sequence comes from Coilia nasus, assembly GCA_027475355.1. NCBI lineage: Eukaryota > Metazoa > Chordata > Actinopteri > Clupeiformes > Engraulidae > Coilia > Coilia nasus. The sequence goes on from CM050203.1 coordinate 34,250,669, forward strand.
ACGCTGTTAACACCTCATTATGTAAGATATCCTCCAAAATAACACCTCATTATGTAAGATATCCTCCAAGATATGTCCTTCATGGCATGTTCCCAGTCTGGATCTTGATACGTCAAATGGTTTGTGGTTTTCTTTGTCCCAGCATCGATAGCCTGAGCCTCCGTATAGGCCATAGACACAGTAAAGGTTGCCATATGGACAGTTTTGTTCATACTCAAACTCAAAGCGACGGTCTTGACTATGTTCAACTGGGCGATAGGAGATTTCTCCTTTGGTGAGCTGTACAACTTCTGCTGCTCCCTTCAGGGTGTGTTCATCCTCATCCTCTAAGATGGGTGACCTGACAGGGTGGTTGTCTGAACACTTCGTTGAACTGGTTTTTGAACACTTGTGTCACATCCTTCCACTCTGCTTTTGTTGCTTCCAGCATCATGGGTCGTAGGTCTCTGGCCCTATAGCCCCTGCTTACTCATGAGAGGCATTGCAGCCTTTTTGTCATGGGCAGAATTTCACAGTGGATCAGTTGGCCCCATCTGTCCCCGAATTTCTTCAAGGCAAGGTTACTTGTCCAGCTGAGTCTGATCCAGTACACTTGGTGAACTTTCTGTTGCATGGGGAATTTAAGGCAAGAGCCGCCAATTGTCCTGCCAGTCCTGTGAGGGATAATTCTTTGGGGGTGCAATCGATTTGAAGCTAAAGCTTGTGCAGTGTATCTTGTCTTAACAGGTTGACAGAGGTCTTTTGGGACACTAGTATGGGCATTTTGGTGGTTTGTTGTCCAATTCTGATGTGTATGAGGGCCGTAAAAGACATGAGCTGCACTTGTCCCAAGAAACCGATTGTCTTTGCTGATTTTCACACATGTATATGTGGCCCCCGTATCCAGAAGGCATTCTATTTTCTTGCCCTTAATAAAAACCTGCAGCATTGGTTCCTCATCAGCTCCTTTAGATATTATTGGGAGCTGGCCCTCCCCCTCAGCTTCTCTGGGCCTTTTCTGAAATATGGCCCTCTGTAGGGATTCACTGGACCTCTTGGCCCTGGTCACCTGTCATTCTGTATCTTTGATAGTGGGCTGGGGCAGTTTTTACACATACGTCCGGTTCCTCCACAGCTGTAACAGACAAATGGCGCTCGGTTCTGGCCTTGGTTTCTCTGAGCCTGTCTTGGCTGGTGGGAGTCTTGTTACTCTGCTGCACTTGCTGTTGTTGTTGGGGCTGCTGGAACTGCTGGAGCTGCTCATTTCGTTTGGCTTGGTTGCTGCCATTGCTGAGCTGACTGTGCAAGCTATGACTGCGTCTGCTGTGGCTGATACATGAGTTGCTGTAGCAGCTATTGTACTTGGGAGGAGAGACATTGTCCTTGAGACTGAAGGGGGTGATTTGATATTGTGATGCAATGTTCTGTTGTATTGTCTGCAACTGTTGAGCTGTTGATTAGATTTTGGTGGTGATTTGAGGTGCACTGGCGGTGGTCTGCACTCTCTGAGTGCTTTTCTAGTTACTGATTCTATTTTTGCATGGATTTTGTAACTGTAAAAATCAAAATAAACCATGGAAAAAAACACCAGGCACTAACTGAGACCCCCTCTAAACTTTGTGTAATAATGCCAAATATTTATGCACGTAGGATTTCTAAGAAAATATTCTATCACCTCACCCGATATTGTTTCAAATTCAGTGCCAAAAACACTATGTATACAATTAATTTACTTATATCGTCATAAGACTGCACAATTAAGAATTTCTTAATGCAGAATTGAATTCCCCATACCCAGAAACATATATTTAGACACCTTGTATCACAAAGTGAACGATTCTTCAGCTAATCGGCTGCACTAGAATCAATGTTTCTCTTTTGTACGATGCAAGTTTTGCAGATGCAGATTTCTTTTTTTAATTGAATTTTTGTATAGCTGTATATTTTTGTACATTAGGTACTGCTGTATATTGTTGGAATGAAGGAATTTATATAGATGTTTAGATCAGAATTGCAACTTTAAGTATTCACAGCATTACATTTACATGCACATATTAACATTCATGTTTAGTAATACACTTGTCCCTTTTGGAATTTATTTTGTTTATTTTATTAACACACCTCATACTAGCAGTTATTAAGAGCAGGAAGAACTTTACATGCCGTAGGACCCAATGTATTCCACCCACTGTGTGTCTCATCCCATCTACAGAATAAACCCTGTTTCATCCACTTGAGTCACCTCGTTTCGTCAAATTCACACAACACAGAGACTTAAAGACCAGTAACACCAGCAGGAGCATATATCTTTGATTTAAGACATGATCTCATGATTGCAGCTTGGTAGTTTGCCATTTTACAGTGCTGATGGCAGTGTTTACATAAAGCCTTATATATCTAGCCTCATTTACATTTTCAGCAGCTGCCTGCCTCATATGATGGCATACATATTGGCAAAGTAGTATAAATGTTAAGTGGTTAAGTTAGTACCCAGATTTTTTTAAAGTCTTATGGTCTTAAAGTCTTATCTGAGAAAGTTGTCTTTCTCACATGCTACAGAAAATGTCATTATTTTGCCTTTGCCATAAAATGTACTTGTGAATCCCAATCAAGGCTGAACACACTGGTACCGAGAGCTGATGACACCTTGGTAATGTCAATGAAATGTGTCTGCAGATATGTGTCTGCACCAATCACTGCCACATCACTGTCACGGCTTTTAATGATTACAGTTTTATGCTCCTGTGCAGCATGTCATGCATGTAAAAACACCCTTGTGTCACATTCCTCATGATCACATTGTAGGTCTTCAACAACATGAACAGATTGTACACCCTACACTAGAGTCACAAAGTGTCACTGATGTCCATGTGCTGTACACAAGCTAAGGGTTTTGCCCACTGCTGTGAGGTTTGCATTTTTCCATGCAACATAATTCACAAGAATTCAACAATGGATGAAGTAGCATCTATCTTTCAGTCATTCGACGACTGTGTCTGTGTGTGAAGGGATGCATTTTTGATTTTTGTTTACTTGCTGTTAATGTTTCTTTGTTGTACTCGCAGTCGTGCTGATGAATGCTGATGGGATGGCCTCGCTTCTTAAGTGATCTTCTGTATCTTCTCCTTTCTCTCCCTCATGTGCGAAACGTCTTTATACTCTTGAAATGGCGTTTTTGTTGACAGTAGCACGTTTTTAAACTCTATCAAGGGTGTTAGTAGTTTTCTGTAAGTATTCCAGCGTGTGGTGGTGAAATGTTGTATCTTCCCGTGCTTCACAGAAGTAATGTGCACTCGATAATTTGGAAGAAAATACACTGACCATATGAAAACAATATCAACAAAGGTTAATGCATAGGCATGACATTATAATCCGTATATGACTGGGAAAAATAATCTGATAAATTTGTGTGCCATACTTTTTGAACGAGAAGCCCTCAAAAGTGGTGGTGTCATTTCACATATTGAATCTATAGCCATTTTCACAGCTTTGGAGAGGAAGAATTACACAAGGTACATTTGATCTGATTTGATTTTTGAATTCTACAGGAAAATGCATTTCGTTTCACATAGTTACACTAATGTGTGTGGAATACTAAAAGAGCCAGCAATGTCGGAAGTTGAGCAAAAGGCTTGTTCACCAGAATTCCCAAAATGACCTGAAATTTCAAAGGGCAGTAGTTTTGGAGCTATTAGTTATACAGACTTAATATTTAAGATTTATACATAGGTTGGATGTACAAACAGCTGTGATTTTTTTCAGATTTTTTGGAGAGGGTGACTGTCGGCCATTGTTCGATTTGACACGGAATGACCCAACTGCTATTGTGCTGTTGTTAAGTCTGTAGCATGTTATCCTAGTTCTCGTTCTCTCAGTGCTGGGGTGGCAGGGACAGGAGGAGTTAAAATAACCTAGTTTTTTGATGGTGTTGCATTGACATTTTAGTTTCGCCAAATCACTGCTTTTAAGTGGCGACCAATTAAGGCATTGAATTAAATGCTAAGCGAATTTCTATAGATACAATTCAAAAAACATTTCTATAGATCTAAGAGACTGTAAAAATGCACCAGAATGCACAAAATTACATATAATTTATAGCAAAATTTATGGGTGAGGGCCCCAACACACCCGTGAAACAATGTAATTTGTTGCTCCCAAAACAACATTACTATAGTTGTATGTACTAGTGTATGTACTATAGCCACATTTCTTGCACTATTAGCCGCCTAAAGATTGGACCTCTAGCCTGCCCAATGCAATTACAAGGGGTTTGGGTCAAACGTGGGGTCGCCAGACCTCATCAGTTTTTTTTTTGTGGGGTCACCAGACAAAAAGTTTAAGAACCACTGGTCAATGGGAATGACCCATATGTAAATGTGGGATACAAATACAGTAGTGTGGCGACTTTTACACTGACATATTAACCGGAAGTGTCTGTCAGAGCAACGGCCGTCAAACAGCCTAGCTAGCTGGTTGATCTGGGAGACGAGAACGCATTCCTATTCGGAGTAATTCTTGGTTAGCAGTAAAGAGTGCAGGACAGCCGTACAGACAAATCACATTCAGTGTAAGTAGAAGAAACATGTTCTGATGCATCCTTGTTTCGTGTGATTAGCGTGTCAGTTTAACGCCATCTTGACACTGTTTTGTGACTTCTTGTTTTGGCTAATCAGCTAGCCAGAAACAGCTGACCTGCCAAACATGGCTCTTGCAATCATCCAGAGCTTTGTCGTTAGGCAGAAAGCTAGCGTGTGTAATTCTGGTCTCTACTGTAAGCACGAAATGCCTGTGGGCATTGCATTTTCACGTCAAGTGGAAATGTTTTCTGAAAAATACGGAAAGACGCGTCTCAGTTTCTGACCTTGCCCCGAACTAGTTCTTGCTAGCTAGGAACGTGTGCAATATCACAGTTCTAAGCACATAGCTAACTAGCTACCTTCACAGCAAGTACTTGTCATGTTCCACCGTCGATAAGTTGAACCTGTCAGGAGTTCTGTTTAGCTTTTTAAACGGCCAGCGTTACGGTCTTTTTACATCTGATATGTGGTCCGTTCTAAATTGTTTAGCCGTGAGAGGCAATTTGGCTCATACTCGGCCCAAGTGCTGCCAATCTGACACTGATGCAATTATGCTACGCATATGCTCAGTGTCATATGACTTGCTTAGTATGCTCTGTCTTGTTTGGCCGCCATTCTGTTCTAAATGTTTCTTTTATGTTCTACCCTGTAAATTAGGTGCTAATGTGTATTTTCGTGGTTGTCCTTTAGTGTATACGTCTTCGACAATTCTAATTTTTTTGGTTTTGGTGTTTTGAAGTGTAAACTTTCTGGAACCTTTGTATTTGTTGTTCAGTGGTGGGAAAGACGTCTGACCGACTACCTCACCCGTCTCTGCTTCCGAGTCGTTTACCCTGAAGATGCTTCTGCTTTGTCTAATCACTGCTCCTCACCGCTGGTATTTTAAGTTTGCTTTTCCACCTTTTTCTTTCAGTCAATACCATCAATACCATCAACACCATCTAACATATTTGTCATCAACCGATACATGCATGTCCCCCAAGATCAGCATTGTCAACATCCTCTCATTTCTGCTTGTGCAATTCTTCTGAGCGGTGTTTTATTTTGTTGCAGTAGATTGACCCAGGGGGGTATTCCAAATTAGGTGGTTTAGTGACTTACCCAGATAAATTTGCTTGGAGTAAGTAGTAAATCCACTAATAGAAGAGTCCTATGACTTCCTCCTATCACAACAAAGCCACAGGTCCCTTCTATTAGTAGATTTACCACATTCTCTGAGTTAACATACATGAGTATGTAACCAAGTCATTAACCCTGTTTTCTGGAATGCCCCCCTGAAACTTAAAATCAAATTATAGCCAGACACCTTCAGAATCTGTAGAATGTCACAGTCTGCATAGAGCGATCACGGTTGGTAACACTATTACAGTCATTTAGAGAAAATCTCACGCTTGCAGATACTGAGTGCACAGTTGGTCTGAGACACTAGTACAAGACCAGGATGAGTTGTTTGAGGTAACAGCCAGAGGAAGACATCTCAGCAACTTGGCTGGACTGCTGTGTTTAGGTAGTTTCAGGTAAGAAAGCTCGTGGGCGGACGTCACTGAGGAGGGATGCCTGTTGAAAGTGGAAACAGCGCAGCCGCAAGACAAGCCAAGCAGAAGCGCAAGTCACACAGCCTGTCCATACGGCGCACCAATAGCACCGAGCAGGATCGTCCCTCGGGCCACAGAGACATGCTGGAGGCACAGGTGAGGCTTTATGCACACACACATACATTCATATTTATACATACACAATACACACCCACATTCACAATACTCAAACACATTCACAATACACACGCACTTACATTCATGCACACATTTACAAATCACCCTCACACTTATAAGGGTACTTGGTCTGGCTACATTTGTCAGTTGCATGGGATATGATGTCAGGTTGTAAACATACTATGCTGGTATGCATACGCATGGGATACAGTTAGTAAACAACCAGTAGAAAGCTTCAAACTGCCATGCCTGAGTGTATGGAGGGAGGGCGTTATAAAATCTTTTCTAAAAAGGTTATCTTATCCATTTTTGCATGACTTCTTTTTTTTTTTTAAAGCCGGTCTAACAACATAGCTGCTGGTGATGATTTATTGTGCATACTGCGAGCATGTTACGTGGAGAAGAAGCATGAGGAAGAAATTGTTTGCGTAGTTGTATTCTACCTTTTTTTTTTTTTTTTACTTAAAAAATTGCTGTAAGGTGATACTTCAATAGTTATGCGTGTTGAAGGCATTCAGGAAGCTTCAACCAAAGCTGATCAGTGACTGCATTTGCATGAATATCAATAATTGACTTCATTGACTGATGTCAGTCAATCTGAATGATGGCTGATTTTCTTCTGTGAATCGTTAACAGTCCAGTGTTTAAAATGTAACTATATTAACTGTTTCCCACAGATCAGAAGTGTACTTGTGATAGTTGCTGGAAAGGCCCTGGCCTGGCTTAGAGGGTTACTAATCAGACATTACATTACATTTAGCTGATGCTCCAGAGTGACTTACAGTAAAGAGGGTACAGGGACACTCCCCCTGGAGCAACATGGAGTTAGATGCCTTGCTCAAGGGCACTTCAGCCATGGATGCATTTGCTGAGCGCTGGTTATTTACTTCCCCAGTCATATTTTTGTTACTGGAACAGGATTCAAAATCCTGCAACCCTTCGATCCCAAGAACAACTCCCTAACCATTAGGCCACAGCTACCCAGACATGCAACCTGAAATCAACAAGTGGTCGGATCCTTACTAGGACTTAGTCCAAAATAAATGCAGCATTCAAAATATCAGTAGGCACTGCCAGCTAGCTAGTGCCTAACACTCAACCGTTACAGTAGTAGCTTCCACATAGCAAACAAGCTAGTAGCATAGCAAGCTAGCTAGTAGCAGGGACTTCAAGACCTCTGTTGTCATTGAACAGTTGCCCGTACAACAGCAAGGTGCCGCAAAGTGCAAGATGAAAGAATCAAAGTGTCAAGTACAAAAAGAGCAAGGAAGAAGGAAGTAGATACAGGGCATAATGGTAGATATAGAAGGGCATAATAAATAATAAGTGGTGAATGGGCTATGTACAGACTAGTACACTAGTAGTATCATTGCACTGTGAGGTCGGTATTGCACATTAAGTTGTTGGTATTGCACAGTGAGAGTGGGGCAAACCCATATTGAACATTGGCAACAACAGCAGTGGGGTAACAAACCCAAATTACACACACACACACACACACACACACACACACACACACACACACACAGACACACACAAACAAACAAAAGTGGGGTGAATGAAATGAGATGTCAATACAAAAAGCAATATCACTGTTTCGGTGCATTTCAAGGTTCTGGCTGCTCATGAGAAGAATCTGTTCTTTAGTCTGTTAGTTTTGAACTTGGACCTAAACCGTCTCCCAGAGGACAGCATGTAGAACAGGTGATGGTTAGGATGAAAGTGGTCTTTTAAGATTGCCCTGGCTCTGGTGAGACACTTAGAGCAGACGATGGCGTCCAATAAGGGGCAATTTGGAGTGGACAATTCGGATGTACTACAATGCAGCCATCTTGCCTGTCACCTGACTCGGAAGTTTTGCCATGTTACAGTTTTGCAATTTTTACCTAAAAAAAAGATCAAAGGCTAAATATAGGCTAGACCTACTGAAGTCTACTGCCTCCGTCAGAGAGGCAGGGAGTGTGTGTGGTCTGAAGCTCTCACTTCACTCCAGTTGATGATGATGATAATAATAATAATAATAATAATAATAATAATCTTGTATAGCACAATGCATACAAGATGCAGCTCAAAGAGCTTTACAGTTTGGCAAGAACAACACAAGACAACACTTGCAGCCCAGTGGCGCCGGAGCGGGTGAATGCAATGACGCAATGCCCCGTTGATGCAGGCTCTTGCATGAACAAAATTGTCTCAAAATTGGGTTGAACCTGACATGGTCTGCCATACTTTTTATTTGTGTTTTTTTTGTTAACTCTGACCCCAAGGACCAATAATTGGAGGGTCTGCTCTGCTGGAAATATCGCAAAAATAATTGTGGCCATTTTTGTGTATGGACCCCTCATTTTTTGGTAGAAAATTCTGAAAAATTAAACATTTCCTGAATCCTCAGTGGGTTGGGTAAGCTGTCAATAAATGCATTCTGGATGCAAAGAACACATGTGGTGACAACATTCAGTGAAAAAATAGTTCTTAAAACACATTTCTGCACGATTTTGGCTCAATTTAATGCAAAAAAATAAGGCATTTTCTGACTTTTTTCCGATATTTTCATCTTTACCTTATTGGCAATCAACTATTCCCCTAAGTTATGACATCAGCCATTATGCCATTCTTTTCACCAGACAGTATACTCATTCCACAGAAAAAAATATAAAAATCCAACCAAAACTAATGGATATGTGATGATTTCACTACTAGTTGGTAATCAACAGGCCCAGAACCTCAATAGAATTTTATGCTACTCTCAAAATTCCAAAACACACACTGGATATTTAGAAATGGTTGTTAATGTCCACATTATTAAACATCATGGCCTAGGCATCTTTTTCATTTCAACATAACTGTTCTCCTAATGTAAATGTCACAAGAAATATAATGCAACAAAATAACTATGTCTTTATTATTTTGTTGCCTCAGATGACAACTATTACAAATTTACTGGAACAAAATGATTTGAGATTAAACTTAATTAACTAGGTGCAGGTCCCTGTGAAGTGGGACAATCAGGAGGATGGCACACTGCAGATACTGCTCTGAGGGGTTAAAACTTAACCTTTACCACCTGAGGAGACAGCAAACAAGACCAGCAGGGTGCGTTATACAGCAGTGTGATAAAACATGTCCCCCCTCCCCTCTCTAACATACACACGCACACTCACACAGCCTACTTGCATATCCCTGTCTTCAAGTTCAAGTTCAATCCTTGAACATCTGTTGGGGTCCCCGGTACACAGACATGCAATACCACACTTCACATTGGCTCTTGCATAGGAGCATCCTCGGGTACACATGCTTTTGTTGCAGCGGCAGTATTTGTTGAGTTTGAGTTCAGATGATTTTGCCTCATTTAGCATCATGGTTGGCACCAATCTGCCATTGACAAGTTGTCTCCACAAATCAGTGGCAGCTAGGTAGGTTGGGTGAACCATGTGTGCCCACTTACACACAGCCACCTGAGGCAGCGCTCGGCGAAGGTGTAACAGGAAAGCATCTTCAGTTGGTGGAAGGCAACGCATGTTTCCTTTAATGCTCGCAAAGGGATGGGCTCGCAGTGCATGTAGAGTACCACCAAAATCACTCCTGTCATAGAGTGACACCATGTATTGCCGTGCTGCTGTTATAACCTCTTCCGGAACATCGAGGCTTTCCTCAAGGTCACCGTACTTGCACAGTGGCAGAAGGTCTGTTAGGTGTCTAATGGCAGTTGTGTAGGCCCGCCTTTTCCCTCTTCTGTACAGATAGCTCACTGTGTCACATCCAGTAAGTATGTAGGTGCTGAGGAGAAGGGATGTAAGATCTGAAGCTGCAACATCATACTTTCCCTCCAGAGCTTCTGTGATTGCATGAACAGGTAGGAAGATATCCATCATCTTCACCCACAGCTCCTGCAGCCGATCCATGTGTGTGATGTAGTACATGCACGTCATAATCACATCTGTGTCAGTTGCAACCACTACAGCCCGTTTGTGGTGGATAATTTGTACTGAGTATGCAATGTGAGCAAACATCCTGGTATCTGCCTCCTCATGTTTCTCACAGCAAAAGTTCTGGAAGCTCAACCTGACAATTTGCTGACAAGAGGACAGTGCGACCAGGATCAAAAAAGATTCCACCAAGAATAAGTGTGCATCCTGCAGGAAGTGACTTGTTGTGAGCAGCCCATGCTTCCCCCATTTAGTTCAAAAGATTAGCTTTATTCAGTGGATTGTGAATGAAGCCTTTCCATTCAGGTATAGGAAGAGCATCATGTGTCTTGTACTCCTTCATTTTGCTGGGGCAGGTTTTCATCCTCTTCTCTCGTTCCTCAACTTTCAGACTTTCAGCAGGGGAGAAATCATATCGATCACTAACAAAGTGGATGCAGTCACACTGGTCGGAAGATTGCAAAGAGCTGCCTCAAGTACCTTCCTTGCAGTTCATGGAAGGTGCTGCTCCCAAGATGTTGGTAACGTTGAATGAACGCCATGGTATCTACTACCATTACAACAGCCTTGTCAGATGGCGGTAGTTTGTCCACTTCCGCCCATGAGCTACCAAAGGCAGTCTTGATTGCAGCCAGGTAGTCTGCCTTGTTTCCTTTGCGCAAAATGGCTAAACACTTCCATCTTCCTAGAAGTCATGAACAAAGTACAGGTTCAGCACAACTGCACTCTCCTCCTCATAGACCTTTTTGGCTTTGCATGCCACAGACATGGACTTCTTTGGCTTTGCTGCGAAAGTTTAATTTGGGCTACTTTCTCACTGTCTGTTCTTCTTGTTGCAGCCAAAGCCTCCCGTCCTTTTTCACGAGCACAAATCAAGTCAGCAGATGTGGCTTTGTGGCCTGTTGAAATGTTGATCAACTCTTGTTCTTCATATGTGAAATTGATCATTTGGTTGTTGATGACATCTGTTATGTTCCTCACACCTTCTGCTTCCTTTGAACTTTGGCTGTACTCGTGGTGTTGGTGTTATCCACGTCGAGATGAGCCATAGCCTTTGTCTGCTCTGACACAGCTGTCAAAACTGGAAGAGCTTTTAAATATTTCTCCATGGCTGTTGGCTGCTGACTGATGCCAGTGAAGAGTTTTGTCTTGGCATCACGGTTGTAGGTTTTTTTCCAGTGCCATGTCTGTCCAGACGGCATTAAAATCGTCCTTCTGTTGGACATGCACTGAAGTTCCCATCCTTGAATTCCCTATAGATGTTTGGAGCCAGTATAGGCAAGCTTCTCATAGCTTCTAGGTAAGTGGGGCAGGCAGGATATGTACTTGTAGTGGGCAGCAGCTACAAGGTATGGTAACATCTTTTCCACTTCAGCCAGGTGTTCCTCCCACAGACCTGCACGCTCAGCATGGATATACCGTCTAAGAATCATCACCATGTCCTTGTACATTAGCCATAGCTTTGTGGTAGGTGAGGTACGTTATTCATCAAACTCAGCCATCGAACATGACAGCTTTTTTAGTTGGTCAGTTGCATCAGCACACACAGAAGTTGCCTTTTCTACATCCTCTTTTGGCAGGGCATCTAGGAGTAGCTGGACATTGTTGCTAAGCACACACATGTACTCCAGGTCCTTTTCTTCATTGACCAACCATCTGGCAAATGCTTCCCAGTGTAGGGCAAACATGGCTGCATACACCATAGTGTGGGTGTGCAGCATTGCATAGTAGTCTTTTCCACTGATGATTTTGTTTGCTGTTCCACGGAGACAGATATCAGCTTCAACCATAATGTCTTAATTCCAATGGACTGTATCAAATGCCCAATGACTCCCAAAAAATTCTGAGCAATATGGAAGCCACCCATACGCAAGATAAGTTTGGCATACTTCTGTTTGTGCTTCTTTTGCAGACTCAGAACCACTTTATAGATTGCTTGGTCACATGTGATGATGGTATACTATCAAGTTTTTTGTCACATCTATGCAGTAGTGAACAGACTGGTCAACCACATCTGGGTTTGTTGGTGACTTGGGGAAGAAGGGGCCATAGCTGATCATAGTTGCAGGGGTGGTATCTGGGATGAGAAATGCTTGGAATGAACTCCATGTTGGAGCAGGGCAGTTTGGTTTCAAATCCTCCAATAGTACAGTAGGGCAGCTATGCACCAAATGCCAGAGGACACTCAGGTGGTCAAGAGGTTGTGCTAGACACACAGGAAGCTTAGGCTCTGTTTCAACTCCAACCAAGGAGCGACTCTTTTGACGATCTTTTAGACTGAGGTGGCTTTCTTTAGTTTGAAAAGGCTGAGAAGATTCCAAGGGTGTTTGGCGTGTTTTCAATAGACTAACTTTTGGTGTGGGGTCTTCATCTGGATTCTTGTACTGGAATATAATGTGTGTTGTGCCATGCAGTGTTTGTCCATCTTTTGTGTACTCTTGGAAGTCAAGGTTATCAAAGGCAAACTGTGTGAATCGTCCGACCTTCAGGTTCGTTGGTATGAAGGCACCATCCGTAGTTCTCCGCTGTTCAACTGCCATTGATGTAATATATCTCTGTGCTCCTTTTAGCTGATACTGTTCCCAAATCTGTTTAGGAGTGACACAGTTGACTTGCTTCTGGTTTCCTTAAGGATGTGCAAAGCTGTCCCAACGTGTTTTGGTGTTGGGATCTTGGCAACTGCTTGGCAGATATCCTGGGCAAGGTTGAGAACTTGTTCCTGCTGCTTAGGACTGACTTGCACACGGCCATCCTCACCTAATTCTGGAGATGCATCTGTTATCATCCAAGCCAGATGGTTTTACAGGTTAGAGCTTACTCTTCTAGCCTGGCTATCGCGACTTGTCAATGCTCTGCGAGCATTGGTCTGGCCAAGCTGTGTTGTAAACCCATTTCTCAGAAGGCGGGCTTAACCCGCCTCTTTCAAATGCCTCTGTTAGCTACTGGAAGAAGCTTCAATCAATCACACCCCTCTGCCCTCTGACGTATACCCCAGCGGAAGCAACTGCTTGATCCAAACAAAAAGTAGTAGTAGCCTGTAGTCCTATAGAAATGGCGTTAAATGATTTTTGTTGGACTTGTGAGGTGAACATGAGAGTGGCTGGTGTTGGCCATTTAATATTGATATTCGAAAAACGAATCAGTGCGATCAAAGACGACATGACCACAACAACAGCGTCCGCGCAAAGCATGGACTTGGCTACCAGCGGGGCTAACTGATAAATTAAACTTTTACCGAAGCCGGTCGGTAGCATTGCAAAAACGCCCTTTCCCGTAACAAATGCTTCAAGGGCTGCCCTTTGCTCTATTTTCAGATAGAACTTCCCTTTGAATTCGTCCTAAACAGCAGCTTACAGATGCATTGAAATCTTACGGTTGCTCCACGTTCGCCTTGTAGACAGTGACTGAGATAGATTTCCGGTTTCCAAACTACCGCGTCATTGCCTTTTGAAATGCTCGATTTTCATTGGCCCCCTATCTGAGGACTGAGCAGAAATGGTTTAGATAGGCAGCTTGGCCAGACTGACTTGCTCGCGAAATGTAAATGCAGCGTCACAGGCAGTATGGGCACACCCAGGCTATTACTCTTCGGCCATCAGTCTTCAGTCTTCAGCCATACTTCCAGGCATCTGGTGACTTTCACTGGCTTGAGCCATTCTTGCTTGTCCTGCTTCCTTCAGGGCCTGCTTACATTGGTCCTGGAGCTCTTTCCGTATTCTCTTTGCAGTGTTGTAGGAAGAGACTATGGTGTCATCTGGTGTGAACTCATCACTTTCTTCTTCATACTCTGCCTCTTCAGTTTTCTCCTTAAGTTCCTTTAACTTTGAGAGCATGCAGCCAACATTCATTTCTGCTGAGCAAATCAGGCTGGAACATCCTTTCTGCGGCACAACCATTATTTTACAATAACCACCTACTTCATAGTGCCTTCTAAGGTGGGCAATCAAGGACTGAGATCTGTAAGAGGTAACATTGTGAACTCCATGGCTTTCCCAGTATTTACGGAATTCATCCCTCAAAGCTGTAACAAAGAATATGGCATTGTCTTTGAAAAGGGGCTCATCTATCCGATATATGAGTTGGTTTAGTGCATCATATGGAGTGGTGGCAGTACTAGTCTTTTTCTGTAAATGAAGACGCTTTGTCAGGTAATTGGTCATGCATTCCTTGTGGTACCGGAAGTCCTCAGTAATCACATCAGTGCACTCGTTTCCACCAGGACCACAAATCTTGTGTAGCATCTCTTAGGGCTGTGCGATATATCGAATATACTGAATATATCTCCGAAATAGAGTTGTGAGATGCATAAAATTATTATATCGTATGTATCGAGTATTTTATGGTCATCTGTTTTTTTTTCGGCAGCCGAGACTCGTCTTGCTTTCGTGTTTAAAACGTTCTGGTGGCCTTCTCCTTCTCCCTCAGGCAGTAACGCGAGTGATGGGTTAAAAAAAAACGTACACTCTCGTCAAACACTCACCAACCAATCCCACGCGACATCTAGGTGCGGAAGGGAGGGAACTTCATTTTGTAATTTCTTTCGGTTTGCAGGCAGCGCAAACTCTAGCTATCGTACAGTATATACTGTATACCCGACCTAATGCAGTAGAACATGGAAGCGGACGAGCAGCGTGTTCCTGAATGAGGCATTAAGTGATCAGTAATCCGGAAGTTTTATGGATATCGAGAATGTGGAGCAGGTCACCCCAATATGCAAAGTGTGCAAAAAAACTGTCCCGACGAAAGGCAGCAGCACCACAAACATGTTTCACCATCCCAAAACCCACCCGGCAGAGTATGCAGAGTCCGTCAAACTCCGAACAGCATGCACACCTGCTAAAACCCCTCCACCAGCCCAGTACAGCTGAAAACTGTGCAGAGAGAAATATGTTTTGCAGATCTCTTTCTCTCTCTCTCTCTCTCTGTCTCTCTCTCTCTCTCTCTCACACACACACAGGGCTAAATGTGTGCCGTTGTAGTTAATGCCACACACGTCATTTTCTGGGAGATCTACCTCTATTTTTTTTAAAGTAATTTCATGAAAGCACTTGTCTCTCAGGATTTCTACTTCAGTTTGCACTTCTCGGTTTTTGCACAGTTCTGGGCAGCTCTGTTTGATATTATCTCTTTGCTGTAAATTTGAAGATTGTTTTTGCACTTTGTGCTTTGAATAGAAAAACAGTTTTATTTCAGCTCAATTGTGGTTAATCACTATGAAAATATGTAATGTTTTCCTGGATACCACCTTTTAAGTTAACCAAGAATGGTATGTAATCTGCAGGGATTGTAGTGAAAACAGTAAAGAGTAAAAGTGTGATTTCATAGGGTCCTTTAAAGGAGATTTCTAGGGTTGCACGACATTGTGTGCAAAGGATTCCTCCCCAGAAAGTCACTTTGGCGTTGCAGATCACTGTCAAGTCTGTATGAGACATCATCCTTTCTGTTGGTTACAGCATATAAGAGGGAAGGGTAGCCTTGATTTGTCAGTTTCTGAAGAGGACCAGCATCGCTATCTGTTTTCTGACATATTATGCAAGCAGCATAGTTGGTACTGAAAAGCTGTTTGGTTGAAAACTCAGGCTCCATCCTGTACTTTTCACTCTCTAGTCTCCTCTCCAATCCACCCCGTTTCTCTCCACTTCCTCTCCTACCCTCTCCACTCTTCTCCTCTTCTACTCCTCTACACTATTATTCCTGTCCTCTTCTTCTCTCCGATTCAGTCCACTCCTCTCTATACCTCTTCACTCCACTTTTCTGTCCTGGTCAATTCACTTTTTTCCTCCACTATTCTTCTCTCTTGTTCAGTCCACCACTGTCCTCTTTACTCTTCTCATTCCACTCACCTCTTCTTTTTAATCCTCCACTCTCCTCTTCTGTTAACTCATCTTTACTGTCCCTTTCCAATCCTATACACTGAAGATAAAACAGCCATATATAAGGCGTTGACAGTATTTATTTGCAAAATCAAACCACTTGTAATACATGTATAAACACGTATTATATGTGTTTTAAATTCTTACTACAAGTTAATAAGTTGAATATTCACTTTACATACTTTAATACTTTGGCTAAAATGACCATTTTCAATCTTTATATCCTCAACCCTAAATTTCATGCTAACAGCTAACCTTAGCATGCTAAGCTAATCGCTAAGCTATGCTAAATTGATAAGATAGACCAGAAATAATTTATAAAATAAACTCGTTTGTTACCATGACTTTAAGACCTTTATTACCTCCTTTGTAATATTTAGGTGATGCATGTTTAAAATTCAGGCTTCAGTACCCTTAAGCTACCTAACTAGTAATCAAGTATAGCTGCTATAGCATTACCTTATTAGCTTGCTAACTAACAGATATGACTAGCTAGCTCGGATATTGATGATATGTAAACAAATAACATCTAAATATGTAAATTCTAAATAAAAGGACACCCTTAAATCAGATCTTATCTCACACAGATGATGGACTATACTTTGTAACACTTAAGCTATAACAAAAGTAGTAAGTTGAAAGTAAGACAAAATATAGAACTTACCTCAGATAAAACTGTCAACATCAGATGTAATCACTTCTGTCAGAATAATTACCTATCTTTTAAAGAAACAGTACATTTATTCTTGTCTTTCCAATTAGGAGTAACAAGAGCAACAACCATCAATTTTATATTCTGTTATAAAACATTCTTTTTCTTTTTTTGAAATAAAATTGTATCTACAATTCCTGAGAAACATTATTGCCTATTAATAATTGAATGATTTCTATTCTGTAGCATTATTCCATTAGACTTAACTACAGACAAATATTAGCATCTTTTGAAGTCTGTTGGTAACCATTGATTGGTTATTCCAAACTCATTGAAATTACTAAGATTGTGTGTGTGTGTGTGTGTGTGTGTGTGTTTGTAAATGTGTGCCATGATGCTAAATATCCAGTGTGCGTTTCGGAGTTTTGAGAGTAGCATAAAATTCTATTGAGGTTCTGGGCCTGTTGATCACCAACTAGTAGTGAAATAATCACTCACATATCCATTAACTTTTGGTTGGATTTTTTTAAAATTTTGGCATGGCATATTGGCCTGATATCATAACTTGGGGGAATAGTTGATTACCAATGAGGTAAAGGTGAAAATATTGGGAAAAAGTCAGAAAATGCCTTATTTTCTTGCATTAAATTGAGCCAAAATCATGTAGAAATGTGTTTTAAGAACTATTTTTTCACTGAATGTTGTCACCACGTGTTCCTTGCATCTGGAATGCATTTATTGACCGCTTGCCCAACCCACTGAGGATTTCAGGAAATTTGTAATTTTTCAAAATTTTCTACCAAAAATGAGTGGTCCATACACAAAAATGGCCACAATATTTTTTTCGTGATATTTTCAGCAGAGCAGACTCTGCAGTTATTGGTCCTTAGGGTCAGAGTTAACAAAAAAACACAAATAAAAAGTATGGCAGACCATGTCATGTAACTTTTACAATCACAACATCCCAAATTCCAAATAAAAAAAATGGTAGTTTTGACAATTGTAATGTCATCAGATAAACTAACTAAATGTCGGGTATTTATTAAAGGTTATGCCAGTATTTATTTTTATTTAAGAATAACAACATAAGCTGAAGTTCATGTGATGCTACGTGCAACTTTTCCTCATGCTTATGTTGTAGGCAAAGATTGTACATGACGACTAGGCAGATCCTCTGTGATGTCACCCATAGATTGTTACAGACTGGAAGAAGCCACAATTGAAAATTCTGGGTGCTGCCATCTTGGCCAGTTCATTCTGTGTATGTCAGTGTGAATTCTGTGGATTACACTAATGGATTCCAAACAAAGAATTTAAGAATTCCGCATTTCAAACCTCTTCCAGAACTTTTTTTTGCAACAAGGACACTTGAAGAGCTCTGATTTAAGGAGAGGCTGTTTAATTAGCAACCATCTCTAATACTAACACAACTGGTACCTAATTATTTTTTTCTGTTTCTTCTATGTTCGACACAGATTTCTTTTAATTTGTTCAGACAGCGATCAGCCATTATGCCTGATTTGCGAAGGAGACTTTAACCTCCTAAGAGTCTGGATGTCATTGACATGTGGCATTTGCAGACTGAAGGGTCACAAGCGACACTTGAAGTCACACCAGGTGTGTGTGTATTGTCAGGATCAGTGGTGCATTGAAGGGTAAACACTCGAGAATTTTAATTACAAATCAGCCTTTGCTTGTGTTTACATGATTGCTGATGCGTCATTTACTTTGTCAGGGTTGATAACTGTGCTTCTGTCTTTTTGACCTTTGTTCAGTGGAGTTTTTGGTGCAGAATTCTTTTCTTTGCCTAGTCTTAATCTGAAATCTGACAGCTACTCTTAAGTATGGAGGTAAGTTTTACGATGCAAGGGTATAGTAGCACTAACTAAGGACAAACCCATTAAATTCTGCAGTGCATCTGCATGATATTGTGTTGTTACATCTAGGTGCAGTTGATGATGACATATTTGTAAAAGTCCCAAAAATTTTCCCTTTAGGACTCCAAGCTCCCCCTTTCCTTGAGGAGCAACCTACTGGACCTCTTTGGACAAATAGAGCGTGAATTTGAAAACCTCTACATTGAAAACTTGGAATGTGAGTGTTTGAAAGGTTCACAGAAATAATGCTTTTTACAATTTTTTTTTTATTTTGTTTTTCAAAGTCAACAGATTCAATCAAATCAATACACTTTTAAGCAAGCAAAGATTATATTAAGCATTTTTTTATATGTTTTGTTCTAAGGGTGTTCTAGGAAAAACAATTCTGAACTCACTAAGATCTGGCCTTTGTTTCATGCTTGTTAAATTAAACTCTAAACTTTGTTTAGTGAATCCCAATATAAGTCGAGTCCTAGTTAAGTCTTATCAAATAGTCTTGTTTTTTTTTTTTTGTAAGGGGGTGTTTGGGGAAACAGATCAAAAATCAATAAGAGGTGTTTTATTTCTGAAAGATTCTGACAAGACCTGTTGTAAGAAGACCTGTTGTAAGAAGTCATATTTTCCACCGTGTTGGTTCCAGCCCTGCAAAATTTTACATATGCAGACCACTTTGTATTTGTGCTTAGATTTTTTTTTTTTTGCACTGGAAGTCTGCTTAAATAGCAGTTCCTCGCCCCTTTGTACTGGAGAATGGTTGTATTTGGTGACTTCAAGTCAAACTGGAAAAAAATATTTTGGTGGCTTATTATATGTGGTTGGTCATCTCATCTGCAGTGCGACGGGAGATTGAATCGCTCAATGAACGCCTGGCTGGCGAGGGACAGACCGTAGATGGAGGAGACCTTACCAAAGGCGCTCTGAAAACCAAAGGTGAGGTTTTACATTGGACACACTGCAGTGTCAATCGTTACGAACATCAGCAACATATTACAGCCAGTTTAATCATTTTTTATTGTTACCTTCAATTTTTTTGTTTGAATACAGACTCATTGGGTAGGTTTTCCAGCAGTGTTTGTCTATCCATAGGCCAATAAACAGAATTGTGTAGTTACATATATTGGCAGTGATGTGCAACCTGAATTTAGACGCTACAATCCACTGCCACAGTCGTTTCTACTGAATTGGAGCTTTTGAAGCCAGTTTGGCCATCACTGTATACCAGAGGCGGACAAACCGGATTGAAAAAGTAAAAGTCCTGCCATGTATTCCTTCTGCCTGTGCTCTTAACACAGGTGGTTTCACTAATTAGCTCATCTACCTTTGATGAACTGTATGAGTGAAATGGCTGGAACAAATTTGTGGCAGGACTTTTACTTTATGAACCCGGGATGTCCGCCTCTGCTGTATACTGGGGTGGTGTTTGATATGGTACATGTGTATTGCTATCAGTTGTCTTTGATGAATGAAAAGTTACTGTTGATCATAATGGGATTGTGCTCCTTTATGAAGAATGATAAATCATTATTGATAAATTAACCATATGTTAATGATTGGCTTATTCATGATTGTTTTACACAGCCAGCCATAGTACAAGCCAGCTCTCTCAGAAACTCAAGACCACATACAAGGCCTCCACAAGCAAGGTATGCTTATGAGTCTACAACAAACGTCCCCCTCACATGTGTTTGTACAGTTGTATATTTAGGTTTGTCAGGGAGAGGGTATTGATGGATTCCATAACTAATGAACATTTGTTTGAAGTTGTGCCCAGCAGGCAGTGTGGGACTACTTTGCCATTGTAAAATTTAGTGGCTTAAAAATGTAGCAGTCCAATGTTGTATGAAGTTGTAATCCTGTTTTGCTCTTTTATGTTAGTATGACCCTCTGGTCTCGCTTGCCAATGTGATCGTATGTAAGTAGTCAGGGTGCTTGCGCAGGTCTTGAAAGTCTTAAAAAGTATAGAATTTTGAAACACTGTTTTCAAGACCTTGAAAAGTCTTAATAAAGTATAGAAAAAAGGTTTTCTCATAGTCAAATGTTACGAGTGCGCTTAATAATCATGCACATAAAATTGTAAAATAAGAAGTACTTAAGGAAAGCATATACAAAAAACTTGCTATGATTTCACTAATTGGTCACATTTACTGCATTGACATATTCATACACTTACTAAAACGAACTTGTCTACTAAACACAACAGGTACAATGTCAACGAACGCAAGTATACAAGTACGTGAAGTGAAGGTTTTCAGGAAAAAAAAAAAAAGGTTTTAAAAAAGTATAGAAAAAGTCTGGAATTTTTATTTACAAAAAGAGCAAGCACCCTGGTAGTGCTTAGAGGTTTTTTGCCAAGAGTAGCAAAGCTTAGCATGACGACATGACAGTGAAAGATTTTTGGTTTTGAATTCTAGCTGTTGTAGCCTTTTATTCTGGCCAGATCGCCAATGTTAACAGATGAAAGATGGATTTATTACTCTGTTCAAAATTGGTGATGTTGACCATTTGCTGTGCCTGCAGGATGGTTTGGTAGCACTGAAAGTTGAATAATTTCTGTGCACAGGTCTGGGATTATATCTAGGGGTATTATTTTGAAGGCTTATGAATTCCTTTAAAGAATTACTGCTGTGTAACTAATTCAGTAGCCAAGGCAGTTTGCCAATGTGCCTTTGTCATGACTGCATATGAGTTCTTTAGCTGCATGCAGATTCACCCATGCAGCTCTTCTGGACTCATATCTGAGTTCTTGCCAAAATCACATCTCTAAATTCTTAAGGTCTTAAATTCTCTCATCGCTCATTTTTCCCTTGTTCAGAACAGCAAAAAAAAAAATTCTCAGTACATTTAAAATGCTCTTTTCTTTCTTTCTTTCTCTTCCTCCTCCTCCTCACTCTTGACAATGTTTTCTAGCGCTCAAACTCTTTCCATGGCAAAGTAGGTGGACCACGCAACTTCAATGTGGGGAACTGGGAGTTGTGGGGTGGAGACTCATGGGTAATTTCTTCGTTTCACCCTTTGTGCCCCCCCCCCTCCAAATTGCATGCTTTATGACCGAGTGGGTGGAGTCTGTGAGATCTGTGGAGATCTCTGCCCTGCCTCCCCCATTCCCTGGCTCTTAAAAGATTAGAAACACACACTTGTAGTGGGTATAGTGTTGGCTTTTAGTCACTTTTTCTGTTAACAAAGACTTTTGACAGAAAAAGTTATGTACTATAATGCACCAACTAAGTAAACAAGAAGTTATTGGCTGCTGTTAAGATTTATGGTCTCTCTACATGTAGTACACTCAACCACAGACATGCATAGAAATCAGCACTTTGAGCAGAGTAAACTGTGTTTAAATGTGCTTTATAAATACATTTTACTTACTTACTATTTATCGGGTATGTACCACTTTTGTATTTTGCCCAATATATTGATTATGCAGTTTATTTAAATACACATTTGTCTTTACTTACTTACTTACTTACTGTTATGGTGATCACTAGCCCATCAGTGTCACTCTTTACTTCTGTCACTATGACGAATCGTTCAAAACGGGTTTATGTGCATCACATAGTCTGTGACCTGTGTGTAGTTGTGGCCTGCTCACCCAGCTTGACCGTGAGCTAGTGAGAGAAGCTTAGTAACTTTTTGGGTGGACAAAGACAGTGTGCACACACTGACCTGCAGCTTTCCTTTTTGTTTCTAACATATCACTGCTGGTGCAAAACCTTGCATGCCATATCTGGTTGATATTACATTTCGGAATACATTGGATGTGACTGTCAGCGAATAGGTCTACCTTTGTTGATTGTGTTCTTCAGCAAACAGTTGTTGGTAGAATTCATTAATGCTCAGTCGTTGAATGAGCTAAGTTGTAAGCAGCTGGACAACGTCTTGGAGCTTGAGGACATTTCACCTTTCATTCAGAAGGCTTTTTCAGTTGGTCTGATGTTGGAAAACCAGGAGCTATATCTCGATCACTGGAGGTGGAGTTGTAGACCACACCCCTAATTCCATGACAAAGGGTTAAATGAGTCACCTGTCAAGAGAGTTGTTGTGGTCACATGATCCAGAGAATGAGAACTGCTCTGATAGTGAAGAGCAGGTAAACTTCCTGGCATAAGATCTCAAGTCAAAATTGTATGTAGATGACGCAACACCCCCCCACCCCCCTTTTCAAAGTTGGTTGTTCCAAGTGGACATAGCCTCCTTCACTCCTGTCTCAAACCACCTGTCCTCCTCGTCCAAGATGAGCACTTCAGTGTCTTTAAAGGATTGTCCCTTCTCCTTTAAATGCAAATGTACTGCTGAATCCTGTCCTGATGCAGTTGACCTCCTGTGTTGAGCCATGTGTTTGCGAAGTGGTTGCTTGGTTTCTCCAATATACAGATCTGGGCACTCTTCACTGAACCACATTGTTGAGGCTTTATCTTTAGGGTGGACCAGTGTCTGTCTGAGGGTATTGGCAGGATTGAAGTATATTGGGATGTTATGCTTACTGAAGATTCTTCTTGGTTTTTTAGATAGCGCCGATACGTAGGGCACTACCATGTGATTCCTTTTGTTGTTTTTTCATGGGTCAGTCAGTGTTTTGGTTTCTTTTTCCTGTCTTGATGAATGCCCAGTTGGGGTAACAACAAGTTCTTTAACCCTTTGTAGACTGAGCCGAACATTCCATTTTTTCAGACATGATGCACTCCTTTTACAAAAAGGCTTGTTTTGTGGTTATATTACATGGCAGAGAAAATTTGAGAGACCTTTCAACTGATATAACATGCCATAAATAAATTTTAATGTCACACACATTATTTTTTAATTATATCATTAAAAATACCCAAAAAATTGTCAAGTTTTACCAAGATTTTCACATATTTCTGTTGTAGTTACAAAAAAACAGTATATGAAAGATTCTGAATTCTGTGATCTGCACAAAGAAAAAATCTGAATAAATTTGTGATCTTCTGTTCAGAAGTTATGATGAATTTACTAACAGTACCTTTTGCCGTAACAAATAGAATGTTGTGAAAACCGAATGAGTCATTAAGGCGAGACACTACAGGTGAATAGGGTAAATTTTTTAACTTACAGATATCACCATGAAACTTTACCAGTTGATTGCTCACATGAATAGGAGAAAAAAATGTATTACAAGTTTTCTGTAATTTTATGTTTAAATATGCTAATTAGGTCATACCTAATTAAATATGCGCTAATTTGCATATATTTTGAAGCGAAGAATCTGACTACTGGAAAAAGCCAGGTTCAAAATTCTTTTTTCATTTTGTTAATATATTAAATCAAAAAACATTTACAGAGGGGATTAGTAATATCTTCTTCTGTTATCCAGTAAATCAGAAAATACTGCCAATAGCCTTAAAAAATGCGTTTTCGCCCTATTTTTATGCATAAAATGTTATATAAATCAGGCCAAGAATGACATATCAACAAATCCTTCTGTAAAAACCTTCAAAATGTAGTTAGGAGTAAGACTGTAAAGTTTGGTGTATGTAGGTGCTACAGAGGTGGAGATCCTTCGCTCAGAGTGTGAGGAAAAACTCATTTTGAGAAACGGCCTTTAAAGATTTGTATGGCAAAATTTCACAAATTGCTATTGAACACCATGGAATACAGACAAAATATGCTTTTAGGGCCAAGTAATATCTATGTGTCACACTGTATAATATCCAAAACCCATTATTACTTTATACATTACTGATCATAACATCCAAAACAACATGATATGGCCTTTAATGTCGCCTACATCACATTCCTCGATCGGACCTGATGGAACACAACCATTACACTGCCTTGGGGGAAAGTTAGTTTAGGTTTAGAAAGTTAGTTAGGTTAGTCTACATATCCATGTTAGCAAGGAGTTACATACAGTATGTTTATTTTTATGTATTACCTGATGGTTTTCATATTTAGGTTGCTTTTGTCCAAAGCAACTTACATATACTTCGAGACCAATCATATGTTTACAGTCCTATAGATAGCTTATAAGACTAAGAACATTTGTATGGAATAAAGTGGTTATGGTTTCTTTAGTAGCCTAGATAGATGCTTATGTACAAAGTGACTTACAACACAGGACAAAAACAAAACAGGATAGGCCTACTTGTCATTGGGCCTGTGTGTATGTGCATGTGTGCAATGTGTAAGTGTAGGCCCTGCCCAGCTGTTTTTTTTTTTTTCGCAACCTCACTTTTAAATTTACTGAGACGGTTTGCTTATGCTGCATTATTTTCATATCCAGTTTAGTTTTTACCACCTCAAAGACAATATGTAAGGTAAAAGTAAAACTGACCCCCACAGAATACAGAATAGAATACCACATTATTTCTCTGTATATTGTTGTATACAAAGATGCAAGTAATGCTATGTAGAAAGTGAAAGCAAACAGAGGTGGATATCTCTAGCTTCAGAAAATACCGCCCTGAATTCAGAAAACTATGGATGATTGAGTTGTGCTAGAATCAGCTGGCTGGTTGATAGAAATAAGTGGTGGAGGTGAACAATCTTCTGTAGTCACCTTCACACACACTGCACTTGAGCAAACTACTACAAAACCAGTCATTCTGTGGGTGAATTGTAAATTGCGACCCAGATCCAGCACCAATAGGACAAATAAGCTTACTGACAAATAAGACAAATAAGCTTACTGATCAATTAATTCAACATGCTATACGTGCAACATGAATTACGAGTTACTGCTGAGTGGCAGGGTGCACCCTGCTGCCATCTGAACTCTCCCGTTTCCCTAAAGACAGCGTACATAATGATGCACTTTGAGAAGAATTTTTGTCATCTACTTTATTGCTTTCCTTTTCCTTAGACATTCTTGCAAGTATCAACTGCATTTACTGTCCTCTTGGAAGCTTTAAATCGTCACGTTGTTGTAGCCATCTCTATAGTGAAGTGATCTGCGGAAAGCTAACTAGGAAGCGCATGAGTATACCACGTGATTCATTTGAACGAATCGTCTTGTCGGAAATCGAGTCCAGCCAATCAGACTTCATTTGTATGTTTAAACTTCCCTGTAAACATTCACGATTGGTGTTTTACACAGCGGAACTATCCATATTTGGATTAGACGGCGTTATGCAGCAGACCTAGAGCTTTACAACGATACCATGGATGGCATATGAGAGAGACCGGTTGCTAAATCACTTCGTGTGCAAGAAAGCTAACTTTTGGTGAATATTCGGTAAAAATCACAGGCGCGACTCGACAAAGTGTAATAAAATAAGCTCCTAAAAGTGTAATTTGGACATTTTCTTTATAGCAGTTTGAAAGATTATATATTAAGGATGCAAACTAGCTCAAAATCTCAAATTTGACCAGGACATGAAAAATCGATGTTTTCACCTGCCGTGTCTCGCCTTAAACCATCTGACATTTTTTACCTACAGTACATAGATACTAATGTAATTTATTAAAATAAGTGAATTTACTAATCTTAACATGGTAAATGAATACATGCTGCCATATATTTGTATACTGAAGGTGATGCTATGACATAAAAACAAATGTGAAAATGAGGTATAGACTGGCTGATGGGGATTGCTTGTCCGTATTCAACAATACAGACAATCACTGCGTGCACATGGACGAGTTGAATCCGGTTGGAAATGGTTTGGGATTGTATCGAATTCATGTTAACAGGCTAAAGATCGTATAGGGATTGGTTTCGCGAATCCGATAGCAACCCCTGGCTTAAGCCGATGTTAATCCGCTTGGTGCCGCCTTGTGCACGGGATTGGTTTGGATTCACGTACTGTGCATGCAAGACCACTTGATCCTAGAAGCTTCTGTCCCTGATTTTTATCCATACTGAACGTCCAGGCCTTCTTTGTTGTAGCAGAGCGCCTGCTCTCAAGTAATTTTCGTTGTCCTCGATTGCTTGTAATATCAAACGCCGACGGCACAGTTCATGTCGTATCAAGGAAACCAAAAACGCTGTTTTTCGTTCATACGGACTTCCAAACAAAGGAGAATGCACAACATGTATGCAAATGCTGCTCTGTCAACCTCCTCAAACGTCGAGAAACCGTTTAGTACTTGCTCTTTTGAAATATGATGGGTCAACCCGAGTTGCATATGCATGCTGCATATCAAAATGTTTTTCTATCCCCGTTTTCTATATCAGTCAAAAGAAGACAATGCGCGGAAAAACGACCCAATGCGAAAAGGGCCTTCGGCGTGACGTAGACGTGGAAATACATATAAGAGAAACTGACCGAATGGGCTTTAAATAATGTTAGCCTGTTTGACTGACTCGCATAAGATTAGCAGGCTAGTTGAATGACTGAACTGCATTTAGCCGGGCACTTGCACTGTTTTGTCATGCAAATATTACCATTCTGAAACGTTCATTGACAAACGGTCAGGAAGCGACTGTGCTTGTGCCATCTCTCCTTCCTCTTCGGATTCAGGATCAAACACATAAGGCTGTATCTCCGTAGACATTCTGTGTGCAGTTTTAGCGCTGTCAAGTTGACTTTTCCCCTTTACCTTACTCTGCTATCAAGTTGACTGTGGGGCAAAAGAAGCTGCAGGGAGCGTGCCTCTGGTGAAATCGTGTCGTTCTCCCGGCCCCACCCCCTCTATCAAACTAAAACAGCCTGAAACAGAAGCACTAGAACATTTTTTTCATTAAAACCAGCGCACAGGGCAATTATTAATACTAGAGAACACCGCAAAATTAATGAAAACACGATGGAAGTACACCTTTAAAATCATTTGAAAATTGCTCTCTATCTTTCTAGGCCTATGGGATGACTGGGTATAAATGCAAATTCATTTGATGGGTCTTGGTATGTCTGAGTAGGAGGGAAACGCACAATCAGAGAAGCACTCTCTGACATAGGACCTGTTGGGGAATGGCTAACCAAATCCAAAAGAGAGAAATATTTATGAGAATAGTAATGGAAATGTTCATATAAATATAAACTCACCAAGACTAATGTTATTTAGGCTATACTGAAACAAGTACTTATGTGCACACAGGAATGTGCAAAACAGGTGCACACACAAAGACACAGAAACACAAATCTAGCTAAGGATGATGGTGGATCAGTCTGCACCTCCTCATCATCCAACAGCTGTCTGTCCAGGAAGTCCTCCTCCTCTACATCTATGCCTCCATGGTCTGCCAAGTTAGGATCCACAAAGACCTTGCGCTCACCCTCTGCCTCCTTTCCGTGCAGATGGAAGACTGGCTCTTCTCTCCACGCATCTAAGAAAAACAAACAAAACACATAACTTTGTTATTAACCTGTCTTAGTTCTCTGCACATTACACATAACTTTGATTTACCTGTCTAATGTCTCTTCTGGTGCACATTTGCTCTCACTTGTTTGTGTTAACAATGAAGTATGTGTAGGAACAAACAATATGTCAAACATGACTGATAAAATCTTGACCAAAGAAACCTAAGACATAAATACCATAATATAACAAAATAAGACTTTCATGCTACTGTATAGGCTAAATGAGATTGAGCAGCTGAGTGAATGCAAGGAGGACAAAAGATGCGTCATGTTAGTGAGCTATAAATGATCTCTAATAGCCATCACTTTAATTACTAGTTAGGTTGTATGTTGTCAATTTGCTAGCTAGACACAATTGTAAAATATGTACTGTGATTCTTACATTCACATGGACAACCTATGGTAAATAAGCACTTGCCTGTGTGCTCTCCAACGTGAAGTCGTGGCAGCACATTTCGACTGTCAGGGATTTAGCAGGATTATAGTCAGGTGTATGATCAATCAATTACAACAAATTGGTTGTATATGTCAGGAAGCTTACATCCACAGAGGACCTGTGGTTAGTTCTTCAAGATGTTTAGCGCAAGCTACCAGCCAAGTTCCTTCAAAAACTCTATGCAAGTGTACGTAGAAGAATCGACGATCTTTTGAAGGCAAAGGGTGGTCACACCAAATATTGATTTGATTTGATTTCTCTTCACGTAGCAAAAACAGTTCGCGCCATGAACCCCATAACCAATGGTATCACCGGTATAGCTTATCATGTGACCTTTATGAGGAAGTTTTTAGATGTGAAATTGGTGGTTGGACTGCCGAGATTCACGGCGAAGATGCTATGGTTCGAAATCGAACCATATTTGAATGGGCC